>CM030184.1:8878015-9367159 GCA_017639675.1 Aplochiton taeniatus
CGTGGCTGTGTGTGTGTGTGTGTGTGTGTGTGTGTGTGTGTGTGTGTGTGCGTGCGCGCGCGTGCGTGCGTGCGCGCACGCGCGTGTGTGTGTGAAAGTTGTTTCAATATGTACGTTGCTGCTAGATACAAAATATGGTACTGTTATTATGATCAATAAACCAATTGGTTAATAATTATATTTCAGTTGTGTACAATCATTTAAAGCTTTTTATGCCAAAAAATTTCTAACGTTCCCTATGGCAGAACCTTCACTAGAGGTCGCTGTTTTTGCCAAATCTATGAACAGGAAAAAGACGTGGCAAGCGCACGTACACTTCCTGTATCCGTAGTGTGTGTTGATATCAATCCGGAAGCTCACGGATATCTTATTACTGTTTACATTAAGTGGAAACTAGCTCACTATATTGGTTTGACTGTTGTAAGCAACCCTTTTCATGTCGAGGCTAGAACCGTAGTTCAACTTAAGGTGCCTAAACAGCCGGACTGAGCAATGGACAGACAGTTATTTCTGTTGCTTGGTGGTCTGCTTGAGGTTTGCAGCGGTGTCTCAGCTAACAGAGGGGGATATCCATCTTTTACCGATGAAATCCCTTTCAAAATCAACTGGCCAGGGACAGAATTCACTCTGGTAAGTGTTATCACTAATTGTTACTTTTTATCATTAAATGTTCACCTAATTAAAAACCACTTAAAACTAAAAATGTAGTTCTGTAGCTGTAGCACCCACCCACCCACCAGCTCGATAGTTCTCCACCTAGCTAAGTTAGTAAAACGCTGCCAGATGGGAACTCAAAATATTTTTCGGTCTGTGTTTCAGCCAACCTCTGGTGCACTTTACAAAGAAGAAGACTTTGTTATTATGACAACAACAGAGAAGGAAAAATACAAGTGTTTACTGCCTTCCTTGTCGAACGGAGATGATGTGAGTGGACGGAAGCCATGTGTACAAAGCCCCCATCTTTTTGATTTACCTAAGTAAACACATTGGCATACCAGGATACACCTCCTGTTTTGTTTGTACTCCAGCTACATGTGTAACTATTAATCCTTTGTCATTGTCTGTCCCCCTCTTGTGCTCAGGATGATGATAAGGAGTACAGTGGGCCCTCCCCTGGTGCCCTGCTAGAACCACTTTTCAAACAGAGCAGCTGTTCCTACAGAGTGAGAGTTCTTGAGATGAATTTATTTGACTGTAGTTTCTTATTTACAGATCTGTTTGAGTGTTAGCGGAATAGATGTGTATTGTTTTCGACAATGTCCCATTTGATAGCAGTGTATCAAAGACATGCTGAACATCCTGTTGAATATGCCTGTAATGTTGCGGTTATTGCAGATTGAATCATACTGGACTTATGAAGTATGTCATGGGAAGCATGTAAGGCAGTACCATGAAGAGAAAGAGACTGGCCAGGTTAGTGTAACAGGCTGAAATATGTAAGGTTCATTTTCTTGTCTGACAGAGGTACACGTTTAGTGTGTTCTAATTTATTTTTTATTTTCAGAAAATTAATGTCCAGGAATATTTTCTGGGAAACATGGCCAAGAAGGCAGACTTCTCTGCGACAGGTAGGTGAATTGTCAACAACAATTACAATTTCAGTGCTGCACGTCTGTTTTTTTTATTTGCTGTAAAATAATGTGATATTATTGCTTCAACAGACCCTGGGGCAGAAAAAGTGGAAGAGGCCGCTCCCCCGAAGTCATTTCATCTGAAAGAGGTTGATGGCATGTTTAAGCATACAATGTATTACATCCGTGATCCACCTTGTGCCCCTGTGTCCAACCTTACTAACACCTCGATCTGCACGGTGTTTTCCTGTGTCTAGGTTCCCACCAAAAATGTGGAGGGCCAGCTCACCCCGTACTATCCGGTGGTGATGGGAAACGGGACTCCCTGTGTCCTCAAGCAGAACCACGAGCGGTCCACCTCAGTGCTCTATGTGTGCCACCCTGAGGCCAAGCATGAGATCCTGTCCATCGCTGAGGTCACTACCTGCGAGTATGAGGTGCTGGTGTTGACCCCGCTGCTCTGTGCCCACCCTAAATATAGGTACAGCTATATTTTCCCCCAGTCTACCGGGGGTGTAATCTCTTGTTGGTATTGGCAACAGTATTTAGAACTGTTTGGCCACATACTTGCTATTGTGTTTGCAGATAACTTTATAGAGGTCTTTATGATAACCTTTGTACGGGTGTATATCCTCTTTATGAAAAGCTTTATACGGGTGTATGCAGTTTATGATAACCTTTATACGGTTCTTTATGATAACCTTTATACAGGACTTTATGAAAATGTAATGCTTGACTCAATCACAAGTCTGTTTAGGGGTTATCTTTTCTTCTCAAAATGCTTAGCTGGTCCTTGTCTGCGAGGCTGCAACCCCACCTATGCAAACATAGTCAACATGCCTTTTCAATGTCATTGTTTTAGGTTCAAGTCCTCCCCGGTCAATGCCATATTCTGCCAGGCCCTGTCCGGCTCCCCGCTGCGTCCCCAGCGGCTCTCCCAACTGGACAAGGAGCGGGAAGACCTTTCCAAGCCTCCTTTCAGCACTGCTCCCGAGGCCAGAGAGGTAAGCGAGTCAACTGTAGTTGACAAATGCAGACGGAGATGCTTTTTGAATGAACTCTAACCCCCGCTGTTCCTACAGGAGCCAGTGTCTCCAGTGCGAGAGGAGGCCTTCACCTCCACCCATAAGCCCATGACAGTAGGGGGTCAGACCCAGGTCACCGTGGGCACTACCCACATTTCCCGGCTAACAGATGACCAGCTGATCAGGGAGTTCCTGAGTGGCTCCTACTGTCTGCATGGGGTGAGGGCCAGCCCCATAGGAGAGCTTGTAGTCTTTACACCTGACGATGGCATCTGTCTCATTCCCATAGCCTGCTGTGTTTCAGGGGGTCGGCTGGTGGAAGTACGAGTTCTGTTACGGGAGGCATGTGCATCAATACCACGAGGTAACCAGCTGAGCTGGAGATGGTGGCTGAATCCTTTACTGCCAATTACTGTGTATTGTAAAAGTATGGGCCGCAATAAAATGGTTACCGTGTACCTTCCATGGGTTCATTGTGTGTTCTGGTCCAGGACAAGGAGCAGGGGAAGAACATCGTGGTGGTGGGAAGCTGGACTGCTGAGGAGCATCGAGAGTGGGCCCAGAAGAACGTCGCTCGCTCCTACCAGTTTAAGGAGGACGGTGTGCAGAAAGTCAAGTAGGATGCCTTTTCTAATTCTCACCCTAATGAACGAACCTTTTTTCCAGAAGAACAAATCCCCACAGTCTGTTGAAATGGACCAGTAGGAAGCAGAAGCATTGTAGTGCTTTGAATGTGAGTGTTAAGGCTGTTTGCTTCCCTCTCCAGGTTGGTGTCCCACTTCTACGGCCACGGGGATCTGTGTGATCTAACAGGGAAGCCCAGACAAGTCGTCGTCAAGCTCAAGTGAGTTGGCAGCTGACAGAACAGTGAGTAAGAGACCACCATGGAGGGACGTCTCTAATAATGTTTCTGGTCTTTCTCTGCCCCAGGTGTAAGGAGGCTGAGTCCCCCCACGCCGTCACTGTGTACATGCTGGAGCCCCAGACCTGTCAGTACATTCTTGGGGTAAGGACACTGTAACCTCTCACACACAAACACTATTTGCGCTCTTTATTCCCTTTCAATACCATCGTTGATAAACCCTGGGGGAACTGTCCTTTTATTAACGTGTTCAATCTGTCTCTGTCCTCCTGTCTCATCAGGTTGAGTCCCCAGTCATATGCAGGATCCTTGACACGGCGGATGAACAAGGCCTTCTCTCACTCTCCAGTTAACAGCAATACAACAGCAAGGAGGAGGAAGAAAGAAAGGGGCTACACTAGAGAAGAAGTTTAATTTTAAAAGAAAGACTGTGTTGTGAAGGCAGACAGGGGGTGAGAGACAGAGGTCAATGACGCTGCTTCTAGGGAAAAGTGGAGGCTGGTTCATGGTCAAGGTGTTGATCTTGGGCCTCGTATCTGAGTTCCCTGGGTGCACAGGGCCAACCCCTAAGTCTCCAACATGCACTGCCCTGCCACACACTGCATTACAGCCTTGTCACATGATATGGACAACCTCATTCAAACTTTGGGACACCAAAGAAGACTGAGCGACACCTCACTCCGCCAAGAAACAAACTGTTGGCCTGAACGTCATGTCTTCTCCTCATGCTCCTTTGGACAAAAAAGGAATGATGAATCTGGACGTTAACAATCGGTGTTTTTTTATTGCCATCTAGCTTTTATTTTTTAGCTTAATTTGAGTTAATTAGACGCTTGAACTTGGCATTTTGCACCTGCAAGCATTTTTCTTGTAGATATCACACAAATGAAAAACTGTTTTCAAAAATAGTCTTTACATTACATGTTAGGTCTGAATGGGGCGTTGATGTGTAATGTTACAGATTGAGCGAATGTTATTTGTGAACAAGCATGTGCGTTAAGTTATAAAAATATGGCGTTGGTGCAATGAGAGCCGATTTAAATCTTATGTAGAGGCTTTTCCTTTGTGTGTCACTGGTATGGTCTTCTGTGGTTTCATGAATGATTCAAACTGGAGTTTTTATAACTGCTGTGTTATGGTTAAAGTAATAAATTGGATTATACAAGTGTATTTCGTCCCGGACATGTGAAATATGAAACATATATAGTAGCTACGCTCAGTAATCCCAGAGATATGCCAATGAAGTGCAGCATATATAGGTGACCGCCAACAGAGGGTGCTGACAACAGATTTATTCGTTTCCTACATTGCTTTGGTGTGGTAGTGTCCTCTTCACCTTCTAATGAAGCTTCATTATGTTGTGGAATGTTACATCCAATTGCACTTGAAAAACATTTATTGATTTAGAAAATGTATGAGGCTCACAAATACACTATTCCTATGCAGAGAAAGACTATGTAAAGAGTACAATATTAAAATGCTGTGTCATGAAAAAATAGATTCCAGTCAGTTCAATTACATCAATTAATTAACTAGATTGAAGCTGAATGAAAAATGTATATATTCTTTCTTCTGAACAACAGGATTGCCTATCCTTATTGTCAATGACAAGTGTGTATAGTGTTAATTTTGAATTTGTCCACCGAAGGGTTAAGTAACATCTATTTTGTCCACCACAGTACAAAACGAAACAAAAGATTAATACTGGTTGCAAGTACAGGAAATTAGATTTCAAGAAAATCCCCTGGTGTCCAAAGCCATCCTCAGCATCCTATACTGAAGGCACAGGGATCTGATGCACCGAGGTGCTCTCAAAGTCTTGGAGTGCCTCTTGGTGAGTGTGGTAGTGCATCGCCACATAAGACTTAGCAAAGCCATAGGTCTGCGAGCCTACTGGCTGTAGGCTGTTGGGGGAGCTGGGCCCTGCAGAGGGGCTGCTGTTATAGATGCTGTAGTAGGGCTCAATGCGGGTGTTGATAGGAGTGGAGGTGCTGGGAGGCCTGGCCTTACGCCCTCCAGTGGCCCTAGGGCTACCAGCACAGTCTCGTGAGTGGCTGGGCCCACATGCCTGGTCCACCAGCCTCCTCTGAGGCTTGGGGGAAAGTACGTAGGCCGAGTTGGTCTCATGGTGGGAGGACTTGTTGCGGTTCACCTCCAGGCTGCCCTTCCCCATGGCATGGAGCCTCGTCTTGTGCTTGCAGCAGAGGAACACCAGCGCCACCCACTGGAGGCAGCAGAGCACACGGCGGCGGAGCCCTGCACTGTTGCGTGAGTACACAAATGGGTTGATGCCCGACTTGAGGAAAATGAGCACAAAGCCGCAAAGTTCAAACTGGTAATGTGCAAAGGTGCTCTCAGGTGACAGGACATCCTGTGCCAGGGAGACTCCCATGGGCAGACAGCAGAGCAGGACAGAGAATACAATCACTACACAGGTGACCACAGCTTTTGAGTCCTTGGCTGTGGCCAGGTTGACTGTGGAGACAAGCTGACAGCAGGTGGCCCCTGGGGCAGCCCCCGGCACCAGGCCTTGGCTGGCACGGTTTGTGTATGAGTGGGTCTGGTTCCGATAGAGGGAGGGCACTTGGATCCCACACTGCATGCCCTCAAAGCCCGCTGCAATGAGTGGTGGAGGCGCTGGGGGCCGTGTGGCGTCCACATTAATGATAGGACATTTCCTCACCTGGGCATTTTTCCTCAGCGTCTGAGCGATCATCAGGTAGGAGACTGACACCACAGCCACACAAAAGGCAAAGTCTGCAAGGTAGACGTAGAGTACGACTCTAGCCTGGCCCCCAGTAAGGCCAAAGTGAGGCAGGCAGGGCCCATCTCTGCGGGGGTAGGCCCGCAGGGTGAGGAGGGCTGCCATGGTGAAGCTGGAGGTCCACAACAGAGCAGTGAGGGCCAGAGTGCACGGGAATGAGGCAGTACGGTTGGGCTGCTGGCCCAGCACCATGCGGAGTCTGTGCAGGGCAATTACAGCCACCGTCTCCAGGGACATAATAATGAAACCGGAGCTGGTCAGGTGGAAAGCAAAGCAGAAGCTCTTCGACACACCACCTCCTTCTCCAGCATCCAGGAACAGCACCAGGGCAAACATGGGCGCCGTCACACAACAGATGAACAGGTCACAGAAAGACAAGTTGAGAATCATGAAGTCAAAGTTGGTGCGGAACTTGCGGAAGGCTGGGTCAAAGAAGGAGAGGAACACCACCAGGTTGCCATAAGAGCCCAGACAGAAGATGACGATGAGGAGGAGAGAGCAGGAGGTCAGGGTAGCTGTGTGGATAAAGGCCCAGCCAGAGGACGCCTGTCCACCCAAGGTACCATTTGAGCTCTTTGGTCCCATAATAACGACCTGGCCTAAAGGTGTGCCAGTGGCATTCATTGTACTCTGAAGGGTTTAGTGAAGATGACAAGCTGGCCAGTTTTCACATTATTCCACAAGGCTGGGGGCGTTCAGGGGGGTGACAGTATCCGTCACCTCTACCATCGACCAAATCCTCAAAAGTTCTGTAGAGTACATAAAAATTCAGCAATTATTACAGTAAACAGTCTGTGATTATGGATTTTTAAAATCTGTATGTGTGCTCCTTCAATGAAAAACGTCTTTCTTTATAAAATAATACATGTTTAGTCCATCATTTCTCTATATTTAAATGCAGGGTACTTGCATATAATATGGCACATAATAGCGGGGTTTGCTGTATTTTAATCACTTTTGTTTTCTGGAATAACAATGAAGGCAATAGGCCCGATTCCTTTCGATACCTTAATTGATCAGAAGGCTTCAGAGTTCCCGCCCCTACCAAATCGAAATTAAATATTTTGTCGGGCATCAGCAATTTGACCTTTTATGAAAATAATCATTTTCGAATTAGTAAGCCTGGGCCTCTTAATTCACAAGTGTTACGATATAATGTGTAGCAAGGTTTGTATAATCATCCTGCGGCTCAAAAGGCGCATTTTTTACATTACAGTAGGGTAAACGTCAGTCTGTGATCGTATTTATGATTAAAATAATAAATCGACATTTACCTTCCATATCCATTTATAGTCGCATGAAATTCTTCTGCGCTCACAGTACAGGTAGACAGACAATATTTGGTTTGTTTTCTTGTCGATACATCCATCCTTTTCCGCTCCACAAATGAATGTACGTTGAAAATGAAGTCACTGCAGACGCACAGCGCGCATGTACGCTCTTGTTGGAATCTGACAATGTAACGTGTCATGAATGTAGCCTAGTAGGTTATTACACAATGCCAAACCATTTTATCTTTGATGTTGGAAAATAACATTGGGTCCATCTTTTTTTAAGTGGGCTGTGTTTATATGACAGTTCAAGAACTTCATTTTTTCAAACCAAAGGAAAAATACTGAGGCCACCACCAGCCCTTGTTGGTGCGTTTCAAAACAATAAAAAAACAGACATACACACAGTTACAAACAAGCAATCTATTGTTTAATTAATTACATCAAAAAGAACAAAAAACTGTAGTTTTGGCACTACACTATACATAAGTGAGGTACTAAACTGACCAATATTTCAATATGACTGATACAGATTATGCATGGGGGAAAAAAAATAATTATCTGACTGGATTTTAAAAAAGGGTAAATAATATAGAGGAGCAGAGGAAAGATGTCACAGCACTACTTTCATCCAGAGGTTTGGTTGTGTCCTTGGTTGCAGATGGGTGCTAAGCCATGCCATGATAATCAATCAGCGCTCAGATCTTCACAGCAGAGTAGTGGGCGCCTATAACATTCACACATGCACAAACACACACCCACTCAACCTTTCTACTGCATATTGATCATTGCTCACGCTCACGCAAGAGCAGATGAAATAAACACATGTTTCCCTCACTATCAAAGCTCAACAATCTAGTCACGATCCAAATCTTCACCAACTAGGAAAATAAAAACATTAGCACTTCAAAAATCAAATAAATAAATACACGCGATTGCATGTTTGTTAAACACGTTATACACACATAAAATATGCATATATCGTATATCATAGACTTCATGTGTGTGTTCCAATTTAAAATCAATGCTGATGTTGGACTACGCAATAGTCTTCCTTTCGACCGTGACTCATAACACTTCACTGTTGGAGAACAGTAAAGTCTCAGTCTGCTGGAAAGTGTGTTGGCTCAGAGTTGACACTTGGGATATATATACTCCTGAGACCTGTGTAAGAAACCTGCAGGTGTTGTCCTAAAAGCATTCCACAAACGCGTACACACAAAACAAACAAACCCCCCCCCCCAAAAAACAAACTGTACAGTAATATTACAAACTGCAGGTCAGACATCCCTGCTATGGTTTAACCTTAAATATTAAGTGTAGTAGAAATGTAAATGAGTGCTAAATACATAAATACATAACTCTTTCTTCCATACTCATGCCATACCCTCTCTTCCCTCCTCCTCTGGCAAGCCAAGGTCCTCTTTAGTCTTAGCACTGTGAGCAAGTGGCTGGAGCCTCTTCCCTCACGCAGGCTGGTGAAATCAGTCAAAGTTTAGTCAGAGTACTGCTTTTGAGTAGCAACAGTGAAAAGGACTTTTCTCCTCCAGAAAGAAAAATCCAAATTAAAACAATATTCTTCTGTGTTGAATGGCGCCCTAAAAGGACAAAAGAATAAAATAATTAAAACAAAACAGAAAACAATCAGGATAAGGATTTGATGCATCATAAGGCCAACATCTGGTATGTTCTCATTTGTAAGTCAAGGTTAGAACCCGTAAGATATCATGATTTAAATGTTTGGCTTCAGGTGATGTCAGCATGGTCCGGTGGACACACCAGGCTGTCTAGGCGTAGTAGCAGGGCGATACCAGCAGGTCAGTCAGGACCACCAGCTGGTCGTCAGTAAACTGCTGCTTGTGCTCCAGCCAGTTGTCATGGTGGGTTCGACGGAAGTTGGTCAGAGTCTTCTTTACCGTCATCTGCACACGCACAAAAGGTTTATAAACATCCCCACACTACAAATGAGGCTTTGAGGTATGGTTGTGTTGAGAGCTTTAATGTACCTCGATGGGTTGTGTGTCGTTGAGATGGGCACTTAGGTCCATCAGTAGCTGGGGCATCCAGGTGGGAACGTCGTACGGGCTGGAGAGGATACAGGCGCTCAGACCAAGCACTCCAGCATGGCGCCGCACCAAGTCTGAACCAGGTGAAGACAGAGAGCAGTCAAACAGATGTGCTTTCCAAGTGGCTGTGATGGTGTGGGCAGCCCCAGTTAGCTTTGTGTCCTTACCAGCTGAGGGGATAGTGTCCACCACCGACCCTAGCTCCCTCTTCCTCTTCTTGGGCAAGCGGGTCTTGCACAGGGCCTCAAAGTGAGCCTGCATGGGGGCATCCATGGACAGGAAGTTGCACTGCAAGAAGCCACTCAGCGTGGTGGCGGCCATCTCCCTTACCTGGGGGGCAGGTGGAGAGCATTGGAGTAAAGACGATCAAGCGTTGAAGTTTCATTTTATAACTTGGTGCCATTGACCATCTATCGGTCCATACTAACAGGGACATGGCCATTTATTGCTGATGCAAAGCCACACTGTTAAAGTCATCTACGGGCTGGCTTAGCTGAAACGTCCACTGCCTCAGACGGTAGAGCAAGAACAAGGCGAGTGGGAGTTCATTGTGTGATTCAGTCTCACCCTTGAGCGCACAAAGGCTGTGGACTACTCTAAAGCTATCTGCAGTGAGGAGGACGAGAGGGAGGTGGGATACTCCCACCAGCAGAGCTGGCTGGCTGGCTGGCTGGCTGGCTGGCTGGCTGGCTCTTTGTGTTGGGCCTAGCCTTCAGGAAAAGAATAACAACGCAGTCATGTGACAAGACAGGCTGGCAGGCAGCTCCTGATGAGTTATGTCACCATGGGGCACATCATTCCTTCCTGCTGGCGCCCTCCGCCTGCCTAATACACAGTGACACTACATAGCCCACTGTCATTAGTCAGGCCGGATCAGCGTCAAACACAGTCACAGTTCAGCATATGGCCCCATGCACTGACTGGCATAACACCATGTCTACTACTCCAGATACTCATTACAAATGAACAGACTGCCCATGTGTCTCCTTGGCTGCACTGGGTTCTAAAGGAGGTTAAATGGGTTATTTGTGGGGGAACTCTGGTAAAGGAATATGACACGGTTCGACCAGACACACGGTTTGGCACTTCATTATCCCCTATCCCAAATTTGTTGGAAGTACAAGGGCAAATTCAAACAAGTTTGATTGTAGAAATGAATAACCCATTTAGCAAATCAAGCAGCTGATGTAATAAAATATTAGAAAACCGGTAAAAAAGGCTCTTTTTGACAGACAGAAAAAGGCTACCTGCACTACCCCCCGCCACACATACATAACCAATCCCTCTCCCTCTCATCCTCCTTGAATTTGAACGTTATCTCCATAGCAACAGGGTACTCCTGCAGCCTGCGGTTTCCACGGCAACAGTAAGAGGAGGGCCGAAGGGGAAGGGGAGAGGGGGGTTGTGCTGCTGCCGCTGCTGCTGCTGAATCATTACACAGGAGCCGAGAGACAGCCAGAGGGCCTGCTAGCATAAACATACGCACCCTTTTTTCACTGGCCAGTTGCTTGGCAATTATATAACCGTTATGACGTAGAGTGCTCTCTGTCTCCTGTTCTCCATCTTACAGGTCATCTGCTCTGCCTTTGCCCAGCCGAGCCAGATTCCTATGTAAAGCCAACCCTTCCGTTTGCTGTTGAGAGATCTCATTATTCCGCCATGTTTAGATGCATGTAGACGTGGTTACCTCCAGCTGCTCGTCCCCCAACAGGCGGATGACCAGAGCGCGCACGTCGTCCACGACTCGCTGGTCACTCCTGAAGGTAAAGAGGTTGTAGAAAACCATGACCTGGAGGTAGGTCAGCACCGTATAGCGCGCATGCCACGAGCTGCTGCCAGCAATCTGAAACACACACACACACACCCACACACCCACACACCCACACACACACACACACACACACACCCACACACCCACACACCCACACACCCACACACACACACACACACAAACTGGCGGTCAATCAAGGCACAAAGCCTGCCAGCACACAAACCAAACATAGTTTGGGAACAGAGAGAAGTCCTTGTCTTTTTATGAAGTTCTTTCATTCTGCCACCCCTATGGGTTTGTAAGTATGATTTCAATTGTGTGTCATGCCATGAGGAGGGGATCTATCCCGGCTGCCGGTGTTCGTCCCAGACGGTGGGGGCCTTACCTCCTGGAGGGAGCTGAGGACCTGGGCGATCTGCTCGGGGTAGAGAAGCCCCTGGGACATCAGCGACAGACAGGTCTTGGCGTCCCTCTTTAGCTCGTCATAGCTGTCGTCGTTCTCCACCGGTGCAATCTGCGGCACAATGGAAGATGAAGAAACAAGCCATTAGGTTCCACCCGGCCAGGGAGACGCCAAGGGTTTCACGGGAGAGGACGATGGTGTGTTTGGCGGTGGGGGGGGGGAAGGGCAACGTCTGTCTGTGACAGAGGGACCAATGAGGCTGAGGTAGAGAAGAGCCAGGGGCTGTGCTGACCTTGAACAGCAGGGGCAGCAGCTGGAGCTGCTCCGGCACGGCGGTGGAGAAGGAGCGTCCGGCGCTGGCCATCAGCCACTTCAGCACTGTAACCAGGGGGGGGACAAGGAGACACCAGACGGTCACCCACGTCTACACTGCTAACCCTCCACCCCTCCCCTCTCTAAAAGGACCGGAGACCTGCCACCCACCTGTCTTGAGGAGCTTGATGGCCTGCGTCCGCTCGTCCTGCTCGCCCACTTCGTTCTCCTCCAACACGTGGTTCTGGATCTCCTCGTCGCCCTCGGTCAGAGGCTTCAGGCGCGCCATGATTCGCTCGGTGAACTCGTGGATGCGCGGCGAGGACGTGGGCTGCGTGTAGGGCAGGTTGACGTCGATCATGAAGATGTAGGTGAGCACGCTGGCAGGAGGGAGAGGAGGAGGGCGTGTTACGGGGGGGGGGGGGGGGGGGGGGGGGGGGGGGGGGGACGACTGCTGGCGGCCATGGGTTCTGCGGACGCCACGGCGTGGCCTTACCTGCCAATGCGCTCGCGGACGTTCTTGTAGACCTGCGTGAGCTTGGGCTCCAGGTACTGCAGCAGTCTGTGGAGGAGCTCGGGGACGCGCCACTCCTGCTGGGCCAGGCCCCCCTGCAGCACGTACAGCCGACTGGAGGAGACAGGGAGAGAGAGAGGGGGAGGGAGAGAGAGCAGTGGAGTTAGCACCCAGACCAACACCAACCCCCATCCACAACTCTGTCTGAGGGAGTAACACAGGTTCCACTCACCAGGCGTCCACAAAGGAGCCCCCCTCTCCGTTGACGGGGGACTCCATTAGCAGCTCAAACAGCCAGTGCAGCTTGCGGGGGTCTCTGCTCTCCTGTAGGGCACATATGACATGGATCACGGTGAAATCCTTAAAGAGCAGGTACACGGCAGAGTACAGGCTGTGAGCAGACAGGGTAGCTTACGCAGGCAGTGGCAATGCAGGTGCCCCAGTCAGCATAGGTCTCAATGGTGATATTGGAGAGGGCCGTGCGGAGTAGTGGACACAGCAGCTCCCATAGAGACTCCACCTGTGAGGGAGGTGGGCCAGTCAGGGCTCAAACAGCAGGTCTGAACTGTGTATGATCGTCGGTGAGAGCAAAAGAAGAGAGAGAGAGAGAGAGAGAGAGAGAGAGAGAGAGAGAGAGAGAGAGAGAGAGAGAGAGAGAGAGAGAGAGAGAGAGAGAGAGAGAGAGAGAGAGAGAGAGAGAGAGAGAGAGGAAGAACACGCGACAGAGGGAGGCGTGGCTCCTTCCTACCTGCATGTAGCTCCAGTGCTTGCAGCCCCTGATCATGCCAGAGATGATCTCAGCCACGCAGCGCTGCTTGCTCTCGTGGGTGTCGGCCACCATGCGCTCCATGTGCGGCCGCAGCACCGGCAGGAAGGCGTCGTTGAAGTTCCGGAACAATCCCTGAGGACAGGGAGAGGGGGACATTGAGCCGAGAAGGAGAAGTGCTCAGTGAAGGACGTTAACGAAGTGTCCTGCGCCGCCATTCTCAACATGGAGGAGGCCATCCTACCTTGAAGAGGCAGAACCTGCGGGGGCTGAACTTGTCCTTGCCCTTGCGGTCCTCCAGAGACAGGAACTCAATGAGCTGGTTGATGAACACGGGGTCGGTGAAGTGGTCATAGATGATCTGCTCCCGCTGTTAAAGAGGACATGGGGTTGACAGGCACTCAACGTTGCAGCCTCACTAATGCATGGAACACGTGCTAGGAGTGGGAAATGTATTGGTGGAGAAAGCCCCCGTGAGTCTAAACAAACCTCTGTCATCTCCTCTCTGGTCAGGCTCTGTTTGGGCTGCTCCTCAAGAGGGGCGTACATCATCAGCTTCCTGAACACACACACACACACACACACACACACACACAGCCAAATTACAATGTCATAAAACACGCTGTAGGCTAGACGGAGTTGGGGGACCACAAGCATGCTCAAGGAAGGTGCAGGGTGTGAGGGATGCTGGTGGGATTACCTTGGCCAGCTGTAGTAGCCCCAGTGGGTCTTCTCCACAAACACACAGCCCTCCCAGTCCTTCTGCGTGCGTGGCAGACTGCTGCTGTGGTACTGAAGCCACTGGTTGTCTGGTCGGTCCCCAGCAATCATACCACTCAACTCCTTCACTCCACCTTTAACCAAGAGGAGGGAGTGGGGGGCAAGAGGTCCAGGAGTTAACACAAGGAGGAATTAACTAGATGAGGAAAACAAACAGGGAATGTGACCAAATGTGCAAAGAGAATTGACGTACAGAGCTCACTAGGGCTGACTGAAACTTTCTTATGGGGTCTTTTCAGTTGCTTCATGATCCCTGCCATGGCTGATATTGCCACCTAGTGGGGGAAACACCACAGTCAAAACAAAATGTCTGCTGGAAGCCTGAGATATGTGTGCGCTGCTGGGCCAATCATAAAGGCATGTAAAATAGGCGCGACTGCGCGGGTCTTACCTTGCGGACCAATAGGGAGTCATGGTTGAGGTTTTTGACAAAGAACAGGACAGCGCGAGGGGGGAGCTGGTGGTCATCCCTCAGCAACAGAGACAGAAACCCAATGGCGATGTGTTCAAACTTCCAGGGCCTGTACGAAGCAGGGCACGTCAGTGAGAAGACTGCAAAGTAACACGCTGTACCCTTCATCTTCAAATCATGCATTTGAACACCTACATGTTTCTGTTGCTGATGCAATCCAGAAGATCAATGATCAGCTTCTCATACCGCCTGAAGGAGGGAGGGCAAGTCATTAGAAAAATAAAAGATGGGGAACTGATGCATTGTCCAATTACAAAATAGTCTGCGGGCAGACAACCTTGATTCCCCAGTTTTAGTTGGCATTTATTTTAAAACGAAGTCATTAAATCAACTGACTGCTTGGCAGGACCATTGAAACATGACCAAGATGTTTTATAGAAACTCACATGACAGCCTCGGAGTTCTTGAGTTCCTGTCTCTGGAGGCCCTCTGTCACCTCCTCTTCAGAGGGGACCGATGTCTTGGGGAAGGGGCAGCTGGTCACCATCAGCTGTTTGGCCACGGCACAGCACTCTTCTGGTATCTATAGACACACACACACACACACACAATTCACATACTGCTTTGTTAATAGCAGGCATTCACAAACTAAAATCTGTGTCTTTGGGAACCCCGTGGATCGGGGGTCTTACCGAGAAGTCGATCCCGATGGTCTCGTACTGGCGGTGGATTTTGTCGGCCAGGTCGTCAAAGAGGCGTACGATGGAGGGCTTCTCAAGCGACATGGCCGAGCTGAGTCCCGAGCGGACGATTCCGGGCCACGTCAGAGCGATGCACTCCCAGTCGTGGAGGTTCCCCAGGCACACCCCACTGTGGTTCCCCAGGAGACAGTACAAGGCACCCTGGGGTGGGGAAACGAGGAGCAAACGAAGCCTAAAGGTCAGTACTGGAAATAAACCCCATCACATATCCCCGGGCGTGGGGGTTTTCCATTGCTCTGTAACTCATGTTGGAAACATGCTGCTGTACTTTGAATTGCTGCTGTGTGATGCTGCTGCTGTCAGGGTCGAGGAACTCGAGCACTCGGGGGATCACGTCCCTGCAGCAGAAGTTGTAGGTTCCCAGGGCTGTAAACAACACGCTCTGAGCTCTGCTGCGCACCTAAGGGAACACAGTCATACATGCTAAAGTAAAGGGGGGGGGGGGGTCAACATTTGGCAAGAGTAGAAGTGAAGACCCAAATGGTATGGAGTAGGTATGCATAGAGGCTGCAGGGCGCCTGTCGGGTAAGAATGGGTAAACTCACCTGGCTGTAGGTGCTAGTGGACAGCCTGAGAAGGTCCCTCATTAGGTCTTGGTGAATGCTCCTGTACTGACATCCCTCCACAGTCAACTTACGGAGCTAGTAGAACACCACACACAAAAAAAAAGGTAAAAAACAGTTTGCGACACACAGAGCAGGAGATAGGTACCGGACGAGAGAGCAGATGGAGACATAACAAAAGGCTGTGTACCTCATGCTGGAGCATGACGCGGTCGATGAGCAGGGCTCTGATGTGCTGCTTCCGGCCATGGAGCTAAAAGAGGAAGAGACAGGAGAGATGAGCAACCCTGTCTTCCACAACATCTGGATCACTGGACCTGTTCTATTGAAAAGTCGGCTGGCTCACCCTGTTCTCCATGGACTTCTTCACTAGGTTGAAGCTCTTCCAGCGCGAGTCAAACTCATGCTTGTGGGAGCCTTTAAAGTGCAACAGGTCACTGATAATCTGCATTGGAAAACAACACCGGGGTTACGGCCAAACACCGCGTGCAAGCCTATCACCATGATTTGGAAGGACTTGTGGTCTTAATATATCTGTCTGTCTGGGAACTTCCTGCTACCTTGATAATGGAGAACAGAGACTTGGTGTCGTCTTCAGAGTGCTCTAGAATGTGCTCTGTGGTAAGAAGGAGAAACAGTGAATGTAGTGGATCAAATCAATTAGAATGTTTTCTAGTGCTACAGGATGTTAGGTTGCAGGTGTTGGGTCATGAAAAATCCGGGCATTGACTTTGGAGAAACTTACGCAGCAGCTGTCTCATCACGTTGCAGATAGCATCTCTGTAGTTCTCTCTGGACAGATCTGCCGGTAGGGGGTAAAATGTTGGTTGTAAAGCAAAACATCAATCCTTCAACTAGATACTAACATGGCTGACCTGCAAGTAAAAAGTACTCACCATACTCTATTCCCGTGTAGAGGTGCGTCTCTTCCAGATTCACCATGCTGTGGACCCTGGAAGGGAGAAAACTTGCTTTAACTCACATATTCAAACTCTATGACTGAAGAATATTTCTTTGCGTGTTAAATTTAGTTTTGATAATACTGTGTGACGAGTACGTTGAGATATCAATAGTACATTTGGAGGAGAATATATATCAGAGAAAGTTCTATCCTACTTACAGTTCAGGGATGGGTTCTCCTTTTAGAGCTGGTAACACACTTCCGGCTCCAAGCAGACAGTGTTGGATTATGGCCAAGCTCTGCAGGACATCATCTCTGACAAAAACAAAATACAAACAAAACATCAAAGGATCAGAAACCTAATAAACACATTTAGAAATGACAAATATCAACTATCCAACAGCTAGCTTCAGAGCATGACATATTCTTAAAGGAGCCTAGCCATCCATTTCTGGCTGTCCCAGACAGCGTGTGGAGCTCCTACCTGCTCATGTCTTGCTCTCCCTGGGCGTGCTTCTGTAGGCGCAGCAACTCGGGCTGGAGGATCAGGTCCAGGACGTAGAAGACAAAAGCTGTCTCCTCCACGCAGGGCACATGCCATTGGATGTCTAGGTTCCACAGGTCCCCTGGCCGACCCCAGTCCTGCATGGGGAGAATGCGATGTCAGCTCGAATTCTAGGAGAAAGTGGCAGTTGAAAACGCATGCAACATTGGCTAACATCGCTATTCAGCAAGGGCAAGAGCGTGCTTATTGAAGAGGATGTGATATCAATAGGGGTGTAACGGATCACAAAACCCAAGGTTCGGATCGGTCCGTGGTTTTGAGTCACGGATCGGCCCATTTTTCGGACTAGACAAAAAGGGGAGGGGTGGCTCAAGCACTTTCACTGCAGCCTTTCTTTTCATAAACGTAGTATGGCCTCATGTCTGCAGTGATAAACATCCGATTAGATTTGGTAATAGCTTTAGCCCGGTCTGATTCTGCAGCAAAGGATTGCTTTAATGCTTCTGTGATAAGTTGTGATCCCGTCACTGACACACAGCGGATAACGCTTCAGATGCCATGATCAATGGATTCAATTCTCGTATATAGCTTTACTGTGGCACAACCCCTACTAACTGTAGGCAAACGGTTTGATCCACCACCCCTTTTCCGTCATCCTTACAGTGTACAGGGAAGCCACAATGCTGCCATAGATGCGACTTAAATGGTGTGGGAGGCTTCTCAAGTTTTTCCGCTCCTCCACTAGCCGTGACTGGCTGCTTTATTTTCACTTTTGCGACGCGCGCATAGGCCCAGATAGGCTAGATTTGTGGGGCTTCAACATGCCCCGTTCACGTAAACACACAGATGCGTGTGTCTCTTAAGAGACTTAGGGAATTATTCATTCAAAAAGTAACAGTGGCAGTAAAACTTTCACTCTGATGATGGTTAAACGTTGCTATTAATCCACTGTTCACATGCTTGCCAAACCATGGGGGCGATCCGTACGGATCACGGATCAACTGCAATCCGTTGCACCCCTAGATATAGGGATAGTCACATATGGGTATGATTTGACAGTGAAAGTGATACGTCACTGTTTGTATACTCAGGGAATTAAGAATAAGTTCTCTCAGCCAATCACATTGCCTGGACTAAATGTTGTCTAAGCAGCTGGAGGTAGGCTCTGATCCTGTCTGGTCAAGTTGGCAATAGTGACCAGCTTTCTCTCAAACAGACAATAGATCAACATAGAGTATATCTGGGCTCAAGAGGGTTTTAAGAGAACCGAACCCTGGCACCCTGACATGCCATTCCTGAGGCCTCTGTATGAAAAGCCTGATGCCCACATGGATGCTACAGACAGAGGCCTAACCCACCCACTTACGTGGGGCCTAAAGATAGTGGCACATGAAGGCTAATAAAAGGACGGGTTGGGACGTAACACGGTTGACCTGGCTGCAGTCTTGTACTACCAATGACAATTCTAAGAACAGGCCAGACACCTTATCTGCCCTTCAGTGCAAGAGAGCCACTAATCCAGGCTCCAAGCTGCCCGCCATGCCTCAAGAGAGGAGGATACATAATAGGATCAGAGAAAAGGCCCTTTACACCGTCGGCCCTAGGAAAGGGAGGGAAAAGGAGGGAGGGAAGGTTGTGAAAGAAGGAGCACTAGAGTTAGAGCACAGGAGGGTTGTGTAACTGTCTGCTTAAAGGACAAAACACAGTTTATGCCTGAGACCAAAGTCCACTTTGTTTTGCCCAAGCGCATTTTTTCTATAGATGTCTGTGTGTGGGTGTTTGTGTGGGTGGGAGAGATTAAAATCACATTTGGATACATATTGACTAATTAAGAGAAAGAGCTTTACAGCTTATTTGCCATCCAACTATTGGGTAAGATATTCTGTGCCCCTCTGGACTAGTATGTCCAGTTCTCAGTGACACAGCAGAAATCGACAGCCAATAATAATGAGCCACTCAGGCTGGCAATGAGGCAGTCGCATGATATCTTTTGAAAAAAGACAATAAACTGAGCAAGGGGACTCTATTTCCCAAAAATCTATTGACACAAACCAACAATGATTGAGGACACAAAATGATAGTTTGAGGCTGTGGATCTCCCTAATTTTCCCGCTAAATGATCAGGATTTTTTTTTTACCACTGAGCGAAAGGGAAAACTTTTATGATGTGGACAGTACTTCAAATGAAACCTCGGAAACAACTTTGCATCCTCGTAAATAGTTCAATGAAAACAACCATAGTGGAAATGTGCAGTGTCTGTAGTATGCACCTTGATGGGCAGGTAGTCTTTGCCAGGCTGTTGGAACCCCCCGGGCACACTGCAGTACTCGGTGGGGTAGATGAGGGCGGTGGAGCGCAGGATGTGATGCAGCATGTTGCAGGCCAGAGTGTAGCCCTGCTTACACTTCAGATGGAGGGTCAGCTGCAACACCTGGACCAGCTGGGAGCGGTATGGCAGGACCTTGTCCCCGTCCACACGGGTGACCTGAGGAGGCAGGCGGATTGTTGAAGAAGTCAGTGAGACACTCGCTCCTCTGCTAAGACACCGGTTTTCCACTGAGTCAAATGGAAACTCACTTCTGACAAAAGCTGGAGGTTCCATAGAAACTCTTTGTCCAGCTCCTCCTCATTCAGCACTTCTTCGTCTGAAAACAGGACAAAAACGTGTCAAGGCTGGAGAGATCAAACGGTACGGGCTCAAATAATGGCCATGGGATTTCAAAACCAAAGGTTGAGCACAGGTAAGTATGATGTGCACACTGCTTGGTGGACTTACTGGCTGCGATCTGGTTTATGGCGTTGCAGCAATGTGGCACAAAAAGCTTGAGGGACTCCGCTGGGTGACACTGAAACCCAATTTGACATTTGAGTGAGGAGACGTTCCACACTAGTGGACAGCACATCGTACATAACGGTACATTCCACGTCCACACATTACACAACCCTTACTTTAGAGGCTGCCCGGCACATGTCAGCCACCATCCGCCCAGACACACGAGTCTCAAAGATGTTGGTGGTGGCAAAGTTGAAAACCTTCTCCAGAGCTACCTGTTAAAATAACACATCAGAGACTCAACCAATGTTTGGCAGGTTGTATGATAGGAGCAGGGGAGAGGGGTATGGTTGGCAGATAAACAGCTTCACCTTGAACATGCTCTGGCATGTTCAGTTTAAGGGGTTCCAACGCGAGGTGCAGATTTTGGTATGCCACTATAGGGAAACCATTAGAACTGTAAACTGTTTTCTATTCAAGCATAGGTAAGAAGTGTCAGCACTGGTTCTGTTTAATTGAGAACCAAGCAGAAAGAGAGCCACCGGTAAAGTGTCCTCATACCTTAAATATGTCTAAGGAGCACTGGGTAAGGATGGTGCTGAAGGTGGAGGACAGGCCCAGCTCCACCAGGCTCTCCAGGTGGGTCATCTTCTCTGTCTCAGTCTCTTCTCGAGTCTGTTCCAAAGCACTGCTGTCTATGAGGGCAAAGCACCTGGAAGCCCACGCACACACACCACAATAAATGTCACCCTCAAGATTTACACTCAGAAGAACACACCCGTGAACAGGTCAGGACAGGTCTTTTTCATACCTGTCCATAAACTGAAGAACAAAGTCCTCAAACTCTGCAGATATTGAGCACATCTCTCTCTCCACCTGAAGAGGAGAAAATAAAAAAAAATAGAGAGAGGGAGACATTCAGAAAAGAAAAGTAAGCAGGTCAGAAAAATGTGTTAGAAGGTCATGGGAGTGGCAGCAGACCTCCGTCAGGTCTGTTCTTTCATGAAGGGCAGACGAACAGTCCACCAAAGGCACAAGAGTCGCAAACGTTGCTATGAACTGGAATGTTATCTGTAGGAGGGAGAGATGGCAATTAGATCGGGCACACAAAGAAACAGTAATGGGACAGTGCAAAAGTGCCTCAAGCAATCAGCTGCGGTCAACTCCGCTACCCACCATGCACTTGCTGAAGTCATTGGGGTCGACGCCTGGCAGTGCCCTCATGAGGAGCGGCAGCATGTGACTGGGGCCTTCTGGGAAGTGCTGGCCTCCGGACACCAAGCTGCGCGCCACGCCAATCATACAGCTCAGGGTGGCAGTCAGCTGGTGGGGCTCAGTCAGAGTCTCCATGGCTGGGTAAGTCCTGTGGCAGGAAAGGACGCATGCCTCTTAGTAACCATGTGAACCGCGTAACAATGTGAGCCGCCCGGCCTTCCGTTCATCCACACTCACTTCTCGAGGACGGGGGGGATGACCAGCTCGGGCCGCATCAGGGCAAGGTTCTGCAGGGCCTGGGCCGCATCCAGGCTGCCCGTCTTGCTGAACATGGCCAGCAGCACCGGCTGCATCATGCTCTCCACAAAGTCGGTGATGTCCTGCTCCGTGAGCTTGTGGCTGTCGGGGACCGGCGTCAGCCACGTGGGCTTCCTGTAGCGCTCGCGGTGCAGCCGCCGCACCACGCTGGCCGGCAGACGCTGCAGCAGCTTCATCAGCTTCATCTAGACAGGAGGACATGGGGACAGAGGGGGGGTTTACTGAGGGGAGTGGATGAGGCCTCAAAGGGACACTGCCACAGTGGGACAGTGTGTACTGTAGAAGCCGTTTGGCTTGGATTTATTTTTGTGGGCTACACAGCACTATCCGCTAAAATTAGATTTGGGCTAACAAGTGATTTGATTGTGAGAAAACCTTTCCATTGAGATTGATTTTCTTTTAAATCCACACTGTATTGTTAGTCGACTAGGGTTAGTCCTAAAGTTTCGAGCATGTACTATTTCATAACCAGATTGCAAAAGTGCCTTGCTTGATAAACAAAGTATAACTCAGCCTACAGCTACGTGCGAGAACAACCTCGAAGTTTCCATGCAACGGTCCAGGATACAAACAAAACTTCCCCCTTCCAAAAATAAAAGGTTGCATGAGGTGCTGGCCTAGTTCTAGAGTGGGGGGGTTTCCCAGAAAAAGACAGGCATGCGACCTTCATATCTGGGTGACCTTTTATAGCTCTGCTGCTGTCTTTCGTGTCATGGTGGTATTTCTGGACTAGCAATCAACATAATATAGTCATGATGCTTACTAGACAGATAAAGTGGGGGGAAAAGCAGATGTCTGTAGCTAACATTTTTTACAATTAGGAAAAAATTGAACACATGGGCTATAAAAGTGTTGACTTTGAATAATGACTCATGGTGCCCTATCCTCAATCATTATTCAAGCTGACTAGAGAGACTTACCAGCCAGCGGCCATGGTTGGATGGGTGGAAGAAGGATGTAATACTGTTGAAAAGGCCACTAAGCTGAG
This sequence comes from Aplochiton taeniatus, assembly GCA_017639675.1. Classification (NCBI taxonomy): domain Eukaryota; kingdom Metazoa; phylum Chordata; class Actinopteri; order Galaxiiformes; family Galaxiidae; genus Aplochiton; species Aplochiton taeniatus. The sequence goes on from CM030184.1 coordinate 8,900,558, forward strand.
CCTGGGCTTGCTTGCTTGGGCCTCCCTGCATTAAAAAACAAATGCAGAGACACATTGTTTGAGGATTGAGGCCGTAACATAAGGCTGGGACCACATATAGCCGTCATTGGCAATGGTAAGACTTACCAGCAGCGACGACACCCATATGACCACATGGCCAATGTCATAGGCATTGGTCACATATCTGGGAACTAACATTTGACTGGTCCCCACAGGGAGATTCAAACTTCTCAGGATTCTGGTGAAGATCTGAACAGTAAAACAACAATTGTTTATGTAATGTACAAAGTAACCTAAAGTAAAGTAAGTACACAGAACATTTTAAGAAGATAATTGTATTTGAAAAAAAAAAGGCCTCGCTTTCTAAAATTAAGAAAACAGATATGTTCATAACTGTCAATCTTATAGACATAAAGGTTGACCCACACATGCGGCCCCAAAATATTTCCCCAGAATGAGATACAGACGTGACACAACACATCGGAACAGGATATCTTCTAACCGTGACTAACCCCTCTAAACACATGACATCCACGCCAACAAACCAACAAGGGCTTGAAGGTCAGGACACAGATCTTGGCATGTGGGGGAAGCATTAAACAGTTACAGAAACCATGTGTGCATAGGAGAAGGAAAGGAGTTGTTACACTTTCCAAAGCTTAACCAGTTGGGGCTCTGACCTTGGGAATATACGGGTCCCAGTCGATGTAGCCAATGTTGTCATTGGCTAAGCGGGCAAATAGGTTGACAAGATGCTGCAAAGGGAGCATAGGGGAACATTTAGAGGGACAAATATTTGTGCTAACAATATTAGCCTGCCGATGCATTACATTAGGTTCATATAGTGACTACTAGTGAGACTTACCACTTCCCAGCCAGGGAGGTTCTGCACAGACACCCACAAGCTGATCATCTCGTGGAACCACAACCTGACACAAACACCAGGTCAACTGTGTTACCCACACCACAAACACATCAATACACATTCAAGGACATTCAACACGGTGAGCAACTAGCCAAAAGTGTGGATAATGTTGTAGGAACTGTCCCTTTAAAACGTCATGTTATCCCACGTGAGTGGTGGAGAGTGCTCTTACTTAAAGCCCTTGTGGTGCAGATCGGGGGGCAGTGTGGTGGGGAGAAAAAGCTCAAAGTAGCTGATGGCTCGCTGCATAGTGACATCGAAGGGGCAGAGCAGCGGTCGCCACTCCTCCAGCATCTCCTGGGTGGCACACTCTGGGAAATACCTACAGAACCAAGAAACAGATGATCACATTGACGGAATTACTCAAGCAACAAGGTGCATGACAGACAGACCGATTGGTTTGTTTAGCAAACAGTTGACCTGTTTACTTTGTATTCGGGTAAAACGTGTGTATGTGTGTGTGTGTGTGTGTGCACACCTAAAGTGTCTGGAGATCAGCTATGAAAGGCTAAAATATAAGCTACGTGAGGAATTAAGCTTCCAAGCCTCCCAGCTTCAGTCATGGACCACAACACGAACAACAGTCAGGACAAGCTACTCGGGGCATTAACTCTCTCAGTCAAGGAAGTAAGAACCACATCATTTTGTAGACGGGGTAGATACTTGCATGGTGCAAGTTGTAGACTGTATGGCCTTTTCTATGTATGTTAGACACTGATTTGATTTTCTTCTAATCCATATATTAATGATAGGTACAACAATTTGAAAAATATAGAACAGCGTAGCCTACTAATATTAAATCAAAATGGGAGATTATAAGTTTAGCCTGTCACAGCTGTGTTTTTACCCAGACTACTGTTGTTTCACATGTGCTAGAGTCAACAAACCACCACGTTGTTGTCCGCTATACTGTACCTGGATACTCCCATGGTTGTGCTAATATTCAATCCATAAGCCTAAAATATGCTGCAATTCTTTTCTGGTAACTCCTCTCACTGCCGAGTTCAGGGCTGTGGCCGCCCCTAAACTACTCTTCTCGCAGCAACAGGAAACTCTCATCCATGGCTACATTTAGACAACATAGGCTAATAGGATTATCGGCCAGAGTGCAAATGAAGAGACTGAGCAACACTCTCCAGCTCTGCACCCACACTCACAGACGAGGCCGGTAAAGTCACGGCTCTGATAGTCAAAGCTAAGTTATTTTTGTGGTCTATGGAATGAGTAGCATGCAACAGCCTGCCCCACTTTCTATGAAATAAAGCTGCTTTGGCTTCACATTCAATCTACAAAGTCAGCAACCTAAAAGAACGCATAAAATACTTTCTTGCCAGCTGAGCTCTAGAATGTGTTTTTAATATAAATATATATTCGAGCCCTCAGCATTTCCAGGCCAGATTTGTCAACGTAGGTCTGCTGAGGCAAGAACAGAAAGGTAACCAACTTTCTAGCAAGTTCTTATATTGACACAATAACTATTCAGTAGGACTGCAACTGAAATGAGCCCAGAACACGCTAAGGCAGACGGAAAAATACGAACAAGTGCAAAGTACAGTAAGAAATCCATGCATTTGACACATTCTGTAGAGATCTACTTACGGTCGGCAGCTCTTCACCAGGGTTTTCAGCACACTCTCCACAGAACTGGGAAATAAAAGGGAAATGGGAGAGATGTAGTAAGATACAATAAAACGGGCACACATTGGCTAGCAGGTAATTAAAGAGATTGAGCACACTGAACACACCAATGCAATTAGAACCAGTCAGAATGCATGCACAGCGTTATCATTCACCACTGACCAGTGTATGGGAAACATTTAAAAATAAACAACGAGGGGCTGGTGTGTAACAAGGGAAGAACTGGGTCACAAATGGTTTCACAGTGGTACTACAATTACCATCACACACAAAACGACTGTCCCCGGAGCATTCAACCTTTGTCCTGGATGGGCACAGGCCAGTGGGCAGCACTTAAACAAAAACAACTTCACTCTATCCCCCCGTAATATGGGTTTCCCCTTTTAAGTATTTATGAAAGCCCCAAATCTATTGCTCTAAGTTCTATTTTTATGAAGATGCCCACTTTTACATTCTACTTGGAGATAACAGTTAAGACTGCTCCGACATAGCAGCGTCAAGAACATTGGACCAATATAACACTTGCCAGTGAACTCAGCGCAATATTCACAACAGCGCCTCCCCAACACACAAGCCATGCCTGCTTAACCTGCCATGCATATCCCATTCAGCAGGTCTTTAATCTCGATTTCATTCACGTCTCTTTCAATCAACCAACTACGAAGGTTAGCAATAGCCTTGTAGGTGCTAGATTGTCTGGTGCCTTGCTCCCTGGTAGACATAAAGACATATATAAAAGGCAGTCCCTGTTTTATTAACTAAGTTTGTAACTATGCTACGGTACTTCATCTTCAGTTCATTTATTTCGTTGTAAAGGCATAAACGTTAATGTAGTATTAGAGTTTGCATGTGAGATTGTAAAAAAATGTGTGTGATATTGCTCATCCGGTACGGATACACTCTAAACTAAGATTATAGGTCTACTACCCACTACAACCACAAATGTACTACAATCCAAAGTAGCTGCAGCAGAAGCAGTATTAGTGTCCAATTAACACTGCATTGACATTCAAAATTCCGGGGGAACCCCAAGCTCAGTGACCAGGAAGACTTGACTTGGGGCGAGACTTCACGACCATCCCACACAATCAAGAAGAGCAAGACAGACATGTGACGAGACCTCTAAACATGACAGTGCAAATGTATGGTGCCGAGTCATCAGGTGATATCACTGAATCCACAGAGCACTTGGAGAGAAAGAACACACAGCCCAATCCTTAGGGCTTATAATGGGTCAACGTGAATGGGACTCTATAAAGAGGGAACCAGTGGGGGGTAAAGACTATGTTAGCTGCAGTGCGACAGTCTCCAATATGAGTGGAATGTTAACATTGATATGATTTAGACTTTTCTACTGCCAAGTCAAACAAGCTGCGTGGGGTGTCCAGTGTGCTTTATGGTTTTTACATGCAACATATAAGAAACGAGTGCCTCAAAGGATGAAATAAAAATAAAACACAAAGAGAAGTGTTGTCCTTACCACCTCTGAAACATTTTTATCATTATGTGTTTAGAGGAAGCACGAGGCCGTGGAGAACTGAATGTGAAAGGAGACAAAGGCATAAAAATCACATTCAGAACACCGTGAAACGCCAATCATTTCAGTAGTAATATTCTAAACATCTAGTAACCAACATTCGTGAGTTTCATAATCGTAGGTTCAAATAAACAGGCACATAGCCATGGCAGCTTGTTTTCCCAGAGTTGTGATGATCAAGGCATGGTTGTGAGTAACGCAATGTTCCCATAGCACCATAAAAGAGCATCTCGCACTGCTTGCTGGGAAAAAGGGGGAGGGGATTAAAACCTGGTGTGTTGGTGTAGGTAGGTTAGCCACACATTTCAACCTTCTACAGCAAATAAAAGGGTAAGACCCCTCCAGCTGAAGTACAAGTGATTAGCTTAACAGTGTAACAGAAATGTTCAAACCTCATATTGGACAGTAACACAAAAACGGGTGCATCACATATTCACGTTGAGTGGGTATCTTTGAATAGGCTAACACAATCTGCTACTATACAAACTATCCTTTGTCGTGGGACCCTGCCTTGATACCTGACAACATCTGACAACCCTTTGATTTTGACAAGTTGGGGATTGAGCTCTGTCCTAGCAAAAAAATCCTAAATTACTATATACATATGCTATATTATAAAATGCTACATAGACATAAAATTCCAAAATGCATCCACAATGCAACCTTTACCATGGATGACTTCCAGAGAAGGCTACGTCATTTTAAAATGATATTTAAAATGGTATAGTACTGCGGGTTGCTAAAAATACATCCACTGTATAAAGGAATAATAACTGAAACATCAGTGCTCCAAATACAAGGCCATTAATGCACATCGTGCACAACATCCTTTGGATTAAGCTTTAAATGCACTTTGCCATTCCATTCAGCAGGCATCCCTACTTAGGGCTTTTCATATATTTAGTTTTGGGGGACAATTTTAACAACCATTATTTGATTTTAATAAGCTAAAGAAAACAGGGACATAGCCTACTTGGGGAACCAGTTGAGGCCCAGATGCTCTGTTTTGGAGTAGAGGATCCGGTCTTGCAGTTCATAGAGTGGCCTCCAAGGTAACTCCAAGTCCTCCCTTGAGAGCAGCTCTCTCTTCCTGCAGTAAGGACAGAGGTATTTTAAATGTGTGTTTTATATGATCTCCAAATAGCCACACATACATTAACACATGTGGGTACATGTATCCCAATGGTTTGAAACTTAAGTTTTTACAGGAATAAACTTTTTATAGGGAAGTTGGGGGGAAAACAGCACTTGACCACGCCATGGGTAAGCCCATTTTGAAAGCAAAGACAATAGGTAGGTATTTAAATAAACCTTTTTGTTGTTGTTGTTGCTGCTTATTTTAGAATTTTAAAAAGCTGTCAATTTCGTAATTGACTGGGGTAAGTCAGGTTGGCTTCTTCTGCACTTCCCAATGAGTTTGTGTAGCTAACGCAATTGAAACTTGGTTAAGTAACAATGAGCAAGCACTTGAGGCCGATCCTTACTTAAGGAGGTTGATAAGAAGGCGAGCAAGACCCTGCATCATGCTGATCTCCAGTTTGGGGATGGTGACCAGCTCGTAGAGCAGTTTGATGAATAGCACATGGTCCTCCTTGCTGAACTTTCGGCCATAAAGGCGCATGTACCTAGGAAAGAGGAAAGGTTTTGTCAAATTCAGTACATGACGGCAATACAAAAAGGGGTCTTTATAATGTCCTTCATTCTAAATAAATGTACTAACATAGAGAAGTCAAGTGGAAAATACCTGGATATTCTACAGTGAAGGTTTGTTAACAGGGTTGTGTGATATCTAGTTTACTTTATAGGAAACATGCTAAATTTAAACTCAGTGAATCAAAAACTTCTGTATTCATGTTTGTTGTTGGATAGGGATATACTTATTGTCCAATTCTGACGACTACATGCAATGTGTTGACAAAGACAAATACGTGGAAAACGACTTTCTTATCAAACTAACTGCTACCTGAAGAAACACTTAACACAGGTTTGTCTGATGTTCTATGCTAAGGGCCCAACTACATAAGAACAGAATCTGAAATATTTGTTTTCTTTTGTAAATGTATCATCAATAGCCATAACACCATGGAAAAGCAGGAATTACCATAATAGACACTCACTGACTGTTTTAATGTAAACAATTGCATGTAATACGTATGAACGAATGACGACTTGTCACAGACATGGCAATCATCACTTTTTAAAGACGGAAGCTATAATACTTTTGCTGAGGTTGTTATTTTGTATATTGTGAAAGGTAATGTTTATGTGCATGCATATGTCGTTGGAAGCAAGAGCGGTAGTCATAAAAGCAAATTATTACATTAGCCTCCCACCAGCCTTGAGCCAAACTAACGTACACAGCTTGAAAGCCAACTTTGGTATGAGTGGCTAGCTGGCTAATCCTCTCTTCAAAATCCATTAATGTTACGAGGCCTCTTTGCAGAGTCACCCTCACACGTCAGTGTGACAGTGGTAGGGCAGACATGTAGAAACACAGAAAGTTCTGCTAGCTAGCTAGCAAGGTTACGTACGTGGAAAGTTTTCTCGTCCAAAACAGAACACCCGGCCATATCTCTCTAAGCTGGACTGCCCGGCCCAAGTTTTCTTTTATCTTGCTCAAAATGTCATTTGACTCCTCGTCTAGCTTCTCTGCATATGGCAGAAGTTTGTTATAAACAATGTCTTTTTGAGGGAAAAATCCTAGCGTGTCAGAAACGTCCTTTTTCATTACAATTCCCGAAATGTAGCTATTTGTCTTCTTTACGGTTGTTTTGTTAAGTCCCACTTCCCAGTGGAACACGTTATGCTATGTAATGCTAACTACAAGCTAGTGCTAGGTAAGTAGCTATAAAGCTAGCCAACGTAGTTCTCCTTTTGTTGTTCACGTAACTCAAGTTTTCAAATATTTAATGTTAATTTGTAACATTATTAATGTCTTTAATTCCAAATTGAACAAGGGAATATATCCAATTTAGTCGTCATGGAAAGCGTTGGCACTTAAGTTGTTGTCCTCCTGTGGTTAGCAAGACCCATTGATCCGAAGCGGTATGACTGTCAACTATGGAGAATTCAGACCAATGCTGCCCGATCTGACACCCAACACCCACAGGTGGTGACGTCATATCCGGCAAATACACCCGCCCCTGCGATTACTTTAATCGGTTATATATATATATATAGATAGATAGATAGATAGATAGATAGATAGATAGATAGATAGATAGATAGATAGATAGATAGATAGATAGATAGATAGATAGATAGATAGATAGATAGATAGATAGATAGATAGATAGATAGATAGATAGATAGATAGATAGATAGATAAATACATAGACATAGATATATATAGAGAGAGAGAGAGCGAGAGAGAGAGAGAGAGAGAGAGAGAGAGAGAGAGAGATATGTGTGTGTATTTTTTTAAATTATTTTTAAGAACATCATTTAACGTAATCAGTTTCTGCTCAAGATCAGCTTTTTGCTATTATCTATGTATTTTTGTTGAACCAACGTGCTTGATAGTGCTTAAAGGGATTTACCAGTGTGACTTCATGTCCGACTCTAAAGAGAAACAAATGTAATTGTTGCTCATTTAAGGACAGACCTTAGAATATGAAACAATTGCATTCACTAATCTCAATCAAATCGCTTTGCAGATTATATACCCGCACGTCCCCCGACCGTATCAAGCGAATGATATTGTCCAGACCAGAGCTCCTGGGGTCCAGAGCAGACAATGCAATTGCAGCCAGTGCAGTAACGTTTTAAGCAGAACAACACTACCACCTTATGGTTTGAAGATGAACTACAAGTACAGAGCTGTAGTGCTTTGTTAGTGTTTCCAAGCAACTGTTGGATGGAATAGCAGATCAAACGGGTGAAAATATTTTATTTAACCCAACAGCCTCATGTAATTTCCCCATAGTTTTTCATTACATATTCTGCATAATTTGTAACAGCATAACTAATTGGAACGGGGGAGAAGTAACGGTAAATACATAGTTTAGTTAGGAGGACTACAAATTGGCGTTAGCCAGCCAGCTAACGTTGTTACTTCGTCAACATTACAAAAGAAGTGAACTTCATGGAGGATACTTGTCAGGGCGGTGGAAACAAGAGGATGGTAGAGAAGCTGTTCTTAACTTGTGACAGATTGAGATCTCACCTGCAGCTTGCTTGCTGCCCCTCCAACTGTGCCATAACATTGCATGGCAAGGATCTCCTAATTTACAGTCACAAGGACCCTGAGCGTAAGGTCTGTTCAAACAAGGATAACCAAATTGTATGTGCACTACAGACAGATAAAATAAATGATGAAATGTCACTCAGTTGAAATATCTGTATCCACATTACAGAATGTCAGCATTTGCCTATATTTTGTATGTCCATGTGTCCTGTTGAATGCTTTGAGTCTGGCAATGTCTCCACACTTTGGTGCAGTGGTTCTCAAGTACCCCCAGCCATTCCAGGTATTTTATCTTCCCAAGTGCTAGCACACCTGATGTAATTAAGACACCTACAGCAAGACTTTGACTAATTGCATCAGGTGTGCTAGCACTGGGGAAGATTACATATCTGGAATGGCTGGGGGTACTTGAGGACTGGGTTGAGAACCACTGCTTTAGTGAATCATTTGACATTCCATGGGATTCCTGCATTCCCAAAGAACATTGAAGTTGTTATGTGATGTTAGTGTAGGTTTTTCCTTTTTCCTTTTCAAATGATGCCAGAGATCTTTCATGGTTATATGGCCAAAGACTTTGGATGGAAAGTTACATTTCTTGCTCTTCTTTGGTCTTGTCAAAGCTTTGGTGTGTACTTACTTCTCCTTGGTCGAAGTCCAAACTTGTGTGCAGGATGAGGTGAAACAGCCCTAAACTTTAATGTTTCCTGGTGTGTTGGGGTTAACACAGTTATATCCTCCCTCAGATTTATCATAGTAAAATGTGGAGGATGTTTGTGATGAATGATAAAAACAAACTGATCTTAGCAGTGGACTTTTAAACCCCACTGTAAGTTTCTTATTTGCAGTTATAGAGTAAAACTGTGTTATATCTTGTCTGTAGCCCTTGCACCTGACCGGTCACCATGGTGACATCACTGCCATGGTGTTTGGGACAGGTAGTGACCAACTCCTCCTGTGCTCAGCGTCTGCTGACTACATCATTGTTTGGGATATTGGATGTTGCTATAAAAGAACAAGCGAGGGTAAGTTTGGAGATGTGCCCACTGTGATTGAATGCCTGCTCACTGGTAAAAAAACAACAACATTCAACTTTCATGTCCACGATTCAATGGGATTTACTTTTCTTTTGTCTGTTTTCATGTAGGTGTAGTTGCTGCTGGTAGAATTATTGGGACGTTAATGGGCAAAGTTGTTCATCTTTCATTTTGTTGGTCTGATGAGCGGGTATCTGCATGTTCTGGAAGCACAGCATATATTCTCAACTCCAAGGTGGGGTACATTTTACAAATTGTACTAATTTCACAGCATTCTTTATTGACTTGTTAACCCTTACCCTAACCCCTATAGACTCATTTGGAGCACTATTCTTAGGTGTTTTATTTTAGATATGAGAAATGCCTTTGAATGATATCCCTTTATCTCTGATTTATACACAAGCTATTGTCAAAGAAAGAGTACTGATGTGTTCTGTCCAGAAAGAAGAAGTGGTGTCTGTATTGACTGGTCACCTTGGACCGTTAACGGCTGCAGAGTTTTGTCCATGGGACAAGGACATCTTCACAACAATTTCAGAGGATCGGACCTTTAAGGTGTTGATTACAGAAGATTTACCTGCTTCACGTGTACTTATCATACATTTTTTACCCAAAGTAATTAAAATAGTTATGCAGATTCTTGTATGCCAGTTCAATAGCTGACAGACAATGAGTTAGCAATATTAGCTAGCTAACCAAAGAAAATTGTAATAGCTCTTGCTTTCGCTCTTTTCATTTTTTTTTACCAGGTTTGGGATTTGAAAATGGAAACAGTTTGCTACCAGTCGAGTGTATTATCAGGTACTTAACAAAAGTGTGTGCAAAATTCAGTGACACAAATTGAATAACATGCTCACATTGTGTGCTTGTCATTTTTAGCGTCTCCATTGCTGAGTGTGTGTTTCCAGGAGAAGAGCAGGCAGCTTGTCACTGGCTCTGCTGAAGGACAGGTTAGTAAGACGCTTTGAGAGGCACAGACCCATCAAACCCTTACTAAATCAGAAATCACTTTTATTATAAATCTACTGCTGGTGTTCTAGGTGTGGTGCTTCTCACTCTCTGCAAAACAAATTCATTTGGCAACAAGACTAGACCTTCAGAAGATTCAGCAAAGACATCAGAGGCACCTGGACACTGTGGCTTGTCAGCCTGGTGGGCTTGCAGGAGGAAAAAGAATAGCCATTTAGATGTTGATTCAACTGTTTACCTTGTTGTCTCCCAAGCCTCTGAATACAATAGGCTAATGTTATTTTTCAAGTGGTAAAAGATTGTTATACAACTTCACAGATGTTCTGTCGTTGAAGCAGCCAGACACAGTGGAGACAGCAAAGCCGGTTCTCAGAATGGCTGCTTATAGGGGACATCAGGAACAAGACAGGTAAAATACTGATGGAACTAGGAATTGGTAGCCATCTAGTGGCTGAAACATGCCACTTACATAAATCACCAGATTTAGCATCTTTCATCAATTCAAGTCCACTTTTTTGCTAAGACAAAATACTTTAATAGCTGTTTTGTTTCATTTGATTTGATTATCCCGTTTGAATTGCGAGATTTTGCATGTACTGGCCTTGTAGTGGTTGATTTGTCATTGTTTCCACAAGCTAGGCTTTGTTAGGGATCCAGGAAAATGTCATATCATAAATGTAAATATATACTTGGACGTTTATTTTTTTTTTTTGCGCAATTAAAGCTCAGATGCCATGCTGTCACAGATGTCTGGAAAGGGTTCCAAACATACTTTAGTATTTTAAAGAGGCTAATGGGGTATTTTGTGTTTCCATGGCGATAGCAGGAAACTTCATATTAAAGGGTAGTTAAATTAGTGTTAACAGGCTCAGGCTGTCCAAACAGGCACTGTTGCTGTGAGGAGGCAGAAACTTGTAAAGCTGGGGCACAGGATAGTTGACCACTGACAAAAATGAAGAGGACCCCCCTTTATTTGCTTTGACGTGTCCACCGGAACAAAGTCCAGATTATCTAGTATGTATGTTCTTTTCACATGCACAATACAAGGTTCACAAGGATCTTTATTCATTAGAGCAATGCTTTTGGTGGCATGTAGCACACAGACAGTAAGAAGAATTCAGCTCTGAAAATTAGACCCCTTGGGTGCATTCTTTTTTTTTTGCTGGTGTCATATGGTTGCTTATGCTATTTAGATTGTTGTGCTGATCTAGCAGTTCTTATCTGTAGGTTGTAAAGCACTGCGCATCAGCCAGACCTCCCTCCTCTGCCACCCTGCTTTGTTTATATGGCAGGCAGCGTGAGGCAGCTTTGGCTCCTAGCTTCCTGTGCAGGATTTACTGCATTGGGTCAGGGGAAAATTCAAGCTTGGCCAAAAAACTGTATCCCAATTGCCTTCTCACCAACGCAGAGTGTTTTTCTTTAGTATGCGGTTACGTTGTCTTCCCATCTTAAATGTATTGAAACAAAGTCCCCTTGAAGAGAAAGTATGTAGCATTATTTAACCATCTGGTTCCATGTGCCCTCCTGCAGTGAGAATTGCTGGTTATGGATGGGAAGCTCTGATGGCCTGTACCTGGTTGACGTGGCTACCTCTGAACTGCTCACCACACTGTATTTTAAAGGTACAGTAGGCAGCAACTGCTATTTGGTGTGTGTGGACATACAGTATCCTACTTTTCCATCCTGCTATGGTGTTTGATATGAGAGGGCCTAGGCTAAGATCCAACCAGCTTAAGAGTGCAGTTTCTTTCAGAAAGAAGGGTTGTTTACTGCCTCCCTTTTTATAACCAGTTCATGTTTTTGCTTAGGATCAGATGTGGGTGTAAAATTAACTCGGTATTTGTTTGCACCACAGACATCCGTCACATAGTTGCAGGCAAAGACTATTGGCAAAATGGCCTTTCAGTAGATTCTTTTGATTTTATTATTATTTTTTTTTTTTTACTTCAAAAAGATAAAAAAAAATACATCTGTGACTTTTATGTGAGTAATACACATTTCTTAAAATATTTAACAGACAAAATTAGTACAGGCTAACCTTTTAGAACATATCTTGACAGTGCCTGTGCTCTTAAATCCCTTGTCACTATGCTTCAAACATTCTGCAGTAATCTTTTGCTGTGCAACAGACAGTATGTTTAAAGTAAACGTTGCAGATTTCCCCCTTCTAGACTACCCCAACTTGAGCATCACAGTGGCAGGCTCATGGTCATTATCTCAAGGCTTAAACGAGAATGTGAGTAACTCCAGTAAATAAATGATATTTTTTCAATTGTATTGGGATTTTGCTCCATATTTGTTTTCCCTGAAAACAAAGTGGCTTAGTTCAGTTTTAACATTTTTTTTTTTTTTATGACAGAAATATCATTTAAAAACTTATATCATTAATATAATATAGCTTTAGTAATTTTTGGCTGTTGCTTCCTGTACTTGACTTTATATTATATATTGTGGGTACCCATTGTTCTGAACCCCTGCCACTTTTATTACTCTGCAATTAGCAGTTTATGGTTTCACAAGGCCAGAATTATGTGAGATGTAAAGATTTTACTAGATCAGACTGAGGCTAGGATCCCTAAAGGAAAGTTGAGATGTTCTGTTCCAACCTAGAGCTAATTATGCTTTCCCGTGCAAAGTTGAGCATCATTCACTATCTCGCCATTGGTTTCTCTCTCTTTTGCCCTTATTTTTCACCCACGGATCTTTTTAAAATGCAGTCATTCTTCAAATAATAGGTTGACCTTTGTTTTGGTTGTTTCATTACATGTGAAGACCAAATCCTCACGATTTTTGTTTCCTCCAGATGTTGTGCTTGGTGAGCTCTTTGTTTGACCCCTGTGTGGCTGTGTTGGAGGTGAGATTGCCGGGGTCCATGGACAGCCTCTGTGACCTCCTTGGTAAGGCCTGGCCTGAGAGAGGAGACCTTACCGTTATACCAAGGTAATCCTTCCCTCCAGATCAACTCTGACGAATCTACAGCATACATCAAGAACATGATCACAATTCCGTATGCTATTGACTATGTGGTTTGTAGCAGTGCAAATAGGCATATTTTATTGGGAATGTTGACTCGTATAAAACTTAAAAAGGAAATGGCACAGAGGGAGCCCTTCTGCTCCCTCTCACGCAAACCCTGGCCACCTGACTAGAACTCAGCGTGAGGAGCATGTTCGGTTATTTAATACCCAGCAACCTCCCCCTTTCCTGACATTTCCATGCTAACTTAAAGCTTTCTACCGTGTGGGTTTTGATGAGTCAACAATTCTGCAGCCCTCCAAAAAGAGTGGCCACTAATAACCTATAACTATGGAAAATGGTACCAGGATCATTTTTCCCTCGGTTCCAGAGCACCTCCAGTGGTGGATTCTCCTCTGACTGCTGAATTGAAAAAGAGGGAACCTGCCGGTCCCAAAAAGAAAGGTCAGTACTGTCGGCATTAGTGGCTTGAAGCCCTAGATTCTAATCCCCTCATTCGCTAACACAGGCACACTTATTCAGGTTGAAGCAATGTTAGGCCCCACCTTTTTGAGTTTAGAACACATGGTCCATCTACTATTTTCTTTATGATGAAGACTGCTTTGTTTGGCTACAGCTTGTCTCTTGTGAGCAGTATATTGCCTGGATGGTTTTTGAACATAAGCTCTACTGACGACCTCCTCATTATCAGAAACTAGAGGATGGACAAAGCAGATATTCTTTCTTTTTTTTGTTATTGAGGAAGCTGATGTGGCATAGATGTTTCAGTTCCCTCTGAATACATCTGTTGCACATGCTGCAGAACAATCTCAAGGGGCTTATTTTCCACAAAACAATTAGCCTGGTAATGGCAATCTATGTAACAGTGTAAAAACACAGAAATACACATATTTTTATATAGATATAGGCCTATATATAAAAGGAAACAAAACCTCTCATTAAACAAAGGTCTCTCCGGCTGGTCCTTGGTATACTGTCTCATTATATTCTGGCAGCTCTGCACTTCATAGTAGGGGACAGTAGCACATGCTGTGGTCTGCATGCTCCCATTACGCATAGTTAATGCTCAGAAAGGTGCTTTTAGAGAACATGACTCCCAAGAGTTGGAGCAGAGGGAGTTTCCTGGAGCCAGACGTTGAGTGGGATGAGTTTGGAGCTGGTGCATGACTTCAGCCATGGCAGACAACAAACCACAAGTATTTACAGACTCTTGTTTCCCCCACGTTTTTATTCTCAATGGTATCTACTGTATACGTGTGCCATCACAACTGGCTAGATCCTTAATTATGATACAGCATGGAAAGTTTTCTTCCATTGTAAGCCTGATGTAGAATATTTGTGGTCTCTGTACTGAATTCCATGTACAGGTTTGATTGATTCCTGCTATGTATAAATCTTATTATGATTTCCAAGAATTGTTGGAGCGGTCTAATGTCAAACTGCCATGGCATGCCCTCTAAATAATCAAGACATGTTTTTGGAGATGCTGCTCAGTGCTTGGCACCAATGTCATGAGGTGTGATCCTTAAGATGTATTTCCTGGATTAACCTGTCTTATGGAGAAGAGATGAAAAAGCATTCACAGCTCTCATGTCCAGATGGGAATCCAATCCTTTCTCTTCCCCTCTTTAAAATAGCTTACTTTATAGCATGTATTGACTACTTACTGGATTTAAATTATATGAAACGTAGGGCTTGTTTGTTCATAACAGTGCATAACTTACAAGTACATTTTCTGGCATACTGCATTGGCAAAGAGATTCCTTCGAAATGCAATGCGACCTTCAGGTGATAATTATCTAATGATCACATTATTCCAAGAACGCACCTTAGGCTACGTGTGAATCTTAACGTGCTCATGTGTCATGCTCATTACCCGAATAAGCTGTGCCTGTCTCACATGTGATGAAGTCATAATTCCCCTCCAGAACAGGATCCGAGGGACTTGGTTGTAAAAATACAGCTGCGTGTCAGAGACACCAGCTTGATTCCCTCTGACACCCTGCCTGTAGCCACGGGACATCAGCACAGCTTCTACCCCAGAACCTCCCCTCCTGTATGGGGCATGCGGAGATGGACAGGCTGGAGGAAAACTCTTCAGAGTTTCCACAGAGAGAAACAAGAGAGTGTGAGTGGTGCTGAGCCCTGAAGTCGGAGTGGGCTCTGTCTGACAGGCCTGACTGATTGACTGAAAACCGCAGGACAAAGCTCTCCAGCCCAGAGTGCAGAGTACCAACCATCCCTCCCCATTGCCAATCACAGTTATCGGTGTTGCCGTCTCCTATTTTAGGGAGTGTATTTTATTAAGTGCCGACCTCATAAAACGTATCTTTTTGACTCTCTGTAAATGTTTTAACTGGCCTGTCCTCTTTTGGCTTGGCCTAAAAGCAGCAGCAAGGTCGGAGCTTCACCAACTCCCAATGAATGTCATCTCCATTGTCAGCCCCCAGTGTTCTGTCCCTATCAGCCCCTTAAACTTCATCCAGGTCCTCAGGTCCCCGTCTATTGATGTCTCCCTCTCTCCGCTGCCCTGACCAACTTTTTTCAGGTCAATGACTCCAAGATATAGCCTTTACAGTATATATATATATATATATATATATATATATATATATATATATATATATATATATATATATTATATTATATTATATATATATATATATATATATATATATATTATATTATATACAGAAACAGAGGGAGGAGGTTTTACAGCCTAGATGAAACGCTATAGCCATCCCTGCTATTGTTACACATTCTTCCAGGCTTGAATCTTACTTTGTACTTAAATCTTTATTTTCCTTGGCCCCACATCAAAAAATCAACCCGAGTTGAGCCCTGAGAATGGAGGCTGCTCTCTGATGCTAGATTTTAGAAATCCCTGTAGCTAAAAAAAGTAGTCTTGGAAACGTATTTTTCCTTGAAGCTGTTCTCCTCTGCTCCCTTTAGCATTTAGTATCTCGTAATATTTCAGTTCAATGCCTTAAATCCTTCATTGTGTTTCTTTAAATAATAGCAGTTTAATGATCCATAGATTCCTTTTTAAATGTACTTTGACTAGTGAATTGCCACTCTGAAACTGATGATTGACTTACTCTTATTTAGGCTTTTTATGTGACTCGAGAAGTGTCTTTGGAAAGCTACAAATGTTAATGGCTGTGGAAAAAGTGAGCACACTGTAGGGAAGTGACAGGGAGGAGCAGTGGGCTCCTTACCCCACAGAGGTTTTCCACAGCTCTGGGCTGTCTCCCGACAGCAGGAAATAAACAGCCTCTAGTGCTTATTACCAGTATTTCCACACCCATGAAGACAACCAGAGGAACAACATTAATACGTCATGTATACTGCCGTAATTATGGCATATTCAAAAAGCACTCGTCACGCATTATTAAAAGACATGGACATCTACAGCAGCATGAAGGGAACAAGTCCTCACTACATCCGTAATTCATTTGGATCTGCCTATGCGGTATGTTGTTACGGATTAACACCTTAATTGTCTGGTTTTCAATAGCCTGATTGCCACTGTCGCCCTAAGCAGGACTACCCTTGGACAGGGTAACATTAACATGTGAATTGAAGAGTGGATAGAATCATTTTGTATTAAGCACAATTCCACCACAGCCATATTAATTTGAAAGGCAACAAGCTATGGGGAATTCCTAATAGAGTTGTCTTTGGTCAGATAGAATAGCCAGAAAATGGAGCAAAACTAACTATCTTTGCTTGGGCCTGCAGAGGAAATCAGGCTTATTGTCCCTTGTCTTTCTCTTCCTCACATAGGTGGTGTGAAGGAACAGTCACTTGTCTTCCACTCCAAGGTGAAATCGTCCGGATATGCAAGTTCTCCTCCGTAGGTTTGAATAACCTGCCCTCCGGCCAAACAATTACAATTAGTGGAATCAATGGCGTACCTTAATCATCACCCACATTTCCCTATCCTGCCTAGATAATTTCAATAAATAAATAAATAAAAGTTCAAAATAATTTTGTTGGTAAGGATGTTAATCGCTAAGCATTGTAACAGAAGAGCAAAATCTAAGGGCAAATTTGAAGCTGTTAACACATACGTTAAGCATGGACAGCGATTGGTAATACACCAGTAGCCTATTAGTCGATCAGCACCACAGAAAACACAAAGTTAGCAAAATCCCCCCATTTTATCTGCTTAAACCATGAGCTTCATAATGTAATTCTGACACAGAAACTTGAGCTTATTTAATACAGTTGCTTTTAACAACAAGCAAATTCACCGTGGGCCCTATAATTGAACTGTCCAAGCCTAAAAGGTCGTAAGTACTTATTTTAATGACATGCTTCCAAATAACCCAGATCACATGTGTATTACTATTATTACAGAAAATATGACAAAAATAGAATTCATACCAGGTAATTGTTCCATTTAAGAGTGCCATTAAGGATTTCACTAACTTAATCATGAGATGTGTGTTCCCATTTTTTATAATTGATTTCCCTAGGGGTTGGACAGATAAATGCCATGTGTTACTTTTCAATTCCTAGAAGCCTAGACAGTAGCAATGTGTCATGGTCTAAATTCTATGTTTTGGAAGGTTCAATGTTGTAATTGGACCTTAGCTATGTTTCTTCTATTCCCTGTTTTTGTTTCTGGATCCAAATCTTACTCTTACACTTGTCATTGGTCATATTTAATGTGGAATGTTCTGAACGTGTCATGAAACGAACTCTCAATAAATTGGGGAAATTATTACTTTGCATAGAAAAATAAATAACCGGTGACATTTAGCATTATGTGTGGTGTTATGGTTTTCTTAAGTCGTACTAGAGATCTGTGTATTATTTTTGTTGAATACACAATCGTAAATATTATGGTAGTGCTTAAAAGCTTATCGTTTTGTTTTAACAGAAGGGCCATGTTTTCACCGAAGACCAATGTCCAAAAGACTCGAGGGGCTCGAAAGATCAGCAAGAAAAAGTAATCAACCAATTGTAGAGAAATATCTTTTTAACACTACCACTAATCATTTATTTTATTTATTTAGTGCTTTTCTGAGACCCAAAGATACTTAAATACTCAACGCTCAATACTAACACTACAATTTTTATTTCAGAGGGTATGTCTTTAGAGATTACCCAGAAGACAGCGAAGTGCCTAGTGTTTTACACACTCACTTTAGCACTGCCAAGACACCCACTCCAATTTACTGCTTTCAGTACTCAGGTACCTCATTAGTCATTACTTTCCGCACAAAAGTACTTAGTTTGAGGTCTTTGGTGTCCCATGTGCTTTACTCCAAATCATTAAGAAAGGTATAATGACTCTTTTTCATTTAGTCCTTTCATTTTCTCTGCACAGGCGATGGAAAACAGATCCTGTGTGGTCTGGGAGACAGCTCAGTGTTATTGTACAAGTCCTCCCTCACTGGCAACCCAGCTGTCTACACAGGTAGTGCGCAAGAGTCCTGGCAATACAAACCCTAGGCCTTTGTTTGTTTGAATTTAACAAAGTTTTTGGTTCAGAATTACCTTCATCTACTTTTTCCTTACTTTTCTTGGAATACGTCAAAAATCACAAATGAGCGGAAACCCACTGGACATAGGTTTTCATCCTTTTTTAGGCCAGTTTTTTTTATTGTTTATTGAACTTGGGTTCTTTGCTGGTATCAAAGCCGTCAGTCATTGAGAGGAAACGGAGAGCTGAGCTATCTGGAGAAACCCAGTACTCGCTAGTGTATTTGGACGTAGAACGTTGGGAAGGATATTATTCTTAATTTGCAAGGGTATTAATCCACGTTGAGGGGGTCAGAGAATGAATAAGGAATTGAAATAGATATGAATACAGTTGAAACTTGCTCACTTAAGCTGTCCAAGGTCTTAACCCATGATCCATGCCAAAGAAAGTGTTTGAAGAATCCCTTGCACTTTTCAATGAATGTGATATTATAGTTTAATGATGTCTTTCTCTTAAGGTCTAAATATATGATTTTGTTGTTAAAGTTTTATACATTTACAATTCAAGGTATTCAACCTGCCTTACAGATGTGGGAAGATTAAGTGAATACTATAAATTGTATCTTGCACTTTGATTTAGGCCTACCTTATTTTAGTTGAGTTCCTGCACCTTATTTGAAGCAGATCCATGGCTGAAGATAAAAGCCTTCATGGAAGATCCAAATATTCACTTACTTAGCTTTTACTATCAAACATCTAGATACAAAAAAAATGTTTGTTCCATTTGCAAAGCGCTCTTGGTTTACTGCCAAGGCAGGAATGTGAAGGGGCACGCGGTCTTTGTCTTCTGAGAAGAAGGAAAAATTCAGAACTTAGGAACAAAAATCGCAGGTCAAAATCTTTGTTTTAGAACAGCTGTGGACAAAATGCAAGATATGTTTTAGTCCTCCAGCATTCCAATGCTATAGTGTTTACAACATCCTGCTGGCGTCAATCATCCTGACAGAGCTGTCCAGAGTAACTTCACAAGATCTTAGATCGTGGTCTCTGGCCTCACACACACCTGCAGGAAAACAAAAAGTGTTTCAAAGGATGCGATCGATGGAATTCGCTTTTGTGTTTTGAGGGTATGAACAGCTGAATGCTTTAGACAAGCTCCAGAAGATGGCAGCAGAGATAAGAGGACAGCTGAGGTGACCAAGAGGTCAAGCTGAACCTCTGCTCTTCTACATGGCTGTCCAAGGAAATACTATTCTAGCTACTTTGGGATACTTTACTTCAGCACCAGGACATTGCAGAACCTGTGTTTGTGTGTTTGGATATGTCTGTGTGTTATCCAGGTCATGACATGGCAGTGAGCAGTGTGAGCTGGAGTCACAACAGACAATGGTGGCTGAGTGGTTCAGAGGACCGCACTCTTCGACTGTGGCTCTCCGGAAGTCCTGAACCTGCTATTACACTGGTATCCTGCCCACTCAGCACAATTTACAAACATTCAATCTACACACTCGTACGCTCTCTCTCACACACACACACACCTCTAAGCAGATGCAGTTGTCACAATCTTGATAGTCCTCCATAACATGCCTTGTTTTAATATTTTTATGACGTTATTTTTTATACGTGTTTTTATTTTCCGTGGACTCGCAACAAGTAAGAGGTAGCCTATCTTTTCACACTTCGACATAAGACTTTCCTAATTCACTTTTTCCAGTGTTAACAAGTGTAGCCTCACTGGAATGGAAGAGCCACCTAGCTAGTGAGGCTGATGTGATGGAGTGTGTCTTTTGACCTGGCAATGTGAGAGCATCAGGAGGAACATCTGCGCCGACTGACGTCCAACCATTCAGGATGTTGAGCGTGTGCAGACTCTCCTCACTTCCTCATGCATTCTTGGAGATCCCAGACCAAGACAATTAGTCAGAATGGCTACCTCCGCAAGCCAGGCCAAAGCAGAGTCTCCCCTCAAAGCCCTTGGTCTGCACACCCAGTCCAGCTCAGTTCCTTTTAATGAGACAGGAGTCAGGTTCCTTTTGGCATGGCTTGTGGAGCTGCAGCCCTTGATTAATTGCACTGCTGTGAAGTCCTTCAGCTATGATAAAGAGATGGCATTATGTATAGAAAATGTGTTTTCAAGCAGAAATTGTTTATGGCATTGCTAAATTGGAGTAGAAGTGTGTCTTTTCCCTTTTAAAAAGGCACATCATGTTGTGTAACTTGTATTCCGACAGGCTGTTTACGGAAGTCTATCCGAAGGTTATGTTAGATGGAGTTCTGGACTGAATAGGTTTCTGATGAGCCATGACATCCCATCAGTCATTTTGTTGTTGGCCCAAAGAGGCCCTCAGCCATCCCTGGACCACACCGTCACTTTAAACATAGGGAGATTTCCGTTCTTGAGCTTCTTTTTCCACATGGGAAAAAGATAATTTCTTTTTCTTGTGAAAACTCATAACAACTCAAGTTGTTTTTGAGAGAGTGGAGAAGAAATAGAAATAGAGTGAGTGAACATGATAAAAAGAGACAGAAAGACTAAGATAACAGACACTTAATTCAGAATTAAGCACCTATGGCCATTTTATTGGTATTTAGTAATAATTCCCACAGTACAGAAAATTCACAATTGTATGTGTTTTCAAATGCACTTTATACTAATGTGTGCTCTTTCCCTGCTCTATTAATGCTGGCTTGTAATAGCTCGTTCAGTTTTTTTGTTTCCTATCTTTCCCTACCCTGTTTTTCCGCTGGCTTGGTTAGAGCCCGCTTTGCAGGAAACTTAGCATTGGTATGCCTGATATACACAGTGCCTTTTAATTATCCTTTGTTTAGGAGCCCAGCTCGGATCCTTCCTTTTTAGCCACAACCAATGGCTGATTCTTCCAGCTTTTTCTGACACAGCATTTATCGACTGACCAAGTCCTTAATTCCAAGTACCTTGGTTATTGATAATGTCCCACCAAAAAAACACGGCATACAATGATATACAAACAATTTGATCTTGCAATATTGTGCTATTAACCTGAATGATTTTCTATTTCTATTATCCTTCAGGCTTCTGATAAATTCTCCAAACCCATCAAGAGTGCTCAGTTTTACTACTTAGACAAATTTGTGCTGTTGGCTTCTGGGCCCTCTCTACATTTGTACCTATACCACCTGGACAATACACGTGATTCCATTAAAAGGTAATGACCTACAATAGTTGAATGCATATGTTTACCGGCATCTTGGGAAGGAGTGTAGTTCAGATCTTCACCGTTACTGATAGATATTTTACAGAAATTTCCGTGACTCAATGGAGCAGTTTAAATTCACAGTGACAGCCAAAACGTTGTGTTCTCGCAAGCTTTCTCAGATCATTTTTACTCTTACTTTTCTATCAATATATACAGTGATTTGGAAAAACAAGTAAGTAAAGTAGACCTAATTTGGTGTCTAATGAACTGTGTCCCCTATTACCTTTCTTACCTGGAATCCCAGACTGGAGCAGAATGTGATAGATCAGGACATGATCCTCCTGTTAACGTATGAGTATTGAAAGGAAAACTTTCTACCAACTGAGTGAGACAAGCAGACACAGCTGGCAACAGACATAATCTGGCATTACTTCCTGTTTATGATCTGACTCACAAGTCCAGCTTCTATACTCTGGCGAAGATGTTGTAATTCTCCTGAAACACAACTTCCAAGGAGCTGTCTGCCCCCCCCTCCAAAAAAATGGGAATAAGTTATTTACTGAATCGGGGTGTGAAGGTGACCATAAGTGTTTAATGTAAATGCTCATTAAGTGGGTATAGAGATCAAAGGTTAGTACAGTGGTGACGAGTGAGGGTTACAGCATCTTTCTGTTGAGCCCTTTTGGTTTCTGCCGGCTGATTAGATCAGTCCCTGTTTTCAGTCAGAACACACCACAGACTCGGTGCTGACACTCAACACTACCTAAACTGCCGGGCCTTGGACTGTAAGCCGTCAAGCCTTATTCTGCCAGACGAGGCAAGAAAGCAAAGGGCCCCAAGCCACTCATAACTGATCTTGCTGCCGCTTCCTCTTTCAATCAGCGCAGTGTTATTACCCTGGTCCAACTTGTGAATGACAAACATAGATGGAGCGGTGATCCATCACATTAGACTGGGCCTTGTTTGAGACCAAGTTTGAACGTTTTTGACTGCCATCCCACGGTTTAAAGGTGAAGACGGCTGTCATATTAACATGGCATATGATGTTCCTGTTAATCAATTTCAGGTATCAAGAAAAGAGTGTCGTCAAGATGGCAAAACGTTTTGAGACCACTTCAACTACAGACATAACTGCCATGTCTGCCATTAACGATTTCTTCTCTTGTATCCTTCCAGATTATTTGTCGTTTTTTGTTTTTTACAGTTTCTCATTACTCATTTATGGAGTTCAAAGGCAACAAATCAGGAGCATGTGTCCATCGTTCTGGTGATGCATTTGCAACCACACTACAATAAACCATCTGTCAGTCAATTTTGTTAATACCCTGATGGACAAAAACTTTTAATTACTAAGGGCTTCTGATTAGAGATTTATATTATGGCATGCAGCCACTGTCCTCATCGTCTTAATAAGGCCTCCACATATGAACTGTATGCAGGGCCGCCACCGTTGATCTTGGCAGCAAGAACATCGCTTCCCTTTTTTCAAGAATGTCTCAATTTTTAGTCCTTGTTAAAAGGTTTTACAGTACATTTATTTCATAATAAATCTACTAAACCCTGAAGCCCAATACAATGTTAGGAATAGCAGGGCTTTTTCATCGGCTATTATGAGCCAGTGTCCAAGGCAACAGACAAAGTGGAAAGTAGATAGAGGTTTTGGCATGATTTCCCAAGGTCCCGCTTTATTCAGGAATCTCCCTGGACTTGTCAGGCATCTACTGTCTCAATCAATTTATGTCCATCTGTAACTGGATTTCTGCACCTTTTGAACTTTTGTTTTTGTGTATTAATTTGGCCTCTGGAACCTTTTCTTAGCAGCCGTTTCAGACATGGTGTTGGTATGTGGTGGCAACCGCTCCATCCAGGTGTTTGACATGAATAAGGGCAGCATCGCCTCTGAGATACCTGATGCCCACAGTCGTGCGTCCCACTGCATCACACAGAACATGGTGAGAACATGCAATGTCAGCCTTACTGTCAATATTTGTAGCTATTCATATGATGCTGTTATTAGGTATACCTGTCAATTGCAGAGCAGTTAATGTTTGAATTTATCTACATTATGCTTATACATTCTAGATAATACTGCACCTTAAAAAAAATTATATGTGGTCACATATTTACCGTAGGCCTAAAAATCTTTAAAATAAACGGGAGCTCAGACTCAAAATATGTCACTCTATGGGAATTTCAAGTAAGGCCTTTATTGTAGATTGTTTGCCGTTTGCACCATAGACGCCAATTTTCCACTGCAGTTTTTGTCTGCCACAATGACAAAACTTCCTGGAAAAATGGGAGGGAAATTGAATTATTGTAAAATATAATTGCTTTACCAAAACAGAACATGTTTCAGTTGTAGCTGACTGATGTCAGTCTAAAAAAGGGTTTGGTTAGCTGCATGCGTGTATATTTTGCACAAATGCACCTCTTGTTGGTAGGCTTTAAGACAGCGATGCAAAACAATGACAGTAGGGAGCTCTAGGGGTTGTCAAATAAGTTTCCTGTAGCTGCTTAAATCTGCTATGCACTGCCATAATTTAACAATGAGGTTACCATCTAAATATGTGTCTAATCAAAAGCTTCACACATGCCGCAGATCATTTGAACTTATCTAGGAAGGTGCGCTCCACACTATTTCCATCTGTCTAATTGGGTTGTTTTCTTAATAATGTCACAACAATTTTGGGAAACTAAAGAATGTGTTATAGCACGTGTCTAAAATAGGCAACAATCTCCTGAGCCCACAATAATATTTGGGCCCGGAACGTAGAATGCAGTAAACGAGCTGTGGCTTGAGCTGGCAGTGGTATGGTGACACCCGTCCTCAATCTTAGTCTGGAATGGTCTACTCCTTGGCAGTCTTGACTGGTCTTATGCAAGATAGGCTTAGATAAGAAGAACCTCTTTTTTTAAGGGATAACAGTGTCTATCTTTGGCGTGATGGACGAAGCCGGCCATACTGAGACAATTTGGTGTGCAAGTGTTTCCGAGATTCGACAAGCCGTCACCAGTACCATTCGTCTAGCTTAAGTGTCTGAATGTAAATCTCTGGTGCCTGAGAACCCCGACTGCCAGCGTAGACAGTTGGAACAGAACCACTGTTAGATTATGAGGGAGTACTTGCATAATCACATTCCATGATGTGTGTACGTGTGGGTGTGCGTGTGTGGCTTTACTCCCTGCAAATTGCATTGAACCCAATGTGGACCCAATTAGCGGCTGCCTAAAAACTGAACTGGGCTTGAGTTCACAGCCGACGTGCTGCTGAGGGGATGTATGAAAAAAAGATGTTGAACTGTTCCTGCATCACCCGTCATGGAAATAGCATGTGCTCAATAAATGCATACATGTCAAATAAATTACACAAGCCCATAGGTTACGCATGTTATTCCAGTTTCCATATAGCTGTCAAATGATTTCAACATGTTGCAGTACGACGATGTGCAGTTTCTTACTTCTCTCTAAGCTACAAGAGTTTCCACCACTTCGTAAAGCCAAGAATATTCTATATGTAATATAATTTGTCAGGACAATTTTATTTGGTCAAAATGTCTTGACAACTTAATTAATTAACCATATGTTTGGAGACAGTAAAGTGCAAGTGGGTGAATCTAGGCTTGGGGGACGGTTGTACCAGATGACCCTGTTGTCTTCTAAAGAGGGCCTTGACCACTCCCCTGTTGGATCTGCTCACTGCAGGCCTGGCTACATCACTTTGAGTCAGCAGGGATTAGCTAGGCAAACTGTACCTAGTGGCCTGGATTAAAGGTGTTGACCTACCGGTGAGCATTCAGCTGGGAGGCACTCTCCCACACTGTGGCCCATGTCCCTTGCCGTGAAGACAGCTGCTCCCTGTCACGCCAACTATTGTGTGCAGTGCACTCTGGGCTGCCTATGGCGTGTTGACTCAGCTTGGGCGTTACGTCAATGTGAGGTCTTGGGCTTGGATGCCTCATGGGCCGGTAGGTTGGGGCCCGAAGCCCCGGGGGTTAATGCCTGAGGATCAGAGGGATTGCCCAGGCCTGGAGACAGCATACATAACATCACCTTGTCTCCCTTCCCTTTTCCTCAATCTGTCCCAGACAAAAAGGAATGGCCTATGAGGCAGCTACCTCTCCCACTTCAACTTTCCTTCTTCTCCTCGGCTAAGGTCACCTGGAAATTGTCAGAATGGAGCACTTCTTGGAAAATGGAACTGGAAATGCCCTCTCAGTCACTTTCCCACACTCTTACTGGAAATGTATGCAAAACTTACCACTTCAACCCCTCCGTCAACCCCCTCGAACACACACACATACACTGCACCATCCCATAGTCTGGTATAAAAGTCATAAATGGAGTCCATGAATAAGATGTATTGGTATGTTGAGAAGTTTGTTTGTTTTACTGGTGAAGATGAAAAACAGCTTGGTCCAGTGTCCTATACCGGTGTGGTGGATGGAAAATCAGGATCACACTTTCCATTTCAGATTCAGCCTTATTTGACCATTTACCTGACAGTTTTATGTTGTCAATAAAAAGGAAGTCGATACAATTGTGGAATATTATGGTCGTTTTTAATCAAGCATCTCCTAATTTTATGTTTATATATGTTTCCCACAGGGCTCAATTTTCAGCACGCAGGCTCCAGAGTCCTACAATCTCTTTGTCACCAGTGCCATGACAGATTGTCTGAAGATCTGGGACTTACGGACACCCAGGTAACGTTGGACCATTGAGCCCAGCTCTGGTCATCTTACTATTGTGTATGCAGGTTGCAATGAACAACCAGTTATACGCGATTGTATGTAATATAATGGATTTTCAGAGATTAACAACTGTTAGTAAATGAATAAAAATAATGGGCTGTGCATGATGCCTCAAATATCTCTGGAAAGTTCCAGTAAAAAATACATATTTTTTTAAACACTTGCCTTTGTACTTAATACTTAATGTTTTTAATTTTTTGTTGCCATTTTGAAAGTTTTTCTAAAAGACTGTGGTTAAAATGCGTTTCTTCTTAACTCGGGACTTGCTGCAGGGAATTTAAAACATGTCCTCCACAGAGAACTGGTGCAACTTCTCTCACTTTCCGACCACAACCTCAGTAAGCGAGATAAATCTTGGCAGTCACAGCCATCCAGCTATTGCTGAGTAAACAGAGATTGTGCCACCTCATACAGCTTCAACGGGGATAACGCAGGGAGGGGAAAGATCTGCTGTGGGTTGTTCCCTGTCTAGATTGTTCAGCCCAAGGCAAAAGGGTGTAAAATGTTACATTTACATATGGGCCCACTGTTCTCAGCTCTGGGCTGTTTTGAAAAACATCTGTGAGCAATCCAAACAGCTAATTATTGTCTAATTTTGTATTAATCAGGCTAGCTGACGGTTGCCTTTTGTCAATCACAAATCAAACAATTCTGAGATGCAGTTGGATGGCGTTTGGGTTCCTATCTAAACCACCTGGTTCGCTATGTTACATTTCCGCAGCAAAAGGCAAAAGGTGGGCTAGTTGCTCTGTGCTGTGATTTTCCAAATGTGCATTTTGTCACAGTCAGAAGCATTAGCATTTTTGTTTGATAACATCTGCTAGTCTCCTTCTCATGTCAGACATTGTGGGAGTGTTCCTCTGATATTTGTGCATGGTTTCCAGGTCTAGTGCAAGTTTTTGGGCTTGTCATCATGTAGCCTGTGACTTGACTGCTTTGAGGAGAAACACATGGATGTATCTGAGAAATATTTATTGGACTTCATTTCTTCATTGTCGGTCTCTTTCTTTCCTCCCCATTTTATCTCTCTGCAATTGGTTTGCTCTGACCCATGGATCACTTCTGTTTTGTCCCTTTTAAGCTTGTCCCATGAGTTTATCTAGTCTTTGCAGCTTATGTTAGCAGTGACCTCATACTGACTGTTCATTTTGATAATTATGCAAATGATTTGAGAAAATAATTAACAACTTAGGGAAACATGATTTATGTAATCAATAATGTAGTGTATTTTAAAATATCTAGATTTTTTTATTGTAACCATATGCCGGCCAATTTGGACACAATTAGCTCTCAGGAAAATCTAGCCTGGCAGGCCAACGAAAACGTTCAAGCAAGCAGGTGGTCCGCAAGACAGTACATACAATGTGGGCATACAATTCAATATAGATTTTTACTGTATAGGTAGACCTCCAAGGCACGTTACATGATATCTGAATCAAATGCCAGCTCAAATTAATAAGTCTCTGGGATTTAGAAACAGTGGTTGAGAGGACATTTTTGAAGGGAATTCCTTAAAAAGGGGGCCAGTACCCGGCAGTCTTAATACCTAACTTAGGAATGGTTAAAAGTGTTTTGTAAGCAAAAAGCATATCGTTTTAATATGCATGCAATAAGACACAGGAAGCCAGTGTAAGTGGCGTAGTACTGATGTGATGTGTTCTCTACACTTTCTTTTAGTAATTCGCTCACACAGTAAGATGGTTTCAGTTAAAAGACAAATTCAGTTTGGCCTTCACATTATTACTTATGGTTGGTGGGCTTGAATTGTTCTAATTTATGTCAGGAAAAAATGTAATGAAGTGTTGTTTGGCAGTCTGGACAACACGTTAAAATAGTTAATTTATTGTATTATTGTCCTGCTCCATAAACATTGATGATGAATGGCTGACTAATAAAAGCACAGTTTGTGTAAATCACTTTATATAGCTGTGTTCATTGTGCCACTCTATTAATAGAGTAATGCGCTCATTATATCCAAATCTCCAGTTTATAGCCACTTTAGGATGGGTTAAAGAGTCGGGCTAATATGCCCTCTGTGTACTTTAAAACTCCATGATTAAACTGTAGATTTAGCTGAAAAACCACAATGGGAAAGGTACATTTCACTCAGTGGAAACTCTTCCTCTTTTCTTTAGCCCGGTTGCTTTAGAATACCCACTCTTATACCAACCCCACTTCTGCCTCGGGCAGAAAGAAATATAGCTCTGGTGACATATAACTCCCAACAAGTATTCAGACTTTCTGTTCCGTGGGTACTGACATTTAAAGCTTGCCACTGTCGGTTTTATAAGCCGTGCAAACCACTAGATTAACCACTGTTTATTTTGTTCCACAACCCTGTATGCCATCACACGGCATTGTATGCATCTGTGGCCACTCTGCATTTCCAAATGATGAGGCAAAGCTACTTAACAAACCACCCCCTATCCATTTGTGCGTTGCAACTTCAGGGAATTTCTGTGCATCAGCATGCTTCACAAGATCTCTGCTACTAAGGTCAAGGGGAGCATGTTGCCAGGCTAGTATGTTTCTGTTTAGTTTGCTCATATCTGCTCAAACCCCTGTTAAAGTCATTCTACAATTTAGCATTACATGTTGGAGCTTTAAATAAAGGAATCAATTATACTGTTTTTGGCCTATTAACTGTGCTCTTTGCCATTCACTCTCTCAATAGAAGGAATTACATCATTCAGCTCAGGTTCTAGAGAGGGTACACGGAAAGTGAAAACACTTGAAATATTTGCTGTAGGAAAGCACCATCCCCCTGTGTCTCTGTCATTCTGAATTGATATGGTGAAACATAATTGAAGTGTGCGTGTTGGCTATTAAGGGTACAAATGACGAGTTATGATAAGTCTACGAACGATCTGCATGATTGATTGTGAAGGCCCAGATTGATTCTGTATCCTTGTAGGAAGTGCCCAAGACGCTGGCCCTTCCTTTGCACTCTGTGGTATCAATCAGGCGCATACAGTATTGTCATCACTCCCAGAGCACTGGGAGTGTGGGTTGGACTCGGCTCAGGTCCTTCTCTCTCAGTCAAAACATTGGGTCCTTGTCGACACACTGACCCAGTAAACAAATTAACATGTATTAATATGCACACAAATCAAAAAATGTATTAGGGGCCACTCCCCAAGTTTTTGAAGTGTCCATGACGTTTGTTAGAAATGTTTATGTTGCGCTTTAATTCATAACACCACAAATAGATCAAACAAACCTATTTAGAGACTGAGTTGCTTGCCGCCTTCACCTAGCCCCTCAGCAAACCTACCATTGAACATCATCTAGTTTTAGGACTTCTTTAACGAGATTAACACAAGTGGTGTCCAAAATATGCTTTTCCCAATGCCTGTAAATTCTTTGGTCACAGCAGTATCTTTGTCCATTAGCACAGTGTTACTCAGCTAGCCTGCGGTAGCACGGTAAAGGCATTACACGCTGCTGTAACTTAAGTCATTGAGTGTTGGCGCTAGGGGCCTGCTGGCTATGGGCTCCTGCTGGTTTCCAGGGTTACATTGGGGTCATGCACAGCTTCCTGTTAGACACCTGGGGGGCTGCTGATAGGAGCATGCTCCAGGATGGAATCATGCTGCTCCCTTGTCACTGTCTGCATGGGGCCAGACAGCTCTATTCTGGTTTCTGGTCAAGGATGGTCAAAGATCAAAGATGCAATTTGGGTTAATTGAATTGAAACATAAAGGATGGGGGGAGTGGCCAATACTCAAAAAGGCATACATTATTCTGTGTATCTTTTTATGAATTAGTTCCATTGATAAGTTCATGATTTGTTATAGTTTGATAATGTTACTTGCAGTACAGTCTCCAGGGGTTTGATTTTCCTATACTGTGTCTGAGACAGAGCAAAGAAGTAAACAAATGCATGACCTTAAGTGAAATGTTTGTTATACCCCACCCCAGTATATTATAGCAGGAGCCTTTTTGCAGACGAAAGGTTTGTCATCCATTGATGGGTTACCATATTCCAACACATAAACTTGTCAACAACCAAGGTCACTGACATTTGCACATGTACGTGTTAGCCAGAACTGTTTTGCATACGGTTAGTGCTGCAATTTAATAATTTTATAGTAGTGAAAGAAATCTGCTTACTAAGTGCTCAAACATCCAGTTCATGTTTAAGTCACTCAGCAATTGATTATGTAGTTTCTCAATTGTTTTTTTGCAACCTTTATTAATTCCCCAAATCTTTTTTCTTCTTCTTCTTCTACTTAGGTGTGTGCGGCGTTATGAGAACCATCTAAATCGCTGCCATCCATGCACTTCAGCCATCTCTCCATGTGGTCGATTTATCGCCACAGGCTCTGAAGACAACTGTGTAAGTGTTGAAACTGTAGTCATCCAAACTTTTTAGACACTTCCTTCATTCTGTCCTTTTATAGGTAACATGTTAACCATTCCTTTGTGTTTTGTGCTGACATCAAGTGTCATGTTTCTATACTTGAAAAACGGCACTGTATATAATATAATGTGGATATGAGTGAGAATGAAAGTAATATTTACATTGCTGTCTAAATCAAAGGGTAAGATGTAGTGGGGCACATATAGTCTTGTCACACAATCAAAAAGGCTTGCAGTGTACTACACAGTCTTTTACGTGTGTTATGGTACAGAAACATTAAGTGAATGACCTAAACACTAGTGATTATAGTTGTAACAGGAATTTCATGAATGCAAAGAGTGTAAAGCTCAAGTTACTGTAAATTAGGTGGGCTCTAGTTTCACAGGAAAATTCCCCTTTGCCAACTTAATTTGGCTTTGATTGTTGTTATTCTAAGTCTGAGGAATCTTCACTTTAATTTAGGATAACAACTGTGAAAGAAGAGGAGCCATAGAGGTGATAAATCAACAAACTTCGGAGTTTGCTTTTAGACAAGTTAGTCGGGAAACCACGGCCACACACCAGTTGCCGGTGTGGCTGCTGCCACTTCAGAAGCCCTTCACCTGAGGACAGAGATGGAGTGCAGGGAATTTACAACTGTTCGTCTTTGCTTTTATCTCTTGATAAAGATGGATTTAAAGAAAAAGGCATCGAATGCACATAGTATACACTGGCATCCGTTTTAAGACATGGTTATGTTATGACTCCATGTATTCTGGTTTACCTCAAGATAACCAACTATTTTTATTGGAAGCTCAGTGCTCCACTCAACTGCAGTGTCGAATACCCAAGCTCTGTTGGTTAGTGCAGAGTCTGGCTGGACCAGTTTTCCAAGCTCCTTTTTTGCTTCCCATTCTGTATGTCTTAAGAGTTGTCTTTAATTCAACAGCTATGTATTGGTACACATACCTTGTGCCTAGTCCTAGATTAAAAAAATATATATTTGTATATATATATATATTTGTATATATATATATATATATATATATATATATATATATACACATAAACAAATTCCTTTGTTTTAAGGGACAGCGAGAAAAGTTTTTCTGAGTTTATAATTGATTAAACAATTTAGAGATTCGCTTTTCTCTCACTCTTTCTCAAATCCTAGTTACAAACTGACCATGTGGCACATTCTGGCTAAATCATTATTATTACCTTTTATGCCTGTTGCCTTTTATCACCCTTAGTTTTTCTTTTTCATTTTTTATATTTTTTTAAGTTTATCAGAAAGTCAAGATTCAGGACACCATGTCCAATACCGCAAAATGTAAGCCTGGATTGCAGGTCAAAGTAGCGGAATTATCCCACTACATGGGGAAACACACTTGCTACAACAAAGCCTGTTACTCAGCCAAAACACTCTGCTAGATTAATCCTGAATCAAAGTCACATACTTTTATCCTCTCTTTGAATCTCTTTGTTCTTCTTTACATAAATGTTTATTTTGACATTACTGACAACTTGAGCTTGATTTCTGCATGATACTTGAAAATACAAACCAAGTATTAAAAGACCAAAGGCCATTTAACAAAATGTCACCGGGCTAGAAGAAATCTACGGCAGGTCATGTCACCCTCATCTTTCATCTGATGGGAATTTCTTTTTGTTCCGATTATAACCCAATCAAATGGGAGCTTATTTTCTGTTTGAATGAAATGCGGCATATATGTTGTGACAGCACCCTTTTATTTACTTTGCCAGACGTTAGGATTCGTTTTTTTCTTATTTCCATCTCCCTCGCTCTCTCTCTATCCATTCCTTCTTTGTTATGGTGGATGTGTTTGGTAAGAGCAGTTGAATAATATATGAACACTGAAGGTTGATATTAATCGCTGGGACACAGCAATGCTCTGGAGTTTGAGATTGTCTCCGGCGGGACCCTTTCAGCGTTTCTTGGAAGCTCACGATATGTTCGATAGTCTACGCCATTGTTATTTGTAGCTATCCTGAGACTTCCATGAGCCAAAGGCATTTGTACCTGTCCTAATATATCATAACACAATTATCGAAAAAAAATTACTTATGGACTTCTGAAAAAAATCTTCATCTTCTTGCACTATTTTACCAAAGAATAAGGCCAAAAAGCAATATAAGTCCAATGAGGTATATGTTTCAGTAACACATTTTTGTATATGATTTCAGAAACACTTGGCTTGTCTCGTACAGCTCCAAACATTGGTGTAAGGTTTAAGGAAAATCCTGTCTCAACCTGATTGATTCAAAAAGTTGGAATTTCTTTCAGAAAGCAGTTTGTTCAATTGGTAGTGATCGTAACACTTCTTATTACAAGAGGTAGATTGTATTTACGCTCGTGACAAGATGTTATTATTTTGTTTTCTATTATCTTGATCTTAAAAATAGTGAACATTAATGATTGATCTTGAATGTCCCACTTGAGGCCCCAGCTGTGCGGCCCCCTGCCTTAACTGCTGTTGAGATATATTGGTACCTCAGGTAGGAATGAGGTGGGGTTTGAATGGTCAGTGAGGAGCCCAGTACTGCTGAGACGCCCGCTGCCGCTGATACTTTCAGGCAGGACACACACTGCCCAAACACCCTTATAGGGAGCGGGTCTATTTCGTGGAAGTCTAATAAAAAGCAGCTGCAGGAATCTGATGAGTCGCTGTCTGGTAACAAACATCCCTCCCTCCACATCTGGTTTTATCTGTGCTTATGGTGGAAGATTCTATATCCCCCTCTCTTCTCCAACTATCTGTCCTTGTTTTTTAAGTTTAAATTGGAATGCTCTTCCTAACTGTTTTTCCACATCATGAAATATCTCTGACGAAGCCATTGAACTTCAGTTATTTTCTGTTAACTTAAGTTGGGGAGAAGATAACAGTATTTTTGGGATAAAGCAAAGGTTTCTCTTAAGTAGTTCAGCAAACCATGCGTCCGGCATCCACTTCAGTTTAATAGATTTGTTTAACTTGGTAATTCTACTGAATCCAATATTTGTTTTACAGGCTTATGTGTATGACATGCGCAGCAGCAACTACCTCCACAAGCTTCAAAGGCACTGTAACACAGTCCTCAATGTGGCTTTCAACCCTGCCACACCCGAGGTGAGGACCAGTCTATGCTCTGATTTTTTTGGTTTATTGCTTTATTCATTTGTTTAGATGTGTATTTACACATCACACTAACAAACACTGCTGGTCTGGTTGCGGATCAATGACACGTTTTACAATATGTTAGTATGAAAACGGATACAGTGGGTAAGCATTGAAAGGGTATAAGCCTAAAACAGTTTTGACAGTACTATGCTCTCTCGCTCTATATATAGAAATTGGCACACACAATCTCAAAATTCTCTAAGTCTACCAATTTATTACAGAAATAATCAATCTTACTGATGTCATCATCCTCTTATTTATACATGATATGTTGTTGCCCCTGGAAATGGCAACAGAAGTGGTGGGATACCTGGAGCACCACTCCCTAATTGGAGCACCACTTCAACTCAGAGCCTCCCCTCTCTCTCTCTCTCTCTCTCTCTCTCTCTCTCTCTCTCTCTCTCTCTCTCTCTTTCTCTGAAACATCAGTTGTGTGGCAGAACATGACTAATGCATCGGACAGATAAAAAAATTGGATGTTTCATTACCTTCTAGAATTTCAACTAGATTTATCAAGTATTAGAAAGCCTTTGAGACCTGCTGACTAGAACAACACACCACGCTGTGTGGATTCTAATAAAACCCCTTGGAGGATGGCGTGGGCAGTGCAAATAGGCCTCTGTAAGGGCTCCATCAAGAGCAGAGAGGAAAATCTTCTGTGCCAGATGAGACGTGAGAGTTAAGGCTGACTTCAGATGTTTTAAAGAATTCCTGGCTTTCCTCTGGAGGGTTTCAAGGATCACACTAGGCGGTGTCTTGAGGAAACTTAAGACCATATCACAAAACTGCTCACTTGTCACTCAAGGACACCTTCCCTCAACATATGCAAGGGTTCCCTCACAGTTATACTTGAAGCACTAGGGGCTCTGTTTAGGTCATCAGAAAGGATTGAGAACTGTTATGTTCTCGGATTTGAGGATTTTATTTTATTCTACTTGGATTCAAATGCTGCTATAACATATAGTAATGCTTCTGCAATCCCCACATTAGGCCCAAAGCAATATACAGATATAAAAAAAAAATACTGGTGAAAGATGTATTCAAGGTATAAATACATCTAAGGCAATTTACATCTCTTTAGTATCATCATTCTTTTGATAGGAAGGAATTCTGTAAGAAACTTAAAGGGCCATGGTATCATCCAAAAGTCATCAGTGGAAAGTTTGCGACTACATTTTTCGAACGCAGTTTAAGGCCTGTTAAACTATAATAAAGGTATATATTTGATGCTTCTATGCTAGTTTGTGAAAATAACGAGGCTTTTATTTGAAGAATAATTTTCTTTATTCTATTTTATAAAAATCCACAACCATTAGGAATTAAGTAATTCAAAACCGGTAACTTGAGATGTGTGTTTCTGTCCTTTTTGATTGACCGAGTGTTGCAAGATTCAAGTCATTCTGGAAACAGTCTTGGCTTTCCACTGTCACCTCTGTGCTACTTCTTGACGTTATTGTCTTAATATTCAGTTCTTCATCCCTGCTTGGCACTCTTCAACACCTTTCTGAATCCTGCAATGGTTTTAATGACTTCATGTGGCGTCCGCCCCTCTCTATGGCCGTGAAGCAGCTGCAGAAGTGATCCGTTACTCCTTATAGATGAGATGCTCAGACAGTGCGTTTTTGAATCCCTGCAGAGTTTGGAATGCCAAGAACGTATCACCGTAACTCATCTGTCTTGTCAAGAGATTGTCAGCACTGTGTTGTTGAAGCGTCTTTTCCTCCCCCTGCCCTCCCTTTTCACTATTACTAAAGCTTTTTGAATATTTCACAGATAGCATATCCCACTGATTCAAAGTTTTGGTCACAGATGTTATAGCTTATCCATAGTTAAAAGGACATATGGCACAAATGGCATTTATCTTGCAGATGGTCTGTAATAGTTGTTTTCTTCCTTTTATGAGTCATAACCTAAAATGTTTGACCCATTCTATCCTGGCAGTTCCCCTAGTGTCAATCTCTGGACTAATGCGCTGAAACAGAATATCATACTGACATAGTTCATATTCCACACTGTGGCTTGGCCCTAGTAAATTGACAGGCAAGGGCAAAGATAAAATATATGGGGCTTTTCTTGTTCGGCCATTAGAGGGTTTTATTAAGTTGGAAGAGTTTATTTTTTTTGCGAAGTTATTTTTCAAGAGAACATTTTTTGGGCTTTAAATGAAGATAAACAAGTAAGTAATGGTATTTGGCTCTATTTCCAAGTGTGTTGTGTGCAACGATGTCGTATTTCTTTTCTTTTTTGTATTTTAAAGCTTGCTTTAAGAGTCTTATGGGCAAAACTCCCTGAAGCATTATCAGTGTTAAATCAATTAGGAAAACGAGGTCGATTCAGAAAAAATTGTGGACGTGACATGAGAAACATGAACGATAAAAGTAACTTGATTAAAAGAAAGAGTCATGCTTTTGTATTTTTAAAATGGGATACTCCTCAAAACAAGTGGTCTGTGGAGTAATACAGGTCAACATGAATACCATATATATTTCACTTTTCACTTATTGTGTCCTATGTTCTCTCGGTAGCTTTTGGAAAGAAGAGGTTTGTATCAAAATGAGTAGTCTATAGTTTGAATCATGTAATGCTATTGTCCTGCTGAACTGCAAAAAGTGTTTTTTGTTATGAAATGTCAGTCTGTCCTCTGTTTGAAGAGTTTGTTGCATACTGTAGTAAAACATATTCATTTAAGGTTACCCCTGGTCGTAACCATGGAAGTTGCAAGTGCACCACATCTGTCATTAACAGACAGGTCACAACAGCGATCCCGCGGGCCCCCCCCCCCATATAAGTCCCTGTCAGACCCCATTCTGAAGCTAATCTCTTCCATGTGCACAGCAAGGAGGGATGTGCAGTGAGATAATTCACTCATTATCAAAGAACCGAGGTTACGTAATGTAACCTTATTATTAATTGTTATTTTTCAAATTTTTGTTTGGTATCTCACTTACGGGAAGGATGGACAACTTCCGTACCCCCACGGTTTGACGACAACCAAGACAGTACAACTACAAAGTAAATGCAATATAAAATACAAAGGCTTGAAAGGCCCAGTGCAAAAGAGTAGATTACCCCATTAGGTTGGAAGAACCAATGTTGAGCACCGCATCCGCCAAGCAAGGAGCAGTGACGGCCAATTGTAAAACTTAATAAACGTGGGAGCACGTTCAACTCACCACAGCACAAATCCTGTACAGGGATGCTCCTGAACAAAGCCCATGATGTTGCCGCGCCCCTGGTGGAGTTCTAAGTCCATGCGGGGGTTGTAAACTTCTGCTTTTATAAGCTAATACAATAGCCTGTACTATCCATATGGATAGTTTCGGATGATATAGAGGTCTTCCCTTTTCTCAACATTATGAGATCACCGAACTCCAGTGTTCGGCATTAAAGTCCTTGACTGCTCGCTTTTGAACAGTCTAGCACCTGCAGTTAAAAATCTTAGCCTTCTGAGCTTATGGCCTTGTTTTAAAGCTATGTGTTGTAGATGCTTTTCTAGCCTGAAATAGAAATCAATGTATTAAATATGGGCATAAGTTTTTCCTGTGATCTGTAAAGCCCCAGCCCAAAAATCCTTGCAATTTCGCAAAAACCCTAGAGAAAATCCATTATTTTGTCTTGTGTTGTCACTGATGTGTACAAGTGATTTTTTTTCTAGGATAGACTTGTGACAATAGCAAATCAACAGATGCCTTTCTTACAAAGAAACCATTCCAGAAGGAAGTGTGCTATCATCTGGCTAAAAATACCCTTGAGAAAATGAGCCCCATGTCAGCCTGTGCACAACCCTTGAACAATATTAAATCCTTTCCTGGATGTATTCTGGGTACTGCTCTTTGTTGCTTTTGGATGTGAGGCTGATTTGGACACGTGTTTTGAATCTACATGGTCTACTGTGTTGTTCCATTCAGCTAAACTTCTCAGCCCTTCTCTGTGATACGTTCTGATTCCCGAGGATGAAAGTGGAAACTATGATCCGTTGCTATTACTGGCCTGATTACAGCAATCTGTGCAATCTGAAGACACACTTCATCAGTCAGAGCATGCTTACCTTAAATCAGATCCATTGTGCAGACTCTTCAGACGGAATGTGTGGTTATGAATTATTATCTCTCAAATAATTAAGAAAATAGCCTTCTGAACAAACTTAGAAATTGTGAATATTTGGAATATTGGGCTTCTATCCTGAGTGGAAAAATATATATTTTAACACCTAGAGGCTGAAATGTGTTTTTTATGTTGACTTTAATAAGTTTGGACAAAAACTTAGTTTATTGGTATCACTACATAATTTCCCCTTCGGCTTAACATGAGTGTGCTGCTGGAAATAGTCCTCTTGATATTGTTTATCTTAAGTCTTATGCAAGTACATTTCAGGGGCTGAAATGTGAGGCCTTGTGTTCGGCTTCAACCCCTTCTCATGTAACTGTTCGTCAGCACAAAGGAGGGTGCAACTTTGTTATTCATTTATGGCACTATTTGGTTTTTGTTAGTTATGTGGTGACCTTTTGTTTTAAAGCCAGCCTTTTATTGAGTTTTGCAATAACATTTGATTTACGTCATCAATCCAACACAGCATCTGGAAGACTATCTACCTGAATGCTAAAGCCTAGGAGGAATGAGACACATTGTTCCGTACAATAGTTTCTAGAGTTTAAAGAGTCTTTTGAGCATAAATAACTTTTCTGGAAGTGTGGATGATCCTTAACATGCTTTGGCATTTGAGTTGTGCGTTGTTGCCTTTCTACAGTACAATATCTTGGCTTTTGTAATGTTTTGGTATCTGCATGTTGAAAGACAAGACAAGACAACACAGAACAAAACGGACTCTTCTTCAAA
Organism: Aplochiton taeniatus; assembly: GCA_017639675.1. Taxonomy (NCBI): domain Eukaryota; kingdom Metazoa; phylum Chordata; class Actinopteri; order Galaxiiformes; family Galaxiidae; genus Aplochiton; species Aplochiton taeniatus. The sequence goes on from CM030184.1 coordinate 8,939,543, forward strand.
ATAGGATTTCTTGACAATTGCTGGACATCCATTAAATGAAAAACAGCACATGAGCTGTGTAATAATAAGCATCAACTTTTATTAATATTTGGCAGTTTTTAGTTTGGGGGGAATTGAAATGCTGATTAGACAAGCAAGTGATCAGTGGTAAGCTGGCTTGTCCTGTGCTAGTCCGACAGCTTCTCTGGAGGCAATTCAAAGACAGCTGGATCTTGTCACGTGGATCCCACTGGTACTGTAGTACCTTTTTTCATGAGACCCTCTGCCCACCCAAAGGGACAGACATACTCTTCATGAGAGACTCATATCAGCGTTTATTCATTTCATTCAATAGTCTTTCTAGAATTAGCTTATAAGGAAAGCTTTACTGTGCTACTGCAATATTAAGATGTATAAAAGCTGTAGGCTGTATTCAATTTTGTGCTGGCCTAAGCCCAAATTTGACCCTCTGAACTGTCACATCTGAATTCAGTCATGGAACTTTTGAGATTGTATTTAGTTCAAACCAACTAAGCTACTGAACGAGAACTTATTTAAAAATACTTTTTTATTTTTTTGTGGTGCACTGTCCTGTTTTTCAGCTCAAAGAAATATGCTAACAACATGTCAACTTGGTGAATAAATCAATGGCCTGAGTAGAGAAAGAATTATGGGTTTTACTAAGTAAGCATGTCAGTGTTGTTTCCAGATTGAATGGAACAGGAGAACAAATTAGATGAGGCACAGGTAGAGCAGAGCAGATATGTGGTTTCTTTCAGCCAACCTTTTGATACTCTTCTCAGTTTTAGGCCAATCCAGAATGGATCAGAGAAATGTTGGCCTTGCCATGTCAATTTCTTTGATTGATGGCAAAAATTGCTATTTCAAAGTTTAGCGAAGATCTCATTGATATTTTTCATGAAATGTTTAATAAAAACAGTATTTAAGTAAATGCCAAGAGGATGCCATTCAAAGAGTAAAGATTAAATAATTTCGATGCCCATGAAGTTTGACAGGGTTAGGGTTGTGCAGTCAAATGCAACTTATGTCTCTAATGAAAATTACTGTAGTGGAATAACATTATGGATTAATTGGCCAACTATTTTGGCAGTTTCCTTCACTAATCCACGTGTTAATGCTCTAATGCCCCTTTCCTCTAACATGTATATGCACTTTGGAGATGTGGACAGTCTGCATCTGGGAATTTCTGGGAAAACCTGTGGATTTGTGGCTCTTTCAAGACCCTGGAGAGTTGACCTCAAGTTTCTAGAAACAGCTGCATCCTCCTCCAACTCTCTCTCAATATCAGCTCGCATCCTTTAGTCTCTTTTTACTATTACACTTTTCGTCATTGAGTTGGATGCTGTACTAATACCTTATTTTACAGGACCATTTCAGGCCTTTTCAGAGTTCTAGTTTTCTTCAAAGGTGATACCTGAAGTGCTCTAAACTGTCTCTGATGTCTGTCTATAAATGTAGTGTGGCTCCCCTCTCAGATCCTTATGTTAATTGACTCCCTTAAAATGCCCTGATTTGCTAACGGCCTGGTTAAACCAACAAACCCTGCTTCCGATCAACTTTTCTGTTGATCTAATACTTGGACAGAGTGACTGCACTTCCTTCCTTTTCTGTTTGTGTGGACAAAAACCAGCAGTGTAAATAAGGATTTGATTACAAGATGAAGTTTGATTTAAGATTTGTCTGATACAAGCTTGGTGAAAGGATCTACCCAATAGCAGGATATGAGACAGCATTTGGGATACAAAACCATGGTTTCCATATGCTGCATAGTTCTAGACATTTTGCTATGCAAGCACCTTAGGAGACCTGTGGTAAAGAGAGATTCTTCACTCCATAAAACTCCTGTTTGAGCTTTGGTTTTGTTTTTACACACAAGAAGGCAACGTTTCTCATTTTTCAAACCACTAGTGTCATAGCAGTCCATCTGTCTCTAGGGGTTATTCACCCAGCCATTCTGTGTTGTAGATAATATTAAGAGATTCCTACCTTAGCTTTACTATCACTCCACTAAGCCATCTTGTAAAACTCCTGTGGCTTTTCATATAGCATACCTCTGTAAACTTTAACAAGTTCCCCTGTGTAGGATCTAAATTGGCCACCATAAAGTCTCCTTGAATGTAGTTGTCAAAGCTCTTTCTCGCTGGTGACAGTGAAGCTGTCTTGTTGCCATGTTTGCTTATTTTGAAACAGGAGAACATTTTGTAGTACGATGTGCTGACCTACTGAAACCATATTAATTGGTTGTTGTCTACGATCCACGGTTTGTTGTCTTGTGTCAATGTTTCGACAACCCCCGCTGCTAAGCTCCAAGTCCCACCAGTGAAAACATATTGATATGATGTGCCAAGATTGCAGTCATTAGAAAGTCCTCAAACGTCAGTGAGAAAATGGGGTCTTCTATTAGTCCAATTTAAGCAGCCGTATGTGATTAGTATGGCATGGAGAAGGGTTTATCTTCTCATTAATTGTCCTTTCTCTAACATAACAATGTTTTCCTTTGTAGATTGGGTCCAGAAAGCAAGTAATAAGTAACATTTTTGTCCTCACTTCGCATTGAGACCACAATGAATTCCATTCCATTGTATTTGGATTGAAGGAAACTGGCTGCAAGTATAAATGCAAATTACACATGGGACATAAAAAATGTTGTAATGCAATAGCACCTGAGCACTTGCTTGAACAAATCTAAATTAAGATACTGGTAGCTTACTGAGTCTCTTTTTAGCATAAGGATGTGAGTTTAAAAGGGATGAAAGCATGCAAAGCAACAAATCCAAGAGAGAATATGGGCTTAATTTAGTCAGATTCTCCACCATAACTTCTGTAAACGGAAAGCTGATAGCTGTCTTTTTCATAGGACCCCATGACACACCACTACATTACCTCAACTCACTGTCCAACACATGCTTTCAGTCAGACCACCTACCGAACTTCAGGACATCAGAGAAAATGCGTACATGGGATAGCCAGACCCTGTTGCGCAGGTATATTTGCAATCGGTGTGTTGAAGTTAGAGCTGGAGTTTGACCTCTCTCTGACACTGGCAGCTGTCTCCTGAACAAGAAAAAAAAAAACTTCTAAGTGACTGCCATTACGACAGGGAAAATTAAGCAGGGATGAATCACCTCAATGGCTCCTCCAACAAATCCTGTCTCCATGGCTGTCTCTACGATCCAAGGGAGGGAACGGGAGCAGAGAGAAACGATGCAGCAGGTGCTGGCAGCCTATTGCCGATGGAATCACATCCGCGGTGTTAATTTGTCTCGTCCGTTTGTCAGCTTGACAAGCTATTCACACATCTCTGCTCCTGCCCGTATAGTTTTTCAACCCTTGGGTTTCCAGAGAGCAAAATGCCCGGTTCATGGTGATCAGACAGCAAACACAGAGGAAGTCTCCGTTAGCTGTTCCAGAATGTCACAGCAGAGTGTGAGGCCAACTGAGCTGACCAGGCCAGCCTTTGCTCTGACAAGCATCCGAGTGAACAGGAAGCCAGACCACGTTGTATACATTATATCAATAATACTGTTTGTCCATTATCAAGTCCCCTCGCTGTATGGTGTTTTGTCAGACCTCCTGCTGACTTTGTGGCACGTACATTTTTGTGTTTTGTTTAAGATTTGTTCCACAATATCATTACAGACCATTTAAATGTAACCTGTAATTAGCGTTCATGTAGGGTTTTGGCTGGCCTGTGAATGTGTTGCAGGCTAGATACAAAATAAACTGTGGGGTACATAGTCGTGATACACCAATAGCATAATAAGCATCTTGTCTGATAAGCAAATAATTATAGTGGTACCTGGGAACACCACCACTAGTTTGCCCTTGAACAAGGCACTTAACCCTAATTGGAAATCGCCTTGGATAAAAGCGTTGGCTATATGACGAAAATGTTATAGTAAGAAAGTATAATACTTTGCCTTACTTTGGTTATTTTGAAACATTTGAGGCACATGGTTCATCAATGTAGTGGAGATAATGGGTATTGAAGGGCATGGCCTGACATTTTGTCCCAAAAACATTCCGAGCACTACTCCAGAAGCAGGCACGTGGAATGCTCTGAGCCTAATGGGATCGACATTCCACTGCCTTTTGTTTCCATTCTCCCAGATGGGTCTATCCAGGACCCACTTAAAGGGATCTGCCTTTGCAGACTGCCCCTCTGCCTGTGAAGGACAGAGATCGATAAGGATAATGTAAAATGTTTTGTATTGTGGCGTCCTTTAGAGGTGATGCCCTGCTACATACACATGTCATCTCTGTCAAGGCTATTGAACTGGCATCATTCATACAAAACTGTCTAAGGGAATAGGGAGGGTAATGACTGATTTGTAATTTTGTAGACTGGTATAGCAAAGGGAAATATGAAATATGCAATGACGGTAACCAAGGTCTGAATAGAATCAGCTGAATTACATTGATCATCCTCCCTTAGCAACAGACAATACATTTCCGTTCCACTTGTCCTTCTCGTACTCCTAATCCTCCCCGCAGACAGCCCAGGTGTCTTAGTAAACCAAGAGGTTTAGACAAAGTTGTGCATTTGCCAGGGGTGCTCCTTCTCTCTTCTCTCTAATGGCCCCCCCCCCCCCCCCTCTGTTCTTACAGCATGGAACATCCTTGGCCGTTATTTGTGTCTGGGAAGACAGCTCTCCATTCTTGATAAATGGTGTCCATGGGAAGAACATCACATCAGTCTTAGAATCTTCAAAGCTCTGACTTCAGTTTATATTGCTCCGACTCGAAGGGCGTTTTCAATCAGTTGGAATGCTGATAATTCATAGCAGTCTCCGGCATTGAAAAATTAACTCACATTACAAACTCAATCATCTTTGCTCTTCTTGCTTTGAACTATTGATTTGTGTCTCTTTCGTCCATCATATTGAGCCAGTAATCCCTACAATAACTTATGTAACGTTTGTGCTGCTCGGAAGAATTTATATTTCTGATTTATGTTTTGGGAATGCGTACAAATATTTGTTTTGTAAGCCACATGATTTATTAAAAAAACTCAACAAAAACTGTAATTAGTATTTAATTAAAAAAATATATAAATATATATAATATATATAAAAAGACAAAATATGCTGTGCCACAATTACAGATTACATCCTAAAAGAAGTAAACTGTAAAACTATTAATTATACTACAAATTGTTTTAGTTGATTAACTCAGTGGGGACATTCCTATAGCCTGAAACATGATCAAAAGGTCCCGGGGAGGGCTTGTGTTTGAAGTTAAAGTAAAGTTAAAAAGGGCACAATATGAGTCAGTAGTTACAGCCCAGCAGGGCTACTCGCCATATGTCCAAAGTGAATTTGCTCCCATTCACCTCTGAACTCCAAAAATATCAAGGCCGTGCACACATGAATAGATCCTAAGAGCATGTGGTTGTAGCACCCTGTTAAAAAAGAATGTTAAAAAGGTGAAGGATGGAGCTTCTTACGATACCTCGGTCAGGAACATAGCGTACGCTCTGCTCTCACTGATCGTACGGGTTTGGATGGCATGGAACAAAAAGAGAAGATGTGGTTGCTATTGGAGCCGCTCTTTAACCCTGGAAACGTTTACTGACATATTTTAGGAGCTCAGGGCCAGGACACAGAAGGCCAGCTTTTTGTTGATGAAGTTTAGTGAGCAGGAGGTCATGGTGATGGAAGAACTCATGAAGGAACCATGACAACCCTTAGTCAAATTGACAAGGCGAGCTGGAGGTTTTAAACCAGTTTTATGAGAGGCTAGCTAGCTTCCCTATTGAAAATAGAAGAGCAAAATGAAACACAGACACGTGCTTGAGTACTCTTTAGGATGTGCTGGTCTGTCATACATGGATACATGAGTTTAGTGGACATACATCACAGTAGGGGTGTTTGCTTGCCTATGGTAGTCAAGACTCCTGTCCTTGCGTTCGACACACAGCTGGAGATTCTCTCTGTGTCTCGGTTAGAGTGGAACTGCTACAGAGATCAGCAACCAGGGGGGATTGAGTCAAGCTCGGGGCAGTCCATGTAGCTTCAAGTCATCCTCCCATCCAAACTCTTCCGACTCCCTTCCTGTCACCGGCACTTAACATGTTCTGAGAACAGCCAGGATTTTCACGCTGATAACTCCTCGATACTAAATCTATTTTACTGTTTCAGGTACATGGAAAGAACATCTTGTCTCTAACTCTAATGAACCTTAGACTTTTACGATGCTTGATAACATTTTCAATTTTACCGCTATTTAACAGTCAAATATTAAGCCATTTTCAAATTTCTAATGATACCAAAAAAGGAGTACGATATGGCCTGAATGATTTTGTTTTGATAATATGGAGTGGTCTTGCATAAATACTTTTGTGTGGAACACATTCTTTGCTTCTTCTGAGGTCACAGAGTAGTGTTGACTGCCGCTTCTGCCATCCTTTTCACTCCCTTAAGCAGCAGTTATGAAGGTCCACCATGGTGGTTGCTACGAAGCCCAATGGAAAGTTTCCCTTTACTATTGCAGTTGATTGGCTGCCAGAGTGGTGAGGTAATGCTCCCTCGCCCTGGCCTGCTTCATTTTCTAATGGCGAGAGATGAGGTTATGGTCCCTCCCTGTTCTCTGAGAAATCCAGCTGAGAGGTGATTGCACTTTGTATGTGTTTGTGGGTATGTTTCTGTGTGCGCGCCTTTAAGTGTGTGTGTGTGTGTGTGTGTGTGTGTGTGTGTGTGTGTGTGTGTGTGTGTGTGTGTATTTCCACAGAGTATGTGTGTGGAGAGTTTGCGTTTGTCAGTTAAGGTAAAGCCTCACCTTGACTAGTCCTAGCTAAACTCCCCAAGCCAGCTGCTGAACAAACCACATTTCATAACCAGGTTGATGCCAAGTGTATTTTAGAGTTTTAGCGGTCTGCTCTGAAAGCTTTGGAAACACATTACAGCCTAGCCAGTCACTGAACTTATTTAGCTTTATTAGAGGAGCAGGTGTGCGATTATGCAATGATCGTTTGTCTCAATCAAAGGCAGATATCCTGAAGAGTTAAATTCCGGAGCGAGCAGTTTAACATGGTTCCTGGGGTCATCACCCTTGTTAGTCAATGTTTAACGTGATTAGGTCATCTTCTGTCTTCCTCTCCTTCTGTCCCAGCTGCTGACCGGGACTCTGGATGGGAAGTTGAGTTTGTTTCGGCCCAGCAACGGTGCTTGTCTCTCCTAAGAGGGCTCGGACAGAGGGAACCGTAGCTGTAACCGTGTGGTGGAGAACCTTACAGCTGGTTCCATACTTCCAGCTGATTCCCTTAGGGTGACCACGCCAGGACTACTGGGCTGCCAACAACACAACACCCAGGGCCCATGATATCATCATGGCTGTTTCTATGACTGCTGTGTGCACACAGACATTCCACAGTCATCCATTTGGTTTGGGATTTACATGTATACAATGGTTCCACCAACATCATTGTTCTCCTAACGGTTTTTAACTCAACCTAGCTCCCTTTGGCTCTGGTCAAGATATCAACTGAAATGAAATGCAGCTTTGAAATGTTCTGTATAAATAAACAGGAGCCAAGAAGCCATGCATGGATGTGGTTTTCATTTGTTCATGCAGTTGAAATGAATGTCTTGCGTCCCTGTATAACGGCTGAACATTTAAGTAACGCTGTTCTTATCAGGAGCACATAAACACAGATGTGGACGGTATGTGAAGACAGGGAGTCGAGAGAGCTACTGCAGTGCAACATTGACCCTGATTGCTTTAACATAAAGGGAAGGTACTGTCTAGGAGACACTTTTTTTTGTCAAAAGAGCAGGCTTTGGGGACATCTGTTAGAGCTGCAGGCTTCAAACTGATATAGAAATGCTGATATTTATCATCTAAGGGTTCTTAACTGAGTGAAAGATCAATAGGAATCTTATTTAGTCATAGCACATCGATATCTGTTTCTGATCAAGAATCGAGCCAACTAAGCAAGGGGAACTGTCAGACATAGAGTTTACTTTCTAAACTGTTTGTTTCAAAAGGTTCACTGGTGCCCATCTTTTGTGCTTTATGGACATCTGCACTTCATACTAGATGTTGTTAGTGAACTGGAATCTGCTTGTTATGCCCCCACCCCCACCCCCAGTGTGGGATACTCTCCAGGATCCCTGTTCCCGGTACATCTATAAAAATAGCTAGTTCTGTGGTTCATAAGTATCCGATAAAAAATACCCCGTTGAAACTCAAAGGGCAAGTAGAAAGTCTTGTTTGTCTGTTGTGACTTGTTGACAGTACTAATGACACCCAAGCTAAGGACATTCAGAAACAAGTAGTTCAGGTACTTCAGAAATGATTGATGAAATATGTGTTTGCGACGTGCTCAGGTTCTTACTAAACTCAGCTAGTTCGCAAAGAGGAATAAACTGACTGTGGAGTTCAAAAGGAAATCTAGGAAGAACGGGATGGAAAGGAAAGAGGAAGGTTACGAGAGAAAGGCCGAGGGGGGAAGAGAGAGACTGGCGAGAGGAGAAAGATCTATGTAGTCATGTGTTTACAGTTTGAATGGAATTTTGAAATATTTTATTTTAAATGATTAGCCCCTACATTGCAGCATAACAATTGTTCCAGTATCTCTCCTTAATTTGAAATACAGTCGTATTTTCAGGAGCAGTAGCAGCTTCAATTGGGCAGTCACGTTGACAGTTGTAACAACCCTGCTCTTTATATACGTTTATATACTGTAACTAGACATAGTATAGTTTTCAAGGTTTATTTTCTCTCTCAAAGTAAATGGAAAGCCACATGACACAATTATACTATTACCTTCTCAAAATAAACCACCTATCTAATTAAACGATGAACTGAAATGTCTGTCCAAATAAACTCTGCCTTTGTAATTGCAATTGGGTAACACCGTTTTAAACTTCCTCCACTTGAAACTATAGACAGTTATTTTACACAAGCATTCCTGTGGTTCGACTAAAAGAAAGGTTGCAATTTCAGGGTGTGAAAGTGTAAACAAGCCACTCAATAAATTCAGGCATGTTGAGATATAAAATCAATATATACAATTGCACCACGCAGAACAGTGGGTCATAATGAGTCAAAACTGCAGTTAAGCTCCCATAGGTGTTTATTGCATAAACTAATGTTTAAATCTAATTGGATTCTGTGTCATGATACTGTTTAGAATAAAAAGTCTGTCCAGAAGTGGAAACCTATAGAGTCTACGCTATAAACTGTCTAATACAAGTCATAAACAAATAGATACTACAGTTATTGAGTTTGGTCTGATCTAACGCCTACTGCAGCACATGAAGTACTCTTCATAGGCTTTTAGATATGAAAGAAAGGCAGCAGAGTAGAAACTTCTGATGTCGGCCACCACAAACAATAGTTTGACTTGTTTATTGGTGGCAGTTAAATTACTATGCAATATGTGCATGTAACAATTGTGTAGCTGGGATTTGTCTTTTTACGTGCCAAATTACAACTGATGTCGAAGGGTCAGCTTGAAGTGACCCAGGAGCAGGATGGGATTCACAGTCTACCTCAAAGACACTTAGACAGAGTTGTGGAACGTCTGTATGTGGGGTCCAACTTCCAGTTGCTTATACAAAAAAAGTATCATTTTTATACGATTTAAAAAGTCAACAGCAATCAACATCTCTGTTTTCTAACTCAACTCGTTTACATGATTTGTTCTTTGACAGTAAAGGTAGGGTCATTCTTTTTTCAGTGGCAATAAGCCAGGTTGTATTACACAGGTCACAGAGACACGACCCCTCTGCCGTGTACAGCTGAAAACGGACTACCAAATGACTTGATGTTAAATGCTTTGCCTACACGGCTGCAGTAATGTGAACCCCTCTGGAGATGTGCAGCTCTACCATTTTAACCTCTGGCCGTGGAGCTAAGTCCCCAGTCACCAAGAGGTGGGCCCCCCTCAGTGAGCTCTGTCAGGCCGGGTCTCCGTTGACATTACTTAACCCCCTTAGAGGCAGTGAAATATTGTACTCATGCTACTAATAGTGTTTTGCTGAAGCCTGAATGGGTTATCCGATATCAGTTTCTTCCAGTACAGTAGTACTGCTCTTTGGACTGTGACAGCTGCAGTGTTTTCTATATGGATTGGTGGATTAGTGAAATGGTCCATTTTGACAGCACCACAGCTCCCCCAGAGATAGATCCATAGAAGATGCTTTAGGTTTCTTTCCTGGACCTTCAGCGTATTATGAGAACTGTTCCTATCACTCCATAAGTCTGTTTTGGATCAGTTCAATCTGTTTGGAGTGTGCGGTTTTAATTTATACTGAGGCGGATTCCCCATGAAGACCCATCTCTGGTCATCATCAGCTACACCCAAGGTGCCATATAGGTCAGACCAAGCACAGCTGTGTGTCTGCATAAAAAATACTGCCAGATCTTTTAAAGAGCCCAGGGACTTTTGTGTGCGCTATACCACACTGATTGGCATGTTCTGTGGAGGTTGCCAGCAGATTGTCGCTTAGAGCTTTAGTATTCCTGAGACAAGATATTCTTATTTTGAACTCAATGTTTTAAATAAGCATTAGAGTAATTTATGTAACGTGGATATTTATTGTGATTTTTTATATGAACAGGAGAAAGCATGCATTGAAAAACTGAAATCTAGGATCACAATTCAGGAATTCATGATTTTTTTAATTTTTAAAAGTAACAGTTTGTTTATTGTGAATAGAAGGCTTTTCTGTACCTAACAAAACCTTTAAGTATACTGTATGTTACGTATATGTTAAGGCATTACTCAAAGCTGTAGATCCTGTGGAACATTCCAGCAGCCTGTTATTGTTTTTATCTGATAAGCTTGCTACTGGCTACATGATGTATCATACTCGCCATGGGGGGAGGACACATGAGGGCAGAGGAATTCAGTGCATGGATAGTTGTCTTAAATTAAAATGTTACACTTTGAAAAATTAAACCTCTGGCAGCAAGGAGGCAAAACAACAGCTGCAACGGCGGTTGCATCCACCCTTGCCTCAACAACAAACTACAAAACCTACACATGCAGTAGCTCTGTTACAGTAGCAAACAGCTCAATTCTACGAAGGGGGAGCAGGAGCATTAAAAGCTTTAAACTAATTTATGACTCCATCCGCCCACCACAACGCTGCCAACTAAATGTTCAGAACCAGATTCTTAATGTAATATTAGCAAGCCTTCCAACAACTTGCCACTGAATAGCCGGTCCAGGAGGAGAAATGGGGCCAATTCTATATCCAGCATCCTTCCTATTGCTGCCAAACGCTTTAAAATCCACTTCCAAGATTTATTTTTGTCCTATTCTTTATTTATAATTTTTAGAGGGTAGATTAAGTTCTTCTTTTTGGGTGTAGGCGTATCCCTTCAATGAGTGGCAAAAGGTACAAGTTAAGTCTGGGGTGGCCAGAATATTTTGAAGCAGGCCATAATCAGACACACTCATGCACACCTGTGTGAATACACTTATTTTAAACATGATTTTTCAACATTTTCTACAGATATTTCTTTGTTCTACTAACATTGGAGAAATGTTTATATATCAACTGCCTAAACAAATGATTTTAACAAACGCACAGCCAAGTTGCACAGATGCAAATGAGCAAAATAGGGGTTGCTATGTGTAATATATATTGTTGGAAAATGTGTTTTGACTGTTCTTTTCTGAGGTCATAGGGCTGAACCCTGCTCTGATCTCACCAGGCAGGAATGAAGTGAATATACAGTCGCAAATGAAACCCTTTCAGGGACAACCACACACACTCATCAGTGGTGAAATGGTCCACGGCCTGAGTGTAGTGCTCTTGGACCTTTTTTCACTCCTTAAACAGTCTTTGCTCCTAAGGATCCGAAGGCACCAAAGACAAGTTAATTTTCAGAATAACCATGTGAAGTATATCAATGGTTGGTGTTCCATTGTGACTTTAATGGATTGTGTTCTTTCCGTATTTGTCTTATTCACTTTCTCTACTCCAGGTAAACTTTCCTTAACTGTCATACATTTCCAGGGAAAGTTTGGATTTTCCTCAGAACTCCAATACTGGCAGTAAAATAAATTGTCTGTGGTCTGTCTGGAGCTTCAAATAGGCTCCTCCTGGCCTTCCCATTGGACCCCTATTCGACCTCTCCAACGGAAGGATGGTTCTCCTAGCACTGCCCTCCCCTGTCAAGGATACCCCTCAGGAAAACTCTGAAGGGGATCCAGAGTAGTCAGCGCTGCCTCTACTTTACTAGCATACATATACACTCTCAATGGCCCATGCATCCCAAAAGTCCCCCAAAGTCTCCAACTTGTTTTCTCCCCTAACAGTGGTGTACTGCTTTACGGATTCTGGGTGCATCCAAAGTTTCAGATGCTTTATGTTATGTTAAGTTGCTTACTATGATCCAAAAAGGAAAATTAATCTACTGTACTTAATGGGAAATACTTTATCTGCAGTAGATACTAAGATATGATATATCTTAAACTCATAAAAGATTGGTCAGGAATCTTTTAGATCATTCCGCATCTGTTAAAGTAATGTCATAGGCTTTTTCTTTTATTTTGAACCATTTCTAGGGTTATCTCTTCCCCCTCAACTGTAAATGGCTTAGGCTGTAGTAAACCGGACGGTGTACAATGCACTGTGAAATGTACGGGTGCACACTGACAGAGAGAATAAAGACATTGGACTTAAACACATGGCAAGGAGAGGCTTTGCACAGAGACGGAACGTTTTTTCCCAACATGTTCTGAGTCAGCATACTGTACATCTGTGGGGGGAGGGAGTGGGGGGGTTAGCGTGCTGTAGCGTTGGATGGGAAACACACATGATATGTGCTTGTCATGGCAAACAGCTACTTCATATGAGCGCTACAATCCTGACTAAAAACATATTGGCTGATGTATGCTTCCAATGTGTAAATGGTTGGCAGTCATGGGTTCTATTTCATTTATCTTGTAGTGTGAAATTTAAATTGGACAGGTTCTCTGTCTGTCTCAGTAAATGGTAGTGAAGAGAGGAACTTAACATGCATTAAATGTTTTACAAAAAAAAAAAACACATAGGTGTCATTTTCAAAAGATCTTGATCAATGAACACTCAATAGTTCAAATTAGTTGAGACAAAGTATGACCGGTAGCAGCGACTGTTTTGGGGGAAGCCAGAAAGTCTTATCAATGCACGTCTTCGACTCCTCCATGCAAGCATTTTTAGGCTGCTCCCTGGCCAGGCGACGACTGACACACAGATTAGTAGCAGATGGTGTCAGCCAGAGTACGAGGCATAAACACGGGAGTGCTCAACACTCCGATAAATCAACAAAAGACCCTTCTGGTGAGAGGTAGAGAGGAGATGATTGGGGAAACATGAGTGTGTAACACTGGGTGCCAGACCAAGGAGTGTCAGTGGCACTGGGGCCCTTTCTCTGTTCACTCAGAAAAGGCCCTTGACGAAGTATTAGCCTCACACAGCCATACTCTACACTTTGATCTTTCATAGTGCAGAAAGGGTTTTCACTACATTCCATCCACTTTATTTGGATGGCATCCATGGCCTGCAGCATGTGGTGTATAGCATTGGAGGGAGAGTTAACATATTTAGTTACCGTCTTTAAATCAAAGTGGATATACTACCTAATCAACTCTTATTCTTTTCATAGCCTCAGACGAACAGACCAAGCAAGCATCCGGATCAAACCATTATCAAATTCCACAGTTTTATGTAGTAGTTTACTTCTTCCCCTCGGAGTTTATGTTTTGATGTGAATGTTTAGATTTTGTTTTATCCAGCTGGTCAATCACCAGCATCTGGGAGGTTGATGGCCGAGTCCACGAAGAAGGACTGGCCAATGAAATGTGCCAAGTGTGAGATAACACAAAGACCTCAGGCCACTTACCGCAGCCTGATAATTATGTTGCTTTTATTGTTTTGTTTGTGTTCTTACTAATCACTCCAGAAAGAGTTATTAAACCTGCATGCAGAGTGGGAGGGTTATATTGTTATTTAATGCATTTCTATATTTTCCTATTAAGGTCATTCAATTCATCAATCAAATTTTCCCATGGAGATTGATCCTCATTTTATCCTTTTGATTTGTGAGCTGTTTGCAGACATGGCTTGACAAGTCATTTGTTTAGGTAGCATAATGGCTGTGGGTTCCCAAATTAGCATCAGACATAACACACACTGAACTTGAGCTTCAAATGAAGCAGTCTATTAAGTCACTTTTCAGGTGATTACCAATTGAGCATGACCAATGTAAAGCGTTGAAGTAGGAAACTAACACATTTTGGAAACAGTGACAAACAATATGGCTCATCCCTAAGAAGATCTCCCAGGACACTATCTAATCCTACAGACAATTTGACAACGTCCTCAGAGAATTCATTCTTAAATGCCCCTAAAGGCGCTGCATATCACAGACAGTACTGGTGTGCCAGCACCCAAAAACCTGGATTTAATAATAAGCAGGGAATTCTAATCTGGTATTCTTCAGCCCTTGAAGAGATCATGCTTGGCAATAGCACCAAACTCAAAAGTGTCTTTGACGAATGGGCTCTAATATCAAAGTGGAGCAAATCATCACTTTTCTTCTTTTCTTCTATACTTCAAAACGTGTTTGACTTCAAAACTATTGCCGGCACTGACAGCATAGTGATGTCTCTAAGAGAGCTAAGCAACTGCCTCAAATTCAGCAGGCGTGAAGATCAGTGCTTCGTTTGGGAAAGGTACGCTTTGCAACATCCTCTGAAAATTGTAGAAATTGATGGTACAGTTTGTATTCTCCATGAAAGAGTGTATCGGTGAGTATTTAGTAGGTATGCGGATGATAAAGAACAAGCTACAGCTTGAATATGTGATTTAAATATATGAAAATCCGTCTGTCAAGAAGACATCTGTACGGAACAATCTAACAAGTGTGGTATGAAAAGTAATTTTTTGTGGTGTGATTGTACACTGCCAAGGCTCTTTAGTCTTTAACAGTTGGCTTAGTGGCACAAATGTATTTGTGTATGTAGATCAGGGTTCTTAATTCTTTTTTAGACCAAATGTTAAGGTTCTAAAGTGTGCTGTGCAGCCTCAAACGTTTTGCAGCTCCTTCTGTGCCCAGGGACCCAAGGCCAGAGCTCCTCCTCCTTTCAGTTGAGAAATTAGAAACTCTCGCTCTCCTCTCTTTTGCTTTCCATCTTTCCCTTTCTCTCCAAGTCTCTTTCTCTGTAATTAGATTCAAACATTCCTTTGCCACCTCTAAAGTGAACAATAAAGCACTTTTTGCTGATACATAAACATATTTTATTCGATGATGGTACAACTTTTTAGATGAGTAATGCTCATATAAAATTGCTATATACGTCTTTTTATTGAACACACATTTGGGTGCTTCCCAAAGCAATGGGAAACTGGGTCTGGAAGTCATTCCCAAATGATTGCATCTCAATAATGAAAATACAATTAGAAAGAGAGAGGGGAAAGGATCCTGTGATTGCTGTTACATAATACCTACCATTAACTTTGGTTTGGCTGTGGGCATGTCCCTGGAATCATTACGTAGCTTCTTCTGAGTTAATTTCATGATTGAGCACAGTAATACAGATGAACACAACCCACACACTCAAACACTTAAAGTAGATGTAGATATGTATGACATGGACATAATAATCTTACCTTCAAGAAAGAAAAGTAATAGCATTAAGTTATAATGTGGAAACGACATTACATTCCCACATTGTTTCTTCATATTTCCTTATGATTGGTTTCCTCCAATGTTTTATAGTTCTATTATAAACCAGAGCACTTAACCTCTATCGGCACCTGGCTTATTTCAGAAACAACACTTGGGAGAATTCTCTCTGGAGGGCTGGTGTTTAGGTTGAAAGACCAAAATCCCCATCTGGGAACCAATCCTGGCCATTGAGTTCCCTCATAACAGAACATCCACCTTACTGGGGTTATGGTTACATCATTATCATCACAACCATGTCACATAACCATGGCAGTGTCACTTTTTAGCAAACATGGTCGATCTCTTCCAGCAGGCATTGGGTGTAATTCTCTGTCAATAACGTGTCAATTCCTAGAAACACACATTTTAAGTCTCTGCTCGGCTTTCAACATTTTTTCCACTTCACTTTCAGGGACACACAGGTGCATGACCTGCTTTGATGGTCAATACTTGCCTTTCAAAGGTATTGTTTACATATAAACAGCTGCTGTGCTTGGTAACAGTCAAACATTGGCTATCTCACTTGCACAAAATCTGCTTTACTGTGGGATGCTGGGGCTCCATAATCCAAGCCCAATGAAAACACACATTGATATTTTTTGTCCCTATTTCAGTTTAAGACATAAATGGTGGAAGGTCCCATGGCGTAGTAATGTTTTGTAGCAGACAGATTTGTATCTCCCCCATTGACTTTCTAGTCCTTACACAAAAGCGATGTAGACCATTCATGGTGTGCTGCACTCCAAGTTAGTAAAGAGGCCCCTACAATGACTCAACTGTTGTTTTATCTCACTACCTACTAAATAACAGTCCATCACAAGGAGGAGGAAAACACTTTCTTGGTACTCCAAAAGAAATAATGACCATTACAGTTGGACATTTCTAAAAAGACGTCCTGCTGACATTCATGGAAGTCTCAGGACTTTGGGGACTAATTGAAGATTAAGTACAGTAATGTTCTAGTTTATCAACAAATGTGGAAAGTTCCTAAAAACGGTTATGGGAAGTGTCTGTTTAAGCACACACAATCAGCTGTATCTGTGTGTAACTCTTAAATAATAGCACTGTAGAATAGCTCACATCCTTGTGCATACAGGAAACGCCATAAACTGAGTTTTCAATAAAATTACATTTTTCTTTAGGGATTCAGTTTGATTCAGTCTGACATTTTTTCAAGCCAGATTGTTCTGTACATACATCCTTTGTGAATGGGGGAACGTAAAGGGGATTTAACATGCCAACCATATTCGCCATATTTGTTTCACAGACATGACTAAATTATTGTCCTGGAAAACATACAGGGGCAAATTGCAGGAACAATTTCACTTGATTAGATGTGTTTGCATTATTGTAACACTGCAGATGCTTTCTCTGATTTCATGATGTGGCCACAAGATTAATGTGTATCCCTCTAAAAAGAGTTCCTTACTGAACTTGACAATTGTTAATAAACAAATAGACATCAATTATTGCTTTTGGTCTGTCATGTATCCAGACTGCTTATGTTTTGCGAAATCAAAGGGTCAACCCTGTTCCAACTTTAGTTATTGTGCATCGTGGCATACTAGCTGTGGTGCATGTTAGCTGTGGGGCAATGTTTCAAATTGTCTATTACCGAATGGGTGGCAACAAAAGGATACTGAAAATACATATTAAAGATGCAGTATCTGGGTCAGGGCAACTATAAAGTATCTCTGTATATGGCATAGTGGCTAAGATCAAATCTGTCATGGAGTAAATATAATTGGCTTAGACTTGTGTCTGGGACTGCTTAGCAAACAAGAAAAGTTTTCGCCTCAAGTTTTTGCCAACAAGACAGACTTTTTATTTCATTTAGAACATTGGTTCCCCATTATGACAATGTATTGTTTTGTTATTTTTTTTGTTTTGTCTTTTACATTTTTTGATTGATGGGTACATTCCGTTTTTACTATAGGTCTCCTTTCCTATTTTGCATGAAATGTTCTGATCTCTTTTCTTCTTAAATCCAAGCAAGACGCATGACTCAAACTACCTACAAGTGTGCTATTTTTAGATATATGGCTGGCCCGCAAAGTAACAACAGAATCGTTCGGAATGTTTGATTGTATCAGCGCGGCATATGTCCTTACTGTCTGACACCAGAGGGAAGCAGAAGTAAAATTGATTACCTTCAAACTCAAAAACAGTACCTGCCAGGAAGATGGAAGCTCCTAAATATATATATTTTTTTTAAATCTAAATTACTTTTTTAAATCTAAAATTAAAAGTTCCTCTTCTCCACAATCTACACAAACCAACCATTATGCACGCCACCTCCGACATAGTAGTAAAAAAAAAAACTTCATTTCAATCGATTATCAATTATCCATATTGAATCCGTGAAATTTCGAGTTAGGTTTATTTAATTCGTGATGGTAGTATGCTGCTTGCATGAGCCAAGCATACAAGGTTTTTTAATCCAGTCGTTTGAAATCTGATACATTTTGTCCTTGGAATGTTTTGAAACAATGGTTTGAAAAACAACGCCATAATTACACAAAATGCAAATGATTTACTCGGTTTTTGACAAATGCCCTTTACCTACTAGCCTTCCCTCCACCGACTTTCCATATGTGGTCAGTGTGCAAGCGCTCACCACTTGTTCGCCAACACTTTCTCTCCATCATTAATAACTCCTCCCAACAACTGGATTCCATACTGACATTCAAAATGAGCTGGCCTGTATACAGAGGTTGGATTGGGGGGTAACAGTGTGAGGGAGGGGTGATAGGTGCTCGGAAACTCCTCCGTGAACAGGTATATGTACAAGGAAATTACGCTATCAGAAAGGAATTATGCATTTCGGTGTCAACGGCAAACCCGAGCACTTCATACTTAAACTTGACTGACAGGCTTATACTGGACTGTATATAAGAGGAGGGAAGTTTCTGTCTGAGCCACTGCTACCCAAGTTCTTCCAAGTGTGGTTCTAGTCAACCAAGTGGACATAACGTTTTACGCACTGTTTTTTTGGAGGTTCCCAAATTTTCCTTTATATTTATGTGAACAACATATTTGCTCGTCTTTTGACTTTCTTTTGGTCGGATATTCTACTGAATTTCACCAACGGGGATTGAATTTATATCAGGTAAATGGCATTTCACTGTAAGCTTTATGGCTTTGTTTAAAATACTTGTAGAATTGAAAGCACTTTGTTGGATATAACAATTATTGCTTTAGGTAACAGTGCTTTATGTATCCATTCTGACAAATGTACTAGTGTGTTGCCAAATAGAGTGGTCTGAAGTTATATTTTAATGGCTTTAGTCACATTTAAACCAATTTGAGGTTTTGTAGTTGTCTAGTTGACTATCAGAACATTGTTATGTAGTTTACATGAATGACAATCAGATTGTGTTGTGTTGTGCTGTTTTAAAGCAGATATGATACTCAGGAGAAGTCTCTACCTTCTGCCCATATTATGTCTGTGCTTCACAGCATTACCTCAAGGTAAATTACATGTTTTTTTTTAACTTTTTGTGTATGTTGCTTTACCTACATATTTACAGATATGGATGTATGATACATTAATTTAGATTAAATCAATTTGAATAATGATACGTGGATGCTGACCAATACAATGTCATAGGCCAAATAAAGTGTACTTGCACAATTTTATAATGCACATTTTATTTTTCCTATTCAAATATTCTCAACCCATGTTTAAATCAAAAGATGGCGAGCAGGAGGATGAGACATCTTTCGACCTGTTCGACATCAGCCAGATTACACGCAAGACTCTGGGAGCCAAGCAATTCCGGGGCCAAGACTCTGATGCTCCTGCCTATCGCTTCATCCGCTTTGACCAGCTTCCTTCCGTGAGCCCACCTGTACTAAAACAAATTCTGCGTCAGATCCAGAACAACGAGGGCTTTGTGTTTGTGGCCAACATGCGCCAAGACCGCGCTTCACGGGGCACCCTGATTGGTTTGGAGGGACCTAATGGTCAGCGGCAGTTTGAAATCGTGTCTAACGGGCGGGCCAACACCCTGGACTTGGTCTACTGGGTGGACGGCTCACAGAACGTTGTGTCCTTCGAGGACGTGGACCTGTCGGACTCCCAGTGGAAGAACATCACCCTGCACGTTCATGGCGAGAACGCCAACCTGTATGTGGGCTGCAGCCTGATAGACAGTTTTATCCTTGACGAGCCTTTCTATGAGCACTTGCGGGCAGAGGGAAGCCGTATGTTCGTTGCCAAGGGATCCATTCGGGAGAACCACTACAGGGTAAGAGCAGGCCTTAGGGTGCATTCTAGGTATCTGGACTGTGTCTTTATAAAACAATTTCCACTTTTATTTATTTCCTTTATCATGTGTATATATATTTATTTATATATATATATATATATATATATATATATATATATATATATATATGTATATGTATATATATATATATATATATATATATATATATATATATATATATATATATATATATATATATATATATATATATATATATACAGCCTAGATGTGTGTGTGTGGCCAGCCATATGTTGTTCCTGGATGTTACACTTTGGCTGAAATCAGAGACTTTAAAAAGGAAACATTCAACCTGGACCATCTAATTAGCAGTATCAAGTTTTATTGACATGTTCTGGCGATCCTTGGTGGTTTTTGTCTAACCCTGTCATTAAAATATATAGTACGTGACCAACCCTGCCAACCAATAATTCATTTTCCGTTGGAGGTGGTTGGAAATGGTGAGAAATACAGAATGTGATTTCTGAATCCTAACCACGGTTGAAGTAACCAGTTTCCTATCCTCTCCCAGGGCTTGCTGCAGAATGTGCGATTCCTCTTCGACACCCCTGTGGAAGACATCCTAAAAGACAAAGGCTGTGATGTTGCAAAACCAGGTAGGAAAAAAGAGGACAGTGCCAAATAATCTCTGCGCCTATGGAAAGTTACCGTCTGCCAACAGGGGGAGGTAGAGCTGCCTCAGGAATCCGTCTTAGCTTTCAGCTTAGTTTTAGTTGTGTGTCTATTGGATGTTGCGGATAGTGTGTAAATTAATCCTTGTCGCTTATCTCCCTCAACTGCATTTCCAAGTACTATTCATTACAGTTGTGGCTTGAATACTGATTCACATGCAATCTTTACAAGCATGTTGTCTTTATCTGTTTACTGTAAACCATGGCAAATTTCCAGCCCAAACCACTTAAAGAACAAAGTTGTCCTCCGTTGTCTGAATATCGCTCTTTGGTCTTCCCTAAAGTGTATCAAAAGCTTGCTGATTAGTTATGTGGCAAGATCTTGCAGTATTGCACCATGTTTACGGAAACAGCAGTGTCAGAGCAGTGGCGTGAGGTCAACCAGTGAGCGCTATGAACAAAAGCAAAAGGAGATACAGATGTGGATGTTTTATTCCATTGGCAGTGGACTCATGATAATGGTCTGGAAAGGAAAATAGAAAAGAAAGCTATGCCCCCCCCCCCACACACACACACACACACACAACCCACACACAAAATAAACACACACAGACATCAATACACTCAGTGAGATCATACTTTGTCAGATAGGGAAGCCTTTCTTAGCTGAAGCTTTGTTCACACTGGTGTGGTAATGTGTGCTCCTCTGTGGGCTCTTCCACAGGGAAAGGGCCTGCTGAAATGGTCCAGATTCCCCAGTCAATAGTATTCTCTTTAGGCTTTTGTCCCCCAAGTATGTGTGTGTGTGGGTTGGAGTATACGTGTGTGTGATAGTGTACTAGTGTCTTGTGTGTGTGTGTGTGTGTGTGCGTGTGTGTTGGTGTGTGTGAGTGTGTGTTTATGTGTCAGAGAGTGTGTGTGTGTGTGTGTGTGTATGTGTGTGTGTGTGTGTGTGTGTTGGTCAAACTATATGTGTATGTGGTTGTGTACTAGTGTTCTGTGGGTGTGTGTGTGTGTGTGTGTGAGAGAGAGAGAGAGAGAGAGAGAGAGAGAGAGAGAGAGAGAGAGAGAGAGAGAGAGAGAGAGAGAGAGAGTGAGAGAGAGAGATAGAGTGTTTGTGTGGGTCTTGACATGATATAGATGCAGGAAGGTTTCACTTCCTGCTGAATGAGCATAGCCTTATTATGTCACGTAGGCCTGGAAAATGTCTAGACGCCAGTACTAGCCAAGGTTCTGCCCATGCAGCAGGTCCATCGCCAGCACAAAGTCACTTATAAAATGTATCAAGTCTTGCTCATAAAGTGCCATGTTGGACATTAATGAGAGTTGTTAAAAAGCACCAAAACTTTTAAGTTTTAACCCTTTCTATCTGGTTTTGGAAACAAAAAAATTGTATGCTAACCAAAAGGAAGAAAGTGTAAACATTTTTACAGACGCACGCATTCACAATCTCCAGATGCAGATTGAAACACTCTAGAGATCTGAATCGGTCCAACAGACCTTGGAAAAAAAAGAATAGAAAAAGAGTAAGAAACCAAGGCATTGGACTCGGAAGGACTTCTTGCGGTGCAACTACTTGATTTAGAGTCCCCAGTCAGCCATCTATCTACACCAGTTCACACGGGTGACCTAAGTGGCTGCAGATATCGAATGCTCCTTTGCAAAAAATCTTCAGGGTTCTTTTGGCCTTTCTTGAACAGGACCGCCCTGTCTGAGGGATGCACTCTGGGCCCACAACTCAACCTGGGGTTTGCTCTTTAATGTATTTATGTGCAATCTTGTATCCAGCACAATAAAACATATGTAGGGAATCCACAGGGTAACATAAAAACCAAGAGGATGAACATTTTGACAGTCTAGAAGAAGCCAGTCACGTATTCGATTCCGTAGCACACTGGAACGTAGAAAACATGGAGGGCAATAGAAAGGTGCAAATGTTCATAAGCATGAGCTTTTACCATAGACCAACAATTAAGTCTGTCCAATTATACGAAGAAGCCCTATTTTGTGTTGCAAGTCCGGCCACTGTGTTTCAACAAACAGACGTGGCCACGGGGCAACAATATCCTCCTATAGGTTTGCAGCTGGCCTTTTGGCCATTGAAAAAGGAGCCCCTTAACATTGTTTGGTCCAAGAAACCAGTGTAGGCCTTCCTCAGAAGCCCCCTACTGGGAGGCTGGCAGATAAGAGAGCCCTTTCCTTTCAAACTCTACTCCTCGAGATGTGAGTAGAAGTGTTCCTACCACCGAAACGCTGTTGAACGGAGCTGATAAGGCTGCGCGAGTGAGCCCAGACAGTGATGCCCGAGGGCTTTGGCTACCCTTGAGATTCCGCTGTGGTGACATCAAGGAAAGTCCTTGCCTGGAGCTGGAGTGGCCCCCACCAGGGAGGCAGAGGTGGCAGGCTGTGGTCC
The DNA here is from genome assembly GCA_017639675.1 of Aplochiton taeniatus. NCBI lineage: Eukaryota > Metazoa > Chordata > Actinopteri > Galaxiiformes > Galaxiidae > Aplochiton > Aplochiton taeniatus. The sequence goes on from CM030184.1 coordinate 8,962,525, forward strand.
ACCAGTATGTGGGCTCCACAGCTGAACCCTTGTGCATCCACCAAACACACCACACAGCGGGCCCCACAGCACAACGCCGGAATCCTTTCTCGCCGAGCGAGGCCGTCAAACAGCTTCCCCGGCTCCTGGTAAAGCCATCTGTGAACATGAATATATCATCGGGTGCGCACGTGACCATGGAGTGCCCACTCATCTCAGGGGTAATGAGGATTTATGACCACGGGGTGGGTTTCTCATCACACGGAAAGAGCGCTCCGACGTCTATTTTAGGTGCTCTCACAATCTTTAATGTGTCTCACGGTCTCCGGCTGTGTCTGGTGGAAGGCTTTAAGGTCCACAACTGAAATGTGTGCCAATGTAATCCTGTGGAGTGGTCCTCTGCTAAACTCACTATGGCCGCCTGGCTGCAGGACGTCCTCTGGTCATGTGTCGCCGAGGCCTCTGTTGTGGGGTTTGATCGCTCTCTTTGTCCTTGGGTCTCTTGACAGACGAGGCCAACGCAGTGAGCGAAAGCACGGAGCTGATGGACGTGAGCCCGTCCATCACCACCAACTTCATCGGCCAGAAGACCACCCCACCCGGGGAGGACATGTGCGAGCGCTCCTGTGAGGAGCTCAGCACCATGTTCCAGGAGCTCAAGGGACTGCGTGTTGTCGTTGGCAACCTCATTGATGGCCTGCAGAAAGTGGTAGGTGGCGTGGTTTTTAGAGCTTTTAGAGCTCGTATTGGCCCAATTCTGTGTTGTGATTATAGCAAAAGCAAGGAATGTGGTTGAAGAGTTGTCATAAATCTTGTTTGCTTGATATGTAAGTTAAACATTTAGGTAAACATCCCCAAATCCCCTATGCTGGGATGCGGTTAGAAATGGGGAACGGAACAGCTTGTTTGACTAGCTACTCTGTAAACTGTATCATCTTATGTTACTGGGTCAGTGTTACGATGATAGACAGTGGACAGGAGCTGTACAGACGGTTACCAGGTAGCCTGTGTTTGTTTGAGGAGCAAATTGAGACTTGCGTTCGGACTGTTTAGCGAGTTGCCAGCGATCTCTAGACCCGTTGAAATCATGCAAGATCAGCAGCTGTGTGTGAGTTTTTTATGGCATGTTACATGTGGATATAGGAAGTGTTCCCTTGGCTGTGATTGGGCGAACTCTAGTATCTGGCTGTGTTTGAACAGCCCATGTGCTTCCTCTGGGAGCCTCCCAGCAATGAGGGAGTCTGGGCATGATCCTTGGGAAAATTCGGCTGGGCTAAGAAGGGTCCCCGAGGCTCTTCCAGACCAAATGGTGTCTCAGAGAAGTGGTGCATTGCTCAGCTCCAGAGACAGAAACACCCACACACACAAACACACACACATTTTTGGCTATAGATTATCTCATGACATTTCCCCAGTGTTCAGAAGCACAGCCAGGAATCGCTAAACTCTTCATTCAGGCAGGAGGTTACAATGTGCAAGCTGAGCAACCCTTCGAGTGGCTGCCTGCCAAGGGCCGTTAGAGGAGCAGAGCTAACGACCCTAGTTTTAGAATAGAGGTGGAACGTTATAGCTCAAGCTACAGCAATGAGCAGTGACCTCACATGTGACCTCGTTTAAGTGACCAGTGGGCTTTCAGGTGCAACCCCTACATCTTTTCACCACATGTGGCTATTTTAAGTGTGTTTATTGTCCTGGCTTTCTCAGTGATATTTGACCTTTTCACTTTTTGACTTAATGTCTCTTGTTGTCTGCTCAGACGGAGGAAAACACAGTCATGAAGGAAGCCCTCAGTAAGATGAAGAACTCTAAGGAGAAAAACATGTGCTGGCAGGATGGCAGACTGTTTGAGGATAAAGAGGACTGGGTCGTGGACAGCTGCACCAAGTGCACCTGCCAGGTAGGAATACCATCGTGGAATAGAAAACAATATCTCAGAACTGATGTAGATAATTATTTTTTACTCATCTCTTATGACTTTCTCCTAACAGGAATCCAAGATTGTCTGTCACCAAATCACATGCCCTGCTGTGGCTTGTGCTAGCCCTTCCTTTATTGATGGCGAGTGTTGCCCTGTCTGTCTGCGTAAGTAGTCTAATGGCACAGTACCATATTCACATGAAGAAACAAGCCGTTTGTTTCATCAGTGAAACATAGATAATAATCTTGCAAAGAAAATAAATAATAATAAACGGTCAATGTCCAAATAACATCCATACACACACACCTCCTTTTTAGGCTTGGCTGACTTTAAATAAAAGATTGCACATACCACATACCGGAAAACAATACTACATGCTTATTAACTTTTAATAATGGTGTTGTTATAGCCTGTTTATCTTTGTGGGCCAACCACAGGTTTATGATTCAAAGTCAAGCAGTAATACTAGAAGCTTCCATACTTTATAGAATGATGTCATCTGGAACCTGGGAAGATTGGCAGCCTGGCCATTGCCTTTTTCACCGGGAAGATTTATTTGAAAATGGTTAGAAGTATACAGGGTGTGGAAATACAAGGGGCCATAAAGCTAGGGTTGCCGAACACTGAAGTTTGTGTGTGTGTGTGTGTGTGTGTGTGTGTGTGTGTGTGTGTGTGTGTGTGTGTGTGTGTGTGTGTGTGTGTGTGTGTGTGTGTGTGTGTGTGTGTGTGCGTGCGTGCGTGTGATGTGTTTCCCCCAGCTAAGGACAGTGAAGATGGCTGGTCTCCCTGGTCCGAGTGGACCGAGTGCACAGTCACCTGTGGAACAGGCACTCAGCAGAGGGGCAGGTCTTGTGACGCCACCAGCAACCCCTGTAGCGGCCCCTCTATTCAGACCCGCAAGTGCAGCCTGGGGAAATGTGACAGTCGAGGTGAGTCTCTGTCCAACGCTCCCAAAGCATCTCATAGGCCCCTGATCTGTGTCAAGTCCACGTTGCCTAGATACAGCAGTTTGAATAACATTGGGATTTCTATTCCAATCTGTTTTGAACTAAAGTAACATCCTAGTGTTCAACTCACACGTCTACCTTCCAAAGTCGCGCAGTAAGGTTGACGTAAGACAGGCAGCTGTTATTGGGACACATGGAATAGTGTAACTGGATAGATATGCAGAATAGTGCAATTCTTTTAAGGTGGAGCCCAGAATCTTGTCCAGAATTCTGTCTTTTATGTCAAAGTGCAACACAAAAGGGCTGTGTTTTTTTTATTACTGTGGAGAATAGTTTGTTAAGTGGAGTGGTGCTTCAGCGGCTCAGAGGGTGTGTCTAATGGATGTTGGATCTAAATAAATCCCATTGGAAAGCCTAAAGGGTGTTCCGTTATACTGTGACTCACCAACTTACCACACAGAAAACATTGTGATCCTTTTTTTCCCCAAGTGTATCTGTCCGTTGATCAATTTCTTTTCTACTTAACAAGAAACGTGAATTGCTGATGGTTGAGGAACTGTATCTCTTGCTGTTGTAGACATTATCTGGGTTAACACAGTCTTGCCCCCAGGGTTTGGGGCTACCCACAATGATGCCAGCTCAAGCAATATGATGGAAAGTCTGAGAGTTCTGAATAATCCATCTCCAATATCAAACCATGTTTATTTCCAAAGAATGTGCTTGTTTGCAAGGCTTACACAGTCAGCAGTAGGAGTGTTTTTAAACACATCTGTTTTCTGACGGTGTGACGCCTGGTATCTCCCCATCCCCAGTTCGCCAGGATGGTGGGTGGAGCCTGTGGTCGCCCTGGTCATCGTGCTCAGTGACCTGTGGCGAGGGACAGATCACCAGGATCCGACATTGCAACGCCCCCGTACCTCAGCTGGGAGGCACCGACTGTGAGGGCAGCGGGCGAGAGACCCAACGCTGTGAGGCCAAGCCATGTCCCAGTGAGTATGGTGGCCCAGAGGGCACACACAAATTCACACCATGTTCCTCCCTAACAAGGATTACAGGAAGCACACAGCTTCAGGCTTGATTCCCATACATTGCAAAGTGGAGTCCTGTCTGTCTTCTATGAAATGCATACTCAAATCAATTCAGCATGTGTAATAAGATCCAGACCCATCCGCCTCCACGGGGGCTGCTCTGCAGAGAAAGGGGACTGTGTGTCAGCCTGTTGTGGTTAAGGTGTAAAACTGCTGGAGCGTGGGTGGAATAGTAAGCGTGGTGTGTCCCTGACCACATCCTGTCATGAGACGGGATCTAACAACCAGATCTGTGTGTCCTCGGTGCAGTCGACGGAGGCTGGGGTCCCTGGTCTCCGTGGGCCACGTGCTCGCAGACCTGCGGCGGCGGCATCAAGAGCAGGACTCGGGTGTGCAACAGCCCGCACCCCCAGTACGGCGGCAAGAAGTGCCTTGGAGAGGCCAAGGACTCGGATGTCTGCAGCAAAAGAGACTGTCCCGTCGGTGAGTGGAGCGTTGGTGACTCCAGGTCAATTCTTCACTCTTGTCGCTAGGGGTTCTAACATGATCAAAAGTGCTACTGTCTCAAGGTGTCTTGAATTTAAATACTGCGTATACTTTAGTCAAAGTGGATGAGAAACATTTATCTTTCGAAACATTGGATCATTGAGGTCTCCACAGGGGAAGCTAGAAACTACATTTAAACGGTCTTGGAAACAATTTCCTATCATGTAGAGAGATATTTCCTGTCCTCTTAACTCTCCTGCTATTTGAATCCCTTCCAGATGGCTGCCTGTCTAACCCCTGTTTTGGTGGCGTGGACTGCAACAGTGCCTCCGATGGCTCCTGGGACTGTGGGCCTTGCCCTATAGGTTTCCGTGGTAACGGCACCCACTGTGACGATATCAATGAGGTCGGTAGCCAGACTGGGCATATGCACATCCCAGGCTCATAAGGCAGACACAATGTCCATAAACGGTACGCTTGAAATTAACCTGGATCTGCTTATCCGTCTCCTCTCCTCTTAGTGTGACATGGTGTCAGATGTATGCTACAGAGGGAGTGCCACCGACCGCTGCGTCAATACAGACCCAGGATACCACTGCCTGCCCTGTCCACCGCGATACAAGGGTACCCAGCCATTCGGCATGGGGGTAGAGGCTGCCAAAAACAACAAGCAGGTCAATCAGTTACTTTGAATCTTTGTGAATACAAGCCTTAAAGGCATTTGCAGAAATCAAATACATCAATATGATATACTTCATGTCAATGATGCTTTAATAGTTGCCCTTTGCTGCAGACATTTTTTAATTGGCAGTTGAAAGTGCTGCGACTTTTTGCTTGTCAGGTCTTTTTATTTATGTGCTATGGGAGCTGTAGCTCCGTTGATTTATGGGCCTCACTTTTAATGCGTGCGCAACGCTGGAGGGAAAACCCTGGGCCACCACACAGCCATGGCACACCCTGACACAGTGCTGTATCAGGGGGCGGGGGTGGAGGAGAAAGGGATTTTGAAACAGGAGCTCTAATAGCGAACACGTGTTACATCTCTCTCCCTTGCCGTATGGCTCAGCGGTTCTTACTGTCACAATGGAGACATTAAATACTGCAAATAATATACTTCAAATGCTTGTATTGTTGTATATATATTGTATTATTCACAACCACGTAATGCTTTGAAATTGTTGGTACTAGTACTCAGCTTTAAGACAATATCGTTATTTGTTCACAGTATGTACTCTTTCTAAAGCTTGCCATGATATTAAGCACTAGCAGGGTTTTTCCTGGGATCCTTTGCTTTTTGACATTTCAAATAAGTCTTTGCACTGATTCTCTGAAAGCTGGGCCCATTTGTCACTCCACGCTGCCCAGATGTTACGTAACATTCCCAGTGAATAATTGCATCGCCAGCCTCCATAGCAGCCTGCTTTGTTCAGTTGCCACCTTTGTACAAATTGATTTGGAAAGGGGGAATTGTCTCATAGCTGGCACCAATGGACCTCATTTCTCAGAGTGAGAGGGATCAAGGCCCTCACATGCTGTCACGTTGTTCTCTATGAGCTCATGGAGTGGCATGCCTCCTACATAATGAGTGACATCTGTGTGGACTGCGCCTACCAGTCCACTTCTCGGGCCATTGGCAGGTCAGGGCAAAGCATATGAATGCAGACAAGGACTTACGATGAGGAGTTCATGTAGCACAGTGTAGATTGTAAACTATACCTAGAACAGAAAGGAAGGCGCAGTTATTATGGCCACATAGGCTAAACCTCTTTACACTCTGTCATTTAGCAGTATGTAGCGATGGTACCTGAGAGTAACATCTGTGACCTTCTGTCTTCCTCCCTCAAGGTGTGCGAGCCTGAGAACCCCTGCAAGGACAAAACCCACAACTGTCACAAATACTCCGAGTGCATCTACCTCTCCCACTTCAGTGACCCCATGTACAAGTGTGACTGTCGAATTGGCTATGCTGGAGATGGCTTTGTCTGCGGAGAGGACTCGGACCTGGATGGCTGGCCCAATGCAAACTTGGTCTGTGGAGCCAACGCCACCTACCACTGCAAGAAGGTACTTGGTCCGTCACAAAGTCTTGCCTCCCATGCAGCGGTAGTTTTTATAAATGTTTTCATTATGAATCAACCCATAGATTTTAATTCTGACTTTTTTGTACGGTTACGTTTCAGGATAACTGTCCCAACCTCCCGAACTCGGGACAAGAGGACTTTGACAAAGATGGACAGGGAGATGCGTGTGACAAAGACGATGATAATGACGGAATTGTGGATGAGAGAGTAAGAATGCCAATGCAAGCCGCACATTATAACCCTTTCTGCCTTGGCCTCTGTTCACACTGAGATGGGTCCCGTTAGTAATACGTTTATGCTTTCCCTTTAAGGACAACTGTCCCCTGCTGTACAACCCCCGCCAGTTTGACTTTGACAAGGATGACGTAGGCGACCGATGCGACAACTGTCCCTATGAGCACAACCCAGCTCAGATAGACACTGACAACAATGGCGAAGGGGACTCCTGTGCAGTGGATATCGATGGAGACGGTAAGAATATATGGGGTCATCGGAACGATGGATCATTTGATTGGTTTCAAAGTCATCGGCAAGTGAACACAGTAGGAATTCGTTTTTTGTGCAGTAGCTTGTCTTTAGAGAATGATAAAGATCTGGTCTGAACTAAATTTTGGATTGTTGATTCTTATCAGGAATGGCATGTTGGCACAGACATGAAATAGAATTTACTGCCTTAAACTGAAGCAGATGTTTTGCGTGGTGGGAACGCAGATATTGCACTTGTTAAAGCAAGCTGTGAGATTTTCAACATTGCTCTGTCTGTATCTTACAGAAATTTTGAATGAGGAGGACAACTGTCCATATGTATACAACACTGACCAGAAAGACACAGACATGGATGGAGTGGGTGACCAATGTGATAACTGTCCGCTCCTGCATAACCCTGATCAGGTACAAGATAACCGTGAGAGAGCTGTAACAACAATCGCAATCATTTATGAGCAACCTTAGAGACTTGTTTGGAATGTAAGATACTATCCTAAAACTTGATTTTCATCTTAAAGTGGAAAATTGGCCCTTAACTTTATAATTGGGAAAGTGGTGTGGTTAAAACCACCTGAAATAAAGAACAGGTACTCACCCAAGTTTTTTTATTGAATTAATATAAAGTGCATTAGAGGTAGCAGGATTGGAAACTGCCTCTCCGTAGGAATACAACTAAATCTGAGACTACGAAAAAATACATATCAATATTTACTGTCATTACAATATATTCATAGATTTTTTTTGTTCAGGGTGTTGCCAGACCAAAGCATCCATCGTTCCCACTTCTGCAATGGCCACATAAGTAAGCTGTTTGTTCCCGACAGGTTGACGCAGACAACGACCTAGTGGGGGACCAGTGTGACAACAACCAGGACATCGATGAGGACGGCCACCAGAACAACCTGGACAACTGTCCCTACGTCCCCAACGCCAACCAGGCCGACCATGACAAAGACGGCAAGGGGGACGCCTGTGACTTTGACGACGACAACGATGGCGTCCCCGATGACAAGGACAACTGCAGACTGACACCCAACCCAGACCAGCTGGATGAAGATGGTGAATGTTCATTTCCACGCTTATAAGATTTCCGCGCAGGTTAAACACGTGGCTTATTCGAATATTTCCAGGCCATGCTTTACAAGACAAGTGTTACCCCAATGTTGACCTACTAACTAACTAATATGATATGCCCCAGATAAAGAAACTGAAACATTTCTACACTCCAATTGCCTGCACACACCCTGCTTCCCTTTATCTATTCTCGCCATGCATTCCCTTGGTTATCTCTACAAGAATGCTGTGACTGTAGCTGCCTGTCTGTGTAGCAGCAGGAATTAGTAGCCACAAGCTATGGTTTGATTTGTGACCCCCTATTGGCCCATATTCGAGATCACACGGATCCCTCCTGCCAATGTAACAGTGTGCCTCTAAGGTATCTCTGCATCTGCCTCTCACACCCACCCACAGCAGATTATGAGATGATAGATCGGTTGTAAGTCCACGGTATCTATTGTCTAAACTATGTTCTTTAGGCACCAGTGCATCTCCTCTCTTGTTTCAAACTGCTCAATAGAATGCTTGGCAGGTTTGGGAAGAGTTAAAATGTTGCCCAAGGTCTGTCTGATGATGTCATTCGCATGAGCTCAGTGCAGTGTCCAGGAGGGCACGCGCCAGCCAGGCCGTCAAGTTTGACTTTCCAGTGACTATATGTGCTCACCCCTGATTAATCCACAGTGGCCCATTTAAAGTAGGGTTACCTGGAGTTTGTTTAGTTGGCTGTAACTGAAGCCAGCCCAGAGCAAAGGCAGGCCCCTGCAGCCAGATGCTCTCACACTCTGCTCACCTCATCAGATGGTGTTTATTTGATAGAATCAAGTCAGTCCCCTGGGCCTAAAACACAGAGCGGGGAGAATGGCGCTACTACACAATAGCAGGGTTTACTGCTCGGAGGAAAACCCTCTCTCGACAGTCCGTTCAGGGTCTGAGTCTGGTTCTAATAGACTTCATTCCTCGGATAGTTCCATGTATCAGTGGAAGTTGTCACGGCATGAAAAGATGGCTGAGCCTCCTAATTGGACATGGCGGTGTACTTAAAGTTGCGTTTCCTGGTAGGAGCTGCTGTTTTTTCCCCTTCAGCTTTAATGAAAACTTGGTGAAGCACCTCAGTCGTAACTGCTGTGGAAATACACTGGACCACTATGAATAGAGGAAGAGAGGAATTTGGAATGATAGGAAGAAGTTAAGATCATGTCTGCGTTTATAATAAAAAAGGATCTATACTGTGTATATTGTGCACATTTTAATGAAATATTGTTTTAATGTCCAGGTGATGGAAGAGGTGACGCCTGTAAAGATGACTTTGACAACGACAACATTCCCGACATCTTTGATGTGTGCCCAGAGAATAACGCCATCAGCATCACTGACTTTAGAAAGTTCCAGATGGTCCACTTGGATCCCAAGGGAACCACTCAGATCGATGCCAACTGGGTGGTCAGGCACCAGGGCAAAGAGCTGGTGCAGACTGCCAACTCAGACCCCGGCATTGCAGTGGGTGAGCAGGAAAAACCTCATGTGAATTTATGTGGTCTCCATAAAGCTCGAATAGCATATATCCTCAATTATTTCAAGCAATATAATGTGTCAACATGTTTTCCCCACCTCAACAGGCTTCGATGAGTTCAATGCGGTGGATTTCAGTGGCACTTTCTACGTGAACACCGACCGAGATGACGACTACGCCGGCTTCGTGTTCGGCTATCAGTCCAGCGGGCGTTTCTACGTGGTGATGTGGAAGCAGATCACCCAGACCTACTGGGAGGACAAGCCCTCTAAGGCCTTTGGCATCTCTGGGGTCTCCCTCAAAGTGGTCAACTCTACCACAGGCACCGGCGAGAACCTCAGGAATGCTTTGTGGCACACTGGCAACACCAACGGGCAGGTAGGCGGATGCCCAAATGAGTGAATTATGACAGAGGTTGTAGAGGTTCTTTTACTTACTCCAGCGTTTCTATGACTGACGACACCACTTACTTCTTCCGGAAGCGTTCCTTTAAAGAGGTAGAACGTTGTTGAGCATACGTTCCTCTGTTACTCTCCGAAGGTGCGCACTCTGTGGCACGACCCGAAGAACATTGGCTGGAAGGACTACACGGCCTACAGGTGGCACCTCATCCACCGTCCTAAGACTGGTTTCATCCGGTTAGTGAGCACAACCTAGCCTGCCTCCTCGTTCACCTCCATAGCAGATAGCCTGAGGAGCCAAGTGGACTAACCAGTGGGTTGTGGGTTGTTATTTCAGGGTGGTGGTCTATGAAGGCAAACAGATCATGGCTGATTCAGGACCGGTGTATGACAAGACGTTTGCAGGAGGAAGGTTAGGCCTGTTTGTCTTCTCGCAGGAGCTGGTCTTCTTCTCCGACCTCAAATATGAGTGCAGAGGTGAGTATTATTGCGCCGGTGGTTTTTGAAAAATGTGATGTTTGTGTGGGCTTGTTTGCGTGGGTGAGAGAGATGGAAGAGAGAGGAAGAGGATTGAGAGAGGATGTGGTTGAGACTTTATGTGGATAAATGCAGTTCTTTAAACCTTGAACATGTCCTTTCAATACTCAGATAAACCGGAGTTTCCAACCATATTTTCATAAGGTAACAACGTGAAAGGTCTTTTGTGTTTGGTTGTAGCAAAAAAAAAAAAGTCACGCTATGTATCTGTGTTTCTGGCTTGTCACGTTGCCCGGTTACAATGCCCTGACGCATTGTGAAAGGCCTTGAGTATGGTTCCAAGGACCTGGTCTGCTGAATGCAAATGGGGGAAAATAAGAATGCTGCTTATTCACAAATTCAGCAAAGACACGCTATCTGATTCAAACAAATAGAACGTTGTTTGTCACCTTCTGCGTGGGCTTTTCCAAAATGTTACTGTGATGTTGATTTTACTTGTCTTTTGTCTTTAGACAACTGAATCATGTTTGACGTGGACTTTCAGAGGTCTACAGCCACGGATCCTACAACTCGATCAACATGTCTCCGCTAACTCCTCTTTGCAACCGATCAAATGGAGATTGGACTTTCCATTTTTTTTGTCTAGAAACCATCCATTGACCAGGAACTGATGGCCATTTACAGTTTTCCTGAGTACCTTACAGTCCGTGAAAGACATTTCCATGAGAAGTGAAACTAGATGATTGGACATGTGAGAAAAGCCTGGTCAAGTATCTGATAGTAACCAATGTTGTCTACATGTCATAGGGATTTGTTGTACAACCACTTGTTTGCCTTCTCCCACAGTATTTCTTCTTCTTTTATCTTCTACAGCTTGTAATGTTCTAGTTACTCTGTAATTTTAGTAAACCTTGTCTTATTCGGGAATAGAGACGTTGAGGCGCAGTGCCAAGCTCAAAGCATATCTATCTCCATAAACATCACTTTTATCGCACACAATTCCACAGGGACAAAGCCCTCTCAAGTAACCTCTCAAGTAACTTTTATCTTCCTATCATCCTGAATGCAGGGGTTCATAAGGGTCTTTAGTCAGTGGTAAATAGAAAAACATTGGTTGACCAATAGAACTATACATATGAGTAGGCTACCTTGGGATGAAGATGTTTATACTAAGTCTGTATTATAATTTCTTCCATAAATTATTTATGCTTTCTTTACATCATGTCTTGTTTGTTTGCTTTTTGCAAAAAGATTGTAAATAATTATTTATTTGTTTACACTGACAACATCCCCATTACGACAGTTGTTAAACACACTTTACATGTCACAATTTGAATTTATTAGGGATCAAGATGAAATGTCAGGTCGTGTGCTTGTCTCATTAAATATATGGCGTAGTCATTCAGATAAGCTGGAGAAAGTGTAGGTAGCTAGAGAGGTATTTTTCAAAAACAGTTGTTGGGATACAGAGAATAATCTATCGGTGGGTAGTGAATGTGCCATGTCAGGAAATTGCAAGAATGTGGAGGAGAGCTACTATGTTTATTTTGTTAACAGCCCACTCTGCAGAATGACTGACCTGGACTGTAGTCTGAACTTTAACTGTCGGTACATTGCAGATGGGAGTGATCCAGATAAAAGGAAAATGAGTATAATGTTAACTGTATGTCAGAAACTACAACATTGTTAACACCAAAACAAACATTTGTAAAAATGCAAACCAAACAAGAGCCCATCTTCCATCTATAAGCGATCTTTGTTATTGTGTGGATCAAGGAATTGTCAGTGTAAAGCTTTTATTCTTGTTTATCAGTTTGTAAAGCGTTCATCTTTTCCATAGTTGTTTTCGTGCTTGTTATTTTTGTTGGGGTTTTGCAATGCACAAATGTAAATTGTTCATGGTATACATGTGTTAGATATACATTTTCAACGTAACTTTGTAAGTGTTTCTTGTGAAAGAGATTTTTTCATAAATAAATTCTTTGTTTACCATATAATTTGGCTTGCCTTGTATGATTTTTTTCCCCTATGATTGCTGAGATATAGATCAAGCCAACAGATTGACGATTATCAATCAGGATCAAAACCAAAGGCTATTTTAAGAATGTACCCTGCATTAAACATATGCTTTTTAACTCATCTCATCATTTCTCACTGAAAATAAACAACTGCCCAGAGATGGACAAGTTGCCCCCTGCCCTTGCTGGGAGACTTCAAACATGAGTTCACATTGATGTCAGAGATAGAGGTTGTTCATTGGTCACAATGCTCCTACACTCAAATCCTTGTCAAGCATCATGCTAATGGAAACCAACTTTTACAATGTGATGTCTATCCATTTCAACCATGCATCATGGAATGCAGAAAATGGAATTCAGATGGCTGTCCTTGTCACTCTGCTTGGGCATTTGTTGTTCATTACTGACATTAGCACAGGGTGAGTCATACATGATTGCTATTTGGTGGTGATATGGTAGAAGTACTGTTCCACTAAAACACTTGCCCAGTTGTCTCTCTGCATAAACTGAAATAATTATCAATGATTGTAAAACTCCATGGATTGGAGAATTGGATCATAAGTAAACACATAGAGCTACTTTGGTGGACACATCTTCATGACAGGGGCAACAGGAATTAAATCATTTGAGTGGCACAGTTCTAAACGACAGTGGTAGAAAAAAAGGAAACCCACAGGACTTAGTGAGGAAAGGAAGTGGAGGAGTCTGATGGGACCATATGCCCTGAGGTAGAGAGAGCCGGGAGCCTCAGGAGTTAACCAGTGTTGAAAGACAGGCTGTGTCTGTGGTCTGGTGGTGGGGGCATGTTAAAGTTGAGGTCCCATAGGAATGGTCCACGTGGCAGGCACCGCAGACTGGGTCTGGGTCTGCCACAAGACGCTGGCTCCAGACCTGGCCTGTGCTCCAAAGTGGTTCACAGCGCCACGCGAGAGGATACCCACATGTGACATAGTCGACCACTGCTATCTGCTGAGCTGGGTGTTCGGCAACCAACAGAGGTCATAAACCTTCGCATAGGAAAAAGAAAATGGATCGCCCGTTGTTCTGATTTATCATTTTGCATTTTGGTGGACGATGAGACTACCTCACTACCTCACCCCACCCTGCTGCAGTCCAAAAGTCCACAACTTTGATGAGGACATTTACGTCGCCAAGATTCACACTAGATTGGCACATATTATATGAGCTGCTTAAAGCTGACAGAGGGACAGGCTGATTCCAATGCATGTCTTCCCTGGAAGGAGGAATATGGACCTTGGCACTAGAATGTCAGTCTAAACAGTAGCCCGGGCCAGGCAAAGGTATCCCTTCTATCAGAGTACAAGTTTAGACGGAGAGGCGTTCCATGTGATGTTGTTCCTCAGAGTGGTGCGAAATACCTGACTGTCTCCATGGCTGATCCCCACTCAGTCTGAACTTCTTCTACTTCCTCTCTTTCCCCCTCTCCCCTCCCTGCACAGTCTGTTCTTTGCCCTCGCCAGGATATTGAAAACTGTGTGGTCCTGCGAATACAAGCATTGAAAAGAGGAACATTGCTATAGAAGGAAAATTAACTGAAAGACCTAAGGTTTCTCACATTCCTATTTGGGCACAAGTAAGGTTTCACCCCATATCTCTGGTGTGGGCACTGTTCTCCATTAGTTATATAATAAGTCAGGAGATAATTGAAGTCTTACGAATTGAGCCTTTTGTAACGGAGATCGGAGATCCATCTCCATCAGTTGAAATTGAGTTATTTGCTGGTGCAAAGCATCCTTATTAACCCATGTTTAACAGTTAGCAAAATAATGTAGTTTTGGAACATTGATATGGACTAGAAAACGACAAACTTAAAAACAAGGCGTCTTAAACAAACCAATGCCACAAAAAAAATTCTTACTACAAAATAGGATTCACTTTTCAGTCCTGAAATCTCACGGAAATCCATATAGTTTGCTGCTGTTATTGCCACAATGGCCAGTTAAAAATAAAACTTCTGGTAGAGCTTACCAATGTGAGCCATCAGGCAACAGTTTGTAACTTAAACGGCACTTTCATTTGAGTAAAATAAGTCATTTATTTTGCAGCATTAGTCATTGGGAAGCTTTCCATAGTCCTCGTACTGCCAACCTTGGGGCACATTCTCACTTCTTCTCAGAAGAGAGGCGCCAAAAGCTGAAAATGTATGAAATACAATTGCATGGATTACATTTGGACATGGCCTTCTCCCAAACGTGTCTGAAACCTTGAAGTGTTGCTGGATGAGACAGAATTAAAGACTGTTTTCTGTCAGACAATCAACAGCTTTTGAGGGATTTGCTAATTTAAAGTTGGTAACATTGTTCACTAATGCTACACACTCAGAATCATATTGAGTCCATAGCATGTGTTCGCTGAGGTCCCTGGCTTAACTGTGTTGGTGTGAAACTGGGAACAGATGCAGCAGCAACTCAGCCTCCCTTAAATCAGCCTTGACCCAGCTGCAACCTCACGCAAAACAAAGCCAGACAGCATAGATAGCGGCATGCGCTATAAAATGTGATTTATCTGTCCTACAACAAAGAATTCAAGTCAAATATTGAACATGGCAATGAGGCCCCTCATATATCTTGCCAAGCAAGAAATTGTGAAACATACTTTTGCATCCCCTATTTGTTATTTTCATTTAGACAATTTACGGACTCTTTAATCTTTGTGTTAAAAATACAGTATGCGTTTCCGAATAAATACGTTTCTATTTGTACTTTGTATGTGGTAAAATATGTATTGTTTGCCTAAAATGTTGGTGGTGGCAGAGATGTGTTAGACCTCAGTGGTGGTTAGCAGTGTGTGGGAGTGAGAGCTATCATAACAGTGCTAGCTTTGATCTCAGTTGGAGTTCCCCCTTTGGCTTACACCCTGTTCCACAAAGCTTTGGTGAACTTATCTAACTATGCAGATATGCAACTCATTAGGGTCTTGTTTCAATGCCTTCAAACCAGTTCTCTCCCCCAGCTATCCCATTTTTCACCAGTGTTTGAAGCATTGATTGTATCAGCAGTGGAAGAAAAGATTGCGTAACTTATTTGCTGAATAGTTTAATGAATGAGCAAACGGAGTAGCTATGATGATGGTCAATGATATTTGTTTCTGTTTTTATTATATGAACTTAAGTGTCCGAGCATTTGGCTCACATAAACACCTTCACACGGTCCAGGCACCTGGCTACACAGAGGCAGTTGCACCTGAAACAACAGAGGGTTGGTGATGGATGGAGATGAATGTTCAAAGTGCCCTCTGCCTTGCTGAACCTGAGCTTGGGTCATTGAATGTTTGAAGAAACCCACTGTTGAACATGCAATTTAGGCAGAAATAGCCTCTAGCACCTCTTGTATAATTGTTGACCTAATGCAACACGGAATATAAGAGGCCACAGTAAAGCTTCACAAATTTCACTTAAACAATCTGTATACAAATTCAAACCTGTGTGTCTGAACTTCAGAGCACCGCTGATGATGGAACCTCATTTGGGATATTTCTTTCCCCCTGATTAACAGACACTTTGCTGGGTTCAACCGGGGAAGCTCAGAGTGGCGTGACTAGAAGGTAAGGTGATGCTGGGGCTGCTCTTTATGAGAGGGACTACAATGCTGCAAGCCCCCTTAGCGGCCCCCCTCCCACCCAACCCCACCCTGCTGCATCAGTGGAAACAAATGATCACCTCGTATCCTTTTACATATTCAACGGCTCGCTCAGCTAGCTGCTCTCTGCTGTAATGGAACATCTACCCATAAAGATACGCATTGCAGGCTCCTTCAAAGATATCCACCAGTCTCTCCTCTACACGTTTCTCTTTCCTCTCTCGCACTCTCTCGCTCTCTTTGTTGCTCAGTAGAGAATTGCTGGAAAATGTGCAACAACTTTCCACAGCAAGAGCCAAAACATTTAGAATTTCTAAAAGGCAAGTGTCAATCAAGTTTAATGTGGTACTGATGCCCATTCATTGTTCAAAAGACCAGTGAGGGTTGGAAGCACAATCAAAAAAAAATCGTTGATCTCATCAGTTCATTGTTAAAGATGCACTGACCTGCAGAGAGACTTGATATTATGAACGGACATGCATTTCGTTTCACCTGCAGTATTTAAAGATCTTTATCTTAAATTGGCTTTTTTCCATGTGATAAGGATTGGACAGGATTTCTTTACACCTACTGCCACTAATAAAGACTGAATAACTAAAAGATACATAAAAAAAAGTAGGTAGTTTGTCCTAGGTCTTTTACAGTAACATCAGTACGATCACCACTATAAAAATGGAAAGGATAAGACATGCCTTATGCATAACCTGACAGCGTGTTCTCCTTATAGCCTTGGAAAAGACCTGTAAAGTGGATTTACCCAGGAGTGTGTTCTTTATGGCACCTGAAAGTCAGGCCTTATGGCTGGGCCTCAGAGGAGGTCTCCCTCCCACCCACTGTGGTTTACAGCTCCAGGTTGGCTATGTCAGGGGGGGTTGCTGGGAGCCCTTGGTTAGGGTGGTCTTATGGGCCTTGCCACAGTGCTCCTAAGGACCCTAGATTGACACGACATGCATCAGGTTCCCATTACGGGTTTACTACACCTCCAGGCTGGCTCACACATACATGGCTCTTTGACACGCTTTCTGAATTATACGTTTATACTTTTCCTCTGATGTGCACTACATACTCTACATTCACAAAAATAACAGTATGGAACTAAGAAAGATATTCAGACCAGTAAGTGCCTGTGAACACTCAAACATACCCCCTTGTAGATATTTTTGTTTCACCTTTGATCATTGTAGGGTTCACTTTTGGCTACGCTGTTCAACTTGGGGCATTCATAAATGGAAATCAGCACTTAAAATATTTGCTTATAGGTGAACTCATAAAATGTCTGCTGGAAACATTAGTATTTGAGGGTAAGCCTGGTTGTTCGCTCAGGTCCTTTCCTGTTTCTGCTGGGGGACCATAAGCTTCAGATGTGACAGAACTCTGAATGTTATCTGATGGAATGTCAGTGAGGGAGGGAGATGTGCAACGAAGAGCTTCGGTAAGAGCTTTCTGAACTTAGGTAATTACCACTTCATACTCGCTGGAGAAATATCGGGCAATATGCCTAAATTAACATGCAGCAATATTCAGAGGAGTTGAATGATGGCTCATTTGTTTGGGGTGAGGAGAGAAGAAGCCTCCCCCAATCATAAATCTCATTCATCCAGTAACTCCCCTTAATTCTTGGTTCATTCCTTACACATCCACATAAATGATTTGCTGTTAGGCCAAATAACCTACTTTGGTTCTGGCTTGGCCCCTCAACTTAATTTGTTCTTGACCCAAATATGTCAGCCTCAACCACTGTTTAAACATTTACCCAAATAATATATTTTTTTAATATGTTTTTAAACAACTTAAGAGAACAATGGGAACATTCTTTTCAGACAGCGGAATCCATTGGAACTGGTCGATGGAAGACAGAAAAATAGAAGTTGGTCGCTTTAGATGGTCTCACTCAAAAGAGCATTTAAGCTGCCCGTAATTCTACATTTTGATGTCTGGTTTAAACTGGCAGGGTTACTCTTAAACTAACTCCGTCTCACAAACTCAAGTTGACATTTACAGGAGGAGGGGAAGTTATTGTGGTTGCCCCAGAGCATTTAAAAAATTGTAAACAGAATCAAAACCTTGACATTGTTCAATAATCAGAATTCGAACGGCACTAACTTGTGTCATCTTTGCCATCACATAACATGAAAGAGGTAATAATTAATTGGAGAAAAGGATATCCTGGTTTAAGTGTTGTACTGTGGTACTGCTCTTCGCACGGCTTGTCTCCTCTGTTGTCCCAGGTTTCTTGGAAAGATAGTGTTGGGGATATTTGGCATGCTGCAGTGCTTGGAAATAGTAGTAATTGGTGTTAGTCCGTGAACATTGGGCCCATGGACTTGTTGTTCATATGCAGCATCTCGATAGTATGGGGACCATTAAAAACAGCTGTGAGAATAATATAATAGCTTCAAAGAGTAAAATGTTCTTTCTGTAATATCAGACTTCTGGTCTTGATAATTTCTCAAGCTCTTGTTCTTCTAAAAATGTCATGTTTCTCACACACAGACACAAATACGAAAACATGCGAAACCTATCAAATTCTTCCACCCCCAACTCCACACCGGCAGACACACATATACACACGAACGGGTGTGTTGTTCTCAAGACTGTAGTCAGTTAAGAAGTTTTCCTCTATAGGGTAAAGCAGCAACCATCAGCACTTTGCTCTTCGCATTCAGCGAGAAATATCTTCTTGTCTGGGCAGAATGGTGGGTTGTAGACATCCAGCCAAGTCACTGAGAGTGGAGTCTTTTTATGCCAGACTAATCACAGCATAGTGTAAGCCTTGGAAGTTCGGGCCATTGAAATAGGCTGGTCAGTGAGAAAGACTGCTACTATGCTTTGTAACCTTCCATGTTCACATTAAAAAGAAGCAGACCTTTGTGAAACAGTTTTTTTTGTTCCTGACAATAACCAACTAAAGCTGATACGAAAGATGCAACACTTAGATTTTTCTGAACAATGTTGGGGGAACAAATGTCTAAATCCAGCAATGCCTTTCATTCATCCATGTCTGCTCTCCAAACTGACACATACACAGTAGTTAGTCTTGCTGGTGTTTTTTTTTGCATACATTATAAGCCAATACTGATACACGCAAACATATGTTTGCACTAGTATGATGTGAGTTGTGTCTTATTACTTTCAGGCCTCCCTTCACACTCAGTGTTAGTGGACTACGGCTCAAATGGGCAATACTCCTACAAATGTTCCAGATCACTACTCAGCTACCTACTGTGGGTCTTTTTTAAATGTGTTGGCCAACATCAGCGGAGAGTGGGGAGAGATGATACAGCTTTTACTTAAAATCTCCTCTCAACAAGTAAAACAAAGGTACAAAGGTATAGTACCTACATATACCTATATTCCCGGATATTTACGGCATTATAATTCATAAGAATGCAGCCTGCACTAATGGTGTATGAAAATATTACTTAAAAAAAAAAAGTGATCACGTGGTTCAGCTTGCCCCAGGTTAGCGGTGAGTTGATCCAAGCCAAAGGGCAAGTTAAACCATAAACTGGGGGTAAACTGACCAACTGACCAAGTTTTCAAGTACAAACCTGAAATAGAAAGCAGTAACAATGACACCAACAGTTATCCTTGATAAGTCTTCGTGAACTTGCCTTGAGACAAGATTAAATATACGGGAGAGAAAAAAAAATCAGCTGAATGTAATCGGATGACAAAATGAAGGCGCAGATGCGGAGATACAGGGGGTGGGCCCACTTACCCACTGGCTCTTCTTACCCCACTCTACCCTACTGGCCTAACACATTAAAGGGATGTTGTTCCACAAGGGAACATTGCACAAACACACAAGTAGAGAAACGTCTACGCAGTACAGTAAACTATTTTGCCCGTATATATCAAAGTTAAAGAACCAATGACAAGCCAACCCATTCAAATTATGCTATGGGAACAACCAATCCATGAAGTTGAACTCAACACAGTGACCTACGTCAACTGAGTATGGGTTGCTTAGTAAGTCAGCCTAATATCACAACTTGGAAAATGCTGTCCATTACCGGGCAATGTATTTTGTTGAGCATTTTGTAGTCTGTCATCAAGACAGTAGGCTAAGACCCCTGCCTCGGTTCTCCAACTTCAACACAATGGTTCTCTAGTTCCATCTGCTGGTTAGCAAGGGGAATTGATTTACCAACGTCTTTAATACCTCAAGTTTTATGTTACAGCTGATAACAACATATATGCTACTTATCCCAATTGTATCCAACTAAGTTTGCTCAGGATCAGATACTATGTTATTGTTCATTGAAAAAGGAAGACGACCAAAAATAGGTTAACTATCTGCCAGAACAAGGAAAAAGCACACATACTGACTGGAAACTTTGACAATCTTTTTGCCATAATTTTCCAGTAGAAGGTGCTGTACAACATGCGTTTATATAGGCGCGGCAATGTTTGCACACAAGTTCAGGAGGTACTTGACCGGACTGGACAGGCGTGGTCACCAGCAATGTCAACCATCCAGTCCTTATCTGTTCTTAAATGTGAGCGTTTGAAGGTGGGGTTACCTCTAACCAAGCCTGGGTAGAGCGTCTTACAGGAAACAAGGAAAGGAAAAACAAATGAATGAAGAATGGCTTAAAGTTTAAACGGCAATCTACGTTCCTCAAACAGTTTTATTGGATTAACGCTACTGTAGCCGTCACCTTTCCACTTAACTCAAGATAAGGGTAAATACAACTTTTAACTTACTGCCATGATATATTTTCTAGTTCTGCAGCAGGTAACGTATTTGTATTAATTTGTAGAGCTTGGTCTATACTATGTACACTTGTCCTTAGATCACTGATTCGGTTCATCGAACTCCAGTCAATTGAGCGCTTTATTATTTACATATGTACATTGACATGTTATCAACAGTTACCAAGTAGGCACACTCAGCATATCAATACAAGTCTAAGAGCAGTTTTAATACAGAATTAAAAACATAATGAAACAAAGTGCAATTGAAAGAAATTTGACAGAACCGGACATAAATCAAATAGGCCAATATATATTACAAAAGGAAATTATGTAAAATCACAATAATTAATGCATTAGAAGTGCATACAAATTTTATTTTTGAAGGTATTCTAAGTACCCACGTTGTTTATACATACATAAACGTTGTTTATACATATAAGTATAGATGCAGAAGAAACTTCCTGGAACATGGCATAGCTAGTACCTTCTCTAAGCTAATATTAGAACAAGGTTTAAAAATATATAGTTGTGTTCTGTAGTCTTTTGCATGTGGTCAAGCAGGGCCTGTTTGTTTTGCATGCCCATTTTCCAGGTAATCCTACAAAAGGTGTGCACGTTTACTATCAAACACAGTTATTCATCAGCAGCCCTTTACCTGCCTAGCCCTGTCAAACTGACCATCACAATCAAAGGACAAGTTAGACAAACAAATCTTTGAACTTTGTCTTATAACATAAACAATATTGTGATGATAAATTGGAATATGCCTTTGTGACTTGATAAATCTATGCCTATTGTGTGGCATATTGTTCAAATGTAAAAATCGAATGTGTACAAATGAGGTGGACACTGGTGCATATGGCACACAGCCACTTGTTCTGCAGTGTGTCCTCACAGGACTTGAAAAGGCTTGCATTCAACTAGGGAGAAGAGATGAGTGCCATGAAAAGAGCTTTATTTTGGAGAGGGCAGGACTCCCAAGGCCAGCGCTGTGTCAGCCACCACTTACTGTTGCTCTGCCCCGCCTAATGGAAATGAAGCCATGAGTGACTGGGTGTAAGCAATTAGATACTGAGGCAGACGTACATCTGGATATGTTGCAAAAACAACACTATTTAGATCTGGGATTTCAGTCTTGAATGTGAGATGGCTGGATCTGCTGATGCGAGAGGTTTGTGTCTTTGACCAGAATCATGGCCTTGGTGCAGCTTCTGAAGACCCAGTTCCTGTGCCACCTGCTCATCGGCTACGTGTTCCTGGCCAGCGGCCTCATAGTCAACCTGCTGCAGGTGTGTACTCTGCCTCTGTGGCTGTTCAACAGACAGCTGGCCCGGAAGATTAACTGCAGGCTGGCGTACTGCATCGCCAGCCGTGAGTATTTTGTTCATTCATTCTACTGTTAAACTGGCTTAATACCTAGGTCCGTCTATTAGAATGTGAAAAGATTAGAAAAGATTATAGTAAGGTGCATGGTTTAAGCCATATTGTGACATTGCAACTTATACCGCTAATATTTGAGTAGGAAGAAGCACTCGTAGGGATTTATTTTCCCTGAACTTTGGTCCAATTTTCCGAGTGACTCATTGGAATGTAGTTTTTAAGCAAATAATCAAATTGCCCTGGCTGCATAATCAGGGACCAAACATGAATGCTAAAGACCATATCTGGTGATGCCAAGGCAGATATTGCATAATGAGCCTAGTCTCGAGCTACTGGCTACAGACATCAAATCCTGTTTGTCTGTGTTATCCACAGAGTTGGTAGCTGTCCTCGAGTGGTGGTCTGGTACTGAATGCACACTCTACACTGATCCCAAGGACTACCCACTGTATGGGAAAGAGAATGGCATTGTGGTCCTCAATCACAACTTTGAAATAGACTTTTTGTGTGGCTGGACCTTTTGTGAGAGATTTGGTGTTCTTGGGGTAAGAGACAAGGATACAGCCAAGCTTAGACACACAGTTGTGTTGACATATGTCGAAAACTTTTTTAACAAAAATACAATCCTGTTTCTCCTAGAGCTCCAAAGTGTTAGCCAAGAAGGATTTAGCCTACGTCCCAGTGATTGGCTGGATGTGGTATTTCCTGGAGATTGTCTTCTGTAAGAGGAAATGGGAAGAGGATCGAACGACAGTGGCTCAGAGTCTGCAGAACCTGCGGGATTACCCAGAAAACTTTTGGGTAAGACAAAACTTCAATGGCTGATGAAATCAATATGCAAGATGTACAAACGGAGGAGACTGGCGTGAGAGTGTTTGAAGTCTTATAATATTAATGAAACGTTTAACTTGGGGGTAGTTCTTGCTCTTCTGTGAGGGCACACGCTTCACAGAAAATAAGCACCAAGCCAGCATGCAGGTGGCTGAGTCTAAAGGCCTGCCCAAACTGAAGCACCATTTACTTCCAAGGAGCAAAGGCTTCTGGATCTCTGTGCAGAACCTCAGAGGAACTGGTAACTGGCCTATTACAGATTACAAAGTAGCATGTGATGTGCCATCAATATCCATTACTTTTATGGATATTTATACCATTTATTAAACACCCTTCCCCTGTTCCTTTTCCATATAGTTGCTGCCATCTATGATTCTACGTTAAACTTCAGAAACAATGAAACTCCAACCCTACTGGGGGTTCTAAACGGGAAAAAGTACCATGCTGATTTATACGTAAGGTATGGAACCACGGCGGGTGCACTTTGTGCCATCGCATTTTCTTGCCATATGCTGTTCCTTGAGCCAGCAGTCAGAGTATCTCATACATCTCCCAGTCTATGTTATGATCATTGTTTCACTTCGGCTCTCCTCAGGAGAATCCCCCTAGAGTCTGTTCCAGAGGACGAGGCTGAGTGTGCAGCTTGGCTTCACAAACTCTACCAGGAAAAGGTTAGAGTACACTTTATTTCCTGGGATTTTGATTATGAGCTCCGAACCTTATTTAGCAAACAACTCAGATTGTATATATCTGAATCAACAGGATGGTTTTCAGGAGCACTATGCCCAGACCGGTGGCTTCCCAGGCCCCATGGTCAGCCCACCACGGCGTCCCTGGACACTGATCAACTGGGTGTGTTGGACGTGTCTCCTGCTCTACCCTCTGGGTCGGCTGCTGGTTCAGCTGCTCAGCTCTGGCTCCACATTCACCCTCCTTAGTACTGTGGCCCTCTGCGCTGCAGGTAAACTACACAAACTATGTTTGTATGGCTGGCATAAGGGTGTTTATATTTTTTTCCATTTCAATAACCAATTCAGTATTAAGTAAATGTTCCATCCAGCATCAGATTTAACTACTTAGGCACAAGTAAGGTTTACCTATTTTCCAGTCAATGGAGGTGCTATAATCAGTCTTAATGAGGTCATAAGTCTATGGCATATTCAAATTCATTAACATGTTCCAATGTTGTCCTGTCCTTGAGTTTAGTTGTAATGTTGGCCAAAGTGGCTTACTCCTTGTCCTTTTTTCCTCCCCAGCTTCAGCTGGAGTTCGCTGGATGATTGGTCAGACCGAAATTGACAAGGGCTCCAGTTATGGGAATAAGGATACTCGCCTGAACAACAACTGAAGGATCCAGACTCTGAACCAAAAAAGCTGTTCCAATGCCACAACAGAAATTGCAATCTAATTTCTGCCCCCATTGGCGCTGGTCATAAAAACATCGATGAAGCTGTACGTGTTAGTTCCAGACTGAGGCTGTGCAGAGCATGACAAAGGATCCAATGTGATTCACTGTCAATTAGGAGTTGACTTCAATGTTCAGTAAGCTGTACTATTTCTACTAGCAGCCTAAAATGAGACACCTAAACACAATGGCTATAGTATGTTCAATGCAGGATGTCAGCAAGGTACTGTCATGAAACAAACATTGATACTTACCTTGCTGATTTAGTCACGAGACATTATTCTTAAAAAACATTTGTTTATTGATATAGTTTGTACATAGCCAACCAACACTGTAAGAGCAGCAGAGGACCAAAAGGTTTGGTTTGTGTGTCATTGTATGCATATGGTTTTGTGAGGATGTATTGTGTGTGCATCTGTTCTGCAGCAGTAGGGTGGGAGAGTTGGCCATGTCTCTCCCTGTTGTTGGCCAGGCCCTTGTCACGGCACACTAGTGTCGGAAGTAATGCACCAAATCCACATGAAGGCTTTCAACACTGACTGTTAACATAGGGCTCCTCGGCAAGGCAAATGAAAAGTACTATATAATTTTTTTTTAAAACAAACCAGAATAAACAATTTGTCTCTTCCTACTTGCCCCACTCACTCAGTGTGAAATGACGTTGCATGCTTGATGGTGGTGGTGGTGTTTATTTAATACAGAAAACACAGTCTCCTGCTTCTTCACGAAGAAGTTGTTTTGCATTGTTTTTATCAAGTGACTGGACTATACCCCTGCAAAACCAACATAACCCCTTGCCCCTCTCCAACTCTACTGCCCCAACTGCCCTGCACTCCTTGGAGGAAGGTTTTTGAAAGTGCCATAGCTTTTGTTCGTTTCTTCTCATATTTTTGTTGAGTATTTCTCATTGATATTTTTTTTATTCTGAGGTCATTACCAGTGAGAACAACAAAATGTGGCTATAATTAACTTTACAATATTGTTTATACAAGGATCCAAATCAATCCTATTCTTACAATATGTACAATTCATTCCTCCCCCTCCCCCACCCACCCGGCCAGCCAGCCCTGCCCAGAAACTGGACTTAATACCCCCCCTCCCCCTCCCCTCCCCATCTAGGTCAAGTTGTCCTCTGAAATGATCACTTCCTCAGTTTATGTCCATGTGTCTGCAGAGCCTCCTCTGTTTCCACAGTTTTCTGTTTGCCAACAGCATGTACAGTAGTGCTTTAGTTTGTAAACGTTTGAGCCACAGGGTAGGTACGTCCCATTCACTCTTCATCCGTGCAAACCTACAATTGAGAGACGGCACACAACAATTTAAATCACGCATGTGGTAGTCGTTAGCTTCCTCTAGTCACAAGCACCATGCATGTGACGAAATTTCGACACTAAACAGATTATACGGGGTACTTCAGGTACTAGAGTTTTGCAACAGCAAGCGTTCACCTTGACAAATGGGTGGTCCAGCAGCATGCTTGCGGTCCAGCGGCGTTTGGGCTCACTTTCCAAACAGTGCTCCAAGAAGTCCTTTCCCTCTGTGCTCAGCTTTTCAGGGATCGGGGGCTTGTGGCCCATACCCACCTTGTACATGATCTGGAAGTTGTGCTCATATTCGTGCCAGGGCCTCTGCATGGATGGGATAGACAGGCAGATGTCACATCTGGTTTCACGACAAGCTCAGACAATGTGGTGATTTCAGACAACTGCACATGCATGGTTACTGTTGGCAGGAAGAACCGGCTGATCGCAGACATGCTCACTTCTTTACACAGGGAACATACAGTACTGGGAAATCCCTGCAGGACTCTGCATATTTTAGTGTTTGATAAGATCAGACCCTTTACTCAGGTTTAGATCAAATCTAAATGTGTTTTCTCAATTTATCTAAACAGCCTTTCCCTGAAGTTAGGCATGTTCGTTTTTTTATTTATACATTTTACTATACTGTAGTGCACCAAGTTTAAACTGAACAAAGCTCTTTACTTTGACGTAGTCCTATAAAATATGTTTATATTTTATATAATTATAAAATATTATTTTTATATTATTATTATTAAATTAGAGTACACTTTTTAATTTTTTGCCAAAATACTAAAGCCTGGTTTGCTTTCATTTTGACATATTGAGCATCTGTCCAGAGAACAATTTTCAAAATACACAGGATACAGTGTTTGATTTTCCATTATGCCATAATCCAAGATGAGCACGTTAAAAAACAATATTTCAGAAAGGACTTGGGTTGAGAGCAGATGTCATAGGGGTTTCTAAGTGAACACCTTTCATCCCAGATGTCTTGTTAACTTGAGCCCACCTCACCTCCAGAAGGCTTAGAGGTGAGCATTGATGTCTCAGAACTATATCTGCTTTCGCCACAGCCAGATAATTAAAATGAAAAAGATTATGTATTAAGCTGTGAGATATCCCGTCTCTTATTCCTACAGGCTCTATCCGTCAGCTCTGCCGGGATACTTGCTGTCACCTGAAAAGAACAGAATCTTTCCCGACTCTATTCCTGCTGGCTTGGTAAATGCATACACAGCAGGAAAGCTTATCTTTATACCTTTGTAGCGACATGAAACCTCTTTCTTCGGTTTTTCAACGTGTTGTTCTTTAATTTTGCGCCCATAGTGGATCCTTCCTTTTTAGCCACAGCCACTGGCTACTTCTTTCTGCTATATCTGACACAACTTTTATGGTCTGGCGTAATTCTTCGTTGCAGATCCATATTTCTATAAGCCGTTTGGTTGCTAATATTGCCACATATCAACAGCATCCAACCTCCACAGGACCCACCTTTGTTCTCCAGCCTGGCTGTTCTACCTCAGCTGCTAATTGGCTATAGCTGCGTTTCATTTGCCTTGTCTATCACTTCTTCCCACAGCACAGTTAGCTCTACAAAAGTACAGTATGCTGTGTGTTGGACCAGAGTCTGGCCTTAGGTTGTCCATTCTTTTAATTTGACTACATTGTTTCACTATTCTCTTTAGCGTTTTTTAACTTGCGGTTTAATGTTGTTTTATGCCCTGTAAGATGTCCTTGGGTGTCATGAAAGGCACCCAAAATAAAATGTATTATTATTATTATTATTATTAGGTCGGTTGTTCAAATATCTGATGGAACTCTCAGTTGTTGGCCAACATATGCTCGTATTTTCAAATCACAGGCTTCCTCAGCTGCCCTGAGCTTTGGCCTATACATCTTCCTGCCCGGAACTCTGGGTGTGGTGCGTGTCACCCTCTGCTCCAATGGGCAGGGCATTACCTATTGACCTACTGCTGCTAGTCTTGCTGCTAAGGCTAGTCTTGCACCCTACAGGCATGTTAGATCCTGCCCTGCCCACTGGCTCAGATTTATAGGTGTTGGCAGTATGTCGTAGGTTGCCCTAACAATAAAGCTAATGGATTCCATTCCCCTCAAGTCCTTCCAGGTCATTTTCCTCTGCTCAACCCAATTATTAGAACCGTGTGGTGCTAAGAAAGCTCCACAGACTGATGGAGTTTTTACCTTCCCAGTCACCATCTCGATGAGGACACAGCCCAAACTCCAAATGTCTGCCGCTCGCCCGTGGCCTTCACCCTTCGCCCTGGTGATCACCTCAGGAGCCATGTAAGCTAGGAAGAAGAATACAAGACAGAACCGTTCAAATGTGAAGGAAAAGGATTTTTCAATGCACAATACCTCTACAGACCTTCATAGCACTGTAGAACCTGGCAGGATCTATTAAATAGAGCAGAGCTCTAGTGGAGTGAACAAGTGTAGCTGGATAATGGGGTCATCTGGTGGTAGAATAAATCAGTTCTTACCTGCGGTTCCCATGGTGCTGTTGACTTCCCCAGGCATGGTCTGGGCGTTGTTCTTTAGCTTTACGGAGCAGCCAAAGTCCCCAAGCTTGATGAGGCCTGACGACGTCAGAAAGATGTTGGCTCCTGTAGTGGAAAGAAAACATTTTAAAAAGGTACGCGACACAAGCTAACAATGCTTTCTTACTCAAATTCACAGTGGTTTTCGATTACGTGATTAATTTTAATTACATACTATCAACAAAATAAAATGTACTGCTCTACAAAAAGAGCAGTGAAGTGACAAAAAGGGCCCAGTTGGCTGGTGAGCGTGACACTGACCTTTGATGTCTCGGTGGACAATGCCGTGCTCGTGGAGGACGTTGGTGGCTGTGGTGATCTGTTTGCTGTAGAGCCTGATGACGTGCTCCTGCAGGCCCAGCCGGGACACCTCCTCCAGGGTGCCCTCGTCACAGTACTCCATGAAGATGTACATCTCCTCCTGCACAATGAGGAGAGGAGAGGAGAGGACGGGGGTGGGGGATGTGAGTGACATGAAGACATGCATGACAGGAGTTAAAGTGAAGGCAACCAAGTCACACATGCTCCAAAGATATGAGAGGATTGCTTTTCCTGTGCTCGGAGGGGTGTATAGTTGTCTTACCCTGTGCAGCTCCACACCAAAGTAGCGGACCAGGTTGGGGTGTTTGATGCCTTCAAAGATTTTCAGCTCGTCGGCCGTCTCCTTTATCGTTTTATGGTCATTAGGTTGGAATCGGATCTGTGTGAAAACAATTTGTTGGAACAAAACAACAATGTATGCCTTCGCCTTATGGCTTTTCATTTCTTTGCAAACAGTTTGCTGTAGTTGCCTACCTCCTTCATAGCCATGAGCTCTCCAGAGTCGACGTTGATGCAGGTATACACCTTTCCATATTGACCCTCACCTGCATCACAAAAAAAGACAGAATTCAGCCCCCAAAGCACCATGTTGACAGGCCTTTTGAGACCTGAGCAGGCCTAGGTCTGGTTGACTCACCTATCTTGTTGCCTCTCTGCCACTTGAAGGTGACCTTGCGGAGGCCGACGTGCATGACGTTGTCGAAGGACTTGGGCGTGTGGCACACCTGGCCGATGATGTTCCGGTGCTTCATGTCGCCGTAGCGCTTCTCCTCCAGGGCGTGGACGGAGCGCCGCACCGCCTCCATGGGGCTCTGGCGAGCTGCCGTGTCTGACCAGAGAACAGTCAGGAGATGACTAGAGACATGGGGTTTAACATGTCTGACCAGAGACATGGGGTTTAACGTGTCTGACCAGAGAACAGTCAGGAGATGACTAGAGACATGGGGTTTAACATGTCTGACCAGAGACATGGGGTTTAACGTGTCTGACCAGAGAACAGTCAGGAGATGACTAGAGACATGGGGTTTAACATGTCTGACCAGAGACATGGGGTTTAACGTGTCTGACCAGAGAACAGTCAGGAGATGACTAGAGACATGGGGTTTAACATGTCTGACCAGAGACATGGGGTTTAACGTGTCTGACCAGAGAACAGTCAGGAGATGACCAGAGACATGGGGTTTAACATGTCTGACCAGAGACATGGGGTTTAACGTGTCTGACCAGAGAACAGTCAGGAGATGACCAGAGACATGGGGTTTAACATGTCTGACCAGAGACATGGGGTTTAACGTGTCTGACCAGAGAACAGTCAGGAGATGACTAGAGACATGGGGTTTAACATGTCTGACCAGAGACATGGGGTTTAACGTGTCTGACCAGAGACATGGGGTTTAACGTGTCTGACCAGAGACATGGGGTTTAACGTGTCTGACCAGAGACATGGGGTTTAACGTGTCTGACCAGAGACATGGGGTTTAACGTGTCTGACCAGAGACATGGGGTTTAACGTGTCTGACCAGAGACATGGGCTTTAACGTGTCTGACCAGAGACATGGGGTTTAACGTGTCTGACCAGAGACATGGGGTTTAAAGTGTCTGACCAGAGAACAGTCAGGAGATGATGTTTAACGTTACTGACCAGCCCTTTTCTACAACACGCCACTTGGACATTCTGGCCTCCCACCTTTGGACTGGCTGATGAAGTTGCGGAGCTCCCAGCTTCGGCGGGCAGTGCAGCTGGGGTCTCCCTTGGGGTAGGTAGGCTCTGAAGAGAGACAATGCAGACTTTAAAGTGAGTGAAACCGGCCCACCAGGCAGACAGAGTTACATGAGAAAGGTGAATGTGTGCCCACCGTCTCTGTCCTCTGTGGGGCTGGAGTGGCGGCTCAGAGACTTGAAGTTGAGCTCTGCGGCCACCGTGGACAGCCGGTCGTTCTCATGGAGAAGACTGGACCCTCTGCATCGAGACAGGCACTCACAATCAACATGGTAACCAAGTACCGTTATCTGTGCAGAGATCTTTAGATAAGGTAACATAAAATATAGAATATAGCACATGGTCAAACTAATCACATATACAGCCGTTACAGCTTTGATTCTTTTAAACTATAAAACCAGAACCATACAGTCAAAATACACGTCAACAACATCCATAGAAGCAGTTCACACACGGGCAGGTTAGATCTTTGAAGCGCATGCTTTTGTTTTTCGCAATGGCAGGTCCATTAAGTACAAGCGAATAGCAGCGTGTTATCAGGGTGAAAGCCAAGCTCTTACGATAATGATGAGCACAACATCCACTCTCCTCACTCTCTCCATAATGAGGTAGATTGTGTTTCCGTTGTTCACACCATGCAAACAACTCAATCTCTCACCAGTGGAGCAAACCTTATGTAAAAACGGAAGGGAGTCATAGATAAGGGGCCTTTGAACTGTTGACATTCTTTGGGTTACAGTATATAGGACTACGTTTTGGACAATCATTTGGACATTTTGCTACACTGCTACTGGGCGGGGCTCCAGTCTCTCGTGCAGGGCATGCTCTTATATGGGCTTCCTCTGGGGTGACAACTGCGCTCCTGCTCTGCTGGATCAACGAGTCGTGCTGTACACTAGAGGGAGCTAGTCAGCCAACACACTGGGTTGAATTCCACTGGATGCTGGGGTTCTGGGTTGCTTTGGGTGACGGAGCTACCTGATGTCATTGGGGATGCTGCTGGGCGCTTTGATGGGGCCGTGGTCCACCGCGCCCTGGGGGACAGGGACGGGGATGGACCGGGGGCCAGTGGGGCACAGCTGGTTCCGAAGGTCGCAGGGCAGACTCCGAGAGCTGTGGTGAAAAAGCAGACTGAGGAGCTCCGTCTCTGGGCGTTAGGGAAGGGGGGCGCGTGTGACTGGGAGATGCCAAGGGCTGCACACCAGACCGCATGGTGCACGTCACGCATCACGCACAGCACCAGACACATCCTTCACCCCCCCCCACCACCACCACCGGTTGTCTCCCAGGTACTGAGACACACAGAGCGAAACCCTCCCACACTCACAAACACTTGCAAACACGCTCAGTGTTAAAATCACAAAGCCACTGATTAAATGCAGAATAGATCAAAGCACATGCACTGATAAATGTCCACCCCCAATAATCCCAGTATTGAGGGAAGGAGAGCGTTGTGAGCGTGGCCTACCTGAAACCCTCTGCGGTGGGGATGAACAGGTTGGGGTTGGGAGGGTCGCTGTGGCAGCGGGGCACCTTGACCGGTCGAGGACTATTCCTGGGAGCTGAAAGGAGAGGTTTGGGTAAACAAATCATCTTACCGTACCGCCATGTTACGATCACCCCTCTTTTATTTTGAAAAATAAGCTTCTTCAGCAAACCATAGGCCAGTCCTTTTGACAGAGAGCGGTAGAGAGTGTGGTGGTACGTTACCTATATACATGCCAGTGACAGGGCTGTGAGGTTTGCCGATGACATGGCCAATACACTCATTCATAAGAGCCTGGAAATTCTGCACAGAGAAATGGAAGCGTGGTCAATCCACAGCGGAAGAGAACTATATTCATCCTTTGACGGCCAACATACACAGCGGAGAGTGCATGAAAAAGCATTTGGATCCTCTTACCAAAAAGTCGTCTTCGGGCAGCGAGGAGATGAAGCCGGGTTCGATGGCTTGAAGGAAATCAAAGCCCTGAGTCGCCCACCTGCCGGTAGAGGAGGTGTCAAGTGTTTGTATAGACGTGCTGCACGTGGACATAGCCCAGCGTGGAGCCACCGCAAAGGCTCCCGGGGAGAGTCTTACCTGGGCCTGGTGCCCTTGCCGCTCTCGCACTTGGTCAGGACGTAGTTCATCCACTTGCGGGCAAAAGCTATGTAGCGCTCGCCGATCCTCTGGCGGAACTCACCCGACATCAGCCGCACCACCTCCTTGTGGTACTGGGAGCAAGTACAAAACACGACAGGGTTAAAGAGCCATCCATGCAGGAGTTTGTCAGTTATGCAAATCGCAGCAAGCAACCCCCAGGTGCAGTCAGCATTCATTTAGAGTAGCTGCAGCACTGTTATGCAATGGCATCCCCCTAAATGCTGCCCTTCTTACAGAACTTGTTTTACCTTTCGGATCATTACAAATGCTTGAATGTGCGTGTGAATGGCCTGTGCTCTGCTTACCTCAAAGGCAAAGTTGTAGCCCTGGACCATGGCCTCTCTGTAGTATTGGTGCATGGTGGCTCTCTCCGATTCCTCCATCTCCGCCTCAAACTCTGCCGTGAACATGTACTCCACGCGGTCGATGGCCTTGTCTATGGTGATGCACAGCTGCAGCGCCTCGTTCTGCAGGTGGGGAGGGAGAGTGATTTGAGGACAGCGGAGTAGGTCTGGAGCGTGAGAAAGTCCCCGTGTCAGAAACAACCTGGGGTTCAACCACAAACCAGCCCACCACTGAGACTCTAATGTAGAAGTGTATCAAAGGAGACAATGTGGAAGTTACAAAGGGTGCTGCTGCTGCTGCTGCTACTTTCAATGGGGACGTGAAAACTGCAACACTTTGTGACATGAATCATTTACGAAACCTGGGCGGTACTTCCAGTTTTGAGACTCAAGTGAACTAATAGCTTACAGTAAAGAAAAAAAACAGTCATACTTTACAGTACTTTCACAACTGCGGTTTGAAAAGTGTAACTTGAGAAGTGTAACTTAGTGCGTGTGTTTTAGCAGTACTTTCAGTTGTTCCAGGGCGCTGGCGATGAGCGGCTGGCTGGACGTCTGCTCTCGGCTGAGGGTGAGCAGCTCCTCCATGGACTGCTGGAAGGCCTTCCTCTGGGCCACCAGGTGGGCCGACTGCATCACGATCAGCAGCAAATTATCCACCTGACAAGAGGCATCAGAGACGGTTGAAAAAAATCGCATTCCTTATTCGCCAATTCAATACATTTTCAGGTTGCTGAAGAAGTAGTGAAAGAACTACAAATCCCAGCCACCTTCATAGAGCGCAGTGTGTCCACCGTCTCCATCTGGGGCACCACTTTGAGGAGTTCGCCGTCCCAGCAGGCCCAGTTGGACGCGGTGGGAGAGTCCCCGGCCCTGTGTTTGCTCATGAGCAGGTAGGCCTCGTCCTCGGGCAGCTCGTCGGGCTCGTGGGAGCAATCCTTCCCGGCGGCAGCGTTGAGCAGCTGGAGGATGATGGGCCGCTGGTTCATCAGGTTGGCCTGGACAAACACCTCCAGCTCATCCAGACCTGGAATCTGGACCTGGTACCAACGAGGTACGGATAATAATAAAAAATAGGTTAAGCAGAAGAAGAAGAAAAAACGGTAGTAAAAATATATATAAAAGAAACACGTGGACGGTGTAGAGCCAAATCATGTGGCTTTAAAAATAGAATAATTCCTTCCTTCACCTTGGCATAGTTTCTCTCTTTGAGAGCCTCCAGGAGCCGAGGCACCCCGCTGGCAAGGCTAAAATCAGCAGCAATCTCCAAGTCCTGCAGGCAACCAACAAAGAGACAGGGTCAGCACAGCCGGAACGACTTCCACAAGAGGGGGGGAAACAGGACCACAGAGACAAGGGCAGGGACTCACTTTGCGGAGCATTTTAGCAAAGCCTAGCGCCTTGGACGCCCGCTCTCTGGCCTCGTGGAACAGCTCTTTGAGCGACCGGCTGGTCTCGATGACGGAGCGCCTTAACAAAAGAAGCAAGGTCTTCAACATCTATTAACTCTGCCAAGCCCCCCGCCTGTCCGTTAAGACCACGGGAAAGCATGCCTCACTAGAACAACATCCGAGGCAAATCGCCCCCGCTTAACACTCCTCCCTCACCTGATCTCGTCACAGGCAGAGCCATCATCCCCGCACTCCCAGAATTCATCGCCGCTCTTCTGTAGGCCCACGTCCAGGAAGTCGCCAGTGGACTTGAGCAGCATCCCAGCGATGTCACTGTGGCAAAGAGCAGAAATTGGAAGGTCAGTGGTCCACTTTGAACGCACTCGCAAGGCAAACAACAGACGTCACATCACACCGTTATCATGATATGAGCAGACATAGGGAAGTTATGATGTGCACAAAATGTTTCTCTGCAGTAAACGGGGCTCGGATAAGAGACGGGTTGGCAGGTTTGCTGACCAGAAGAGCTTCCCGGACTGAGCCTCTCCGCCGCGGATGTAGGGGGTGATGACCTTGGTGAAGTTCCACTCCTCCTCCAGCAGGTTCTTCAGGCTGTGGGAGGCCTGGGGCAGCTGTTGCAGCATCTGGATCCAGCTGCGCATGTAGTCAAAGTAAACCTGCAGCGGGGGGGACCGGAGAACAAGGACACAGAGCTGGTCAACAAAAACAACGAAACAAGGATCTCTGAGTCAGCTCGAGGTACTCCCCCCCCCCCCTTTTCACCACATTGTATGACAACTTGGGCGGTGAGCCAACAAAGTGCTGAGATAATCAAATCTAGTTCCTGAAATCTAAGTTCTGCTGAATGTCCTTTTCCTTAGCATAGAAGCAACGTTTTTTTCACAAGCGTTTCCATTCATATAAATCCCCCCCCCCCCTGCAGAATGCAGCCTTACTGCTATGCTAATGGGCCTGATGGGAGAACTATCCGCGGGGTAGGGGTTTTGATCAGATTAAGTTAATTCCAAAAGCAAAGATTGTTTTCTTCAACAGCTGAGAACTCCCAGCAGACTTTGTCCCTTTCCGGAATTCAGGGACATTGCGTCTATAAGTGTTTTATCACCACTGTCCACAGAAGTAACCCCAGTGCAGATTCCTAAGGACAGAACACTGATAGGCCCAGGGAAATTCTAGACAGAGGCCTGTCTATGTCTCTGCGTAACCCAATTAGGTTTCACTGATATCTTATTGTGGAGACTTGACATAAACTGCTCTCACACATGAAAGCACAAATGACCCGCACAGTAACAGTATTAACCATACACTTAGGTCATGCAGACGCATGCACACAGTATTTTCCATGGAAAGCCACTCTCCTGCACAGCTTCATCAAGTCAAGCCCTCTTGGCTACATGACCGCCGAGAGCGAAGGAAAAGAGAAGAGTCTTACCACTAGCATCTTGTGGAGGTCCTCCTCAAACTCATCGATGTTGGCGTTCGTCTGAGGCCCCTGGGGGTCGGTGACCACGCCCCGCAGCATGAACTGGTAGTACTGCTTCATCAGGAGACCGCCCCTCAGCACCTCTTTACACTCGCGCACCAACTGCAAGGCACAGGCACAGGCACGCACACACACACAAACATAAATACAGGTGAGGCAGCTCAGTCAGCAATTGTGCATTAAACAGGTGGGGATCGTATGTGTGTGAGTAGATGAGGGGGGGGGGGGGGTGGGGTTAACCAGTGACCTGCTTGATGCTGAGCAGCGAGGGCTCTCCTGCGGGCCTCTGCTCCAGGCGCAGCTTAAGGCACTCGTGGATGACGTTGAGCAGGACGCGGCAGAGAACCAGGAAGGCTGGTCTGAAGGAGGGCAGGTCCATGTCCAGCAGCTCCTTCCAGGACACCTGGTCGGCCCCCAGCTCCGTCTGGGCCGCGCCGCTACAGGACACTGACAGCTCTGGGAGGTAATCACTGTCCAGCATGGGGTCTGGGAAGTCGGCAAACTGCAGGCCGGGAGAGAGAGAGGACGGGATCAGTGTGGACTCGAGCTGACCTCAGGGTGGAGAAACAGGAGCAACCTCCAGCCAGATGGGAACCACAAAACACAGCTAATCAGATTTGTAATAGAACCCTCCTCGCTTCCAAGAAGCAGAGATATCTGTGTGTGTGTGTGTCTGTGTGTGTGTGTGTGTGTGTGTGTGTGTGTGCAACACGTTAAGTTGCTATCTCCAAGCACCTGCAGCCTGGGAAACAAATTAAGAATCAGATGCTATTGATCAGGGTGATTAAGTTAAGTGTTTCATATGTAATGCTGCAAAAAATATAAATGTTCCATCCTTACCAATACTATATCACATTAATTTAAATGGATCATGTCTTACGACAAATCAATAATCAGGAGCTAGGAGCTCAACAGCCAAACAATCACAACATGTAACAATCACGCGGTCAAAGTCTGCCTCACCTCCTGGGCAGGCATATGGCTGAGCAGGGCTGCCCGGGACCTCTGGAGGGAGCGGTCCATCAGCTTGTGCAGTCTCAGGATGAGCTTGCGCAACCCCATCTGTTTAAGAGCCTTGTCAACAAAAGGCCTGTAGATGGCTGTGGGGCAGTGAGGCCCTCCTCCCACCAGCCCCTCGCTGCTACCGACCCCGGCGGTGGGGAGGAACTCCTCCTCCGACAGCAGCCGGTTAAATTTGGGCGTCAGACAGGGAGACAGCTCGCCGTCCCCCGGCGGGAACCCCCGGCTCTCCCCCGAATCCTCCCCCAGGTCCCTTTCCTCGTTGTCGCTGTCGGCCGTAAAGGTGGCCGTGGAGTCGTTCTCCTCGTCCTCCTCCTCGTCCCCCTCCTCCTCGTTGCCACGTGAGCAGCGCGGCGAGGGGATCTCGAACACGGGCCAGCCCAGGCGGGAGAGGTCGCGCAGGCCCAGCACGGTGGCCATGACCCGCAGCTTCTGGTTGAGGTCCTGGGTGATGTTGAGCCACAGGCAGAGCGCCTGCACCCTGCCCTGGAAGTGGCGCGCCGCGTACTTCTCGTACTCCCTCTGCAGTGCCTGCAGGGACGGGTACAGAGTCTCCACCGACTCCAGCAGCTCCATCACCCGCTTGACCTGCTCGAAGGCCAGCCGCTGGCGCTGGAGGTGCTCCCTGCAGCCGGCCCCAGAGCCCAGGGGGGCCGCCGCGTCCACCTCCGCCGGGGGACAGGCGCTGAAGCCCCAGGGGTCCACGCTGCAGTGGTTAGTCAAGGGTGGGGCGGCCTCCGTCTCCGACCCGGGTTCTGCCCGGCTGGGACTCAGGCTGCAGTAGTTCACCTTAAAGTGCAGCACCTCGTTGATGATGTCGGGGATGGCCTGGCGGGCGGTGTACAGAAACATGTCCTGGTCGTCGGGGGTGCGCCGGGCGTGCCAGGCCTGCAGCTCCAGCCACATGAACTCTTTGTTCTGACCCGGGAAGCCTAGGTTCTCCAGGACGCGCTGCTCCTCCTTCTTCTTGGAGGACATGGAGGTGAGCTTGAGCAGTAGCCGCAGCGTCTCGAAGAACTTGAGGCGGTCGGCGGGGCAGTCGGTGCGCGAGGTCTGGCGGTGGGTGCGGGCCATTGGGTGGGGCATGGAGACGGGCAGCTTGCCGCTGCTGCAGACCAGGCTCAGGTAGGGCTTCCGGGGGTCCATGCTGAGGGCACCAAAGGGGCTGGCCTTGGAGAGGGGGTCCAGCATGAAGGAGCCTTCAAAGGTCTTCTTGTGGTCTCGCTCGATGGAGCGGCGGGCCGACCTCTGCTTCTTCCCCTGCTTGTAGTTGGGCTCCTCTGGAGGCTCTGTGAGGCGGGGGTGCTCTCTCTCCTTCTCTTTCTCTCTGGGCCCTGACGGGCTGGAGTCTGATCAGATAAACACACACAGCACACATTATAGTGTGTCGACAGGAAGGAAGTGGTCACCGAGTGAATTTCAGAAACTGGCTGCCATGGCTTACTGACATACATTAGGGAGGAAATTCAGAGGAACTTAATAGACGGTGGCCAAACCAAGGTGAACAGTCCCTGCTGCTCTCGTTTGTGGAGCCGCGGTTATAGGCAGACTATGAAAGAGGTTCTTGTTCTGGAATGTTTGTACAAAGTGCTAAATACAAAGACTAATGGGACATTTCCTACGAAATACTGAAGGCCATTGAAGTCGTACAAAGATTATAAAAACAGAAATAAAACAAATGTCAGCCGGACAAAATCATTCTAGAACAAAGAGTATACAAACTGTTCAACAATTAGATTATTTAACTAAAGTTATCTTCAAGTCACACTATTAAATGTATGACAGGTTGAGCTAATCCAGCTTAATAAAGTACACTACAATTTAATTCTGCAAACAGCCTCAATGTTCATCTATAGGACACGCCATTATTCATGGTCTCCTTGTACTTTTAATTGGGCAACTGACAACAGCTGTCTTAACAGATATTAACTCTGGCTAAAATAGCTCTGAACACCTGAAACACCTCACTACTTCAAAGACTAGAAAAACCAGCTATTGTGATTGCAGCCTCTTACCCTTGTTAGGCGAGCGTGCAGCAGTCCTGGCCTGGTTGTTCCTCTGGTGCTTCCCAGACATGCGTTTCATCTGCCTGGGGGTGTTGGGGGGCGAGTGGCTGTACGCAGCTTCCTCTTCCTCACTGGGATCGTCCCACGCCTCGTCCACCTCAGAGGGTTGTGGCGACACATTTTTCATAGGGTGGGCCCGTCTGGTGGGAAACACGAGCAGACCGAGAACGGAGATGAAAAACGCCGTCTACATGCTGTTGTCTACGTACCGCACGAAGAACAAACTTTCCCTGGGCCAGCCAGATACGGAGATCAACAGAGGAGGAGGCAGCGGAGTGTTTTTCCTGATTGATAAACACGCCGCGTCATGTGTGTGCAAGGTCAGGCAGCGTGCTCGGCTCTGTAGCCCTAGCAGAGTGCAGGAGCCAACCGCAGAGCCAGCTGGTGGGTGGGTGAGCTGAAGGGATGCAGCCAGACTGAGTGTCTGCAGCAGACTGAGGAGTGGGGCTGTGCTCTGGAGCCTGCCTGCCTGCTTCCTGTACTCTGCAGCACCAGCAGCACTGTGGAACACCACAGCAGGCCAGAGGCAAGCCAATAAAGCCTGTGGGGGCTCACGTTGCCAGCCGGCCTCTTTCTAGGTAAGCACAACTGCTCAGCCGGGAGCCCTGCACACGGGGGCAATAATAGCCCTTATGCCCGTCTGCTGGGTCACCCACCATACGGAACAAGGTCATAGGTCACTGGAGGGCAATGTGTGTAAAAATCCTCTGTGCAGGAAATCGGACAACAAGAGACAACTACGCTATCCCAGGATGTGCAACTTGAATTCCTTTCGAAGCCTTGCCAAGGCCTACTGCAGAGGACAGACTTGTGCTAGAATTTGATCATTTACAGATGAACGTTTGGCTAGTAGAATTCTGCCCCGCACTGATGGTGCATTCAGTTGTACTTGTAGGACAAACAAAACAAACCTTTGAAACACTTCCTTTTGGGGGGGGGGGGGTGAGTAAAAAGAAGACGGAGAATGCACGGGTCACGCCTATCCAGATTACAATGTTCTTGTTCCTTGTTTGTTTGTTAAAGCTCTTCTGAGGGCTTTTTGATAGGATTAGAGGGGGGCCAGCGGGGGTTGACCTCCCTAACAAAAACAATGGGGGAGATGGGAGAGCAGTGGGCAACTAAAAACCATCCCTCTATATGCCTCATGAACACGCATGCACCGCCTCATCAATCTTTTGGCTGAAAGGCATTCCCCTGCACACACGCCAGATTGTGTGTTTGTCTGGAGTCTGGAGAGAGAGGCTGTTGATGGGGGTGGAGGATCACTTTCAAAGCAGCACTAATCTGGACGTCACTTGCCAGATCCTTTCACTGGAGAGAAGAAAGAGTGCCACATGGAGAGAACCCCCCCCCCGGCCCATCTGCCCTGCCCTGATCTGAAAGAAAGAAAGAAAGAAAGAAAGAAAGAAAGGACGCACACGCACACGCATTGTCCTTTGGGTACTGCTGTGGAACGTCACACAGGAGAAGACACCTGCTGCAAACCCACTGGTCTTCCCTACCAAAGGATTGCAGGCCTGGCATATTGGAATATTCTGGGGGTCAATGGGGTGAGTTGACCCCAGATACAAAGTAGCGCAGGCTTGTCATAAAAGTGA
The DNA here is from genome assembly GCA_017639675.1 of Aplochiton taeniatus. Classification (NCBI taxonomy): domain Eukaryota; kingdom Metazoa; phylum Chordata; class Actinopteri; order Galaxiiformes; family Galaxiidae; genus Aplochiton; species Aplochiton taeniatus. The sequence continues at coordinate 9,002,794 of CM030184.1, forward strand.
ATATATTCCCCCCAGGGCTGGTTGGCTGCTGGAGCCTATCGTGACTGGGGCACAAAAGGAACAGGACACTAGGCCTACAGTGCCCTTTTCACTACTTCGACATAAGTGGATAGAGGCACAGCAAGCACTCTTTTGTGTGGAACAAGAGGGCATTTACCAGCATCCAATTACAATAAATTCATATCCTGCCTTTTTTCCATAAGACTGTAGGGAGAGGGAAAAAAATTGCACGTTCTTTTAAATGGTAAGCTACTGCTGCAGAGCTATGCAACTGAGCTTGAACAAACAGACCCTCTGTGTGAATTTGTGAGCACTCAGAGAGTGTAACTAAACGGCGCAGTCGTGTGGCAGAAAAAGGCAGCCGGTTTAAAGAAGGTGCAGCCCAGGACCGAATGAAGTGACTAAATCACTCAGGAATGATAGCGGAACCTATGAGGTCATCCTCATGCACAGTTTGTTTGGTTGCCATGAGACATTCCGACTGCGGGTTGCGCAGGGCTCTGGCTGCAGAGGGTAAACTTCTTCCTCTTGCCCCAGAATATGGGCTTAGCCTACAGTGCAGCCCAAAGAACTTGCCGACCGGCCTTGCCACTGCCGCTGCTGTTAACCATAGCTGTGCTGCAGCGGCCCCCATGCAGCCTGACACACCAGTGAATTACAGCTGCAGATGGTGTCTGACCTCTCTCAATGGCTCATCTGATGGCTGGGGCTCTAATAAAGGCCACTGGAATGTTACACCCCCCACGGGCAGGGACACACGGTGCATAATAAAGTGGCCAAGCACAAGTATTTTCTACGCCCCCAGCTGAAGCAGAGCTGCATAGAGGATGGCAGAGTTATGGGGGGGGGGGACGACGACGACCTTTGCCCCCTCACCATCAGAACCATTGTAGCAGTCTGGGACACTCCATTGTATTGGGGGGGGGGGCGACACGTGGCCCAGGAGGCCCCCAGCTGAATAGCTGGTCACAGCTGGTCAGTAAGCACACTTGTGAACAATGCCCAAACCCAACAGGGATTGTTCACTGAGGAAGAGGAGGAAAAGTTGGCTGGTCTACTGCATGAGCGAGCGCTCTCACTAAACATGTCATTCTGGCATCATTAATGAGCTGCGTAGCATTGGCTTGTGTTGTGCATTTTGATTGCATATCAGCCCAGAGCAAGCTGTTGCTTAACTCACACAACAGTCGGCAATGCAATGGCAATGGAAATGAGTCTTCCAGCTGACGCAGCAAAAACAAATGCAAAAAAAAATCATTAGAGATTGAAGCATGTGCCACTTGCTCCACTGACTGGATCAGGGGGCTCATTCCAAACAATATACTCAATTTGCAGGGCTGGGCCGTGAGATCCATCCCTCTCTGGAACAAAAGCAGAGCACAGCAGCAGCTAGCAAGATCCGTGCCACAGAGCCAGGGAGGAGGGGGGAAAAATCAGCAGAGGGAACAGAACATACTCAACCCCACCCTGTTCACGGAAGAGAGGGACGGCGTCCTCCACCCTGCCATCACACAGCTTACAAGCTCATAGTCAACAAAGTGGAAACAAATCAGCCAACCTGAGAGATTATACCAGCTAGTAAAAATAGCATTGTATGGTAAATTGGAATGAAAAACATTATACAACCCCCCTCTTGTGGTTTGCTTACCGGTTGCACTGTCAGAGTGCATGTTATCATAACAGACACCATTAACAAGTCCAAGTTTTGCAGCAATACAACAGCACAATGTAAACAGAACAAGGATATTTGCAAGCTTCAGACCTAACAATTTCTTCCTAAATCACATGCACACTGCAAAACGCATATCCTGACAGTTCCTTGAGTGGGCAGTTTGCATACAGTGCAGTTGCAGCAGGCTAGAGTGAGGAAATAACATACAGAACATATATCAAAGGATACCCATACGTCACTTGAGTTCTGGGTTCTACATTTCCGTGAAACAGAGAGGTAAATGACAGCGTGTGCTGAGGAAATGGTGGGTGGGAGTCTAGAGTGTTTCACAAGCTGTGCTGGCAAACAGAGCCATTAATGGGCTCTGGCCTCAGAGGCATGAAATAGCTCTCCGCTACACACACCACATCCTAAAAGCCCTGGAATGCTGGCAGGAGAGACGGACTTGGGGCCGAAACAACCTGACTCTGTCCAAGAGCAAGACACGACATATCAATCAGTGTCCCCGCTCTGGTAGCAGGAACACTGTGTGCACCTCTGACTAAAGCAACAATCCTGAACAGGGGTGACCTTAACTAGAGCCCTGTTGCACAATCCTGTCCCTTGTTAGTATCTTTACTAGAACACCAGGGGATCAAAGCAAAGGAAAGCGGCTGGAAAGGAACACTGGTTAAACATACATTTAAATGATTTTGTTGCTAAAATGCTCCGCCTCAATAGCTAGACTGTGAGTTGGTCTACCAAAACAATAATATGTTGTCCAGTCCTTATTGGTGACCTTAATTGTGATCTTTTTGAATGACATTGCACAACATGCTTAAAAAACTAAAAATAATAGTCTCGCATTACAAAATATAAATGTATATCAATAAATAAATAATTTGTTTTGGAACGTGAAAAAAATGTCCAACAGAGCATTGATTTGGCAGGAGCCATCATAGAATACGGAGGCTAGTAAATGGTTTGCCTTTTTACAGACACTTGACAACATCGAAGAATGCTAAGGATAGTGTCGTCACTTCAGACAGACATAACATTAGATTCCAGAAAATCTGTTACATTAGTCAGGGGCAAACACGCTGAGTAATGTCTCCTGGGTCAGGGGCATTTGAACAAATATGAACAGCATAAAATGCCACGCATACCACTACGATTAAAAACCTTCTATCGACAAAGAAGATATATAATGTTGACATTAATTTGTTGAGTAAACAACAACTAAATAGACATGCATGCGTGACTAAACGTTACAACAATCGTGCTGTAAAAAGAAAATGATTTAGGAAGTGAATTAATAAAATCTAGCATTTTGCTGGTAATACACAACATATATAATTTTTTTTCGGGGGGGGTCTACAAGTTAACAGTAGACAGCAGGACTGCAGTCTGTTGCATCTAAACCAACAGGGGCAAATTTGTTAGACGAATAAATACAATATGAAACAACAGAACACAGACATAATTAAACCAGAACGTTCGCTAACGTATGATTAGCCAGCATGAGCACCACCACCAAACAATCATTTTTGAATGAAATGTGTCCATTGAATTCATTTCACTAAATGGGCTAAGCAGTTGAGTATAGAGCGCCCAGCCCAATCCAGTAATACTTCTTTTACAGTTATTGAGACGTCATGAATGTGCCAGCATGCAAAATGCACGGAATAGTCCAGAGTTAGCAAGTCAGATAAACACCTCTCAAACACGCTAGGTTAACTCTCTTGAGTCTTGTGAACAATAGTTAGCTAGCTAACATTAGCCAAGTTAAGTCACAGGCGCTTGGGTAAAGCTAACCAGAATGCTTGTTTTTTCAGGTTTTAGAACAGTTTTATGCAAGTTGTTTAAATTACCTTTTTAGACGGCAGGCATGGTGTCTAGTTATATGGTAAACATCAAAAGAAGGATATATACCGGCAAAATTATAGAACTTAGCTAGTAAAAAAAAGTTTGCAACTTCATCGTTGCAAAATGCTGCAACTGCAAACGGATCACTATATGACAGGAAAAGGACTGACTACTGCTGCGCATGCGCCCCGATATATTAACGAAAGCTCACTATTTGACAAGTGAGTGGTCCCGATTGTGTAGTTTTCTGTTCATGAAATTCGCATACCTGCTTGAATCGTTGTGATCCGGAGGCTCCATAACAAGGCAACAGTTCCCTGTTTCTACAAATGCATGGACCCAACCATGTCCAGCTTAAATCAATTACCGTTTGCACCTTAAATACTTGCAAGAGGGGTTAATGAGAGTCTCTTTTGGACACTTTTATCCACCCGCAGAGTTGAGGCTCGCTCGTGCGTCTGCTATCGCCATCTTTCCTAGATTTGTTTCTAAGGGAGTGACAGAAGTGCATTGCTACGGAAACCCGTACAGATTGCAGTGACGAAACGGCCGCTGATGATTTTTTATGTGGCAAGTACATACCCTCATCACCCGCGCCTTTTATGTGAAATTGGCACACACAAAAGAATAACCCTACTTCAAATCTGCATAAAATAGAACACTAAACATGACCCTGCTTTGTCTCAAATGTAGGGTATTATAAGACCCGTAATGCACCTAGCTCTGGGCAGTTTATTTACAGTTACATTACATTACAGTTTTTAAAGGCCAATAATATTTTACTTGTTAAAATAAATGATTGGTCAGTGTCATAACAGCAGCACCAATCAAGCAGATAATCATTCCTTACTAAGTGTAATCTATGTACAACCACATGATGTCACTAGAACATCCGATATTTTTTTTGAAACTTGAACTTATTTCTTATCCGGTTGATCGGTGATCGTGCTTGAGTTTCTTGTGCAATGTTCCTCTTCATACAAGATAAAAAGGCTAATAGAAAGGGCCATTTTTGCTAATTAACTAGACAACTCCCTATTTTGTTAATAATTATAATAATAACAGTGATCATATAATAATTATTATTATTGGATGTTATTATATGAAATATATAAAAGAAAATATATAAGAGAGAAAGATCCCACGATGGTGTTTATTCTGACATTCAATACACCGAAGCCCCGACATAAAAATCATAGGTGTTACAGGCTTAAGAAATGTGGCTATGACACGCATTGGCCTATATGTCGGTAAAACAAACAAACAATCTGAGAGCGTTATAGCCTGCACTTATTGTGATGGTTTACATTAATATTTAGACCTAATAAACTCTGCAGCTTCAGCCACAGATGAGAAATAAATCTATATCTACTGTTCTCTCTTCTGCTGACTTTGTTGGCCTTTAATGAGTTGAATGTGGTGTTCGGGTCTGGGAGTTCCGTTTTCAATGTAAAGGAAAACATTTTTGGCTGTATTGTTTTTAAACCGGTATAATGTTGTGGGTCCCGCAATCATTGGTGAGTGACAAAAAAAAAAACGTGAGTCACATTGTATCACAAAAACGAACAGCACTTCTATGGATAAATAAATGCCAACTTTTTACCATAGAAGCTGTCTGTATTGCTTTTAATTGAGATGAAGTCAACATCTTGTATTTTTACATACATTTGTATGGCTGTATTGTTTTAAAACCCCTATAATGTTGTGGGTACACCATGCAGACCCGCGGATATTGGGTAAGTAACACAAAATGAACACCACACAAGGGTTAAAAAAACAATCCAATCCTGTGGCGACATCAAATAATAAGCTGACCCTGTGCTGTAGCTAAGCAAGCCGTTTTGTAAATATCACATTTGAACTATTGAGATTTTGGCTGTTTGTGTCAATAAACCCTAGAATTTAGGAGGACCTGCGGATTATAAAATGTGGCAGCTGGATAATACTATATGTTTCAGAACTACATATGTTGATGAGTAAAAACATGCATAGCTGAATTATAGGCCTAACTAACTACATATATATATATACTTCCACACCTTTGGATGAATACGTTAATACACTTTGACTAAAATGTCTTGTTGGTTCTATATGAGGTCAAATTTGGCACAGTACCTTGGATTGACTTCCGGTCGCTCAGCAATCTCACATTTTCAATGTCACAAGCAGTGCAGCTAGATTGACACTGCATAAAGATAGTGTGATGGGGAAAAAAACTATAAAATGGTGAAAAAGACGTGTCTGTAAAAAGGTCTGTTATAATAATGATTTTATTTATTTATATAGTGCCAACCGAAAACAATGGCCAGTTGTTTGTGTATTTTTATAGTGCATGGCACTGAATTATTATAGCAAATGTTTCAATGACATGATCATTGCATGATCATCAGCATAAAGTACAAATAACTCAAATAACCCATTGGACATACAATGGGTTAAAACGAAGGCCTATATGGGCTCGGCCACAGCATATGATTAACGTCATTGTCGTACACCGCCTCCAGGTTTACAAACAGGTTAATCTTGAAGCTTTGTAGGGCAAATGACGCTGTTGTACAAGTGATACTGATTTCTAGAAGAGGAAGTGCGTGCCTTTACCTTTGTCTCTGGAGCATCTAACTATAATGGTCAAACGGAAAACGGCTTTACAGACTGCATAATGTATTTTTTATTTGGCTTCATTGGCCTAATGACATCAGATTAATTAATACACAGACTATTTCAGGTAGCATGCGAAGATGAACAATAGTCATGAACATAGCTTGTTTTAAATTGATTAATTGATAGTCACAGAGCTAGGCCTATTTAAAACGTTCGTTAATTTCTGCCATTTCTTTCCGCTCTTTTCTGAAATCCGCAATTTATCACACCGATAACACCATGATCAATTTCCGAGCTGACTAATAATTGCTGCATAGGTCAATTCAGATCCATCAATCAGACCCCACACTTTTAATTTTCTGCTCTCTCTCTCCCCTGTACAATATTTCAAGCATCATTATAGTGCAAGTGAGCCCCAACCACCCATCAGACAGATCTGCAAGTTTCTTATAATATAGGTGAGTGTACATAAGAGAGAGAGAGAGAGAGAGAGAGAGAGAGAGGGGGGGGGGGGGGCAGAACATTGAAATGTAGTCTGAAATGGGACTTCATGCAAATTAGAGCCATGGTGTAAATTGTCATTACAGAAGGTCTCAATGCACACTGTTCCCATGACCACGAATTAAATGCATCTGTAATTTTGGTGTAGAGTCTATACTATAGACTATACTACCTGGGAAGAAAGAAAGTTGATGTAGCCTACGTCACGTCGTCTTCTCTCGTCTTGTTATCTCCGTCAAAGCAGCCGTAATTACTTTTTGGAAACTTTTCCGGTTTTAGAATTTAACTTCAGAACAAAAGTGCAAAGATTAAGCAACAATTTCATTATGCTATTCAAGTTCATTTTGAATTATAGTCCATCACAATTATTTTCAGCATATCAATGAGAGCGTTTATTGTATGGGGTGAATGTAAAATTACAAGTGTAGCGTTTGTTCAAAAAATATGTAATCATTTTCTACAACAGAAGAGTCAAACAGTTGTTCCATTTAGGGCAAACTGATTAGGCAGCAAAATCCTCTGTAGAGACATGCACACTGAAGAGCTAACAAACCAAACGCATACCGTTGTACTTAGGGCAAACTATAGTCTATCGGAACCTTGTGAGTTCTGACACCATGCTGAGTTATTTGCAACAAGGTCTACTGGATAAATTACTAATATAAGCTGCAGTAATAATTTGATTAAGTGAAACATAACTAATGAACAAGATATTCAGTACAAAGATCTAACACCCCAAATACACATTATTCAACAAACGGCAACCTTTTCGTCAGAATAGTAGGCTACATTTTAATTCCCTGCTGTCCATGTCACGAAGCCCACACATTCTTTCTTGTGCAACCCAGTATTGGGATTACTACAGTTTACCATGCCAATAGCAGTGACTGCGACACAAGAGGGTGTCAAAATGTACTAGATTATAATATAAGTTGTTCTCTTGTTGGAACTATATTTTTATATAACCTAATAAGCATGCTTCAACTTTTTATTTTCTTTGTTATGTCCTCAAGGATCTAAAACACCCACTAATACTAATAATATAAGCTTGAAATGTTGTGATAAACTTTTCTGTAAATATTGATAAATTAATTTATTGGGTTTGAAACATTTCAATGAACGTTTTAAATTCAGACTTTTATCTTGAAAGAAATTAGCTTTAACGGATTCCTTGTTGCTGCTGACGTAATATAGGTCGTCTCGTCTCTCCAGCCCCAGCCGCGCCACATCACCTTCCTGGCTGCCACAGCAGGTTAGGAGAGACATATAGAACGGGGATAAAATACGTTTTATAAGCCTATCTTTCATATGGTACCAATCTAAAAATATATATCCATACATTAGCTGTAGTCAAGGAGCATATTGAAAATGCTACAATCTCTAGCCAGTAATTCATGCGTGCGGTTAATCCAGAGTCACAAATCGACATGGTATTTTCTTTTTTTGGTATTGGGTTATCTTTTGTACCTTATATTTGGTGCTGTAGTATTTTCATCTGTGGAATTACCATATGAAGACCTTCTGCGCCAGGAGCTTCGAACCGTTAAAAAACAGTTTCTACAAGATAATGCCTGTCTTTCGAAGAAACGTCTAGAAGAGTTTTTTGGAGAAAGCGCTTGAGGCCAGTAACTATGGGGTTTCGATTCTTAATAACGCGTCGGCAAATTGGAACTGGGACTTTACATCGGCCTTATTTTTCGCTAGCACTGTGCTCTCCACCACAGGTGAGTTAGCCCTATCAGTCAATGTGACAATCAGAAATACTTGTCTTATGTTTAATATCAGGGTCGATTCAAAGGAATACATTTAATAAGGATATTCCTAAAGATTTAACCGCTTTACTGCTTTGTACAGCATGAGAAACCGAAACGGAGCCCTGTCTTACCCTAATTGAAATAGTACCTCGTGACGTTGTGTTACCTGAACTCAGCTATGAAACTACTATTATAGTTTGTAGGCTACTGCCTTGCCATTGAGAATGTTTATTTACCCAATTGAACAATTGTTATAGGCTGATAGCATACGAGAAAGAAAGTTGAACATCCTCATAGGCAGTAACAATCAAATACATCCCCACTTAAAAAATAATTGGGACCTTGTAGATTTAATGGTTGCACAGTTCAGCTGAGCTACCCATCTAGCTATAGGCCTCTTCTATTGCTAGCCCTGCTCTATTACACGTTGTGGTAAGTGGGGTAGGCCTATAAGTTATGCTTACACCTTTAGTGGCCTAGTTCCTCACCACAGCAGCAACTGTGGTGCATTTCCTTGAAACAAATCTTTAACCTTGTCTTATATTGCATAACATGCCTAATACAGAGATGATTCAATTCGAGGCCACAACAACCTACGTATACATAAGGAATCTGCTTTATGATGTTGATGGACAGGGCTGAATGACAATACTTGAGTCAAATATCATAAAATAAAATAATGTTTAGCCCTTGATTTTTGGTTTTGGGATACATTTAAATAAATTTTTGATTAAAACGAGTTGCTTAGTGAACTGTGAACACATTTTAAGGTTTTAGTACCATGGCAACCTTTTATTTATGTTAAACATGCCAATTGATATTAGGAACCAAAAGGCCAGGAGTAACACTTGCCTTGTAAAATCGTTTGGAAATGGCTACTTCTAATTCCTGCCTGGATAACTTTTGAGGTGATAACCTTTCCTTTTCATGGCTTTAAGTAAGGAACTTTGGGCCCAAACCCTATCACAAAGTAGCTAGTTATCTGTTAAGGGTTTATCATAGCCCATCTCATACTGTGCACATGCTGCAAAACTGGAGGTGGGGCTCTTGTCACTCAGTCTCATTTCCTTGTTTAGAGTTCAAACTACAGCCACAGAGATAAGATGGTAGAGATGAGAGTAGATTGCCAAATCGGCTGGTTTCATAGGCTTAAGTTTCCTCACTAGCCAGCTGCTCTGAACACTCCGCCCGGCATTGTCATTAACAACACCAACTTCACTGCATCAACGCCCAGTACCATCTAACACATGTCTGCATGGCAGCTTATAACCTGGCCTAATACCACCTATGTTATACACTGTCTGACACCAGCCGTTTCACTAATGACTGTCGCTTTGTGAACCAAGCATTTCGTGGAATGATTAAATATGCCTCATATGTTGATGTTTTAGCTTTTTGCATACGCTTTTTTAGCTTTTAACAAATTATAGTAGACAAACAATACAACTTACGTATCAAATAAATCTGAAATGAGCTGTATTTGTTACTCATTTAACTTTTTAGAATAACAGCAGACTATTATTTACCGCATAACCTTTTTGTTTCATTCGGGACTACAGTACATAGCCTGAATAAAAGTAGTTAAATATCTTTCAAATAAATTGATGTACTATTTATGTAAGAAATTTGAAATCACATTTTACCTTCTAGTTCTTAATACTTAATTTGTAAGACTGTGTTGTATGCCATAGGCATTTTGGACATCCATGCTACATTTACGGACCATATATTAAATGTAGGTCATGACTGCAAAGCCACCTTAACTTCAGCCTGTCATATTATGCACACTGGCTAAGCTGCTGTATATAGTTTCATCACGATATGTATGTTTTTTTGTACTCAGTGGCAGGCTTAAGCCATGTGGTCGCCCTTATTTATTTCCATGAAGGACAGCATGTGAAAAACAAAATGGGGATGGAGGATTGAAGTACCAACTACTTCTACTGTCAAACTGAATGCTGTTTCCTAAATTGTCTTGCTTTTAGGATATGGCCACACAGCCCCTCTGTCAGATGGCGGGAAAGCCTTCTGCATCATCTACTCTGTGATCGGCATCCCCTTCACCCTCCTCTTCCTCACGGCCGTGGTGCAGAGGATCATGGTGTTCAGCACACGCCGACCTGTCATGTACATCCACACGCGCTGGGGCCTTTCCAAGCCCCTGGTGGCCATCGTCCATGCCACCCTGCTGGCCATCTTGGCCACCTCCTGCTTCTTCCTCATCCCAGCTGCCATCTTCTCGTCCCTGGAGGAGAACTGGAACTTCCTAGAGTCCTTCTACTTCTGCTTCATCTCCCTGAGCACCATCGGTCTGGGAGACTACGTGCCCGGCGAGTCCTTTAACCAGAGATTCAGGGAGCTCTACAAAGTGGGCATCACGGGTGAGTCTCAAACCAACATTTTCCACTTCTTATGCCTCTGATTAAGTTGACTGACATAATTCAGGGAAACCAAGCTATTAGCTCACAACACCTGAATAAGGGCGCCGAAGGCAGTGAGTGCTCTCGGTCAGGACACAGCCCTGCCACACCCGTGGCCCTTCAGGCGTAAAAAATTGCTCCAGGCTCAGAATACATTTTAAAAAAGCAGAATTGAGCTCGCCAGGGGGAACTTGTATATTTAAAGGAAAGTCCCTGAAGTTCTACAGGCATATCGTTTTGTGAGTGCATTTATTTGTTAACTTCATGTTCTCCCTTATAGCCATGGCCAACACATTGTTTAAAATAATTTAAATAGAGAGTCTAAAATGCCCACAGTTTACATTGTGAAATATCCCACTCATCATATTAAGTGATGCATGTCAATTATTTGCCATGGATAGTGGATGAAAACACTTTGGGTGATGATCTGGACTTTGCCTCTCTGATTCCCCCTGGTGGTGTGTAGAGGGTATAATCATGATGGAAAACAAGCAGTGACGTCTTCTCCCCATATGGAATGGTTGGGTGTCTGAGCCAGTAATGTTCTATGGCCAGACGGGCACTTCAGTGGTGTAGTTGCGTGGGTTACCATGGGAGCAGGAAACTGTCAGGGGAGCTTCGCCATAGGTGAGGACGACACTATTGGCTGTTGTGGGGACAAAGAACACCTTTTTTGGAGGCAGTGTGAATACTGTGTAGTTCTCTAAGTAAGGTGACGCAAATATAAGGCCGCTGAGATGGAAGTGGTCATTTTGGTCTGCATAATTAGTTTTGGATTGTAGTATGGGTTTTTGTTTTGTTTTTCCATCTAGACTTTGCTCTGTCTAAGTCCCTCTACACTTGATTCTTCTCCTCCCTTGTCATTGATTTATTTCCTCACCACACAGATAACACCTCACATTCCCTCATCAGTTCTTCCTGCTACATACTCAAATGTGCTCCTCTTATCTGAAATAATTTCTCACTGTTTGCATGAAATGCTGACCAAGTGCTGTGTTCCTCGTTGTGCAGTCTACCTGATCCTGGGCCTTATCGTCATGCTGGTGGTACTGGAGACCTTCTGTGAGCTGCAGCAGCTCAAAACGCTGAGGAAGATGTTCTACCTGAAGAAGGAGAAGCCCCAGGACCGGCTGGCTATCCTGGAGCACGACCACCTGTCCTTCACTGCTGTTGCGGACCGAGCCATCGCACGCATGGAGGACAAGAGTGAGCCCTTTGTCAGCTTTCCCGTGCTGGCTTCGCCCGGTGGTGACGACCCCATGATCCGATAAGAACCAGTGGGGAAAATGTACAGGGAAATGTGCAAGTGCAGCGTACTATCAGTCTATACACAAGTAGTTCATAAGCCTCAGTAAGTACACACTTCAATACGATAGTCTCAAACAACCGTGAGTGAGTAGACACAGTACAAATAAGATTATATGTTGTCAAGGCAAAGTGAAGCACACTTCTTTGATTAAGCATTTGTATTTAAAATGTCGATAAGATATAGTTACAACAGCTTTGACCATATGTAATTATGGACAGACATTACTTTTGCTTAGTGACTTTTTTTTTGTTTGTCAGATTACAAGGGAAAGCAGCATCTCTATCCATCGTAGATATTTATTCTGGGACACTTGACTTGGAAACTCTGAGGAAGTGACTAATGTACCTCTTTCTGTTATGGCACATGATAATCATTTGTCGGTAAGACCATCGTCCTTAGCTACTGGAAGGAGATATTTCACAGGTTTTGTTGAAGCCATGAATTCAGGTTAACAGTATCAGATGTAGCGATCACATTTCAACGTGAATGTGCAGAATAGGAAAACATTGTTTTGCTGGTACATTACCTCATGGTACAGCATGTTGCAATGTTGTTTTGAAGCAGGGCTTTAGTAAAAACTGTATTTACTTGCCTGAAAGGGATTTGGGTGTGCTCAACTGTGTGTATAAAGGGAGGTGTAGTCAAACAGCTTACCTTAAAAAAGGGAGTAAGAGAAGGGCTGGCCCTTCACTTTGTGTCATCAATAATGAGAGAGCCCGCTCATTGTACTAATGGGGTGGCAGCACTCTATACAAAAAAGATGTACCAAGACGGACTGGTTCTGCAGTAATGTTTCCTGGCCTTCAAAAACAGAGGAGATACTTGTTGTGTAGAAAGGAAACACTTGATTGCTCTGTGAAAACTATTCGATTTAGGACGTTGATATATATTTAAAACATTAATGGAAACCATTTTTAAAAGAGCTATATTTTTGAAGGTATTATGAGGGATGTTTACAAATGACTTGTTTGGAGATTATTGTAGCCTAATTATAAGTGAGTGAACTGGGTTGAAAGAAACTTGAATACAGAGAATAAAGGCAGCAGTTATGCAGTCTATACATTTCCAATAATCTTATTTATCTAAGTTACATTGTAATCTGTATACCATTTTTTGAATATACATTTATGTTTTTAAAGATGTTTCCTCTTAAATATAAACTATTACTTTTAGACTGATCTCTCCTGCTATATGATTGTAATTTATTTACCAGACAAAAAAAATTACAATGAAATAATGCTAACATAATAATTCATATAATATGTACTGTATGTTAAACATTTTCTGTCAAGCTGAATTGGAAGCCTATTACAACCTGCTTTTCAAGCCGTTGGCAACATGGTTTTGAATGTATTCATATGTATAAGTTTGTATATTGGCCAAAAAGGAAAACTTGCACTAGCGAGGTATAGTTTGTTGTTGTTACTGTGTATTGTTGAGTTGGATTAATTCATGTTATCAGCCTTTTAGAGCAATTCCTTTTTGTACAGTTCACTTGCACCAAATGTTCTGCTTGCGTAATTTTAATTCAGGTATTAGTTGCTCTGTTCTCATTTTGCTAGAATATTCAGATTAGATGGGAGTATCTATAGTGTTTCTGTAACTATTCTCTCTCTCTCTAAGTAGTGTCACACTGTATGTGTTAGTCGACGCATTTAAAATCATTTGAATAGTACTTTTAAAAATGTCCCCAGATGTCCCCATGCATGTTTTAGTGCACAAGTCAACAAATACTAGTATTGTAGTACTCAATGTGGAACAACTGGTTGACAGGTTGTTTTTTGTGTAAAACATAAGGAATACTGTTCATCCTTAAAGCACATGGTCTGTACTTTAGAATGTGTCCTAAATAAAGTGCTGGTTTATTACATCCTCTGACGTTTCCTTTGATGCCATTCTTTAGTTTGGGCATGATCCTTAACAATCCACTGCCATGGGCTCCATTTCAACTACATCCTACTTTATGGATTCCTTGTAATTGAGTCAATAGATGCATTTTTGGAGTCTGACAAGTGCATTCCTTTGAGGCAAAACCCACAAGCATGTACTGCAATAAGTTCAAGTCTGGCTGTGCATGCTGAAATTGAGTGCACCACCAGCACCAGCTGGCGAAGTAGCGCCTTAGAAGGATTGGTGCCCCTGGTGGCAATTACTGCTGCCTAAAGCAAACTGCATACCCACTCCATCTGCCCATGTCCACACGGAGAAAAGAGGAGCGGAGAAGAAAGTGGAACAGCAGTAAACAAAGGTATGATGAGCAATTTAATGCAATTAAGTTATCCTTCAATACCACGGCTAGGAAAGAAAGGAAGCAATCAAGACGGAATGAATTATTTGGCAACCGATGGGTTTCTATGAATGTTCTGACGGTCAGGATAGAAGAAAGAGGATCAATTGGTAATGACCGCGCTTTGATCTTCCAGCCTTGAAGAGATAGCTCTGTTAACAAGAATTAAATGGCTGGGACTTTGAATGGTCGTTTTCATGTCTTTCTTTTCTCTGTGTACAAGACATGAAGAGGTGTGGTGACTGATAGTTCAGTGGACCTTTGTCTCCGCCCATGAAGGACACTTATCGAAGGCCTGGTTGAATGAGAGGCCCCTTATATGAAAGATGTCCTGACTCATAATTAAAAAGTGAACCTTTCTTAGAGAAGCATGAAAGGGGCTGATTTACACTTCAGACTGAGCACTGTGAGCCAGAGACATTACACCCAAGACAAGTGGCTCTGAGAACAGACGTGGGTGGAGGACTATTGTTCGTAGTTTGAAAGTAGCTGAAGTGACTTGTTGTGTGCACTATAACATCGGTCTGTGTTTTCCCAGCCATATGTCAGAATTACTCAAACCATTCATTATGCAGTTCTCTATAGCACACAGCACTATCATAAATAACGAGATGAGCTCATTCTCTTTTATCTATCTTTCATGTCTTTGTGCCCTCCCCCCAAACTGCCTCAAAATAATCGCGCTACTTTGAGTTCCCCACTATCAGAGCCATCTCATTGATAATTCAGCGCCCCCCCCCCCCCCATCACACACACACACACACATACACAGGCACATACACACATACACAAATGTACACACACACAGCTCCGTGGCCGCGGGCAGTCTCTAGGCCTCTGTATGAAATAGGAGATTAATGGGGCCTGTTGAGTGTGCTGGCAGGTCTCTGTTTTCCTCGCCAGCCATGTCAGTTATTGAACAGTTGTTTAATTTTGTCTGACATGCCAGTGCCTCTTGTTCCACAGTCACTCGTCCAGCATTCACATTATCAAGCTTAAATTGCTGAATAAAGATGAGAGGATGACAACTCTGAACACATTTACCCTTCATTTGTTTCAAGCTCTCGCATGAGATGGAGTCATGCGAGATTTTCTCTCCACAGCCTCCATCCAGGCTACTTGTATCAATCTCCAGTGCAGACGCAGCAGGCGAAGACACCCTAGCAAAGCCATTTTTACTCGACATGGCACTTAAAGCACAACCAAAAACCCCAAACCCGTTTTTGTTTAATCGAGGTTAAGTGTGTTTAGCCTCAAATGTGACCCACATTGATTGGGGACTGTTATGTGACATTTCAGTTGGCTATTTGCTTCAATCTGTTTTTGTTGAAAAAGCAAATAGCCTTTGCTCTCAATTGTCATTGAGATTGACGATGCGCTAATGGCTGAGAGAGTGTTTACTGAGTGGCTGGAAATACTATGTGTTCACTGTGGACTGTACACTGTGAAGAGCAACATCCTGGTGATTTGTAGACTTAACAAGCTAAAGTAAAATGTTCGGGAGGTTTTACCCTTAAACATGTCATGGTCAAAACATTTCTCACACAAATCGCATACACCGCCACATTGCCCCCGCAAACACAATTGTCCGTGTATAACACGGTGGCTGTCCCTCACAAGTGTATAAGGGCAGAATATGAGGACCATGTCCTGGAGGGCCAGCTCTGCACACTGCAGAGATGCCAAGCAGGAATATCCCTGTCATTAATGTTGCCATTTGATCTTCCCTCATCGGTCTTCACCACATAGACAGTCCCCTAAACTCCAATACCAGTCAAGATGAAAGAGCCAAGCCTTCCACTTCTACTCCGTCATCAGGATGTATTGTGCCACATAAAAGAGATCTATATGCATAGCATTTACATTTTCTTGCTTTGAATATCACACATCGCCATTATGCCCACCTATTTACAGAACTCTGTAGTGTTGAAAAACGCGCAAAAAGATTGTAGATGTCAAAATACCGTGCCAGTGACAACAGATGAATGGTCAACCCTTTTCTCATCCATCTACATGACCAGAATTATCTCAATGTCCAGACCTTTCAAACGCTAGGTAAGACATGTACAAAATCACCAATACTCATCAGACTACCCAGTAAGGAGAACTGGTCGTGTGGCCCTGACCATAGAGCAGCAGTTCAAGCACATGCCACAGTCAGGCTGGGCTCACCACAAATTGCCAGCAGGCTCAGGGGTCAGCCAGAGCAGGGTGTGTATCTGCGATCTGCACGCGTGTGTTTTTATGTCTATGTGTGCATGTGCTGTATGTTTGTATGTGTGTGTGTGTGTGTGTGTGTGTGTGTGTGTGTGGGGGGGGGGGGGGGGGGGGGGTACACCTAGCCTATAGGGCTTTGTTTTCACTGGTGGAGTCTATTTATATCCTGACATAGACATAGGGGACTATGGGCCTCAAGCAAAAACCTCCCCCGTTGCCTCTATGTAGAGTAACTGCTCCCCATTCTCCCATGAGGGACAGAGGATCCTTCTTTTCTACTTGAAAGGGGTTGGCTGTGTTGCCAATGTTATCTGGTGGGTGGATGTTTTGGATTTCATACTATTTGACACAAATCTTATCTTAAACATGTCTGCAATTGGTTTTAACTTGCTATGTCCTCTAGGTCCTGAAAAAGGCTTTGACAGGTATTTTGTTTTTCTGCTGACATTGGCAGAAATTGTAAAACACAAATAGGGAGTGGAGGATAAACAGCCCCAGTCCTATCTCACTGAACGTACAAGAGAAAGAAAGTGACAGAATCAGAGGGAGTGTGGGCAGGCAGAAAGCCCATCCCACCAGAGCTACAAAAGCTGACCGATTAAAATACCCAGAGGTGGCACATGTTTCCATTCCTTTTCAAAGAAGGATCGGTGGCAAATTTACGGCTGACTCTTTTCAGACTTCAGCTACCCAAAGGAATATTATCCTATCAGCAAAATCTGAAAGGAAGAAAGGAGGCAGATATTGTGGATGTTAAAATGTAACCTTAAACCTTTCTCTTTAATTAGAAAAAGTCAAACAACTTCCTGCACCCGCTGAATGTTTTCCATCCTACATGGCTACCAATTATCCCGGCATTTTGGGAAACAAAATACAAAACAGACATTTGTGACATTCATTACGAATAATCCTTTCACAGAGGAGTGTGTGGACAGTCCATTAGGGAGATGTGAGAGCAAGTGGTGTATCCAACTTAATGAGTACAGTAGAGGCACACTGCGTTAATTGTTTTTTAATTCATTGTGCCAAAGGGAACATTTTACAATAGGATAGCGTATGGTAATATTTTATGCATAATTTGCAACTGTGGCCTGTACTTTTTGCTAATAATAATGTGAAGACAGAGGCTAACTATTTTCTGTCATTGGTAATAACACAACAGAATGAAACCCCTGGCATAATAGGATCTGTTTAGTCCTATGAAACATTTGTAGACTCAACTGAGGATCCCATTGAATTAGTTTGATGCCTCTATAAAGAACAGAGTTTTTCATAACTGTTACGGTGACCCACATTAGAGGCTTTAAATAGCAACTATCTGTTTGCAAGCCGTGAAGAAACCTACTTAATAACTTCAGAGAGTAAGTACAATGTTCCTCAGTACTCAGTGGGGAGCATTGTTATTCATGTCTAGTAAAATACTAAACGAGTTTTTCCTTTGAGAGTATTTACGTCATGGTAACTGCCATCATGCATCCTTAAATTACAATACAATTTCAGTGGTTGGTGAAAACACAGATTTTAATGGAAAACGCTTATCATTTTATTCCACATTATTGCTAATAGCTGTTTGATATGAAAATGTAAAGCTGGTACTAACAGAACATGTCATCCAGTGTGCCTTTCATGTTAATAGATTCTACTGGGCATTTTCCAGCTGAGTGTCAAACTCACCCCTAATGGCAGCTGAATAGCAAGCATGCCCTTGAGAAATCTCACAGGCCCCTGCTACAATGGGGGGTGAACTCTATAAAGGTCATCTTTTACTCTGGCTGAAGAATGTGGAAATGAATGGCTGCTTACAGAGTTATGGTCGTAAGATATTTTATTGGGTGGGCATATGTACTGTGTCTTTGTTTTGCTGATTCTTAACATATATTTTTGGGTTGGTAAACATAAAAGTCAAACCAAACATTATTGTATTCAGGTTTAGAGACATCTATTGTTTTGTTATAATTATATAATATCTGAATTTTCCACTGGCTTGGAGTTTATCTCACTTCCTGCACCAGACAAACAGGTGGAGGGGTTCATGAAAAAGCTATTGTAAGCAGCAATTTGGATTGCATCAAACTGCATATGTATATAATACACACATACATATATATACACAGTACTGTGCAAAAGTTTTAGGCAGGTGTGAAAGAATGCTGGCAAAAATTTGAAAGCAAAGAGTGGTCACAGCAAATATTGATTTGATTTAGATTGTTAATTTGTTCATTTTTGAAAGCATTCTTACTTTACACACCTGCCTAAACCTTTTGCACAGTACTATATATATATATATATATATATATATATATATATATATATATATATATATATATATATATATATATATATATGGTATACAATAAATAAATGCATCAGGAGGAATGGTGGCTTGTCTAAGCAGTTGTTTATGTCATCCACTGTTTAGTATACCACCCATTGAAACGACTAGTGAGCATAATATAGGAGTCTGAAATACATTTACGTTGTAAAAGGTATAATTCTGCTCAAGCTATATCAGGACAAGTTCTGTTGTTTATCTTGAGCATTTTACAGAATAATGTATGGCGAAGTATAACAGACTTTAATGCTGGCCATAAAGACAAACGCTGCAAGAGTTTTCAGTCAGACAACTCGTCCTTCTTAAAATGTTGGTTTGGGACGGACGATTGGATCTGCTTTTTTATCTACTTTCTGTCATAACTTTAATGGGCATCCACACTGTGTAGAGAAGCAGAGAAAAACATCCAAACCTCCTATTGCCACAGACTAGGCAAGATCCAAGTAGCTCCATTGAATATCAATACATGTTTTCAGAAAAACAACCTTAAGCTGATGTTTTTTTTGTTTTAGTTTTTTTTTTTATCCAGAAAAGAAAAGAGAAATTGCCAGTCAATATCAGGATTTAGATGGTCAGAGATGGTCATTACAATGGTATTCGAAATATTGAAATTGTAAGTTGTTTTTGTCAGAAGCAGATAATTGACGTCATTATTGATTGAAATGGAATAATTTCGTTCAAACAAAACGTTAAAAGCAGACTAATGGTTTGATGAATCATTTCTTGCATGACTTAGAAGAGAAAGGAAATATGAATATGTAAAATTGTATGTTTTCTCTCTGTTGTTTTTGGCTCTTCCCTAATCCACGTTTACACAGCCCTAAAGCTGAGCAGCAGAGACCAAGGATGAGAATAAAGCTCATCTTAGTGAATGAGTAGAGTGGAATTTAATGTAGATTCAGATTCACCTGAATCGAATGGATGATATTGTTACGCCAATTCCACCTTTTTCATATCCTGCAATTTACATTCATCTGATTACAGTACCCCAAAATAAGATCTCACCACCAGTGGTATAATAAATCTTTAAGCTAATCAAACTTGAAGCTCTATCTCAAAAAATTATTGATTAGGCGGTACCTCTGGGGCCTTAGGGGGCTGAGGTCTGAGGGAGATTGGCCAGAGGCATTATGCAAGATGAACCTGATCCCCCTCGCTGAGAAACTGTCAGTGTGCAATGCTGGCTGGCCTATTGATAAGTGGAGTTCACTTTTTTGCTGGAGTAAGCACAGGTTCCCCCCACGGTGTGGACGTGCAAGGTGGGGCTGCTTAGATCGATGTAAAAAAAAAAAAAAAAAAAAACTCTTTAAAAAAACACAGAGTTTACTTGTGCCACTCTCTGCAGTCAGAAAGCCACAGGATGCCGACGCAATGCAGAGAGCGGAGCAGAGTGTAAGGACCGACGGGCGACCACTCTTCGGTCTTACAAGGTAGAGTCTCTTTCATCCTATGTATGTTACCTAATTCATTGCTTCACTTCACGTTTGAAGGAGCTAGATACGTACATTACGTTATATGGTCACTAGAAGACTGTATCCAGAATGTCTTCTGTTTTGAAACAGTTCCAAATTAGTTAAGAAAGGAGTTAAGAATCCACTAATAATATAGCATAACATTTTATTTATCTGAACAAAAATATCATGTTGAGGTGAATCTTCTTCGGAGGTTTGATTTGAATAAATACTATGACTTAATCCTGGGTATGTTGTGAATTTCTTATGTTTTTTGTTGTTTTCATTCAATTAGAGGAGAAGGAGAAACCAACTGTATTTGATGGGAATCTCCCTTGGAGATCGACCTCACCGGAATATCGGTCAAACCATACTTAACATATCCTTTTATCTATGATATGGGATTGGTTAACTAAAATAGCATTACAGAACTAGCACTGGAGGATTTAGGAGCTGTTTTAGTGGCTCTGTGAGCACTCCCCAAAGTTTGATACACAGGGTTTCTTGTTGAGATGGAACAGTGCCGAGGTAAATTTTGAATAATACAGAAACCGAGGACTACAGGCTACGAATCACTACGGTTCCCAGAGAGGTGCCAGGGAGAACGCACTGTCCACCTCACTAGGCTCCACAATGCCAGCCTGCATGGGTTAGGATGGACAGACTAAATACAGAACGCACAGTTTATGTTTTCTCTGAAAGCTTTCCCAAACGGCAGAGGCAAAGTTTACCTTTTGATGTTAAATGTCATAATCTTAGCATGCCATTATTTGATGTGATATGCTGTAATTGGGAACCTTTTGTTCACCCGAACAAATTTGTAATTTGTAGATGTCTGCTATCTTTGTCATTGGAGAAGTGGAGATTTTAAAGCTTAAAAATGCTTAGCCACTTCGGCACACCACTATTTTATCCTTGGCATAACAGTAGGTTTGGTTCAGGATCATCCATAATAATGACCTGAAAACACTTCCCTTTCCATCCGTTGACCCCTATCCCACTGTCCAGGTACATTTCTTAGAACAGAGGTTCTTCTGTACAAGACTCAACTCATAGCAGAACTCTACCACCTGCATCTGTTACCTCTGCAGTGGTTACCATGTTGTATCAGCAATTTGGAAACCTTCTAATCCATTTAGTCACGTGTTTATAGCTTCTCTTTAGCATCCCCTGCTACTCTCTTCTTGTCTATCTCCTGTTCACCTCTTCTACTCCCCCAGTTGTAGTGACAGAACTGATTACCCTTCATCAAGCCACTGTCTGCAGTCAGTCACGACCATCCAGTCCTTTGACCCCGCCATGGTTCCATTCTGGCCTTCCTCTTGTATTCAATAGCGCAGGGTAAGGTGCCAAGCATGGGCAATGTGGATGGGAGGATACAAGCCACTGGGCAGTGAGAGAGAAAGAGCAAGTAAAGGGCTAATTCACATGACAAGCTTATTAATTTTGACCCTCTAATTACCTAATTATCTTTGAAAGGACACAGCAAACTACTTCAGGATTCAAAAAAAGAAAAAGAGAGAAGGATTAATGGTTTTCCAAATGAGAGATTGATTTGAGATAGCAATCTTTCGGGGGGAAAAAAGCAATATAAGTGTGGGACCGCTGGGCTTGATGAGAGAGTGATTGGCAACAGTGGTGCCATTAAAGATGGACCCAAAAATAGATGTCTTCTGCTACCTCCCTGACAAATCACTGCTGCTCCGTTACTCTCCTCTCCATTATTCATCTCCCCATAATCACCACTGAGATGCGTAAGATGCTTTGCGTTTGGCAGGTTGAGGGCAAGGGGCTTCTGCTAAGGAGACAGACACAAACAGAGCTGGCTGCATATAATGAAGTGCTGTGCAGGACCCCCTACCTTTCTGTCCAGTGGTGCCTGCGAAAACACCCAAAGAGAGAGAGAGACAGAGAGAGAGAGAGAGAGAGAGAGAGAGAGAGAGAGAGAGAGAGAGAGAGAGAGAGAGAGAGAGAGAGAGAGAGAGAGAGACAGCAGAGGCTCTGAGTTAAAGTGGTGCTCCAATTAGGGAGTGGTGCTCCAGGTATCCTGCCACTTCTGTTGCCATTTCCAGGGGCAACAACATATCATGTATAAATAAGAGGATGATGACATCAGTAAGATTGATTATTTCCGTAATAAATTGTTAGACAAGTGTGTGCCAATGTCTGTATATATTTTCCATCGAACTATGCATTTTATACAATGCCTGCAAAAGCGCGTCGAAGTGAATTAAAGAAAACCCACAGATTAAAAATAATCGCGGTAGTTTTATATCCAGAAGGTGGCACTATAGCAATGGTCTGAAATGCCCCAAGGTTTGCGATCATACTGAGAGCGCAGCGTAGCACAGCCATTATGAGTGGGAAAGGCTATGCAAATTCACAGGCATATGGGCTTGTGTGGTTGAAGAGACAATGCTATTAATCTCGGTCTACGCTTCGGTTGAGTTGGATTTACAGTAACGGGCTCACGCAGCCCCTTTGGTGGCCTTTATCATGTACGGCGATGGAGAGCATAGTGTTTGGGACCGAGTTGGACGTCCCCGGCGGGACTGCATGTGCTATCTTGGACCACCAACTACTTTGATGCCAATGTAAGAATTATAATAAACTTTCAATGGACCGTAAGCTTATGCTTAACAAAGTAAAGTCAGTGTGGCAGTGGCGCACATGGAATTGTCTGGGGCCATGCTGATTGCAAATGCCAGATAAAAATCAGATAACACTAGTTTATCATTTCAAACATGCTGTAATATCCAGGCTTTGTTTGCTCTTTAACATCATTAGATAAGATAATAATGTTTAAACTGTGTAAAGTAGCCCATGGGCTTAGCTTAGCATCTGCAATTAAATCGATCGTAGCTATCTTTGTTTTACAATAAAAAATTGTAATGTTGATTTTTCATTACCATGCTGGCAAATCATTAATAGAGTTAGTGTTTTGTAACTAATTAAGTAATCAAAAGGTTAAGTACTTTAGTGACTTATTAGCTGACCTAATTTTTCTTTACAGAATTCCATTTACAATATGATTTTCAGACCTACAGTTGGCTATATCAACATTTGAAATTGTCCAATTGGTCAGATTGACATTGTATCAGATAAGACGTACAAGACGGGTCGGATATAGCCACCACATAGGCACCTTTTTGTATTACAGACACTCCTCCTATTGCATCAGAGATACATCGAGTTGCCAATTTAAAAAATCTCCCAGGACCACACATAATATTAAGTGAAGCCAGGCTTAACCTAAGTGGATGCAGTTCTGTCCTCTGGTGTGGAAACGCCGGCGACTTGGACTGTCACAGTTGTTGCGTCTCCTTCTTTCCAAATCAGTTGTAATCGATGCTGGCCTATTAGTAACAACATTTCTATTCAGTCACCCTTCTTAGGATTGCTTAGTACATACAATAGCAATGCACTAGACCAGTCACTTTAGTTTAGTGTCTCTTATCCTCACTGCTCCTTTGTGAGCTCAAGACCAGTGAAGGATAATGATTCCGCACTCCGTGCGCTCCCAGCGCGCGTCTGGCTGTGGTCCACTGTTGGAGGGTCGGTGTAGTTGACTATTCACAATGGAATAATAAGAACTGGTCATCTATTTCAGGAGGCAGTCTCCCCAGCGTCCAAAACTTGATCCTTAGCATGAGCCTTGGCCTCCTCGTTTTGCCAAATATTCTCTCCTTGCGCCAGCGGTTTCCACCGCTCTTACCATAACACACATGTCCTATTTTTTCAGTGGGATGCGAAGGTCGCCTGACGTGAGCCCCAGAAGGCTTTCGGATATCAGCCCCCAACTCAGACAACTGAAGTATCTGGCAGTGGATGAGGCCATCAAAGAGGAGTTAAAGTCATCCCGCTCCGTTGAAGACATAAACAGCGCGTCCATCGAAGAGAGAATATTAAGAATCACTGGGTATTATGGTTATCAACCTTGGAATGCGGTCTACAATAGTAAGTGGACTATCTAGTCTGTAAGGCTATCATAAGGTATTTTGCCGCCAATATAATCTAAAAAGGTCCATTGACTTAGAGGTCAACAAGCAGTTGAGTAAAGTTTGAGTAAAGTTAGAGGCAATGGAACAGTGCGTTTTTCGTTAAAATGTTCGTTTTCAAATTTTCATTGAAATAACTTGGCATGGTGCTTATCTAATTGCAGGTCACTAAAAGACTTGTGTAGATTACAGACAAAGTATTTAGTTTGGTCTAGATTAAAGGAGATCATGGAGATGCCTCTTCCAAGATAATCAGTTACAACCTTTTATGAAACAGCAATTAGCCGCTGAATTTAGACACAGTACCTCTTGTTGCTCATGAATTAATCACCAGTCGCTACTGTCACACATGGAAAAAAAAGGGAAAAAGTGGTTTAGCATAAGGGTGCTGTTGTTACTTATATACAGAATCGCAATTGCGCAGGAATTACCCTGAATGTCAAACCATGTAATCCAAATATTTAAGCAGGTGCTGTAGCTAAGTTTAGTGAAGTGACTTCTAATGAAGTTGTGATGACCCAGTTACAGACTGTCCTCTTAAAGCTGCTGACTACATCACAGAAGTGAAATGAGCGGGATATGTTTGTAAGGTGGTCCGTCTCTGTCCTCTTTCATGGCTATATTTGTTTGTTTGAAAACACTCGAGTTAATACAATTGAGGATTTAGTTGCCCGCTATCTCTGTCTAATTCTATTTGCGTTACAATTTTTCCTCCACCTGGAAAAGCTGTGGCTGGTTGGTTCCGTTTCTTCAGTGATTCTCACATTTATTTTGGTAAACAGACTTTTTTACCTTCTATTAACTTATGCTTACATCCTAAACCTAAGTTGTCCCGTGGTGCACATTTAGAGAGCCATGAGTCTTGAATGACACTGGTTTGTAGTTCCGCTTAACTTAAGCATAGTGAGGGTCTCCTTGGCCCTGGGTATGAACATAAGAAAGGAACCAAGGAACCCATTAGGGAACTGCAGGCTAGTAAGCAAGCAAACTAGTGAGTCAATAAGCAAGGAGGCCCGTGGATATTGGGGATTATAGCTGAAGTGCAACACTGTCATCTTCCACTTTATCAGATTGAATATGTGTGTTTGTGTGTGTGTGTGTGTGTGTGTGTGTGTGTGTGTGAGTGTGTGAGTGTGTGTGTGTCTGTGTGTGTGTGTGTGTGTGTGTGTGTGTGCGTGCGTGCGTGTGTGTGTGTGTCTGTGTGTGTCTGTGTGTGTTTGTATACAAGACCCTACATGCATGTGTGAGAATGAAAAAGAGAACAGGGGTCGGGACGATGTGAGACCTTGCATCACCAGCTCCTTGCACTGTGAGTTCAGCTACTTTTCCAATGCACGGAAACAGGGAATTGTCCGTAACCGTACAGTGGACTGGAGCTGAATGAATTTCAGGCTCTGCAGCCCTTCCATTTCCACCTCTACTAGCCCATAGACAGTGTTACAGAGCCTAACGTCTGGTTTGTTTACAAGTTTTTGAATTCTAAACCCCCTTTTTGAGCAGCAGCCAGGTTCCCAATATCATCAACAATTACATTTTTCACATGTTATGGGCTTGTATGTGTGGGCAATTGATTTGAGTACATACGTGTAGGTAATTGTATGATTGCTAGAAGGGCAAACATTTCGGCTGTTACAGTATGTCCTTCTCAAACCTATGTGTGACTCTGGCCAGAGCCCACAACAGTGTGTTTCACACCAGGAGCAAAACACTCGTGTCCTTGACCAAGATCCTTCACATTTAGACCCCACAACCCACAATCAAGCTGGGAGACTCCCCCAACAATGTTACAGCTGTAGTGCTGCAAGTGCATAGTCTGTCAAATTACAAGGTACTTCACCAACAGCACACACAAACACATGCACACAAACTTTCATAGCAGACGTTTGTTTTTTAAGTACACTCAAGCTCCATTGTGGGACATCCCTGTAGGCTTCTTGTCACTTGACTCAGTCATGCCCATGCATATTTGAACTGCGGTATATGGTACATATCTATATTAACGTACAACTTCCACAACACAATGACATAAACTCCGAGGATGCAAAGTACGAGCTGCTATCCATATTTCATGTTCGTCATCTGACACTCGACTGTACATGTATAACCTTTGGTTAATCCTCGATTGTTTAAACACGGCAATGTTTCTTCTGAATGTATTGAATAATGCTTGTGTATTAACATAGGTGGTTACTACCAAATCTACTTGAAAGCAAAGGGTGCCAATCATCCAAAGCTTGGGCAGCCGATTGGGATTGAAGTCTATCCTGTCACGCCGACTTCCTAACAGTCAGGGTTGAGCCACACATTCTTTTGATCAATCCTCTCTTCTCTGACTTATTCTCCAAAACAGAGCATGGGTGCAGTTCAGCACAGCGGGCCTTCTCCTCCAGATCAGTTCATCCTCATTGGTCTTCCAGTTGCCTGGGAGTATTGCCCTGATCTTTAAGGTTGTAATTAGGGCTCTGTTTCAGAGGAAGGACTCTTCTACAGTTAGTTATGCAACAAGATCACATCCATGATAAAAGAGGGTGCATAGATGATAAGACACCTGCTTCTGGACCCCTGTGCGTACCCCAGCAGACCTGCTGATGACAGGTTTCGTCTCCGCTTGCTTCTCCAACTCCTGCCCTTCCTGTATTCATGTGGTGGTTGCCACAACGGTTTACAAACGAATCTGTTCCTATATGCGCATGCAATGATATGAAAGCACACCAGGTAAAACAATGAAACACACCAGCCAAAAACAAGGATTTGTAGCCTGCCATTCTAAATGTAGAGTATTTTAGAGATAAGGCACCACAGAGTGTGCAGTGCTTTAGAGGGAGCGTCATCATCTTTTGACGGTCTTGTGGAAATTGTATTGTACTTTATTCCTTGTTGTTTGCTCTTTTATTCACTGCACTGAAATGGGCCGCAGATTCTCTGAGCATAGAAAATAGAAGGCCGTGCGACGACGGGATGTCATTTGGATTCCCATTACTGCTCTTTCATCCAAGCACACGCACGTGCACCATGCCCAAGTACACACACACACCCATATACACACTCTCTCTTTTTCCCTCTCTATCTCTCACACACATATTCATTCATCTCCCTCTCTCTTTCTCTCTGTCTCTCATCTCGTTTATCACAGAACTCCAGCTGCAGGGCTGACCCCTCAGAGCTCACACTTCCTCGGCCAGTTTAATCCTAAATCCTGCCACTCCCGCTCACTCACTCTCCCGGTCGCCACGTTAATTAACGGCTGTGGAGTGATGACTCCCACCACGATGTAATTCATCTGTGGTCTGCTGTGACCACTCCGCACTGTCAGTGGCAAGAGGAGCTGTTCAACAGAGGTCTATAAATGGAGACCAAAAGGTAATTAGAGAGGCCAGCCCAGGACAGGATGTGAGCAGGCACTGCTTCATCACACCCAGATTAGATACCGTGTCAGTAATAGCGTAGACATCACTTATTCAAGGGGAAGAAAAAGGGGAAATCTCGGCTATGCTTGCAGCCTCTTAGCACTTTGTGAAAGTATGAAGTTAAGCTCCTTCTTTGCATGGAAAAATCCTACAACAATAATCAAGTCACGCACACACAGTTTACCTGAAAAGGGCCGATAACTTTGAAGAGGCCGCAGTCAAAATTCAAGAATTGACTAGTCTGTTTGCTCTCTGAAAACGGAATAATTTATGTTTCTCATGTTAAATGCAGCCTAACGGATGGTAATTTCATCTCAAGGTCTATGATTTGTGATTATGAAATTATCCAAACCACCTCGGTTGATTTGGATTACAATAATTTAAGATTTATTGCCTAGATTCAGAGCATAATTACAGCATGTACTAAATCATTTAACATCTGTAATAATGGCTGTTGTTTATGTGCTGCACTAGCTGTGATTGGATGGCTCGACAGAAAAAGCAATTTTTTTGCCAGTTGGAGACCAATTTGGCTGAGATCAAACTGTTCTGCCTTGAGAATAAGCTGCTCTGGCTTTCAAAATGGACACACAGCAGTTAAGCATGGGCTAATTATTTGATTCGAGAGGAAAAAGCTTGCCTACTTGTGAAAAATAATACAGTGAGCATGGTCCTCACAATGAAAGAGCACAGTTCTAACATTCTGGTGCACAGCATCACGTTGCCATGACAACAAGGAAAGTCAGGAAAGTCTGTACAGGAAATTACAAAATATGACATCTTCCCCTCTTGATGACACTAGAATATAAAATACACTGGACTTGACGCACAACACAATTCTTTGTGGGGGCCCCATAGGGGTAAATTGTATTGAACGTGACTGTAACTTGATCTCATTCACCTTCCGTAACTCACGCAACGAAGAGCCATCAATTTGTATTGACATTTAATGGCAGGCTTTTTATAGGTTAGCTTAAGCTTTTCATTCAACAGAAAGGTTAAGATTAAGAATAGGCAGACAAATTACACTACACACTACACAACTGCACAAGGATTCAAACCAAACCAACATGAAAAAGTAAGGTTTATTTCATTCAATTACTTGTTGTGGCTTTGGATATTTCGTACACTGGTGGTGTAACAATCTAGATGCTGGTGTATTAATCATATGTTGGTGGGTTCAAATTCCCTTGTGTCTTTTATTTTTTTTTTTCTGCATTGTTATATTTCGTATCTATTTGTACGTTTTGCCATAACAACATTTTCGTACTTCAAGCAACGAATCCTGGTCTGAGACCAGGTTAATAAAACAGGTTGGATATGTAAAATGGTTTATCCTATGTTTACTGGTGGACTTATAGTTTTTTGACAAATTTGACAGATATACAGGACTAGTTCCTTTGAGCTATAGGTTGCGTTCCCCATTTTGACCAGAGACAGAGGGAAAGCCTTTAGTTGTAGTCTCTTGGAATCATTCACCCTCCCCGTTCTATGTCTTAGACCCAGATCTAACCCCTTCTACTCTACCTGTTTTTCACAATGGCAGACATTTCCCAGACACTGTCTGACTGTGGCACTGTGTGCCTGTCTGTGTTGATGTTGAGACCACTGTTCACCAATCGATCCACCTCTCCCTAATGTTCTGCTCTGTTCAAAACCAGGCAAGCACCACTCACACATGAAAAGTCCTGCACGCGTTTTCCATTCATCACTTTTTCTTCATCCCTCTCTCATTAATTTTCCTTACATTTTTCATCTCTTTCCAGTTTTGTTTTATTTCTACTTATTTTCCCCTCTCTGCTCTTTCTTCACTATGCTATGGCCTAGTCAGTGATTTGCACACAAAAACAGACAGGCAGTGGGCGCAGTGATGTGGCGTTTCTGCCACGTCTGCAGCGGGATCCCAGAGAGCTCAGCATGGGTCTCTTGACATTCATTCGGAACGTTTTCTGATGTCCGAGATATAGAGGGAAGCAAACAAACAACAGGCCATGGTTTGAACACGATGAAGCGAGGTGTAGACTGGAGAAAAAAGGAGTAATTTTAGACCACACTCCAAAGTTTTAGAGGGTCCACAGCAGGGAGACTCAGCCTCCGTTTCAGGCCGACCCGTTGGGGATGTATGAGCTGTAGTTGTCTTGGCTCGGCACAAACCCCAGCCATCAATCACCATCTCCCGTTAACCAGCTCACACAAAAACAACCTTGCCTGCACTTACAAACAACAATCTTCACAGCTTTCTTGGACCGAAGAGTTAGTGTTTTATTGAGTCATTACAGTGACCATGATGGTTTGAGGCGAAGAAATCTCGGACTCTTTACAAGCTGTCCCCTAGGGCTGATGTTTGGAGGGACGCCTTCCGTCTGGGCACCAGGAGTTGTGAGGGAAAGGTCGGGCAGTGGCACCGTAGGCCACCAAAGTCACCAAAGAGTCTGACCAGATGTGTCAGCTGGCTGAGGCAGAGCCCAGGAAAGAAGGAACCGGGTGAAAAGAGATTAAGTATTTTTAGACTTAAGAAAGGATCCCTTTTATACCTCTGCAATGTATCCGCCCGTTGTCTGAAACTGGCACCCATTCACTTCTCCACTGTCGAAAGCCCTTTGTGGACTAACCACTTTCCCTTCTCTCCAGTGGCATTGTACTAGGGATCCGCCTGAAAGGTTGACTTTGCATTAGCGTCAACGGATTTTCAGATCACTGCCAATTAGAAGCGGATACAATGGAGTAGGAAGCTAAACTAGGTGTCACTTGTACTGCAGTTGAGAGCTTGCTTCCTTTGCTACAGTACATCATTTAGTAGAGCGGTTCAGTCAGTCATCTCTATTGTCAGGAAAAAGGCTATGGAAGGCAAGTTGTGGATCTGCTGGGAAGTGGCTCAAGACTAAAAGTAATGGAGAAATAGTTTAGGATGCTTTATGCAATAAAAAGTTGAATTCCTCTCGGTAACAAAAGGAGCTAATCAAATCACATAGACAAAGAAAAACTCGGAGAGATGAAGTTCTCCACTTTAAAAGGGCTCTCACTCAAGTGTCTAATGGCACTGAATAGAATAGCCTTAACTTCATTGGCTTATCGTGGTTATACATCCGAGTTATTATTTGCCGCTGGTGGACGTCATTTGTCTTTCCCTCCCTCATCGTCAATCCGTGGAGCGCTTGTGGGACAATCATCGGTGATTTGGGGGGCTGAAAGCGCCTGATTGCCTTTGGAACCTAAGAACCGTGACAAAGCTTAACCAACCATCTCCCTGGTATGTCGCGTTGTGTGGGGGAGTTCCATAAAACACTGGTTAACTGCAGCATGCAAACAGTAAACCCGCTGAAAGGCGGTTTGAGCAAAACTTTGTTCGGAGGAGCCCCAAAAGAATTGCAACGTCTTATCATGACTTGTCTCGTGCTGCTCTACAGGCAGCAGAGAGATTAAATGTATCTTAGAGGACCTTAGTATTACTTTCATACAGAGTACTTTCAAAAAAAGAACAGCTAATAAGACACAATTGGAACACGCAGGCTGAATATTTATTTAATACCAGTTCACCAGTTATTTATTTTCTACGCTGTCCATAGAGAACATTTTCAGATCTTTACACACCACCCAAACCAAGAGAACGTTTCATCAAAACACCACCATGCTGACTATAAATAAAACATCCTATAAGACCGTATGCGGTTGTGTAGCGAAGGCTTACAGGCAATAGCCAAGTCTCTGTGATAGGACTCTAGCCAGTTGGTGGGAGCTGTGACAGTCTAGGCAGGAAGATGTCCCCACGTCATGTCACTCTGAGTCATGATGATTACAACCCTGTCCCCTCAGCTCACACACACAGTGGAACAATGCACTGTGTAGTAGTGTTCAACGTGGGTCAGGGAACCAGGCAATTAGGGGCGCTGTGTGGATGGATGAGAGTGGACAGGCCGCGGGGGGTGCAGAAGGAGAGGAGGCCTGAACCTCCTCTTCCCCCCTCCTCAGGGCATGGGAGGCCTGCCTGCCTGCCTGCCCGCTCCACATCCCCCAGCATAGCAGCCCGTTAGCCCGCTGCAGAAAACCACAACTTACAGTAATCACACTGCTTAGTCAAATCAACCATCAGCTAACTGCTTACACAGTCGGCCCATGCTTAAAGAACGGGCCATAACTATTCCCTTCGTGAATGTGTGCAGTATTCAAAGGTCAAGGTTCAAAATGTAAATTAAAGCAGGTCTCTTAAATGTGTGACCCAACAGAGCTTTTTACAAGTTTATGGCAACTCACACAATACCAACTGAGCCACTTCATGTAATAAAGAAATAAGACATTTCTGATGACCTATGTTGAAGAGAGGGCAATGTAAAAATAACCGGGTGTCTCTTTTTCTCTGTAATTATTTCTCAGCCTGTAATATCTGAAATTTTTTAAGAGTCAAAAAACGACTCTACATTTGATCCTTTCAGCGGCGCTCTTCCAGTTATGCCTCGCTGCAGCTTGTTTATAGTGAAACCAACAGACACACTTGAGTATGTTCACATGATTCAGTGATGAATGGCCAATCCTGGCACCAATGTAAAGATTTTTTTCATTCAATATTCTAAGTAAACTAGAACAAATAAACGTTCCAATGAACATCTTCGGGTTCCGGCCTGTATTTCTGTTGTCTTTCAATACCAGGAAGTACATGTCTATCTTTTGCTGCGTGGCCATGGTATACACACTAACCTTAAGGTGCAAACTTGTAATAGAGAGGAGTGTGAATTTTCAATTTCTCGCAGACCGCCCCACCTGCTGCTGGCCTTTTGAAGGGTCTCCAAACACCTGCCGCTGTGGTGGATGGATGGATGGATGGAAGAGCAGAAGCTCTCAGGTTGATGAGGGCTCAAAGGGCCTCTAGCTCGCCCCACAGGCCAGTTGGAGGGGTAGCAACATCAAAGACTAACTGTGCTGGGAGATCTGAAGCATTGCGGCCCACTGATTATACTGAGCCTTAACCCCTTCCTCCCTGGGAACCAACTCGATTAGATTGTGTATTGTGGAGTACAAATACAGTCTAACGAAGAGTGCAATTCCTCAGACTCTCGCTTAAAGTAGCTTGCTTTTGACATCTTCTTTTCCAGTATTCGGAAGTGATGAAGAAGGCTGCTGTGTTCATTTCAACTTGTTCCCTAAATTATTTACCCATGTAAACAATGAAAAGTATACCCAGTCTATGTCAGTCTGCCAGCCTCTTTCAGAGCCAAATCCGATTGCTCCCTCCATCACCGCCGCTCTGCATAATTGAAATTTTGAGGCCTGGTGGGCGTTATTTTATAATTTATTCCCTGGTCTGAAACGCCAATGCAGAACTTTCCCAGGCCACAGTCCCAGTTTGTTAGTCGCATTGTCCTAAACGAGTGTTGACACTGACAGCAAAACGAGATGCTCATTCAGGATGCCTATCTGGGACAGGAAGACGATTACACGACTCCCCAGAGGAGCAGGAAGTGACACGCTGCCCCAGGTCTTTCATTTTGCTCTATTCTCCTCAGTGTCATGTCAACAAGACATCAGAAGCAAGAGAGGCTGGTGACTCCGATGTCTCCCATGCTGTTGTACTCTAACCCAGTAGCCACGATGAGCCATGAGTGGATCATAGACATGTTTAATAAGTGTTACAGATACTGTATGTGTGGCTGTCAGGCTAATAGTTCAACCATTACAGCTGACTCTAAGGTTCCATTGTGTTGTGTGGTAAGTGAGCTGGCTAAGTTGTCAGGTCAGTCAGTGGAGTTCAATGGACACCATTATGAATAACTATTGAATTATTGGACCTCCGTGGCGGTGTGTCTTACGCATGGAGTCTGGTTGGGCCCCTGCCACCCTCAACCCCAACAGCCCCATTCCCCTGTCGAGTGGTTGCGGGGTCAGACATCAGGGATGAAGCACAGACCGGAAGTTAATGAATCGATTACAATTCAGCCGGCCGAGATCCACCTCCCTATTGTGCTGCACTTCTGAGATCCATCCATGATCACCAACACAGCAGCCTGGATAGTGTATGCTCTTCCATCCATACAGGCCCACAGGAGGGTTTCCGGTGTGATAGCCCACTGTGGGAAAACCATTTCCCCATCAGTCCTATGAGGGCAGTCTCACTCCATCTCACTCAGACATCTCACTTGTCATTAGGGAGCAGCGTGTGTCGCCGGGAAATAAAACCAACAGAGCAAGTGCAAGGGCTTCTCAGTGTGACATATCCTTTCGAACAATGAACAAGAAGTGAAAAATAGAGAGAAGGGAGCTTGAAAGGAGTAGTGTGGAGTGCAGCCATGCTTTGTCGAGTGCACCACTCATCCCCTCTGCTCATTATCCCTCTTATGGACCTCACTGTGTCTCTCGCTGTGTGTGTGTGTGTGTGTGTGTGTGTGTGTGTGTGTGTGTGTGTGTGTGTGTGTGTTGGTTGCACTGTCCCTTTCTCTCCATTTGTTCTAAGCTAGTTGAGTTAAAAGCACCTTTTCAAATGAGCTTTGGGCTCCAGAGGCAGAGAGTTTGGATTCGCCAGATGTGGACACAGTGCCCCCTGCAGGCAGATGGAGACAGTGCCGCCACTAATGTTGTGACCGACGTGTTAGTCTCTAGTGGCACATTTATCCTCACGGGGAGCGCTGGACTGACAGATCACCTTTGATGGATAACCCGGCAAGATGCCTCTCCCCCACTGGGGCTGTCTAACTGCCCTACTGCGGGTTTGTACTGGGGTCAACTTTGCTATCAATAGACGTGCCAAATCTGTCCTGAAAATGAGTAGTTTAATCTGTTTTTGATGAGAATGAATAGGACCTACAGGTAACACTTTTAATTGTAGCAACCCCGTTATAGGGTGGCATCATCAGTATGAATGAATTCAATCTGTTTAAGAGCTACTGTGACAAGTGCACAGAATTTCCTGCAGACATGAAATGGCATACAGAATGTTGGCTACCTTGTGTTTATTGAGTTACAGGCAGTTTCCCATGAGTGATGAAACATAGATTACATGCTGGCTGGTTTTGAAAAAAAAAAAAAACTGGCTAACTAAGCTAATTTGACCAGCTAATTCTGTGGCCACAAATGCTGACCATAAATAGTGTAGGCACATCCAATTATAGTTTTAACGCCAGAACCTGCATCTACACATTAATAAGTGAGTGAGCTGTCACACTGGTCGGGGCGGCAATGCATATCTTTCTGTTTAGTGCTGAATTATAAAGAGCTGTCATGCAAGGCACATGCTTCTTCCATGCTGCACACTTCCGAAGCACATTTCAGTCTGTACACAGTACACCTCTTACTACAGTTTGAATGTTTTACCTAAAGGGGATTGGTTAACATGAACGGTTAAATCTGATTATTTAGCATCATCCTAGACAGTGTGTATAATTATCTCCCATTATGAAGTAACGGTTCAGTATTTTACATCAGAGAGAGAGGCTGCCTTCAAACATGATTCGGCATTTACAGAAATTGAAGAGTCATGCTTCTGATCCGAGCAGTTTAAAGAGGAAATGATGCAGCGTAATAGGCTACAACTTGAGTAGATAATCTGTGGCCTGTTTTGGTCATAAAATCTGTTGGTAGACCATCGACAGCTTCAAATTATTTTAGTGTGGCTGAAAAAAGGGACTGTCTACAAAGAAAATGTGCTATGACCATCAGTGGTAGTATGTTATTGAGAGAAAATACAAGGTAGAACCTGAGGTTTATGTCATGCTAGTGATGTCTGAAGATATTGATGTGATCTGGAGGGTCTGGCTTTGTACCAACCAAGTTACTCCAGTGTCTGGCAGCAGAGGGTGCTAGTGTATGAAAGATGCACATGCAACAAACCTACACAAAGAAAAGAAATGTACAAGCGTGGAACATTTTAGCTAACATTACAACGATAACATAATTTGATGTTTCACCCCATTGTTTTATTAATTGTCGTTTCTATCACTGTAAGCAGTGTAGGTTCATTAGATCATTGAGATAACAGCCGAGTAGGAAGATCGGTCTGTCATTCCCCCAGATGGCTTGGGTGTCTGTGACACTGCCCGAAGGGATTTGTCCCCAAGCAGGTAGCACGGATACCCAATCAATTCCCCGCCTGTAAGGTGTGGGCCACTCACACCGGGTACCCCTCAGTGTCACTGTCTCAGTTTGGACACCTTGGACTATCTTTCCGAGGGCACACACTACACCATGTACCACAGCACCACTCACTGTCCTTCATATAAATCATATAAAACAGCTTGTTCTTTTCATCATAGGTAAGTTGTCAGTCTGTCTGGCATAGGGGTCTGTGCAGGGCATGCAAGAAAGCTACATGTCTGCTTGTATAATTTGCATATTTTCCTCTAGAAAATATGTCAGCTAATAACGTAGGATTCTAACAGATGCATGAGCGCAGAACAGGGAGCTGTATGTGCCAGCACAGTGATAGCAGCCGTCACACGGTGAAACTACTGCCGGGTGCTAACCGTAGCACCACATCACATGATTTCCGAACCTCCCTTGTCATGTTAACACGACCTATTCATGGTGTACCGTGCGTGAACTAATAGCCAGCCACTATGTTTTGGCCATGAAGCAACGATTAATTGGATGGGAAATATGTGTTGTGGGTTCCTCCCATGTGGGTTCTAACCTTTAATGAAGGTTCTCTTCCACTGATTAGGTGTGGGCCACTGGGAGAGTCTCTGGGCATTATGACAGGATTGCAGCCAATGGATTCTGATGATCCCCGGCTCTATAATTACAGTAATTAAGTGCAAGGTCTTGGCCTGCTGCCCCTTAGAGTAACAGTCAGTTTAGTTGCCAATGAGAGGCTGGATTTGATGAGCTCAGTGACCCATCAATTTAACCCCAGTATCTGGAGTCAGGGTGTTGCTCTGGGCTCCACAGAGACGAGCAGACAAGCAATGACTCCATTACATTCTGCCCAATGACATGTTTAGCTTGTGTGTCCCTCTGGTTGTACGCAAGTGTGTGTATCTGTGTGTGTTTTAGAATTCATGAGCAAGTGTGATTATTTGTGTTTTCTTGTTTCTATCCATGTGTTTGTGTGCAAGCGAGTGTGTTTGGCTCACAGCGGAGCCAATTATACAACAGCTAAAAGCTTGATGTAGGGTTTTCTTTATAGCCAGACAGCAGAAAGAATGCAGGCAAAACCGACAATGTAAATGATCAGGGACACCGGCTGAGGAGTATTAGAGTCCATGGGAGTAGATTTGCAGTCTAAAACCCTGAAGTGACCTCCTACATATCTTATCCTGGAGAGAAAACAGTAATGCATAAAGCTACTGATTTCCATTACACAAAACAACCAGGTACTACTTTGCAAAACACTAATACAAAATCTTTGAGTTGCAGATTGGAATTTATCTATCACAGGGCCAATGTGGATTATTGTCAGGATCAGCCAAGGTAGATAGCAAGACCTAAACGTAGACATCTGCAAATAGTAATTTATTCTTGAGAATCCGATCAACACAGGACGGCTCAAAAGCACACAACATTAAACAATGACCAAACAAAGGCCATCTCTGAAGACAAGGCCTGAATACAAAAACTGAAACTAAGGAGAACCAATCAACACAAAAGAAAACAGGTGGAAGCAATGACAGTAACAAAGACAGCTGAGACTAATGAAAACCAGAGGGGACTTAATAAACCCGTCCTGTGACAGCTAATTGTTTTGATTTTTTTTTTTTATTATACTCATTTGGGATAAATAGCTACAACTTTACTCACACCCAGTAATTGACTGTACCTAGCTAGTTTACATACACACCTAAGATCTAAATAAAATGTGGGCTGCCCTTAATGACTGCTTAATAGACATGAGGAATTGATGTTTTCCCCCCAGCCTGCTCCAAAATATACCTAGAGTTTATTAATTAAATGAAGCGCTGTTTCTGTGACGGCCTGTTGCCACCACACAGGGCAGTGTATACCATTAATCTTCCTTACCTTGAGGACTTACAGTAGGCCTTGACAAGTGAGGGAAATCATTTGATCTGGCCCCTATGATGTTGATAAAGAACCTTGTCCTGTCAACTCAACGACAAATACACACACAGAGAGAGAGAGAGAGAGAAACACTCATGAATTACTTCTTTCTCCCTTTCCTGTGGGATGAAATAATCAGGGGCTATTAGGAGTTTTTCTCCTATGGGTCTCAGGCTACAGAACTATTCCCCAATGGGGAGAGCCTTTTACCTAGAAATCCTTCTACCTGCTAGCCTCAGCGGACCGGCTGATCTTGCAGGGTCACATACTGTACGGAATACAGATACGCTAAACGGCTCTTACTAAGGTAGAGCATGCTAACCGCCTGCCACTGAGGTATGGCGGAAACACAGGGGATGGGGGCTGTGATGCAGAGGGGAGAGCACCCAGGGAGAAGGTAAGAGTAACTAATGTATCGCTCAGCCCTGGCCAAACTCTATGGGACTGCATACTGGGTCGATGATGTAGAGTTACCACAACAATGAACTACAGTCTTTTTGAGTCTGTATGATATTAAATACATATTTGTCTCCTCTGCATATAGAATTATTGGAAAAATTCTGCCAGCGTGTTTTCTGGGATTCTCTACACTCCCTGCCTGTGTACAAGCATGGCAGTGTTGATGAAATGATATTTCAAGTTGAATGCAATTAAAAGTCATATTGATTTCCTTTTCCTGCAGATACGCCATCCTCACTAGTTGGTGGAGCTAAAACAGAGTCTTTGACCTGGGAAATTGTTGATTTCCTTCTTTGTTCTGCTTGAACGATTCCTTTCAGGACAGTCAAATCTCTGCCTTATGGTTACATGGGAATTTTCCAAAAAGCTTCTCGTCAGCTCTATTCTCTATCTCAGGAAAAGTGCATACAAAGAGCGTTGATAAATGAGGAAGTTCAATGGATTAGGCCTCTTGGCATGCAGACATGTACTCTTGTGTGTGTGTATGTGTGTGTGTGTGTGTGTGTGTGTGTGTGTGTGTGTGTGTGTGTGTGTGTGTGTAGGAGTGTGTTGTCAAGCAGGGAGACAGGGAGGGAGTGTGGGGACCAGTTTGATCTTTCTGTGTATTGTAGTGATGATATAAGCCTGTGACTCACTGTTTGGGATTTACTCCTTTAATGCCACCCCCACCAGCCCCACCCCCATACCAGCCTCCTGTACGCCTCCTCTCCACCACCTCCCTGTCTGCCTGTCCGTCACAGTCAAATGCACTCACTTCCACTCAAACATCAGGCCCCAGAGAGAGAAAGAGTGGAACAGGACTTAGCTGCATGCGACATTCACATAAACACACACACGCACGCACGCACGCACGCACGCACGCACGCACGCACGCACCTGCCTTAAAAAACCCTCTTTGACATGTTGGATGTCCAAAGATTATTATATTCTGTTATTCTTATATTCTGTTTCTTGATCATTTGTCTTCCTGGGGGGCTCTCTCTCTTTTTCCATCACTCTATATTCCTTACCTCACACACACTTCCCCTTTTCAAAACTAAACACAGCACCAGGCTGCCAGAGCCAAGGAAAATCAATCCAATAAATCATACTTTTATGGAAGAGAATGATCAACAAATGACAGGATACTGTAGGTTTGAGTGCTTGGAGATTTTTCAGAGAGCTCCTTGTCCCAGTTTAAAAGGGCAGGGGCTTCCAGCCTAAGTGTTAGGAGGAGTCTAGCCAGTGAATTATTCAATGCTGCTACCCTCAGGCCTGCATACCATATAATACACCCCCAGCTTTGAGACAATCCCTCACTACCAAAAAGACCCCGCATTCTCACTCACATCCACACGCAAAGACTACAAACGTACACAGACACACCCGCACAAATGCACAAAAAGGGACACAAACACACTTACAGATAAAAACAACGAAACGAAACGTTGTTCATGGGTGGTGAGAAAGACAGACCTCCTGGAACTGAAGCTATAGGGCCTTCTACAGTCCATGTGTCTGACATCCACCAGCGGAGACCAGCTGGGATTTGCCTGTGTCAGTAGCTCTCTGATTGGTTGAGCACCTTACAAGGGAAAACGGAAACATTATTAAGGCGTCACAATAAAATATATGACACATCAAAATAGGACCTGATGTGTATCTTTGGTTTTACACCCGCTTGATTTGGGGATTCGAAATATTGTTAAGACATATATACTGTATATATGTCTTAGGCGTAATATACTATATATATATATAATATATTTAAACAAGCTCCACTTCAGTCTTAGGAGGTCGCGGAACTTCATAACATTAATGCATAGTTCACAGGGGGGTGACGGTGATAGGGTGCTGGTGGATACCAGAGGCATGCATGACGTTGCAAATTGCTGCATTTGTCATGTTATGTGGAGAGTCACTGCCCGGCGCGTGCACAGGATACTGCAGAACTGGGGAGGGAGGGGGAGAGGGATTTGAATACTGGAGGAAATCTTCAACGGGTAGTTGGATACAGGAGGGCAAGAGTAGAGCGGGAGAAGGGAAGAGGGAGAGGAAACATCCAGAGGTCCCACAGTGTCAGCGATTGGAACCACATCAGCTTCAGGGATGTAGTCGAAGCGGGTAGAGCTCTGCAAATCCGAGCTCGTCATTATGAAGAAACACTCAGCAAGGGTTGCCCCGCTGTCGGCTTGCAACAGTCCGGTGCTCACCCTAACGAAAGTTGAAGGTAGGGAGAGAGAGTGCATTGAATCAGACTACCGTGTTTTGACAATTGGTCGTATTTTTTTACGCATCCATGGCTATCATCTCCATATCTGAAGGAAGACAAAGCCGTGCCAACCATGCTTTGAGAGGAGAGCGTTTGTGTGATGGAGCAGGAGAGGACGCTTTGAGGCACCGATGAACTTTTAAAACGCTGGCGTGCAAGACAATGTGTAGGAATGCAATGAAGCGCGCATGTTATTCTTGCCATCACATCAAGAATGCGCGCGGAGAAAATATACCCGCTTAGATGCTATATTTACGTCTATTTTTCTCTCTTTCATTTTAGAGGTTAAATTATATAATTTATTCATTTTTTAAATACGCTTTTTTTGCGCAGTAGTAAGCAACAGAATGCACATTCATTGGATAGTTAATGACCCTTTTTGCACTGTAGAAAGGTTAAATGTTGCAATGTAACAAATATAATCATATTACCCAGTATAGACACATATTGAAATATTTTGAAGACATGGTTATTTAAATCGTGAGAAACAGTTTTGTCTTTACTGTGCAATTATTTGCTTGTCCATCATATGCTGGGAGGGCAAAGTTGTTATTGCAGCAGGGACTTCCCAAGTCCTTGAGCCCCCTCTTCATCTACCCCTCCCACTGTAGCGGGTTCTGTGGCCCAGCTGTAACATAGTCTTCTCATGTACAGCAGTTACGCTTCAGTGCATTGCCCAGAACCATTGCACCAAGATCCCTACCAGTAAATAGTAAATAGTAGTTATTGGCCTGGTAAACCTATGTCCCTCAACCAGCAGCTCCCAATTTATGTCTATTTAGTAGCCTTTACTTTGTTAAGTCAAAGAACATTCTAGGAGAATGTGTAACTGTGTATGTGTGCATGTGCTTGTCAAGCGGTACGCCGTGCTTATGAATGCCACAAAATAACTCTCACATAACAGTTGTCTTTGATGTCTTCAAATATCATTTTTTGTTCCCTGAACATTTGAGGGGTTGTTTGAGTCAATGTTTGAGAGGATTAAGCCTGCTCTCTTTTCAAACTGCCACAATCTATGGAATGATGACTTACTATGTGCAAGTCTGTAAGTATGCCTATTTAGGAATTGTGCTATTAAAGAGAGATTTTTTTGGACAGTAATATTTGTAGCATCGCTGTAGTTAGCAATGCACATAC
This sequence comes from Aplochiton taeniatus, assembly GCA_017639675.1. Taxonomy (NCBI): domain Eukaryota; kingdom Metazoa; phylum Chordata; class Actinopteri; order Galaxiiformes; family Galaxiidae; genus Aplochiton; species Aplochiton taeniatus. The sequence goes on from CM030184.1 coordinate 9,044,413, forward strand.
ATACAGAGGTATAAACATTTTCACTTTAGAAGTTGTATTTTGGGCCTTTGCAGTGTCTCAGTGCACCAAAAGCAACGCTATCACAAACTTAAAAAATCATTACGCTGTTTTTGGTGTGCCACCTAGATCATCTAGATCCCTGAAGAGGTGTCAGCTTTATTGGAAATGTCCCGGAATTTAGATCTTAGTGTCAGAGTTGTTTTTTGTTAGATCCAATGGGAGAAACAGGTAGACAGTGAGAGTGAAGCAGAGTGAAATATGGCCAGGCGGCGCCTCTTGCGTGAAGGGAGAAGCAGTCCCGGGGAGCCCGGGAGAAACTACTCACCGCTTTACAGAAACACGTCTGTCTATTTCAGAGTGAGACAGCCCTCATCTGCTCCCTTCAGAATCAGATATAGGTTGAACCTCCCGTTAAATCCTATTTTAACTTCAGAACATTCAGACCTGCATAATAAGGACCACCAAATAATGACAAGTATTGCATGGATCGATCAAAGAAAAAATGGGAGAAGAGAATTTCCCTGTGTTGCACATCAACCCGTTATGTTGCAGGCCTGGTATAAATGATTTCCAATTAGAGACGCGCAAGACTGGCCCAGGACCACGATGCGGCGCCGTGCAGAACAGTTTGATTCACTTACCTCCTGGTATTCGCCGGAGCTTCTACTTCACTCTTTATATGAATGCTGTATGGAGCTAAATCAGAGACTTTCATTTCGTATGCGTATTTAAAACACTTTGAGCGCATCCAAGTTTTGTGCGGTTACCAACTTGATTCAAGATTGCAGAGTTGAATTAGAAAAAAAAAGATATATACATAAAGATTATTAGTTGTGCTTGCTAAAAGGATGAGATTGTTCTCAAGTACGACATAAGGTGCAATTTTCAATGTACTCATAATGGTCTAAATTCTGCGCACAGGCCTATACATCTTCATGAGGCGTGGTGTTACCTGATTGGGAAATAGAACGTTGCAAGACCTCTCTATATTAACAAATTGGTAAAGATTTGAATTTGCCTGGTCATTCATGTTTTTGTTTGTTATGATCGTATCGGCATGTACGGTTATGTCCCTGCATTCAAGTGATCATTGAATGGTCCGACTTATGGAGTTGGGATGTCAGTCTTGCGATATCAGTGTGTTCATGTCCTTTTAAGTCACAAGGTGGAAACAACAAACGATAAAGAAGATTTGTTGTATTTTATTGGTCGTACCGTTTAATCAACAGGTTGATAGCTGTTTCCATGTTTTACCTAAACAATTACATGTGAGACAAAATTATATGCAATATGTGAATTAGAAAAAAGTATCTTACTATCAACCAATCATTTACTTTCGTTTGCCATGTTTATGCCCAGGGAAAACCAAGCAGTTTCTTGAGAACGTGTTTTTTTCCGGCCGTGTTAACATTTCTAGGATGTCAGAGGCAAAAATTAGTCACACATATTGCCTATCTAGCAATGCCATTTTTTTGCTATTGAATCCACGGTCCGTCCCCCTAATGTATACGGCTATTTGGCGACCTTTTATTATAAGCCATTTTGTATGTTGATCTGCGGCTAAAATCTCGCCATCTTCTCTTAATTTCGTCGGTTGATCTCTTTCTTTTCCCCATAGCATTGCCTTTTCCGCTGATAATCACCTTTATGGCATTTTTTGTTTTATTTATATTTCTTTGCTGTAGATCAACAGCACATGGCCTCTTCCACTATCACCTCAACTTCGAGGAGATCAAATTTAAATTTCCTTTGTTCTGTTGTCCATCCAAATTATCCAGGACTGGAGTCCTGGAACAAGCAAACGCCTCATTTAAATATTGCTGTTTGCAACTGACGTCATTTACGCAATTCCTCTTAGTTGATCACCCGCAAAACGGGTGCAGTATTTTCGTGTAATCTGTTGGAACGAACGTGCAATTTAATTCAGTACAGGCTATTTGGGATCTTAGTAAATCAGGCCCATGTGTTAAATACGCATACGCAATGTAAGTGACTAATTTAGCTACATACTACAGTGAAAAATCACTCCTAGTCCTTTCAGAGATGATGAAAAATTGATTTATTTTCAAATGGGTTTGAGCAGTACCTCAGGGGAGAATGTGTGTTAGTCCCTTTCTGTCTCAGGGCAAGAGTTATAAGTTCATAAAATGCCTCTTTATCCCTCCCTGATCTCATTACGGGCTTTGTAACACTGCAGACTGTAGTGTTGGGAAGCGCTTTAAGACACTACCTCTTCCCTGAGGGCACGCTCACATTTCACTGTCTGACTGGACAGGACTGACTTCACACTAGAGGGATTGCCATATCTCAGGGGTCCGCTTACCTTGCCACACTTTATATCCCTCTTATGATAACAGTTCTTGTCTGTTTGCAAACACTACAGTACCTTGTCTGACTCATGGTTCTTGACAGGTTTGTGTCCTCTTGGCTTTGAAGTTCTGAGGTAGGGCCCCTGACTGATGCCTGTTTTCATTTACCAAACATAGACCCAATACCATTTTGTCCTCCCTTTGAATGGTAATGTTCTATTCTATTGTGTAGAACTGCTGTGTGAAGGTAATGCAGTGTGACTATGAGAGTGGCCTTAGGAGCAGGGTAAGTGTAGCCCACTAAGTGTAATGACTTTGAAACGCGTGTAATGGAGCCCCCTCTAACTCAAGGCTTTGATATAATAAATATACTTGATGATGGATCCCATTTGATTAAAATGAAGAGAAGCTACACTGGTTGAGTAAAAAAGGCACTCACTTTAAATCTTCTTCTGCAATATTGAATCAAGTTAACAATTGAGCAGTGGAGGTGTGTGTGTGTGTGTGTGTGTGTGTGTGTGCGTGTGTGTGTGTGTGTGTGTGTGTGTGTGTGTGTGTGTGTGTGTGTGTGTGTGTGTGTGTGTGTGTGTGTGTGTCCATTCAGTGATTACCACAGTCTGTTTGCTGTATATATTTGTTTTTTCTTTCAGTTGCATAAGAACTTCAATCACGGTGGCTATTTATCTTTGAACCAAATTCTGGGAAAATAAAGAACTTTTGGCTTAACTGAAATTCCAACTCAAAGGAAGGCTCCATACCCATACCCATGCTGTCTTTAGACCATGGAACAAAAAACCTACTTGGTTCTGAAGACTTTAATCTTTTGATGACTGCAATATAGAAAAATGTTTAGTAAGTCAAATGTGGTCACAGTCAGCTGCTACATAGTATTGAGAAACCAGTGACCAGAAACGTGTCAGCAGAAATTGAGTTATTTACTGTGCGGTATTTCATTTGTGGAAAGGATTGAGCTGGCACTTTTGTCTATTGGCTTCCTGACCATTTTCCTTTTACATTACATTATGCTAAACATCTTTTTTGTTTACCCACAGCAAGCTATAAAGGTGAGGTTGTAATTTTGATAAATTGGTAATGAAAAGGGGTGACCCTTTTGAAAGTCTTCCAAAAAAAGCTCTCTGCTGTAGCATAAATAAGCGTAAATTAATTCCGATATTTAAATCAAAGTTATGCCATGTTGATGAAAGCTTTCCCCACTCTCTCTCTTATGTCACTCCTAGCCCACAGCGGATAGAGGGATGGAAAAATAGACAGAGAGATGGAGGAGAGAGGGAAGAAGGGAAACCAATGTTTGGGGAACACTCAGAAAGCACACCTGCAGTGGCAGCCCATCCATTAATTCGACAGGGGAGCTGCAGCCAATCCATTAACTATTGATCGGCAGGGGAAAAGTGCTTGGACTCCCGCCAGTCTCTTAAACGGCCGGTCAACCGTGCACATTGGGACAGGGAACCCGGGACAGAGGGAGGGAAGAGGGAAAGGAGAGAGAGCGGCACAGAGATGAGGGATGTGAGACGAGGACAAACTGACTCTCTGCCAACTCTTGCACACACATACACACACACACACACACACACACACACACACACACACACACACACACACAAATATGTCCATACTAGCACGCAAACTCTTTGTCAATGTGCTATGCCATGCGACGTGCTGCTTTGTCACCGACCAGTGTGAGCGGGGTGTGAAGGGCCGCGGCGCTGGCCCTCTAATCCCCAGCATCTGTTCAGCCAGCTGGGCCGAGGAGGGCTCCATGGCATAACAGACATCCGCTGACAGAGCTTTCAGCCCTGGCCAGACCCTGGTCCTGTACAGCTCAGGGCCCTTGGAGCCTGAATGTGACCTAGGGGAGATAAGGGAGATGGTGGTGGTGGGGGGGGGGGGGTGGATAACACAGTCCCCCTCATTATCTGTCTGCTCGCACTGGCCCTCAGTCTAACCTGCACTGGGTGTGATACTTCAGGCAGATGGATATCTGTCTGTGTTCACGGCTATGTGCTCCGACAGCCCGGTCAGACGAGGGAATGTTTGTTGACAGGCCGTTGAATGACAGCATGGTGCGGCCTTCAGTCACAGCTACAGCTGTGTCCCACCCGCACCCAGGGTTTGTCAAGGCCAGCAGGGGAGTCAACCAATCTGACTGCAGGCTTGAGCATGTGTGTGTGTTTGTGCTTGAGTGTATGTGTGTGTGTGTGTGTGTGTGTGGGGGGGCTCCGCCTAGTTGTGCCATAAACAAGCTTCTGCTCAAACTACTGGTCCTTTCTAACGAGCTGGTCACAGTTTATTAACTTCCTAGTCATCACTGTAAAAGTTAGTTACGCACTTTCAGGGCTAGTGGAAGTACCTTTGGGAATACTGTAGACAAATGCGACACTCCCAGTAATGGTGCCCGGTTTTATGTTCTTGGTATTCTGATGCAAAGAGCGTAAATTCGTTTTTTTTTCAGTAGGCTGTGATTGAAGAACCTCAGTTGATTTTCACCCCCACATTGTCAAAGGGATGCTCGCTAGAGCTCCTCTGAAGCGCACGTGTGTGTGTGTGTGTGTGTGTGTGTGTATGTGTGTGTGTGTGTGTGTGTGTGTGTGTGTGTTTGAGTTGGTGATTGATCTGTTTACCCACACCAAATCACTGAGGTATGCAATGCCAAGGCCGCTTTATTCCCATGGTGGGAGTAAAACCCACACACGCACCCACAAACGTCTCCCTGACCTTGGTGTACCCTGGCCCGAGCCCTCTGCCAAATAATCCTGACAGTCATATCGCTTCACAGACCACCGGCGATACAGTCAGCAGCCGCCCATGCAACCCAGCCCCTTCCCAACCGCTGTCTCCTAAGATCTGCTTGTTGGTGTTTGGGGGGAGGCTGCGGGGCAGAGGGCACCCCCTCTGGGGGAGGGACAAGAAGGGGAGAGATGACAGGGATTCTCAGTCTGTCAGGGCCATGTCCTTTGAAGTGTGGGCTGACTGTCAGGCAGGCGGGCAGGCCGTCAGGAAGGCAGGCGGGCAGTCAGGAAGGCAGGCAGCAGGCAGGCAGGCAGGCAGGCAGGCAGGCAGGCAGGCAGGCAGGCAGGCAGGCAGGCAGGCAGGCAGGCAGGCAGGCAGGCAGGTTTGGGATTTGCAGCTATCTGCAGGAGAGATCTGCACTGCAGAGCCTGCTTGAGGGAATGAGGGAAGAGAGGAGAACAGAGAGAGGAGGTGTAGGGGGGAGCCGGGGCCCAGAGTGAGACAGAGGAAATCCCTGCGAAATGGAGCGGTTAACGGGCCACGTCGAAGCCTCATCATCCCATACGTCTGCACGCCCGCGTTGACAACATAATATAGGAAAAGTGCCATTTGAATCCACATACACGCACACACACACACACACACGCACACACACGCACACACACGCACACAGGAAAGCCAATAGGTGGCTACTTTAGTGGCGTGTTAGCATGTTTGATGTGAGGTAACTGCTCCAGCAGGCGGACGTGAGATGAGGCGAGGATCGATGTGGGGAAAAGGAAGGCCCACGGTTGTCTTATGGATCCAAGTTGGTGTGCGCACACAGAGGTCAAGTCAACACCTCCTCTCCCGGATGACATCGCTGATGATTTCAGAGTAAATGTTTGCGTGGCACGGATGTTAATAGATTCCGAAGGGGCTTGTGATGCACTTAGGAGCTGGGTGGGGCGCCCATTTTAAGTCCACCCTCCATTACCTCTTGTTTCAGATTTTTTGCTCTAGTTTGGCTTATTGTTATGCTCGTCTGTTCACTGGGGGCTAGAATTGCATGCAGATGGTACAAGCCCCAGAGCCTGTGAGGGTGACGGAAATAGAACAGGCAATACAAAGATGGAGAATAATGTGGGAACAGAATGGTTGAGGAGCTCAAAGACCCCCCCCACGGTGTCACAGTGACTCCTGGATCCCTTGGAGGAGTGCTACAAGTACCTGTGCTGTTAATCGGTCAGTAATTAAGGCAGGAGTACTCCCAGTGGAGGATCCGATCCGATAAGGACAGCTGGGTCAATAGCAGAGCAGCCTCTCTCCTCTATCTCAGTCTGACACTTCTCCCCGCTGCTCTTAACACCCAGAACTGTCGTCCGCAGCGCTCCAGTTGACCAAGCGCCGGCACTCAGGCGCGATACAAGTCCATTAGTCATTTGTGTTCGCCAGCCGACAAGTGCGTGGAGATCATCCGCCTACTGCTCCGGTATATGAGAAATGGCTGCACGTTTGGGATTTGCCGGCAGGTTGCAACGGGTTGAAATAAGACTTTTAATCCAATTTTGTTCTGAATGCCAAAGGGGGAAACACGCATTTAATTTACAGTATGTGGAAAGCTTAATGGAAGAATGGGCACTGTGCGAGATGGACCTGAGCATGGTCAATGCTGCCATAGCACTTGACTATGGCAGAGTCCTAAGAGAGACTGCAGCACATGGTTAGACGGCAGCCTTTAAAGTGCATCACTCGGCCCTAGTGCCTCCCAAGGAGCTTAGAGGCTTGGCCCGTGCCTGTGGTTGGAAGATTAAACTGCGCTGCAGTATGGAGCAGTGGCCAGGGCCGCGGGAGGCAGGACGGAGGCCCAGGAAGGACAATCTGGGCAGCTCACACCAGATATGACCTTCAGAGACAAGACAAAGAGACTCGGCGCAGCGCTCAGAATAGAGTAACTGGATTCTTATCCTTGTGTGTCACACTTTGATGAACATCTGTGTGTGTGTGTTTGTGTGTGCGTGCATTTGTAGTCCCATTTCTTTTGGGTGATTTGTCATTGCATAGCGTTTTCTGATAATGATCTCAAATGGTTTTTCATCCCGGTGGTTTAAAGTAATGCGTTTTCCCACTCAGCACACCCTGTCTTGTTTTGATGTCAGACACAACCTGCCTTATTTACAAAACAGCTTGAGCATTTCGTCTGAAATGAAGAAGAATTAGAGTGAACATAAAATACTAGTAAATATCGCTCTACAAACTTGAGAACATTCAGAGGATTCTTAGTTAAGGACTGTTTAGTATTTCTAAATGTTGTGCCAACCGATTTAACGTGGCCAACATTCTGTGGATGCTGGGGGTCGATAGTAATCAGAGAATGCAATCTGCGTTCTGACAGGCCCACATGGCAAGGTCAGGGTCTGCATTAGCACAATGCAGGGAGGGAAGCCTCCCAGGAGCACGCCGCCGCTTCATTAGTCAAGACGAACGGCCACAGCCATAGATGGCTCCTGGACGTTAGTAAAGAGGACTGTGACGCAGTCCCGGGATCACGTGTTCCTCCTCGTTATTCACAGTACATATGCAGATTGCATGGACTTGAGATGGAGACAACACCCTCAAGACATGCTATAATGGCAACGACCATCATGGACATGGCGTAAGACGGGGCCGACTCTGGGTGTCTGCTGTTTGCGTCGGTCGTTGAGTATGTTACGTGTTGGGCTGCAACACGAATGGCACCTCTGCGAGCTGTGCCGGGTGTATTTCAAGTGTTTCCCCAGTTCTCCTTGGGAGTAAGCCGGAGCAATGAGTAGCGATGAGCCCCCTCCTTGTGGCACGTCGTTATCTGAGGAGAAAACACCATTAAGGGGATCGCTGGTTGTAATAGGACGGATTAAGCACAAAGACCGTGGGGGGTACCTAGCGCATCTCTCAGTGTTGTTACAATAGCCGTGGTTTTAGGGAACTGGTTTAGCGATAAATGACCACGGTCCCGTTATTATGCTCGCCTCCATAGCCGTGGTCTTATGCCCTGACTAGCGTGCACTGGTGGACGTGGGTGTGTGTGTGTGTGTGTGTGTCTCGAGGCTCTGTATGCACGTCAGAGATTTTTAAGTAGAAGGCATCTTTCACATTGGATTTGTCATCGTAAGCGATCTTCCCTTGTTGCTGATTATGTAGGGTTGTTTGGTTTGTATTTACGTCCCATTAATTTACAGTGCAAGGGCCAGGAGGATAAACAGTATAAATGTAGCCCTTTGACGTGGATGAATTTTATATTGTATTTAATGAGATTAAAGTGTTTAAGATAGCTGGGTCCTTTGCTTGACACTATCAGACTCAATAGAGATGAATGGCTAAGCACTAGTGCGAAGTGAATGGGATTTTGTGACTGGAATAAAGAGACACACTGGTTTGTGCATGCTGCCTGAATGAGTTAATCAGAAAACAAAAAACAAACAACACTAAATGCTGTTTACATCGATCGTTCAATATGTGAAATACAATACTGAAGTTGATACCTTGTAAAAAGATTCCTTTCTCCTTTCTCTAATACGGTGAGGCACAGTCCAGCGAGTGTGTAAAGTATCTAAATGAGTTAGATGTCAGAAGGGTGTATGGCCTGTGTGTCATTGTCATGAGTCAAAATAGAGGTGGCCTCAGATTAAGTAACAGACCTGCCCTCTCCTGTCCTCTGCTTGGCTGAAGACCGCCGCACATGATCACCAGAATTACGACTCAGAGGTCTTATTGATTACATTCTAGCTCAGTTCAGCTCGGGAAAGAGCTATTTTTAGTCCCAGTGACAATACCATGTGGTGTACCAGGATTGGCAGAAACCGTTTCAAATTGTCTTCAGTTACCAATTGGGTTAGAATGATGGTAAATGTTATCTTGTACTACAAGACAAACCACATTGCTTTATGCAATGGGAAATATGCCGTCATTATGGCACACTATGAATACACCCTAAACAGCTGTGTAAAAATTGCCTAACCCATAAGCAAACGAGATCATGCTTGCCTTCTGAAGTCAATTCATAGTTCAAAAAGCAACTTGGAACTGAAAACTTGGCGCATAGTTCTAATGTTCTTTTGTCCTGCTCTCCATGTGAATGGACTGACTGATGTTTCTGTGTGTGTCTATGGTCCAGGAGAAGACCGCCCCAGGGAGAGCGTGGTGGGCCCCGCAGACGGGCAGCCGGCCGGGGGAGCAGCGGGGGACGAGGCGGACGCCGGCAAGCGCCGGCTACGCTGCTGCCTCCGAGTGACCGCCGTCCAGGTGCGCAAGGCGCTGTGGGGCGTCGCCATGGTCATGTGCGTGTGCTCGTCGTGGGCGGGCTCCACCCAGCTGGCCAAGCTGACTTTCAAAGAGTTCGACGCGCCCTTCACCCTCACCTGGTTCGCCGCCACCTGGAACTGCCTCTTCTTCCCCCTCTACTACGTCGGTCACGTGTGCAAGAGCCCCGAGAGGCAGACGCCCAGGCAGAGGATCAGGTAATGGCAACGGGAGACGAAGGGAAGCACATTGCAAACACCAAGAATATTCACCCAAAGGCCGATTCACAGTCATTACCACTGTGATAATTGGCAGCAGCTAATTCAACTGTATCAGCACACGGTGTCCTGACCTAAAATGGCCTGGCTGGAAACTTTCCATAGTCCGTTACCAAGCATTGTCACCTGATCATTTTCTGTGGCGAAAACTACCGCTGCCGTTGGATCAGGTCATGAGTCATCTTTATGCCCTGAGAGAGGAGGGTTTTATCCAACCCTCCTTCAGTACAGAGGGATGGAAGAGAGGGAGGGAGGGAGGGAGGGAGAGTAAAGAAGACAGACGAAGAGAAGCAGGGAGGATGGGGGGAGGGGGGTGGGGCGAGGGGGTGTTTAGCTCTGTGCCGTGCTGAGTACTCATGCAGGGATCTGGGATTTTTCTTAGGCTGGCGTGCCATGCATACTGAACACCCTCCCCGCCTCTGTACTTATTCAGATTACACTCCAGGGTTACCTCTGAGGGGAGAGGGAGAGGCGAGGAGGGGCCCCTGGTATTAGCGGGCCTGTCCGCCCAACAACAGGGGAAGTCCTCACATTGTTCTCCTTGCCCCGCCCCCACCCCTCAGCTTGGGGATCGTCCTTAAAGATAGGGATTGGGTTTTTGGAGAAAGGGGGGCATTAAAAATGCAGTGTGTGCAGAACATTTGCCTGGAGGGCTGGTGGTTGATTTGGAATGCAGGGCTGCAGATACATAGGAGAGGGAGGCGGGCAGTGCGTGGGTCCACCTCTGTAGAGCTGCCAGCCCGTTTAGGAGTCCCAGACTCCCCTCCCATCGGACCCTTCCTGGGCATGTGTCAATCCACGCAGGCACAGGGTCCCAGAGCAAGAGGTCCGCTTGCACCAAAACACCCCAACACACACACACACACACACACACACACACACACACACACACACACACACACACACACACAAACACACACACACACACCAGAACACTGTTGACTGATGCATTCAACAACTAAAACATGGCAGTGTCACGTCAGAACTGTTACTGCCATGGATTTGGGAGCACTGTCATGTGTCAATATTAAAAGGGCTTTGAGCTCGTACAGTGTTCCTTTAGTGACAGGGTTCTGACAAGGCTGAGCTTTATTGCACACTTAGCATTCTGGAGGCCACTCAAAACTATCCTCTTCCTCTTCCTCTTCCTCCTCCTTTTCGGTCTACAGCAAGCCACTCTGGAAAATGCGACAACAGCTACCTGCTGCTCACCTCATTCAGCTACTGATGGGTCAGCATGTTTGACTGCCGTGGGCCTCAACGGTCTGACAGCTTTCTTCAGGCCCTTTGTGTCGGGTGCTTTTAGTGGAGTCTGCTTTATATCATACCAGTGTCGATGACAGCTGTGTTTATACTTGATTTGGAGCTGTGTGTGGCTGTGCGTGTGTGTTTTTATGTGTGTCTGTGTGTTTGTGTGTGTGTGTGTGTGTGTGTGTGTGTGTGTGTGTGTGTGTGTGTGTGTGTGTGTATGTGTTGATGTGCGTGCTAAAGAGAGAAAGAAACAGAATTTGAATTTTGACAGTTTGATACCATCAACGTTTGACAAGAGCAAGGAGGAAATATACTTTGGTGGCAGCAGATTATCTCAGATATGGATGCAATCCATTTCCAATCTCATGGACACATTGGACAATGAGATAAGATTACCCCTCATTCTTTATATAAATTAACTGTTCCAAAGAAGGTTTAGAACCTGATCCACAGGCGGAGTTATCTCTGTTGTCTGTCTAATAATGCAGTGTGTAGCAGTGAGGCCAGAGAGGACAACCAAAAAACACCCAAACTCGAGAGTTTACCACCTCCTGCCCTGGCTACTATGCCAACTGGGTTACTATTTCAGTGACTTTATGGTTGTTCTACATTTCTGTATAAAGGTGCTGAACTGCTCTGTCCCTGTGTTGTCTATTACAGCTTCAAACTTATATTCTTGGTCTAGCACTATACGGATTCAGTGAATGGCAACGTGCCCTTGTGTTGCATTTGGCTTAGCCACTGAACACACGCAGTAAACAAACGTTTTATTTTAACCCACGTGGGTGCATGTTGTGCCTTCTGTCCCCATGTAGGGAGTGCTGCCGGTTCTTTGGGGACGACGGGCTGACGGCCAAGGTGTTCTTCACTAAAGTGGCTCCCTTTGGCCTGCTGTGGATCCTCACCAACTACCTGTACCTCCAGGCCCTGCGCAAGATCAACACCACCGACGTGTCAGCGCTGTTCTGCTGCAACAAGGCCTTCGTCTTTCTGCTGTCCTGGATAGTCCTCAGAGACCGCTTCATGGGTGTCCGGGTGAGCTACCGGAAGTGTGTGTGGCGCACCCTTGGTGTGTGGGTGGGTGTGTGTGTGTCTGTGGGGGGGGGGGGGTAATTTTCCTGTGGTTCCCAGTGTGTTTAGTCCGTGTTGGTTAGCTTAGCGCTGAGTTTTGTAAGTTAGTTTGACTATTTACTAGAGCCCGACCGATTTGTGCAACTAATTTTATTCTATCACAGATATATTGGTATTTTTATATGGCTTATTTTGCATATATATATATGTATATATATATATACTGTATATACGAAGAATATGAAGAATATCGTCATCAAATTTTTTTACTTCCTAATATCGGTAGTGGCATCGGCTCCAAAAATCCAGGCAAGTGCAGACATCTTTGTAGTTGAGTTAGTGAATGAGTTAGTGAGTGTGGCACTCAATGAGTGAGTAGGCATGCTAAGGGGACTTCTTTTGTGTCCGTGCACAGGTATCCCCTAATTGGTAGCGAAAAACCCGTAATAGATTGCTCCTTTTAATTAAAGGGATCGTCTCTTCCAGACCGCGGTCTCCATGGAGGTCCATAAATGAGTTAGACCAGACAGTAATTGCACATGACTTGTCTGATGGGCTTTAGCTAGGGCAGCCATGAGCTAATGGCTGTCAACCCTGACATTTACTGTCCATTAAACTTTCCTTTGCTGGGGAGGAACATATTAAGGCACTCCGTCCCAGCAGCTTCTCTGTGTTGTTCAAAAGGAGTGTAGGGGTATTTTAATTGCACGTTTGATGTGCAGGTTCACAAGTGCACGCCTGTTGATGTGAAGCTGTTGAAACTGTGAAAGCCCTCTGAATAAAGACGATTTATGGTAATAAGGTAACGTGCGCTGACTCCATATCCCAGCTCCTGTTAGTTCAGGAAGTGTCACCGGTGTTTATGGCAGTCTGATTGAGATTCTGTTCCCAGCATGGATCATTTGTCACATCCGACGGTAGGTTGCGAGTGGTGTGTATGCACGTGAGCGTAATGTACACAGGATGTTCTCTACTTGACAGGAGAGGGAATAGCGAACATTCAATCTTTTTCTTTTTGCTCTGTCGGGGCGTTGCATAATCGTGTTGGAATATAAAAGGCTCTCCCGTCATTCTTCAAACAGACAGGTGATGTGGAGATGAAAGAGACAGCGAGGAGGCAGAGAAGAAGACGGAGAGAGAGAGAGAGAGAGAGAGAGAGAGAGAGAGAGAGAGAGAGAGAGAGAGAGAGAGAGAGAGAGAGAGAGAGAGAGAGAGAGAGAGAGAGAGAGAGAGATGGGACCGAGTGTGCTGTCAAGGTCGTGCGAGGGAAAAGGCCTACAGAAGGCCAGAGAAAGAGAGGGATGTGCTGTGGATGGCCGATCATAGTGTCCCTCCTTTGGTGTCTCGCGGCTTTCCTATCTGCACCCCGTCCCTGCTCGACTAAATGGATTTCCCCCCTCTCTGCCTCTCGCTTCAGTTCACCCGAGCGCACCCCTCCCCCTGTTTTCTCACTCCTCATCTTTGATGAAAGTCCTGAGTAACAGAGACTCGTGCCGTAATCCCCGCTGTCTCTCTCCCCCTGTCTCTGTCCCCCTCTCTCTTCCATTCCCCGCTTTCTCTCCCCCTTGCTGGCTAGTGGGGATTGCGGTGTTTTGATGTCTGCAGCAATGCGGGGGATCTCGTATGTATTTCCATAATTTGAAAAGGAAGTAGGAGGCAGGGGAAGGGACGGGGATGGGAGGGAGTGTCAAATGCTTTTTCTGAAGTCGAGATGGAGCACTCTGCAGATGGTTTGTGAGCCTCAGGGCTGGAGCCAGCAGGAGATGGGCAGCAGGCCCAAAGGAATGGAGGAAGAGAGCAGAGCGGGTTGGGGGGGGGGGCATAGTCTCAGGTAGGGCTGGAAATGCAGCGACACTCTATAGTGCAATGTATTTGTTTGGATTGTACGTTTCAAATGTATTACATGGCATTACTTGAAACAATTCCCTGTGTTGTCTTGAGCCGTGACTCGTACCAATGGGTTTGTTGTGACATCTAGGTTGTAGTTTCTGATGGGTTGGAATGCTGATTGCATAGAGGACCATGGTCTTTTTAACCTTTGACCTTGGGACCATGCTGGCACAGCGTTGAACAGTTGAGTGAGACCATGGGGTTGTTAACCCAGCAAACAAGCGGCCCTCTCCTAGGGGGATCTGAGCAATGGATGTGGATGACAGGCTGCCTGCACTGCAGAGGGAGAGAGAGAGAGAGAGAGAGAGAGAGAGAGAGAGAGAGGGGGGGGGGGGGAGGGAGAAAGAGAGAGTGTGAGAGAGAGAGAGAGAGAGAGAGAGAGAGAGAGAGAGAGAGAGAGAGAGAGGGGGGGGGGGGGGAGAAAGAGAGAGAGAGAGAGAGAGAGAGAGAGAGAGAGAGAGAGAGAGAGAGAGAGAGAGAGAGAGAGAGAGAGAGAGAGAGAGAGAGAGAGAGAGAGATTTTTTACCCAGAGTGCCCTTGGGCTCTGGCCAGGCAAAAACACACTACTCATTTGTCTTTGTGACACCTCCTTAATGCAGTGCTAATCCACTCAGCCGGCCACTGCCCTGTGCCTATTCATCAACCACACACACACACACACACACACACACACACACAAACACACACACACACACACACACACGTACACATGTGGACACTGTATACACATGAATTCTGCTGATTCCATTGGCACAGTTTCACTTACACTTAAATGCATATAAATATGGACTCACCTGCCCACAGCAGATACATCCCTTTTGGCAGTATTCCTAAGGTTTGAATGCAGGCAAGTTCTATTGTTAAAGGCTATTCTGAACAAATTGAAATGGGAACTAGGACGTAGTTATGTGTGTGTGTGTGTGTGTGTGTGTGTGTGTGTGTGTGTGTGTGTGTGTGTGTGTGTGTGTGTGTGTGTGTGTGTGTGTGTGTGTGTGTGTGTGAGTGTGTGTGTGTTTGTGTGTGTGAGTGCATTAGGTATAGTGTTGTTTTGCTTAAGGGTTAGTACATGTTAGCTTATTTGAAATCGATGGCTCTCCAAGCCCATCAATGTCACAATAGATTAAGTAGATGTCTTTCCTTGAGAGCCACTTCACTGTGTTTACCAGAGTTTATTCAATCAGAGCTGTGTGTGTGTGTATGGGGGGGGGGTGTATATTGTGTAGAATGAATCTTCATCTTTCAGTGAAAGAGTAAATTCTCATGTCAAAATACTGTTTATCGATACATTGACAGTGCAACCAGGGTAAAGCTTAATTCAGGTACTGTATTTCAAGTCAACGGACAACATCACAGGATAGGACCATACTTGTCTGATGCACTCTCTGCTCTCCTTCCAGATAGTGGCGGCCATCTTTGCCATTGCGGGCATCGTGATGATGACGTACGCCGACGGCTTCCACAGCCACTCGGTCATTGGCATCACTCTGGTCGTGGCCTCCGCCTCCATGTCTGCCCTCTACAAGGTAAGGAACATTTTCAACACACCACCAAAAAGAAACCATGCCCCTTCCTCTGCAATGTAGAAACAAACCCCTTCCACCCCTGACGTAGGAAAGGATGCCATAGTCTTTTTCAGTTGATCAAAGGGCCTCAGATCTTAGAGCTTGTCGTTGAGCTGTGGCTGGTGCTTCAGCTCTTCTTGAGCTCCTAATGGGGTCAAATGTTCCACAGAATAAATCCCAGCCTAATATTACTCTTCTGAGGCTATTCTAGGAGCGCGCTGCGTATCCTGACGGAAGTGCCCCTCACATCAAATTGACAGGCCTCTAACTTGCATACAAGCAGGTGACAGTAGGGCCAGTGAAGCTGGGCCCATAGCTCCACTGAGGTTTGGCCTACCATCTGACGGGAGATGGGGGTGCTGCCGGTGATGGGAAGGCGGAAAGATGAGTGTATCATGATGTCAGAAGTCTGGCCTCTGCTGCCTCGCTGTCGTTACAGCCTAGTGTGACGAACAAACCAGAATGGCGTGGAGCCAGGGACACGGCAGACCGACTCCTGGCAGGTGGTGCCTTTCTAATGGCATGTAGCCACCGGGACTGTAAGAGGTGTCATCATTTATCGAGCCTCTCCCTCCTTCCCAATCTCTTTGCCCCGCAGGTTCTCTTCAAGTTGGTCCTGGGCAGTGCCAAGTTCGGCGAGGCGGCCCTCTTCCTGACCATCGTCGGAGGCGCCAACTTTGTTCTCCTCAGCTTTGTGCCGGTGATTCTGTACTTTACCCGCGTGGAGTACTTTGGCTCCTTTGCAGACATCCCGTGGGCTCACCTCTGTGGGGTTGCCGGCCTTCTTTTAGGTATGTGAATTCAATCTGACTAATCCAAAAGAATATTCAATGTAAATTTCCTACCTTACATATACCAGAAATCGACACATTCGCACATGAATACAAGGTCTGTGATGTAGCCAAGAAAATGTAATAAAAATACTGTGAACAAATATGGTAGTTGTGTGAATTATGTAATGTATATTGAGTTTGTATGGCCAGACGGATCAGTGTGAACTGCTTAAATGGTAATTCGCTATGCTTGTCCTACAGTTTAGTTCTGCAGTCTTATCTCAATTCTTCTCCCTGATAGCTTTCAACGTGCTGGTGAACTTTGGCATTGCCATCACGTATCCAACATTAATCTCCCTGGGCATAGTCCTGAGCGTCCCTGTCAATGCCTGTAAGTCTTTTTGCCTTTTTCTCTGGACTCCAATTCTTTCCTGTTTAACGTCCTCCACACACTGAGTGGATGCATGAGACATTCTTCATTCAGGCTCTGCTCTCTATTTATGGTGCCGTTCTCGTTGAAATCATTCCATTTTAGTATGGATTACATTTGTGTTATTACTATGGATATTTATGGATAACTGTCAAGTCATGCATTATATATGTAGGATTCAATAAACCCATCATTATTGTAAGTCACACATTGAACTGATCTGTCTTCCTTTGTGCTGTTCCAGTGGTGGACCTGTACACGTGTGAGATCCACTTCAACACGGTGCGCCTCATCGCCGTCTTCATCATCTGCCTGGGCTTCCTCATGCTGCTGCTGCCTGAGGACTGGGACCAGTGCATCATCGAGCTCCACACCAAGCTGCGCAAGCGCGATGAGCCAGCAGAGGGCAGCGGAGAGGCCGGGACCGGCACGGGACTCAACTGGCCCCGCAGGGCCCGCACCTCCATGTCGACGTTTGCACATTGATCGTCGACCAGGCGCGAACAGCGCATAAGCCCTCTGGCGGATGGGCCCCACTGGTGGCCCCTGGACGTTTGATTGCCGTGCCCCGCATGGTCATCCTCTGCCTGCCCAGCCGAGTCCTATATCGCTCATGTCCTTTGGAGAGTCTTTCTGTTCACCCCGACTATTCATTGCCATCAAAAAAGCCGTGGCTTGGGAGTTTTAGCCCCCGTGGAGCCAATGCAAAAAGCACACATGCTGTATCACTGTTTGTCAAAACGTCTTCTCTCTGTCAGGGTTTATTTCCATCAGGTAGCGAGACTAGAGGTAGCCAGAGGTTGTCAGAGCGGATGCATGGCCTCATATTTAACATTATCATTATTTCATAGATGAACAGGTACCCATTGTTTGTGTAGAGGGTAAGGCCATCTTATCATGTTCATATTGCAATACCTCTGAATCGTTCCATGGGATTGTTACACTCGCCCTTCAATAGGATGGTTACAGTACATTCACACCGCCTGGGAAGACATGCTCATTGTATTTCTTTTTTTCCCTTTTATAAAGACAGGTATATTATTTAATCTTGAGACTATTAGGAATGGATAGGCGTTGCTGGCTTTTTGCCGCCACCTTCGAGGTCCAAAGAATGTGGCTGAGGGACAGTCCAGTGGCGTTGCTCAGTTGCGGCAACTATCTGCCTTTTGTGCACTGCACAGAGATGCATTCCACACACCGAGTGAGCCCCCAGGCTCTGGAGACGGTGGACGTGTGGTGTGAACCCATCTGTCTGGATGGCTCACGATCAACGGGAGCTGGCGAGCCGCTCGCCAGGCAGTGCCGGGTTGGGCCAGTGAGATTAATGCTGGCTGGCCCGAGACCGCACTGATTGACCACCCGCTGGGACACCCTTCTCCCGGGCTGAAGGCCCGCTGAGCCATCGCTGACAGCCCACCGCGAAGTCCCAGAGCTTAGTCACGGAAGATCTCTCCAAACAGTACGAAGCTGTTGCATAACTTCATAACTTCATTCCAGTGAAAGTAGCTTTTTAAATAGCTTTTAATGAGCCCCACCCCCCTTTTATTACACACAAGGACTTTTCAACCTGCACCCATTATCAGTAGTTGTTTTTATTTGTAAGGACAGTGAATACCAACTGTCTTTGCGACATTCAAGACGGCGGATTTGACACCTGTAACGGCTATCACTCATCCAGCGGTACTGTACCAAACTAAGCTAGTCGCTCCTTTGTATTCATCTATCACAGTTCTGAGGCAAGTGGCCACTGTAGCCAGGCCAGCATAAGGTATTGGTTTAACCTCTGCCTTGTTGTGAATGTATGACTATTGCTCAAAACACGCATGGTCACCATGTGCTATCTTTTCTACGGCAGGCACCATAGACTGCTACAGCCTATAAATACAACACAACTATGCTTCTTGCACTCATCCGAGCAAATAATGATTTTCTCTTAACCATTGTGGCATCTTGATGGACATTTTTCTATTTTTGCATTGAGTTGACGATTATTATTACGAGGGGACAATGAGTGACATCTACAGGACAAAGCATGCAGATGACCCGATATAAAGAGCAGTCCTCTCCACTTCCTTTTTTGGTTTGTTTTGGCAATAGAGTACATCAGCACTGTTTTTCATTGTCATTCTTTATAATGACAATAAATAATGATATTGTATTCCTCTGGAATTATTGCTAGACATAAATGTAAACCTTTGTAAGGAATGATGACTTTTACACAAAAACGTAACATGATTATCACATCTGAAGGAATAAAATAACTACTTAGAGCGTGGATAAAGGATAACTTGGTTTATTAGATCTGCTGTTGGTTGTCTTCAAGTGTAATCACATGTACTATATTAAAATATTCTTTTTGATTAAGTCTCACAGTGTATATTTGCATCATCTTGCCTTGTCAGTGTGAAAAAAGTGTAACAGATTTTTGGTAGCGACGTTTGAAATACACAGTACTCCTAATCCTACTCCGTAAAACACTTATGCTTATACTCCATGTAACTAAATGCAATCCATAATCATTACAAACAAACAGTGCAGAACTCCATTATAGCATATAACTACAAAAAAGCCTAAATATCGTGATACATTGTAGAATTAGGTAGTGTAAGGCACACAGGTCCGTGGTGCTATCATTTCCCAAACATATTTACTAAGTCCCTCTGTCGGCTCAAGGGATGTGCGCTGCCTTGTCCCGGAGGAAAGATGTGAAGGACCTGAGTGGCAGATTTAGAGATGCGCACTGACTAGCAGACATCGTGTTCTACCCTCACAGTGATCTGGCCATAGAAAAAGGTGGCCTGCCGCTCCTTGGTGGCAGCAGAGAAAGGGAGTCTACTGCCCTCCTGTGTCCGAGAAGGGACCTGCAGGCAGTCTAGTCTCCGGAGGGAGCCCCCCTCCTCGCCGGCCTCTTGCCACAGGGAGCAGGACGACGAGGCACTGCCAGGGAGGTACACCTCGCAGAGACGCTCTTTGGAGTGCTCGCTGAACTTACTGTTGACGGTGAACACGGAGGTGTCGTAATTGGACTCCTCGCGGCCGAGGGCTTGAGACCTGGAGCCTGGACGGGGGGCGGGCAGAGTGGCCTCCCTGACCGCCCTTCCCCTCACCACGACTTTACCAAGGCGCGCTCGAATCTTCTGCCTCAGGCTCTGCAGAGCCCCCTTGAAGCGCTTGCTCAGCAAAGCGTACAACAGGGGATTGATGTCCGAGTTCAGCAGCACCAGCCAATAGGAGAACGTAATGGCCGAGGGTGGAACCAGGCTAGATTCCACTGCCAGGGCGGTCTCGGTGGCTTGTACCAGCGCCACGCCAATGTAGGGCGTCCAACACAGGAAGAAGGCAGCAATGACCATGAAGAGACGGAGCAGACCATGGTGGTGCTGCTGGGGCTGGTGAGGAGGCTGGCTCCCACCTTGAGCCCAGAAGGAGAAGAGACGTCGGGGAGGAAAGCTAGAGGAGGACTGGGGAGCTCCAGAGCTGGGGACACCGGTGTCCTCTGAAGTCCCTTCCCCATGGACCGCCGACACGAAGCGGCCACTCAAGTGGTAGACCAGCCTGGAGGACCCATGGGGGCCCCCACAATGTTGGCTGGTCGAATCGCTTGCGGAGGATGAGGCGGTGGAAGAAGAGGCTGGGTTCCTGTGGCGATGAAGGTGCTCCTCCAGATCGTGGATCCTCCTGGCATGGCCGCGCGCCACCCGGACAATGTTCACATAGCAGAAGACTATGACCGCGGCGGGAACGAGGAAGGACAGGGCGGCCATGAAGGCGGTGTAACTGGGGCTGTTGGCCCAGTTGACCGCGCAGCTGTACATGGGGCCCACGTAGCTGACGGAGCTCCAGCCCAGCAGAGGGGGACAGCTAGTGACCAGGGCCTGGAGCCAGATCCACAGCACCACGGCAAAGGTCCTCCCAAGGGTGCAGCGGGAGCTGTAGCGCAGGCAGTCCACGATGGAGTGGTAGCGGTCCAGGGCGATGGCGGCCAGGGTCAGGACCGAGGCCGTGCAGTACACCGAGGAGGTGTAGCCCACGTACAGACACAGGTCCTACCAGAGAGCGTGGGAAAGATAAAATTCAAATTCTGTTTCATAAATAGCAGCCTAGTTTGAACTATGACGTCGCTGAACCGTAGCAGGGAAACGAATGGGGGGTTCCTGGGAACTTACAGTGCAGTTGACCCAGCTATTGTTCATGATGGAAACAGCGACAAAGGGCATGACGCCAATGCCTACCAGGAGGTCACTGATGGCCAAGTTGATTATTAGGACCGATGTCACGGAGTGGAAGGTCTTGGTGGCAGCCACTATCCCTATGACCAGAATGTTACCTATACATGTCGGGGTAAACACAGATACATTCATGCAAAGCTTAAACACTGAGCGCAAATACAAGCACAATGAATGATGAATGAACCATTCCTAATAGTAGCCTACTTTAAAGAACTCTCAATGTTCAATTATTAGGCAAGGTATTAGTGAAGTAAAAACGAGATCGTTATTTTATATAGGTCAGCTGGTGGACTGTAAAGTGGCAATGTTAATTTATTAAAATAATTATTCTGAACAGGAGAAATGATATTAAAGTAAGTGCATATAACAAAAAAAAATACGTAAGGTACTTGTCGACTTGTCTTAAAATGTTAAGGGTGTTACTGGTGTCTACTTATGGACCACCGAAGTGATGAGTGAATATTAGCGCAATTTGCGCAATGTTATAACATACCTGTCACCGCGCCCAAACACATCAACACCATAAGAATTTCCAAAACAAGTTTGGTTCGGGGGGTTAAGTTCTGCCTTGTCACCGCTGTTGAGGTCGCATTGCGGGACAAAGATCGCAGAATTCCGAGTACAG
Source organism: Aplochiton taeniatus (assembly GCA_017639675.1). NCBI lineage: Eukaryota > Metazoa > Chordata > Actinopteri > Galaxiiformes > Galaxiidae > Aplochiton > Aplochiton taeniatus. Next base: position 9,065,839 of record CM030184.1, read on the forward strand.
GTACATCCAACGACGTGCCATCCAAGTGATCCATAATGCCCTCCGCCGAGGCGACGGCTACAGGAACTTTTATTCATGTACACTTTAGTCCAAGCTCATACTGGGCGCAAAGAGCACCCAACTCTATTTTAACGTTAAATACATTGCACGATAACAGATGGCAGCATCTTCAAAATATTGTCAACCTGTTGAAACCCCTGGCACCTGCAATCTGCGTTTGGGGCGTGTCGCGCAATGGGTCTAAGGTGTGACATATTGCTCCAACTGAAAGATTAGTCAATTAAGCATGGGGAATTCTAACGTTGTGTAAAAAACAGATACAAACTGGAAAAAAACCACAAAATAAATTAAGTGAATGGGAATCTAATAAATCCGGTTAATTCAAAATATTTATTAATTTCTTGTCTATGTAATCAAACCATTTTACACATTAAAACACAACAAAATATTACATGATAAACATTTTAAAACATACGTATAGACTACATAAAAAATACCATGGTAGTTGTGACAAAGGCCAGTCTGTGAATATTATCTATTATTAGCAATTCAAAGAGCACAAGCTGATTGCACTGACAAACAAGGAACTGGAGGTAAATCAAGTTCCCATTTGACAGCGTGGCTTTTCTGGGAACACAAACATGGTCTCTGTCCAAACACAGCAACTGCATTACAATATTTTAATGTAATAACCACACACATCCAGATTCCCTGTATTCATCACTCCTACCACCTCAAATGAAACTGCTATGGGACAGAGCGGGGAAATTGGCCACTTTAGAAACTGAAATGCGAGAAGCCCTGGGGAAATAAAATGCAATGCAACCAGGAAATGAGCAATAACAACCCCCTGCCATCCAGCCTCAACACAGAGCGAAGGAATCATTTATAAAATAAGAGGGTGCCATCCTACAACCCCACCACACACCACCATTGCACACCTGAAATGAAAACTGACTGGACCCACTTTTGGCTAACAAAGCCTGCATTATTTGAAACGTTGGCAAAAGAAAGAACTTGCTGACAGTTTAACCAGTCTTTCTTAAACAGTGGGACCCGTCTCTGGGTTCACTGGCCCGGCGGCACGGTGAAGGTGTTGTCGTGTGTACTCCCAAACCAGCAGGGCGGCACTAACGTGCACGTTGAGGGATCGGATGACGCCTTGCTGAGGGATCTCCACACACACGTCCAGCAGTTGGAGAAGGTTGGCCGGGATGCCTTCTCGTTCGTTACTGCACAGCGAGCGGCAACGCAGGCCAGGGAAAGAGGCAGAGGGATAGAGTTAGGCTCAGGCTTATCGGGCATGTTGTTAATGAGTCTATTAAAGCACTTTGCTCCAGTACTCAAGCACTGGAACAGATTCAGGATGTTTCGACAAATAAAACACTGTCGAGCCAACGACTCCAACACTCCAACCATAAGAACTGAGCTGCTCTGGTGTGCAACAGTAGTTAAAACGAGCGGGAGGAGAGAAACGGGTCGTAATTTATTGAGCTACATTTATCCTGAGTGCAATATGGCGAGACGATAATGATCTAATGGGAGATTAGACTGGCAACCTGCTGTGCTGGGCAAAGATGTTTTGTTTTTGCGAGTGTAAATGTGTGGGTGGACGGGGGGGTGGGGGGGGACAGAGTCCAGGTGCGGCTGCTCGCTAACTGCTTTGATCACACACACACACACACACACACACACACACACACACACACACACACACACACACACACACACACAGAGAGCTTGTGATGACACAAATAGCTCAGCTACTCCAGGCTGCCGTTCGTCCACGACTAGCTCTCAGCATGGCCCAGTTCGCTTGACCCTGCTCGGCAAGATGGATGTATTGGTTGTTTTGTATTATATATTTACCATATCTCCTCCTATATATAATGTTCATATCACTATTTATTGCTATACATGTCGATATGATATTAGTGATATCAACCCAAAAAGGCACTGAAGGGAACTGTCATAGTGACACCACTGCAGTCTTCCGGTGTCTGTCCTGCTTGGGGACAGCCTATTATTACGCGACATGCCTAAACAAGCCTTCGCCCGGCAGCAGGAGATCAAGGACCCTAGGGAGCACACAGTCAATTACCGAGTAGACGCTAAAGAGCATAGTCAGCTCTCACTTCAAGTCACCAGAAATGTGTGTGTGTGTGTGTGTGTATGTGTGTGTGTGTGTGTGTGTGCGCGTCTGGTGGTTGTACCCCAGGAGCAGCAGGGTCTTCTCAGGGAACTGGTAGTCCTGGAGACTCTGGCTGTTGGCGGTCTGCTCTACTCCCACAATGCAATAACCCTCGCCCTTCTTCAACTGCAAGAAGTCCGCCAGCTCCATGGGCTTGACCTGAGTAATATACCATAATATGGATCACATCGTCGTAACAATAGAAAGATAACATTATATAAAGAACTCTGAAGTCAATTAGTCACAGGTCCAATCCATTAAACAGCAAAACAAATGCATAAACGTTGCCATTCCACTGACCTCCAGAAGGGGCAGCCACAGCTCTGAGGACACGCTGAGGGCCTGGAAGTGTTTGTCACTGACGTGACGAAGGCTGTCCAGCACCAAGGAACTGGCCCCGAAGATCTCACATGTCCTACACAGCCCTGCAACCACAAACAGGAACTGAGCAACGAGAGCTGAACTAACAATCCTCCCATGCAAACGAAGCAAAAGGGACCACTTTGCAGTATGATGGAAAATTGAGCAAATAGAAGCTATCTGGCCTTACTCCGTGAATGAATTGATATTTCACATTGATAGCTCTTTTATTCTCCCCCAATGTCAATATTTATTTTAGAAAATAAAGACAGGTTGAAATGGTCCCTTGGCTACAAAGACAACAGCCCTCCAACAGAGGGTGAAGAACATAAAATGTCTTCATGATAAAATCCTCACAGTTCTGGTTTAAACTTTAATTAGAGGCCTGAAGGGACTTTTATTTTTTTGTAGCACAGCTGTGTTTGCTTTATTTTAGCAGATGGATAGCGTTGCACAGCCTAGCAACCAACAGCAAAAACTCTCAATCTGGCGCAGACCAAACATTACATCCAAATAGACACACACACACACGAACACACACACAGACACGAACACACGAACACACACACACACACACACACACACACACACACACACACACACACGCTGGTAACTACATGGGGCTTCCTTGACTACAGAACACTTAACAAAATTTGAGTGCAATTGGTCTAGTTACTCTCCAAGGGATAAAGAAGTAAATGTTACTGAACGAATGAATGGCTGACCCCCTAAATTAGTAGGCTTGTCTATGAGTGACGCCACCACCAGCAGGGCACCGTGTAGCTTTCCCAGGCGGGCGGCTCTCTGCTGGGGCACCGGCTGCACCTCAGGCTCCTGCTCCTGGATCCCCAGCCTCCAGGGGGTAATCTTCTTCTGGACCTCCGCCCAGCGTTCCTCCCGCTCCTGCTCACCTGCTCAACACCCAATCCCACCAACAAACAAAGAAAACAGTTGCATGGAGCTCTTTCCAGTTCAAAGACTAAACTGTGTGTCTGACACCCCCTGACACACACCTGCACTGAGGCACATTTTGCCTGACAACACTAAGAATTTGTGGATTACCGTTTGTGTCTAGTATAATTTTGTTTTGTTATTTTGTGCTGACGATGCCTTTTTGAAGGCATGGATTCCAGCTTCAGATTTCAATTTTAGAAATGTTTTCGGTGATATACCTTTGTCCTGCTGGACCCAGTCTCCAGGCTGCAGCTGGCTCAGGTCAGGAACAGGATTCCTTAACGGGAGGGACGGGGCTTCCGAGAAACACACCAACGTGTCAAACTTCCATGAGGGAATCCATTCATCATCCGCCACCTCCGACAGGCTGGGGAACGAGTGAAATATTGTCTAGAGAAAAAGAGAGGAGCAGGTTGGCTGAGAAAAAGTCAACACTTGAATTCTCTATGTTACCAACAACAAGGCTGCGACATACCTCAACACTATAATCCCTTACAGGGTGAAAAGCTCCAAAGAAGAAGTGCTCCTGAATCCTGGTCCAGTTCTTATTTGCATTTCTGTGAGAGAGAAAAAACAGCACATATACTTCTACACATTCAGGGGGGAAAATCATGTATTCAAGTGGTGACCCTCTAGGACTTTTCTACCTTGGCAGGCTACTGACCCAGTGCTCTGCATGGCCTCAGCTTGGTGCAGGCAGGCTTTGACCACCGTGGCCAGCCCGCCCAGGGTGTCAGGGCCCCCCGCCCCTTCCTCTGCCTCGGCCCGGACCTCGGTCAGAGACCACACCCTCTTCAGCGCCAGCAGGGCGTACAGGCGCACGCTGAAGTTGTGGCTGAAGCACCACTGTAGGATCACATCCAGGGCCTTACGCCACTGCAGAGCCTGGTACCACAGAGAGAGAGAGAGAGTGAGGGAAACAGAGAGATAAGGACAGGGATATGGAGGAAGTTCAGGAGAGGTCGGAAAAAGAGAGCGGAGCGGACAGAAATAGCGTCTACCTTTTCCTTGAGTTTAGGCATGATGATGTTTAGATGGACCAAGACGGAGAGGAATGTACAGACGCTGGTCTTGGTCTTCTCTTGGTCCTAATCGAAAACAAGAACATCAATGAGCCATCCTGTTGATTATGAATATAGCAGTATGCACATTCAAACTGAGTTGTGTGTTGGAAAGCTGACCACACTGAAGCAGGCCCACAGGCTGTCCATGTGTCCCGGGTGCTGGACTAGAATCAGAACCATCAGCCACTCTATCAGGTACTTCACCGAGGCCTGGTTACTGCAGAAGCCGGCCTCAAACACACTGTTCAGCACCGTGCCTACAAAGCCCTGTTGTGCGCAAACATCGTTTGTTAGTCGCTAAGTAACAAGGGACTGGAGTGTTTTTAGCGTGTGTGTGTCAGGTATGGAGGTCTTCTACCTCTTTCAGTTTAGGCAGTAACAGCAGCAGTGTCTGCCATATCCGGTTTTTCACACGGTGTTGCAGGGAGTTGCTATAGTAACGCACTTTTGATTTAGATATTTCTTCATCCTGCAGGGAACAGGGGAGTTGGGAGACGATGACAGAAAGCACTTAGCTGTTACAATTTCCACATCTCCACAACTGTGTATGGATAGCATTCTAAAGAGAAATTATATATCCGCTGAAAAGAATAAAAAATGAACAAGGCTATTCCAGACTATTGCGTCTTCATTTCAAGATCGAAGCCCACAGGTGGAGCTTAAACTTAGGACTTGCTTTGACGAAAGCCAACCTTTTTCAACAGGCGGACCACCAGCTCCTCCATCAGTCCTTGGTGCAGCAGATTGGTGGGGTCGAGGCGACTCAGGAACGCCAGAGCACAGACGCGGGGGAACTGTTCGTCCCGGTCATCACTGAGGGACACCGCCACACATAACGCTGTTACTTCCATCTACAGCAAGGCTGGCCTCTAGTGGCTGCATGCTGAACTACAGTTGAGGAGTAACGTCATGAGACAGTTTCCCACAGACCTACGCACACAGAGGGGTGTTCAGCGACTCACCCGGGGACGACTGCGTTGGCAGAACACTGGTCTCCAAGCTGCTCCACGTAGGTCTGGACTTCCTGGATTAGCCTGCGAGGAACAGGATCAATCAGTCAATTTCCAGAAAGGGGAGATGTGTCTCAGATAATCAGAGAGGAAATGTGCCTGTGGCAGGCTGACATCCATTAGGGATGTTCAGAGAACTATAAAACTATCCCAAATAATAATATGCTGACTTTTGATCTCTCCGGAACACTGGTCCGTAGACACAGGCCTCGGTGAGGACGTCCAGGTACAGCAGAGCGCTGGAGAACGCGGCGTCCCCACCTCGGGCTCCCCCTCCTGGGCCAGAGGGCAGCCAGGTGTGGCAGCAGTGCTGGATCAACACGTTGAACACGCCCGTCTTGGCCTGAGACAGATCCAACAGCTCTCCGGCTATCTGCGGCACATAGCAGTAATATCCATCAACGACATTATCAAGAGTCACATCCAGGACGTCCATGACATCATCCAGCCAGCTAAACTCTGCCCATGTCATATAAAACAGACATCTCCATCGATCAGCATGTTTCCCAGTGGTCACTCTGAGTCACCTGTTTTAGGGTGGCGGTGAGCCTGGGAGACTGGGTATGGGTCAGCTCCAGCAGGCTGTGGTGGAAGGCCATGGAGACAAAGGCCTTCAGACTGGGCCAAAAGTCATGAGGGTTACTGCTCAGTGCCCTGACGAGCTCCCACGACAGGGTTACAACTTCCACGCACAAGGCTTCGTTGTAGAGCGCCACCTGGTGGAACGGAGGAGCGACAGCCGCACATATTAAGGCTGACAACGTCCAAGCACAAAGATAATAGCCTGTCTTGGTCCAACAAGGAGCCTCACCTGTGGCAGAGAGGCCTCCATGAAGTCCAGGACAGGGAGCACCAGGTCACTAGGCAGAAGGCCCAGGGCCTCCACGCTGCAGCCCACAGCAGCCTGGAGGAGCTCTGGGCAGGTGGAGCGCTCCACTGACCTCTTCAGGAAGCTCAGGCATGTCCACTGGTCGCGGATGTAGTGGGCGGCCACGCGACCCCAGTCCTGCAGCAGGGGGGCTTGCTCCAATAGACCACTGGGGAACGTGGAAAATCGTTTATTCACAAACTAAAATAATTACATTTTTCAGTTTGCGCTCCAGTTCCTCAGTCCTGCATGACAATTTCATGCCCATTCAAATGATTTACATGTCGTCTAAAGTACATATTAACTACAGAATATATACGCTATATATATATATATATTCTCAGCAGGAAACCGATGGAGTGTTTACTCCAGGTAGGGAATGAGTCCTTACCCCAAGTGAAGGAGTTTAAGTATCTTGGGGTTTTGTTCTCGAGTGACGGGAAAATGGAACGTGAGTTGGGCCGGAGAATCGGAGCAGCGGGAGCGGTATTGCAGTCGCTGTATCGCACCGTTGTAACGAAGAGAGAGTTGAGCCGAAAGGCAAAGCTCTCAATCTTCCGGTCTATCTTTGTTCCTACTCTCACCTATGGTCACGAAGGATGGGTCATGACCGAAAGAACGAGATCACGGATACAAGCGGCCGAAATGAGTTTCCTCCGGCGGGTGGCTGGCTTCTCCCTTAGAGATAGGGTGAGAAGTTCAGTCATCCGGGAGGGACTCGGAGTAGATCCGCTGCTTCTTTGCGTAGAAAGGAGCCAGTTGAGGTGGTTCGGGCATCTAGTTAGGATGCCACCTGGCCGCCTCCCTAGGGAGGTGTTCCAGGCACGTCCAGCTGGGTGGAGGCCACGGGGCAGACCAAGGACCAGGTGGAGGGATTATATCTCCATGCTGGTCGGGGAGCGCCTTGGAATCCCCCAGTCAGAGCTGGCGGATGTGGCCCGGGAAAGGGAAGGATGGGGCTCTCTGCTGGAACCACTACCTCCGCGACCCGATCGGATAAGCGGACGAAGATGATGATGATGATGATGAGATATATATATATATATATATATATATATATATATATTTTTTTTTTTTTTTTTTTTTTTTTTCAACTGATTTAATATTTGTGTAAACAAAGTAGATACAAGAGCACAAAAATGTGTTGAAGCGGAAGGGCAGAAAGCATCACTTTATATGGGTCTCAGTTGTTTATATATTAATTTACCCTGTGGAGTCTGCTGTAACAGGTTTTGATAGAGTCTGGTTGAAGCTGGGGGTAGCACTGTTGTCATTGTAAAAGTAGCAATTCAGAGACACCAGAGCAGACATGGTCTCTGATTGGCTGTCAATCTCTTGCTGCTTAGCAACATCACACACCATGGCCAGCGTAGCCATAGCTACAGCCCTGGTCACCTGCGTAGCTACGGTGGGAACCTGGACAAACACAGAAAATACACAAAAAGATGTAAAGAAAGCTTATCAATTTTAAAGAAAGCTTATCAATTTACAGTTAATATAAAAAACACCCAAACTATCGTTAAATCTGGTAAGATGACTGCCCCTGTGTCCACAGCGACAGCCAAATGTTACCTTTACAACACATTTCTAACGTGAGTTCCATTTGTCTCCGTACCTGCTCTGTTGGCTCTTGTAGGATTTTAAGCATGTCTTTGATTAGTTTGGGGAAATAGGAATGCTGTATTTTACACCAGTGCTGTGGCGATACATACTTCATCCCCACCAGCTCCCGTAGCAGGGAAAGATACAGCTCAGCTCGGCCCATGTCACACAGCTAAGAAACGCAAAACAAGCATTAGTCACTTTTAACATTGGAGAAAAGGAATTGTCAATGTTATGTTAGGGGATGGTGCGCAGCTAGAGCTGAAGTAAACTGTTGACCTCCGTCAATTCCCCACAAAGCCTTCTCAGGATAAAGTCCTGGATGGGATCCACAACAGCCAGAACAAGTTTCTCCAAAGCGGCTGTCGCGGTGTCTTCTGAAAAAAGACAGCGTCATTAACGCACACTTTTTGAACAAGCTGAATGTTAAAACGCCATTGTGAAAATATGAATAATCACTCACCTTGTTTCTTGCCTAGACATCTGGGTGGCCTGCGACTCAGCTGGAACAGGAGCAGCAGCAGCTGTAGGCTCTTGTCGGTCTTGCGCAGTGGCAGGTAAACATTGGTGCTGATTCTACTGAGAGAGTCCAGCAGAGGGTGCAGTAGGGACTCGAGTCGGGCGCCTGTCTCTTCGCCCGGTGGCGTCCTCAGCTCCTCCGTGTCCACACACAAAAAGACGGCTCTGGCCAGCACGTCGGCCTCTCGGGGCTCAGGGACGCTTTCAACCTGACCTGGAGCAAACAGAACAACGGGTCTACCATGACAAACATTTACCTCTGAAAAGTTTCACTCTTCTGGATCCATAAGAAGTGGTTTCATCGACGGCTCTTTCTAACCTGTGCTAGGTGGAACTTTTAAGAAGGTGTGTATCTGGTGGAGAACGTAGTCTTTGACAGTCTTGTGCACAGCAGAACCCTCTCCAACTGAAGGCTTGAAGTTGCCCTCATTGTCTTTCAGCCAGCCACACAACTGCAGAGCCAACACACACATTTACCATGGAAGTGCAGTTATTGCATATAAACACATTTTAAATCAAGTTTCAGACAACGGCAATCATTTTACCCGGTTCCACAGCTGTGTTCCTCTGCACAGCGACTCATCTGCTCGGAAGTACGTGAGGAAACTAAAGACGTCATCGAGGGTGAGGGAGCGCTGCCAAAACAGTATGGGTTATCAATACTACAGCTGGTAGGTTGTGTATCTTGTTTTTCAGCAGTCCTTGAATATCAGGCATCAGCCTTGTTGACTCTGGGCTGTCTTACCACATCTGTGAGGCAGAGGGCAGTGTTTAAAAAGAAACACTGTGCAGCTCCTCTCAGGAGCACCTGATGAGTGATCATGGTGCAGCGCAGCACATCCCTGGAACACAGCAGAGACCCTTTACAACTTCCACTCCTACTATAATAACAGCAGGGTCCTGTCCATAGACGTTGTGTCGATAGTACCTGAGAGCCTGCAGGCCATCGCGCCCTAGGAGGGGGCTGTGGGGCAGGTGAGACAAAGCCTGGGAGAGGAACAGGATGGGGACTGCACACCAGTGCTGAGACCCCAGCCGCTGGATCAGCTGGAGCAACACCAAGCCTGGAGAGAAAACAGGTGTTTGTACCCGAGATAATGGATAGTGGCTTCATGTGTTTCTACTGTGTTCTTTGTTTTACCTTTGTTTTCCTGAGGGAGACTATTGAAGAAGGTGACCATGAAGGCCTGTAGTTTAACACCCAACTCTGGGCACTCTCCTATTCTCTGGCCAACAACCCTGAGAAGGCAACAAAGACAGGTTTAAAGAAAGAATATTCAATGTTGAACCCTTCAATCAACTATAGTTTGGATGGTGTATGGCCTTTACCCACCGATGAAAGAGGGAGTTTTCCGACAGAACATCAATGAAGGGGCCCACAATGAACTGTAAAACGAGGGAACATTCAAATTATAGAGCAAATTGAAATAAGAAGGGTATTTTATATATATATATTTTTTTTTATAGATGTGTTAATCAAAGGTTTAAACGGGACCTGTGAAAATGCCAGAGCAAAGGCAGGGTGCCGAAGGGCTTTGAGCTCCAGTAGGTGGTACACTCCCTCTCTCATCACAGATTTGTTCTCACTGTGGAACATGCGCTGGTATACACAGAGCAGCCAGGAAGGATGGAACAGGCCAGTGCCTGACACTGAAATAAAGACGGCATATGGAGAATTGAGAGAAACAGACTTAATTTGATTGATGTTTCTAACAGGCTGTAACCTAGACTGACCTGAGCCAGTGTGTTTAATCATACCTTGATGGTAATTTGCTGTTGTTTGGATCAAAATATCTATTCTGTTCAGTACCGGCCGAACGACATGAATCTGCAAAGACAATGAATTATTTGAGAGGCAGTTTCTCCGGCTCCAACATTGTATACTGTGACCTCCAAGCAACTACAAGGAACTAGACTTAGGCATACCTGGTTTTCCTCCAAGGTTTCCATGACCAATGCATAATCCTCCCAGAACTCTCGCAGCAATTTGCTTCTCTCGAGGGCCCATCTAAACAGGATGTTTTCATCTGCAACAGCTTCAGGGTCTTGACAGATATAATTAAGGGACCAAATTTAACAGGCTTCGAGGGCGCAATATTACAGCAGTTTTATCTGCGTTCAATGTCTGGCTGTAATGAATGATGGGTATTGTACTGTACCTTCCTCTAATGGAGCACCAGAGGCTAAGTCCAGCCCATCAACCTCCGACAATGCAACGCTTCTCTTCAGAAGGTATAGCGAGCGCTTACGGGACACGTTGTTACTGTGTATCAATCCGTTTTGTAGGATCCTCCAGAACTGTATTGACAGACGGGGGTCAGGTCTACCTGAGCAAGTCAGGCTTTGAGAATGCTGAGGAAACAGATAGTCTGACAGCGCTGTCAAACACAACAGGGTGCGATCTGTCACCACAGGTGAGCTGCTACTCATGTGCCACTTGTACATATCCGCCAATATGAACCGCAGTGTAGCTGATAACTTTGTATCCCTGTAGCAATTGAGCAGGGTAAATATAATTCTGACCGTAATTTTAGAGACCATGGAATCTGATAATGTTTTGATGCAGGCCAATGCAGATGACAGCGTTATCAGTGCCAAGTGTTCGTCAGATGCGAGAGCAGGAATCAAAACAGCCATGACTTCAATGGCAACGTCTAGATGTAGTGGTCCCTGTCTGTTACATTCCTCCTCAGTTCGATCTTTTGACAGCTGCAACGTTGGTAGGACAGATAGAGCTACTTTCCTGGTTGCACCATTGTCAATCATTAGGAGGCAAACACTAAGAAGTCTGCATAAAGCAGATAATGCTTCTTTAGTGGGCGTATTCTGCAAAATGTTGGCAGATATATTTGAGAGTAAAGGAAAGCATTGGGTCCAAATAATAGATTCAACTTTTTGTATGCAGTACTCTCTTTTTGCAACTGTTAAGCAGGTATCATTCCCAGCATCCAAGGTTTTCCCGATCCCCTCAATGAAAGTTGCCAGCGCCTCTATTCTGTCGTTATCAGGCAACGAATCACTTGGCCAGCACAACGCATCAAATACAATTTCATAGTTAGGGGAACTGGACAAAAGGGCGTTAATTAAAAAAGAAGACATTGCGAATGGCGGGCGGACATCAAGAAACGTGAAATTATCTTTCCACAGCATGCGTTTCCATGCTCGCAAAACGTAAACTTCCTTATACGTCATCGTGCGGACAAACACTCGCGAGATGTGTTCACCAATCGACGATTTCTTTATCACTTCGGTTATAAAAAAAATAAATAAAAAAAAAATCATGTATGATATAGCTACCTATAAACTATATCCAACAAAAAACAAAGACCATTGCCATTTTAAAGAATGTATTTTCACTATCAGATGAAAATGGTACACAGCCTGCACGGTTAGTGTATTTACAAGTGTCAGAAAGCTGCAGGGAATAGTGAAGGCAAATGTCTCTATGTATTTTGATTAGGTAGCAAATTATTATTTACCAGTGATTAAGCAATGTGCTACAACTGCTTGAAAGTAATTGCAGATAATGCATAATTCAGAAGGTCGCAGTGTCTGAATCGCTATGTTTAGGTGCATTGGATCAAATCAAGTCATACTAATTACATTTTACAAAGAGTTACTGTCAATCACTTTTGAGGCACTTGAGCGAAGGAAATAAAAGTTATTTGTTTCCTGGTTACATAATACAAAATAGGTCGATTATAAACGTAACAGAAGTGGTGCTGTGTGCTAATGAAAAGGCAAAATACAGCATTAGGCCTACTATAGCGCTGCGTTTCAAAGAAATAATAACTGCAAGAAAACCATTATCTGTGGCACAGTAGAAGTTATAAAATCTTAATTTTGTCTCCCTGTTACGGAGTACGCACGCACGCACGCACGCACGCACGCACGCACGCACGCACGCACGCACGCACGCACGCACGCACGCACGCACGCACGCACGCACGCACGCACGCACGCACGCGTTCATTCTCTCTCCCTCGCTCAATTTCTCAGAGGAGCGAATGTCAGTGCGAATCTCAGTGGTGCCCCTTTACGTGCGTTGAGGTACTGCAGGGTGAGTTTTGCTGCCATAAGCCCATCCTCCGGCTCATGTTCGTGAACCCAAGTTCTAATGTCCGGTGGGAAGACTTGTATCAGCTACTCCAATATGAGTGTTTCCCCAATGTCCTCCTTGGTCCTCTGTTCTGGTCAAAATTCAACGTTGGTCGTTGGAGCCCGTGCAGGCAATGACACGTTTCGATTCGTTGGCGATTCTCCAGGCAGCATTGCTTCCTCGCAGAAGTGTTGGCAGTAGCTCTCTGGCAAGATGTCAAAAATCACCAAAAGGGCTTCTCTCAGGTCCAGGTAGTTATTGGACTCCTCTCCATCAATCGCACTTTAGGCCTCCAGTGCCTTACCCGTGAGAAGGGGAACCAGTCTGCAGGCCCGTTCCTCCTCTGGCCACTGGCACGTTCATGCCACTCTCTCAAACCTGAAGAGGTCCAGAGGCCTAAGAAGGATGGGTTCCTCGGATCTGCTTTGACTTTCGGACCAATGCCATCTCTCAGTTTGGCGCTTATCCGATGCTTTGCATTGACGACCTCCTGGAAAGGATTGGCAGGGCCAACTACATCACTACACTGGACCTTTGCAAGGGACATTGTGAGGTACCACTGGAGGGGGAAGATCACTGGACTCACCCTCAACTTACAAAAAGTGGGCCAAAAAGGAAACCAAGTACAGTGGGTACCATTTAGGAGGGGGTGAGGTTCAGCCACAGGTGGACAAGGTGTTGGCCATCAGGGACAGCCCCTTGCCGGGGGACAAGGACCCGGGTGAAGTCTTTCCTTGGCCTGGTTGGATGGTACCGAAGGTTCCTTCCTCAGTTCGAGGACGTGGCAGCGCCCCTGAGCAACCTCCCCCAAAAACCGCCAGCAACCCAGTGATGTGGAGTGGGAGCAGGCCATTGGGAACCTCAAGGCCTACCTGTGTTCTTCCCCGGTTCTCCGAAGTCCCGACTGCAGAACGATTCCTGGTCCCTGCCTCGGGTGCTAGCTTATGGAAGGCCAGGTGAGGAACAACCTGTACTGTACCTAAGTTAGAAACTGTTACTGTGGGAAACCAGGTGTTCTACCATTGAAAAGGAGTGTCTGGCTATCAAGTGGGCACTGGACAGCCTCCGCTACTACCTCCTTGGTCGAGAATTCGACCTCCACACCGACCATCGGGCACTGCAGGGATCCAGACAGTGAAGGATCAATATTGCCGGGGCACCGGGTGGTATTTGGAACTCCTGCCCTTCAAGTTTGTAGCGTTCCACAAATTGGGTAACGAGAATGTAATTTCTGACCATCTCTCTCGGCTGCCTCTCCTTGCTTCTGGAGAGCAGGGTGGTAACAGATCCAGTCATTGGCTTCAGCAGCACCTGGTGAACACACACACACACACACACACACACACACACGTATCTACTCTCCCTCCGTCGCTCAATTTATCTAGATTGTTGGGTTACAAACACGCAAACACAAATCCTTGTTAAACCCGTGGGTTGTTTATTTATACTTATCAGGAGTGACATGTCGTGTTTCACTGTTCTCATTTCTCCATACAGTTCCGGGTTCATCACAGGTCCTAAGCCGGGCCTCGCAATTGGTGCTTGTTCTGTGTAACGCAGGCGCATTGCTAATGCAGGATACCATTAATTTGTACCGGACAAAATGGTGTTCAGTATTTATTTTGTAACTAATAATTGGGTGGTTAATTGTATGGTTAAACAGTATGAAGTTATTACATAGGGTGTTCATATTGGAATATGTAATAACTGTAATAATCTATAGGAGATGAATTGATTGAATTGCTGTGTTGGTATGCTCTGTTGTGTGGAGCTTACCATTTAAAAGAACCTGTGTTTATGGGTTCAGGGGAGTCTAGAACTGACTGTGACCAGGGCAGCATTTTCTTAGTACATACGGGAGCACGAATTAAAACCATAATTGCACTGACGTCCCAAAGTGTTACTGTGCCGTTATCTTTGGAGGGTTAAGTGAAGCCTCACGACCCACTGCCTAATGCTCCCGATCAACAGTTACTGTGTTGTCAAATGTACATTTGACAATCAAAACAGAACTAAATAAACCCCTTTGTCTGTGTTACCTATTGCGTACTAATTTAAAAACATTCAATATCCGATCAAGTATAGTGTATAATAATGGAATATTGGAAACAGTGGAAGGACATAAGATGCAGGTTGGTTTGTGGAATTGTTTAGTATAAAATTCTTAAAATCTATGCCCCAGTCTTTAATCAGAATTTGTGATATTATACTGAAAACATTCACAATTCATGAATATACTTCTGGTTCTGAGATATAGCAATTATAATAAATTGGTGTTGGCAAAAATGTGTGACATTGTCAGATCTTAAGTAAAAAAATATATAATAATGGGAGTATTTACAGAATATACAACACACAAAAAGTAAATAAATATGCTAAATGCGCTGGTTACAATGATGCATGTAGTTGCCTGTGTCATAAAGTCAACATGACCCTGTGATTAATCAACATTTGTGTGGCGCAACTGGAAAAGAAGGATTGTCAGTTCCGCTTGCTTCTGCAGCAATGTTTGTATGCACGCACCACCATCACAAAGGTTATTCTCCAGTACATCCAGATGATGGGTTCCAAAGTCTTCACATACTTCCCCCTACAATACGATGCCATTAAGGGGGAAAGGTCAAAAAAAGCCATAAGGAAGTCAGTTCTGTTGGGAAATTTACAGTATGAACTCCAGCAACTGTTCATCCCCTAGCAGGTCTAGGGACAGGCAGTTTGTGGACCTGCGGCCATAGAAGGAGGGCTTGCTGGGGTAGTGGAGGGGGAGGTAATAACTATGGCCCCCCGGGCTCTTGGTGTTAAGCTGGGGGTCAGGGAGACCAAAGGTGTAACTGTGGGAGGAGTCAGGCAGCAATGTGGTGCCCAGAGGTGCAGGAGGAGGAAGGAGGCGAACGTCATCCAGACTCTGACTATGGCGGTCCACGCCCAGCTGTATCCGTGACTTCAGCACCTGGAATACACGTTGGGAGAGAGGACATGTTAAATAACTACATCTGTGTTACATTAAGGGATCACCAGGAAGGAAGGGGGTGGTTTAACAAAGGTGAACAAATGACTGACCTGTCCTAAGGTATCTTTGCTGCGAAGCTTCACTAGATCAATGCTGCAGTCTACATCCCCTTTGTATGAAAATAAAATCCATGGAAATCAGTAAACTGGTGGAATTTGGCCAATTTGGGTCAATAAGGCATGGCTATTTATTTTATTGTCATTTTATTGTTGCTTAATTTTTTTATAATAGGGAAATGATCCTTTCATTCATACCTGACGAGCACGTATCTGAGTTGAGGTCAGGACAATCCACTGACACGCCCTCTAGAAGCTCAGCCAGTTGAAGAATCTCCTCTGGGTCGTCTACAGACACCTCTTTAGGACATTCTACACTAACCTGAGCCTCTGTGGAGGAATTAAGAATACGATGCAAGTGACATTTTTTTTTACTAAAAGGCACATATATCATTGTTTAGTAGAACAGATCTTAAGAAAATCCTATAGACCCCTGTCCCATAGACAAGTAGTATAACTTGTCATGGATGTTTTTCTTATCTGGACATTTTCTTTGGCAGGGAATTACTTCCAAGCTTTTTTACCCCCCCAGTTTTCAAAAGTAAATACTCGACAGATCACAACTCAAACTATTATCAGTAATGTTTGCTTACTTACGACACTACTCACCCGAAACCATTTTTTTTTTGGTTTCGAAACTATTCAACTGTCCAATTGGCAGTGATGCGTGCGGCTGTATTCATTAGAGTTAAAATGTCTGAAAAACTGTCAAGGCAGCTCTTTTCCCTCGGCTCTCTGATCCAACACTAACGGTCTCTCACCTTCTTCCTGCCATTCCTCCTCATCAGTGCGGGCCTTGCTTCCAGTGTCGATGCCCGAGGTGTTTGAGCTGCCGTGACTGGCCACAGAGCTGAAACACTTGTCTGCCCGCTGTGTGCCCTCCTCCTCCATAGAGGCCATCTCGGGGGAGACGCTGTGTTGTCGGGTGTTGGCCTCCATCCCCAAGCTGCTGGTAGAGTGACGAGACAGACGAGGGCTGCCCTCGCTGCCCGGAGGGTCCGTGTCCAGATCGTCACTGATGTAGGACTCCCTGTAGCGCTTCTTCTCTGGGAGCAGAAATATCAAAAATTGACGTTTTTCAAAAACTGCACAACACAGAAATACAATTTGCTGCCGTTTTACCCGAGACACATGTTTTGATGGATCAACGGTCAGAAAGTGGGTGGGGGGCTGGTGATCAAACTATGAAGCATAACCTACGGTTAGTTGATCTTTAAGTTTGTTTCCTTATATGCCATTCAAATTTGCAGAGCCATTACAGTCTCTCATTTTTCAATAAACTCTTATAGCTTGCTAGCATTTCATTTAACTACACGTCTTCAATAGCCAGACTTAGTTACATTCAACATGCTTGTGATAGTACATTGAAGTATAACTGCAAACACTGTACTAAAAGTATTCTAGCAGCCGATAGCCAAGCCAATAGCGATTCCACTGGCTACCCTCCTGCTCACCCTCACTCTCCTCCAGCTGGCGCAGGTGTTTGAGGGCGGGCTGCAGGCTCATGTAGAGGCGGTGGCTGCTGCTCAGGTGCAGCAGGAGGTGTCGCGAGCGGAACGGGGACCCTGTGTAGTAGACCAGCTTCCTGGCTGACGGCAGACCATCTGGCTGGATCTCAAATTTCTTTCCCTGAAGAGAAAGCCCCATGGAATCATGCACATCACCGTAATTGACGCTCATCAAATAATGATGATGACCCCTCCTTTTCCAAAAGAATAGATAGAAAGGATGTTGAGAGTACCAGGAAAGTGAGCCTGCCCACATTGAACCAGGGGAAGTCATACAGAAGCTGCCGTATGTTGTTCACTTCCTAGGAAAAGAAAACACATTGTCGGTAACACTGACAGAATAAAACATCGATTCATGGTATATATTGACTTGGCTCTCAGAGGCAAATACCTCCAGGGTCTACGACCTTTTCTCTCCTCAAGAGCCATCTGGTGCTGGCCGACAGGCCGTGAGGTCTTTAGAGTATCTCACGGTCTGCTGGCTCTGTAATCAGCCAGGCCCAGAGCCCCTAATCCCCCCAGATGGCCCCTGATGGACAGATCAAACAGCTGAGGTGGAGGGCAGACAGACAGGCCCCATCACCTGGTGCTCTGCCTTGGCTGGAAAACCCACACATTCTGCCACCCTCGTCTCCCGGGAGGTATTTCACGACCAGAGTTCAATACTCTTGATAGAACCCAGGTTGCGCTCTGATGCACACGCTGACAGACACACACGGCAACTTGCATACACACACGCACCTGATAAACCTGCATTCCTCTGAGGGTCAGTCCGAGCAGGGCTGTGCCCCTCTCCTCCTTCTTGTCCTGGGTAAAGTAAATGATGAGATGTCAAAAAGGCCTCCGAGCTGTTCAGATAACAAGCCATTCCACAGCTTAGGCTTTTAACTATTTCATTGGAACACTTGGGCTGTACACAGAAACCAAGAGGAGAACACAGCAAATCAAAAGTGATTGTCCATTATGCAACCGGCAAACCAGCCTTCACAATGCACATCGATAGCGGAGAGATTTTGAAGCCGGGAATAAAGTGAAATGGTGTGGTTATGATTCATGTTATGCAACTGGTCTGTAGCCATCAATCCCGTTAAACTCAACTAAAACCTAAAGCTAGCCCCCCCCGCCCCCACTCCCCCAATTCTGATCTTTTCATAAGAAAATCATTAATTAAGGAATTCTTCTTTTAAAATTAGCCAATAGAAACCAAATCTTTGCAACGAAAAGCGACACAAATTAAGAACTGCCCACAACAATGAATTGTCTCATTATAGTAAGCCCCAAGCAACACACATCAAAACAAAAATAGAAAATAGACAGCTGGTCATCTCTCCAGACCCCATGCCCTCTGACCTTCTGCAGTCGATAGAAGGTGACGGGTACGTCCTCCAGCCGACAGGACTCCCTGATGAAGTGCAGGATGGCGTCTCGGGCTGGCATGCCCCACAGCTCCCGGTGCACTTTGGGACCGTGACAGTGCAGATAGTCAACTCCACGCTTGGCTACAATCTACAGCAGGGAGGGACCCATAGACAGCAGAAAGGGTCAATAAGATGGGTTTATTGTTATAGCGCTGAATTGGTAACGCTTTTAAATTGAGATGACTCCAAATGTATTTAAATCATTCAAACTGTGATTAAATAGAATTTTTTTGTATTATCAATATTGTTTAACTTTCACAGATACTAATTTGATTCCTGAAGGGGGTTCTTTAAACAAACACTAATGTTGGACCTATTTGGACCTATTCAATAAAAAACAATTAGGACACGCTAAGCTCCAGTCGTACCCAGGGAGGGAAGTACTCCTTGGGCTGAAAATAGGGAGTGGTGCCGCCATGATCGTCCGCTGGCGGAGGGTGGTCGGCCAGGTCAGCCTGCAGGGCGTACCCTGCCAGCTGGAAGTACACCTCCTCCTGCTGACGGCATTCAGAGCGCAGCACCCGCTCCCGCAGGTCAGAATAGTACAGACGCCGTGCCTTCCGCTCACTGGCACAACACAATAAGGACGGGGGGGGGGGGGGGGGGGGGGGGGGGGGGGGGAGCAGCAGCGCATATACAACTGTTAGGAAGAGGTAGTTACTGGACTGTAACAAAGAAACAGAAAGAGTTGCAAGAGGTAAAGAGGAGAATGCTTTTTTTTTTTTTAAGTAGTGGTGTTGGTCCTATTAGGACATAGATAGAGAGAAAGGGCATGGGGGGGGGGGGGGATTTACCAGATGAGCCTGCCGTTCTCCACATAGTACTGCACTTTCAGGCAGAGTAGCAGGGGCAGAGATCTCTTCTGGAACCCCTGTGGGAAGGAACAGGGATGTGTGAATGGGCCAGCAAGTGCTGGTAAAGCTTTTTGTCATGCTAAAGACAATGCATGGTCTCTTATGTAGGGCACTGAGCTCAGAGCTGCAGTGGTCTTTAACTGGGAACTGGGGTGAGTCATGGGGGGGGGGGGGGGGGGGGGGACGACATGCTGATCATTTAATACGAGTGCCTACAAAATCTACTGATGTAGAAAAGAATTCATACCATTACCTTTCCCGAATCTTGTTTCCATTCCTTAGGAAAATACTTGATTAGTTTCTCCTCCATGTCCAAATATATGTGTTCATTGTCTGATTTGAAAGTAAAAAATGTAGAATAGAAGACCACAATTAGGAAACAAACAAACAAAAGAATAATCAACTCGGGCGTAAAATTTCCCTAACAATGACATTAATTAGAGGAGAAAAAATTGTTCCTTCCATTTGTGGGAGAAGTGGGAAGCCAGTAACGAAGCATGTTTACTTGTCTACTTGTTTAGTGGAGTGTTAGCATGCCAGCTTTTTATCCAACAATGTGAGGTTCTCCATGTCACTTATGAATAGTCAATCACATACACTTCTTACTCTACAGACCCATTGCAAAAATAAATAAAGTGTTTTATCACTGTCTAATTTGGTCCATTTCAGTGTACTGGGGCTGATAAACAGGTTGAGGTTAAGTTCCTGCGTCAGATCCCGTCTCCATCACGCCATTTTCCTCTTATCTCCTAGAATCGAGCAATCTTCTCATGAACATGAAATATGTTCTTGTTTTCTGATACTATTCATCCCTAAACCATTTCCGTGCCACACGGCTCATTGCTCATTCTTATTACAAGACCCTGATCCCCCACATGACTCACTGACAACTCACTCCCCAAACTGGTCGCCGTTCATTTCATCACATCCCCTCTTTCTGACTCACTCACCTCTCTCTCCCCTCACACTAGGGGCACGGAGCGAGATGCCTGTCAACTCTTCTCCCCCTACCTCTTTTTCATCCTCTCAAACCCTCCCTTTTCCAGTCATCCATCCATTCCTCCCCCTAGTGAAGAGGTGGAATGCAAGAGGGCATTCCAAGCTTAATGAAGTTAATATTGTTGGAATCCGGCCCCGAGTGGTCGCTGGACCAACAGCACTAAAACAAAAGGCTGCTTGTTCAAGAGGTGAGCCACACAAGATTAGCGCAGAGTTTCAACATATTCACACAAAGCGAGAAAGGGAACAAGACTAAGAGAGTGACAAAACAACAAAAAAAGAGAAAAATTAGAAGGAGTTTGCTCAGGGCTTGAAGAGGATTAGAATTCTCAATGATGCAAACGGGGAATGCAATTTTCCTCCCCCAACAATCCTTTTGGTGAAATCCTCTTTTGGCCACTAACCCAGTTTTCTGCACTATTATGTAAACAGTGCTGAGTAGAATAGGACTATTAAGTCCTTGAAATGTTTGTTTGGAGTTGTGCATGTATTTGACAGCGTAAACAAGTTCACTAAGTCATCGCTGGGCCGAGATGTGGGCATAATGTCGAGCAAGCAATCCGCTTCCGATTACTTCCTTCAGCATCATCACATCTGGTGATCTTTTGACCGTACGCAGGCTAATCTACTGTAAACACGTGTTTTGAGGGTCAGAGGTTCTGGAGCCAAGTGCTCGCTTACCTTTCACTACTGTAAATCCAAAGAAGTGCAGCTCCTTGATCCCAAGGAGCTCCAACACACGGTTGAAAACATCTTGCCCTGTGGACTTGGCCTGTGGTAGGCAAACCAACAAAATGCATGGTGAGGAGTTAACATAACTTTGTAAAGCAAGAGTAAGTGAATCTTGACGACCCATACTGCATATTCTACAATATGCCACCTAGATTAGGTTTAGGGCAGAAGGAAATTCCTATTTTACAAAAACCTTCAAGAATAAAGCTAGACATATTACATTTGAAGACCGAACACTAATTAAATACCAACCCCCACAGTGATGTCCAGCTGTTCTTTATTGGGGAGGAGTACGCAGACGGTTCTCTCGGGCTTGGCAGAGACAGACATTGTGTCTGGGAAAAGTCTCTTCTCAGTCAGACCTCCTCCAACGGCCCCAGCTTTATTTCTCTCTCAAACACGGCAGCTTCTTCACTTCCTCTCTCTGGTTGGCGCCGCTGTTTCCTTCATGCTTGGTCTATTAAACAGACGTAAAACGGAACGTGTTTCTAAGATACGTCAGTGCCAAAGGCTGATTGTTGGTGTATGTCCACCCCTTGGCCAAGTGAAAAAGGTGAATCGTTTAAATCTGATGCCCAACGGTCCATCAAGTTCAAAAAGCATTCGGGGAGACAAAAACATAGACAATTTCAGGTTTGAACTAGGTCTACATCAGTTATTTCAATATTTGATCAATCACATCAAGCGACAATGTCACTGAACCCAAAACCAGCTCTATCGTGCAGCTGTTTTTTAAACAGTAGGCCTACGAGCGGGGATGTAGGCACGCGCTCAAGTGAGGTGTGCACCTCATCAATTGACCCAAAGCCCCGACTGGTACAATCCTCGGCTGATTAGTCAGGGCTTACCTCCTAAAATCAATTAATCAGATGAGTGAATGCGGAGAGCCGACTCTGATCCCCTGTACAGACCTAGACCATAGGATGGGTGGACAACACAGGAAAACAAGGCTGATCAAGGGAACAATATTACCTCAACGTAATGCCAAAAGCAAACAAAGCACGGCCATTATACATGTCGGCAAAACACTTCATTAAATACAGAAAAAAACAGTAACATGTATAGTTGTTTTCCATAGAGATATAATAATAATATAATAATAATAATATATAATAAATAATAGAAGAACAATTAAAAATGCCCATAAATCCTTGACTAATCAATAAACAACAGGCTATGTACCATGAAGTTGAAATACCACAGCCTTATTGGAGGATAAAAGCCTCTAAAGTAAAGCGTTGGTACAATCAAGTGAACCTACCCAATGCTGTGACTCACAAGCACAACAGTGGTCTTTAGTGGTGTGAGACTTCCTTGGGAAGACTCAAGAGCATGTTCAGACAGAGCCTAACTCACACACCTGTCCAACAGAAAAAAAGCGAGCACATTTCTAAAACCTGAAAATCCAGCGGTCCTAACAGTCACATCACTATGAAGTCACAAGCCCTAGGCAATGATAAAAGATTTAGATTGAACAGGCGGTGTAATAGCCTAACTTTTACTGTGTGGTATATTGTATTCAAATGTTGCAGTACAACAAAGATTGAATCCAAATACATTTAATCAAAGTTTGAGGCTAAAAAACAACTCGATATCATGCTTTATCATTTGTCTGTGCTACCTGTCTAACTTTTTGTTAAGATTAAGAGTGTACTACAACCCCAATAAGCGGTATCAAGAATGCAAACACTTCTTCTGTTTGAAGAAAGATCACAGGCAGGGTTTAGCCCATGGCCATTATGCCCTTTGCTTTTGAATGGTGCTGTGCACAAAGATACAATCATAATTATATTCCACCCTATTAATCGCAATTTCTAAAATGTTAGCTAACTCAATAAGATATTGGTTAACTCTTCAGACACCATCTAGTTGTTTGAATAGAGAATTAATGGAAACTACATTATAGAGCCATCTGCCAGTATTAAACACCCAAATCCCTTGCCCTGGACCCAAACTATTAAAGCAACATTTCTGGTTCACTGTCCAAACATTTTGAATTTCATACTTTCATTTAAGTGCTGAGGGACAAGCACCCAATAGTGGAATGGTAGACCTGGATTGGCCAGAGGACTCACAAACTCTCACACACTACCACAAAACAACCAATCGCCCTCAGTCCATCGCTCCAACTGAAGTTAAGCAAGACAAGATATTCTACCTTTGTTGGATAACTGTAGTGTTTCGATCATGGTGATAAAATAATGGACAAATAGGCAATGAAATTAATTCATATTATGACCCGACTAAAATACCCACTGGGAAGGGAAGCGCCTAAATAAATAAACGATCGTGTAAAGCCATAAACAAATCATTTACTTACCGGCTGCTTATTATGCAAAAACGTTGGCAAACCCTTCTTTGCTGGTTAGTTTTCCGTATTCAAATATATGAAAACGACACTCGTTTTAGAACAAACATAACGGAGATCGTAGACACTGAAAGGCAGACAAGGTTCATTTGCATGGGGTTCAAAACTTTTAACAGAGGCGCCGGGGCGCTCCAGTGATGTGAAGCGCAAACAAGTGGGCCATACCAATTTAAACGGATAGAGGGGGTGTCAAGTAGTGCTGTTTTTTTCCCTTACAGTGGTCCACAGTTTAAGGTTTACCACCACTACACATTGACACGAAAATAAAATATTTTGCAGCGTACTCGAAACAGGACGAGGCTTAATGGTGGCGCTATGGAATTTAATCAGTATAATGTAGTTTACTTTGACTCCACATGTAAACTTGTAAAATTGTATTTCTTAGATCATATCATTTATTTTATTTGATATTTAATGGGTCGCCAATCAAAATGGGATCAACCAATCAGATTAATTAAGAAAAAACAGCAGCCCCAGACGTTACTGCAAAAGTAATAAGATGCTTTCTTTGATTATCCAATGTATTGTGTTTGGAATTAGTGAACTATCATACGATTTAGAACAATTAGAAAAAGACAAATAAATGGAAGCAACATCTTCAACTACTAGATCTTTCAAAAATAATTAGGCGGCATTCATTTGCTGTTCAAAGAAACTGGTGAGGACATAGGCCTACACCAGTTTGACATTCAGTTAAACGGTTCACTGCTTACTATTAAACTCAATGGATACATTTTCTAATAACATCAGTAGACCTACTCCTAGAATATGTCTGGGAAATTGACGATATCCCTCTAAAAAGCAGATTACCGAGATTAACATTTGATAATCTCAGATTAACTAATGCTAATTAGATTGCAAGGCCATATTGCCGTTGCACTAAGAAAGACATACAACTGCAAACAGATTACTTTTTACACTAACAATGTAGTTTCAGTAGAATTTTCAAATTTCAAAGCCAGCAGACGGTTGAACTGCACTTTGTTGTGGTGTTTCTGTGACATGTTTCTAGCCTCTTAACAAGATTAGAATTGCATTTAGAAATGCACATTTGTCCTCTTGTTTAGTTTCAAGCGGGATGAGGGAGGCTGATAATTTAACCTCCCATGACCTTCGACCCTGGCACACCCACATCTCATCCTGGCAATCAGATTGTGCAATTTAGGTCCGTTGCTGCTTTTGGACATACATTACGTAATCCCACAATGCCCCTGTGCTCTGAAATGAGAGGGGACTCTAGAGAGACTGGGTTAAGGGGGATCAATTTGGCTGCGTTCAATGGTAACAATTTATTTCGATAGGAAAAAGATTCCAAAGATCAAATGGTTCGCGTCGGACCTTAACGTCATGTGTCGGGGAAATGGATCCTCTTTCCTGGACTAAAAATGACATACATTATTTGGTTGTTTGCATTCGCATTTAAGGAAGAGTTTTAATTTGTCTTATACCTTGACCCTAACACACTGTTTAGTTTTAAGAGTCATGGCCTGAATAAAACATTGTGGCACATTTGGCAGAAATCCACATTTATCTAAAACAACAACACAAATAGTTTTGTCATTTAATCTTGCGTATCATTGTTCTCTCTCTCAAGGTTTCAGGACGGTCCCAGGTCTCTGAATAGGAGGGGTATCCAATCCTTTTCATTTTACAAAGTACTTTTAAACATATCTAAAACTTGTTTTGCCTGCGAGCAGCTAATTAGGAGTCCTGCTCTATAAAATAGAATGGCCCCTAGTGAGCAATCAGATCAACAACAAAAAGTATTGTTCAACCGTTTATACAAGTAAATTACATTTAAAAAAATAAATAATACAAAGTGTAGTTGTCGAGATACATGAAGTAAAAATTGGAAACCCATACATTTATAATACACGTATTTAATGGTAAAGGGAGCAATGACATAAACCATTTTGACAAATAAATGACAAGTTGACAATAGCCTCTAGCTGAAAGCTTAAATAAAATTACCCCTCTCAACTAAAATTAACATGAATCAAACCAATATTATTTTTCATTAACCAAGTGTTTACAACCACCATGTGCTTTTTATCATATGACTATACATTTTGATCCGGCTACTATTTACAACCTTTACATTTAAAACCACTGTAGTAAAATGTTAATGCTTTTTGCAAATCTTAACTTTCCCAACACCAGGTTGGGATTGTGTTGTGCACAATGCTGCAATGGAAAGGGACACTATACAGTACAGTATAAAAACCTAAAGCCATGGCTGCAACGGCATCAACCCAATATCGAGCCCAAGCTGTTGCCTTTACAACCGAAAAAAAAGGTTGAAACAAAATTGTACAAATGATCTTTCCAAGTACAAAAGCTGTATCAATGAATTTGTGATGAAAATGTATGGTAACTGTAGCTTCATTTGCGAGATGAAACACATTATAAAGGTGAGGACAAAATGTGCATAATGATTTCACTTGGATTAGCTCACCAATGCAACCATTTCCTTTTTAGCAGCTACATTTCCAGTTCTCATATGACTGTCTGATAAGATAGTTACAACAACCTTTACATAAATAACACTGAAATACAAGTCTAATCATGGTGGAAATTACTTTCCAATGCAAGTACTCAAAATTACAACATAAAAAATACAATTAAAAGAATATCTTTAAAATGGCAGTAGAAAAATAAAATTAGGTATTCCCATTCAATAACATTCCAAAATAAAATAAACTGATGAAAGATAAAAAAAAAAAAAAAAACACTGATATTTGAAAGTGTCTTCCACATGGAAGCATATGCATATAAAAACCATGTGATAAATCTGATACAATATGGGGTTTGGGTGCAGTGAGGTAACAGCTCCACATTCTTAATGTTTAGCCATGTGTTTGGATTTGAGAGGCCCTCCTACTGAAAGAACTTTAAGCCTGCAACCAGGAAGAACTTCTCCAGGAAGATCTCCGAGTCGAGGACAGCAATATGAGCGGCTCTGCCAATAAGGGAGTTGGCGGTGTTGGGCAGGGCATGAATGACATCATAGCGCACCAGGTTACAGTCTTTGTTTTGAAGAACAGGCAGCAGCAGGTTCTCAATCATCTCAGCATACACTGGGCCTTAAGGAGAGTAGGAGGGAAACAGGAGAATGAGTTGTAGCATGTTTGCCTAACCTGCATAACAAGGCAGGTCTTGACATGGATGAATAAGAGAACTAGTGCACTGCGTCTAGCCCGACTTGACACGGCATTGCATCAATGTGCTCACCTGTCTGTTTGTCTTTTAAGGCAGTTTTGCACATCTCAATGCGAGCAGAGTGATACGGCACATAGCGATCCTGCAGCGATCCGACCAGCACCACGTTCTTGAAGAACTGAAGACCTTTGAAAGCACATTGAAATATGAATTAACAGTGAGCTCACCCGTAAAGGGCACCGTCCCATCCCTGTTAAGACACCGTACCAGACTTCTTGCTGAGCTTGTAGAGGAAGGTTTGGCGAGGATCAGAATGATCCCGGCAAGTCAGCTGCAACAGGGAGCCTGACTTCTTCCACTTCTGCATGAACCACAGGCCTGTGGACAGTGGACAACAGGCTTTAGTGAACTGCCCCAGTAGCATTTATTCCCAAGGGGAGAAGGTACATGTTTTCCATGAAGACTAACAGTTGTTAAAAGTAGAAATTCAGTAGAAAGTAAATAACCCTACTTGCAACTCATGCTGGGTGTTATGCATTAGAAAGCTTATCAAAAGTAAAAGTATATACAGTGGCATACCTTGTATATCAATGTAATGAATTACCAATCCACTCATGTAGATGGGGGAGACTGACCTGTGTTGACCAGCGCAGAGCTGTTGTAGAGGGTGCCGAGGTGAGGTCCAGACAGGGAGAGGAAGGTGTGCAGTCTGCTCAGGTAGCACTTGAACCTGGGCCGGCTCAGCACCGAACGGACTATGAGGTTCCCCAGTGAGTGGCCCACAAAGCTGGCAAACACACGCGCACACACACACACACACACACACACACACACACACACACACACACACACACACACACACACACAACAGGGAGACCAGACCCACTGTAAGGTAGAGTCCAGCACGGGTTTGGGTTCCCGCGAGTTTTGGAGCAACGGGTGAAAAATATCCTACAGTTTAGTTTACGGGTGCAGTCGGAAGTGAATAGGCCCCAGGTGGGCTCTCTCCTCTCATTGGATGCGGCGCCTCTCTCTATTCTTTGCTATTATAATGAGTGATATAGCCTAGTGTTAGCTAGGTGTTTTACATGATACGTTTTACTTGTTCAGGCTGTAGGCGTTCAGGCCAGGGAAGACTTTGGGCGTACATTACAGATGATCTTTTGAAGATTTGTTTTGGTAACCTATCACTATTGACTGTTCTCAGTGATCGGCAATAGAAACACGTGAAGTGAATATTCATTTGAGAATGATGCGTTGGAAAAAATGTTTACGCTTGACGTTTAATCTCTACTAAAAATCAGCTGTAGTTGTGTTTTAAAAACGATTTGATTGCTTTTGTCTGATCTGTAAACAAAGTAAATAAGTAAATAAATAAAAATGCTGTCCAACTGCTAGTGGACTGATTTGAATTCGGGCACTGTTCGGGTCTTGGAATTTATATGCAGCAGGTTGGGTGGGGTCCTGTTGTCGGCTAACAGGTGGAATGTGGGTTTAACCACTGCGAGTACGGGTTTACAAAACAGGACCCGTGCAGGACTCTGCTGTAGGGTCCAGGCCCTACCACTGCTAATATGTGGCAATAAGTGTTTCTGAACGTAAACTCATTAGGTGGTGGTCAAAAACAACGTACCTGATTTTAGACAAGGTGAGATTGTAAATCTGGATGTACTGTATGATTTCATCCAGCAGCCGGTCAGTCATAGACTCAAAGTCAGCAAAGGTGTCATTCTGTAAATGAACAGTTGGTGTGCAGAATAAATGATGAAATGATTTAGCAGTATGCTTAGCTCCTAACAGTGACGTGTGAAGGCAGCAGTTGAGTGTTTTACCTGGTTCCTCTCTGACATGAGAAAGTCAATCCGAGACCCAGGCAGCCCCAGCTCCAGGTAGGTCTTCACCAGCCTCAGATCTGCACTGTTACCTGAAAAGTGATTCAGTTCATACACACTTTATAAACCGTTTCCAACTGAGTTCTGTTACACATTATACATAACAAATAAAGCAAAGCCA
Organism: Aplochiton taeniatus; assembly: GCA_017639675.1. Taxonomy (NCBI): domain Eukaryota; kingdom Metazoa; phylum Chordata; class Actinopteri; order Galaxiiformes; family Galaxiidae; genus Aplochiton; species Aplochiton taeniatus. The sequence goes on from CM030184.1 coordinate 9,094,623, forward strand.
ACCCAAAATAAGGAACGTTAGAGAAGTAACTTAAGCCTACATAAAAAAAACACCCTACTTAGTGAAGGACAGAGGTAGAGAAAGGCCCTTACCATCCAGGCCATGAACACAGACTATGAGGTGGATGCCCTCGTCAGTGGTGTCATCCTCCTCTAGGCTGAAGTAGGGCACGCTGGAGGCCAGCTCAGCCACCTCGCTGTACAGGAAGCCAGGTAACCTCAGCTGCTTCAGCTCCTCTTTGGCCAGGACAAACCTGGAGAGGGGGAAACCAAGTAAATATCATTATCACATCATAACCCCCCCCCCCCCCCCCAAAAGAAAGCAACGCTACTTAAACAGTGTCCACTTGATCTACAACATTTCAAAATGGGGGAGGGAAAAGACTTGGCACGGAAGACAATGAAGGATTTGGTGGGAAAAAAACAAATGCCCCGCGATGACTCACGCTTTCATGTGCGCTGCGTGGGTGCTCTCGTACCAGCGCAGGCTGGCGGACGAGCAGGCTGCCGCGGAGAGACAGGCCTGTGACCTCCCCGTGGCACTGCCACCACTGCTAGAGGCCAGCGGGGGACAGATGGGCCTCGCCGACATGTCACTTGGCTCCTGGATGTGGCCCAGGCCCAGCTGTTCAAGCAGCAGACTTCGGTCCTGTGCCACTCCGTCCCCCTCGGCTCGCTGCTCCTCGTTTGTCAGGCCGTTCAGGAAGGCCGAGCCGTCGCCTTCCTCGTAGAAGCCGTTCTCGATCATCTCGGTGTCGCCCTCCTCGTCCTCCTCCTCGTCCTGCTCCCCCGGCGCTCCGGTCTGGATGCCCAAGGTTATGGCGGCCGTCTCCAACGGGCTGATCTCGGACACGTCGGTGCTGGAGCGGGAGCCAAAGTAGTTCTCCACCAGGCCCCGTTTGACCATGTCGGTGCTGCTGGTGGCGGAGTTACTGGAGGGGCACGCCGTAGGGGGCTCGCTGCGGGGTGCAGTCTCAGGGGCGCCAATCAACCTGGGGTCCGTCTCCAGCTTGGAGGCTGATGCCGCAGGCTGGGGGTGGCCTAAAGCGGACGGCGCTGGGTGGGCGGTGGGTCGGCCGGCGGACTCCCCAGAAAAGACCAGGCTTTGCTCCTGCACCAGGACACTGGACCTCCTCGCCAGGGCGTCGGCCGTGCTGGAGCCTCTGGAGGTTCCCTCCGCCTCGTCGTCCGACGGCAGGGAGTTGATGGAGGTGAGGGAGGACTGGACCCCGCTGACTGCGCTGGTGCTCTCGGGGTTGGGGGCCGCGTCCCTCGGCTCGCTGGCTCTCTGGCCGGAGCTAGGCGGGACGGGAGGCAACAGGGCCGGGCTCAGGAGAGGTCGCTCGGTCGGCGGAGGCAGCCCTAGGGTCAGCTGAACAGCCACCGAGCTGGCCTCGCTGTCAATGCCCGAGTCGGAGAGCCGTGAGGAGGCACAGGGCAGGCCCCCGTCGGAGAGCCGGGTGCAGTCGCCCTTCGCCTGCTGGGGGGCTGGGCCTGCTCGGCTCGGGGCAGCCGCCTCTTTACAGCCGGGTCGTTCAAAGTCCTCCGCAAGCTGTTTAGACTCCAGCAGGTCTGTCCGAGTGCTCTCAGAAAGGTCCTTCCTGGGGCTGCTGGTGGTCCGACAAGGCAGCAGGACGGTGACTTTCTCCCCCTGGTGAGGGTCCTTGTCACTGGGCTGGACCTCAATATGCCTGAGGCCGGAGGGTTGCTGCTGGGGCAGCTTCTGGTCCACAAGATCCTTCTTGTGCGTTGCTTGGCTGTCAGTGGGTCCAGCCCCAGTGCCTGCCTGGGGCTTGTTCTGTGCGTCCAAGCTCATCAGATTGGTGAAGTATCCTTTTTGGCTAGCAGCGCTGCTTAGGCTGTCCACAACGACAAGATCTAAGTCATTGGAAGGGGCTCCCAGCTCGTACAGAGCCTGTGAGCAAGTCCTTAGGTCAGAGCTAGTGTCCCCCAGCAAGGCATCCCTCTCTTCCCTCTGGGTAAGGGGAGCCTCCCCCTCCTTGTACTTGTTGGTGGCTTCCCCCTGCTGTGGGGCCTTCAGGTTCTTGTAGCCCACCAAGACCACAGAGTCCTTGGAGCCCTGGCGGACCAGCTTCTTGGAGCTTTCCGTCTTGGAGTTCCTCTTGAGTTTGACCGCCTTGCCCTTGGACTTGGGGAGCGGGTGGCAGTTGTTGGGCCAGGTGGTGTCCATGGTGGCGGCGCGGGGCTCGAGGGCGGGGCTCGGGAGGCTGGCCGCGGCGCTGCACTCCTTGGAGCTGGGCCGGTCCGACCTGGCAGACGCGGCGGAGCTCCTGGTGTTGGGCATGCCCAGCCACGGGCCGTCATGGTCTGCAGAGACAGAGACAGACACGTTTTAGAACGCAGTCCGTTTTGATCAGAGCCCCAGTGTCAATGTCATTCCTGGACCGGTCCTACTCCTTACCTTCAGTGATGGACTCCAGATATCGGTCCTCAAAGATAATTGGCAAGGAGCTGACGTCTCCGTCCAGTTCGGCACATTCTACGGGAAGTGGAGGAAGAGTCAGGAAGTAGCTGGAGCTTTTGATGGCGTTGGTCATCTGCTGATGGCTATGAGCACTAAGGGCAGAAGGAAGCAATTGTGAGGTTTCTACATTTCTGACAAGCCCCCGCTGGTGCATGGCTGCAGGCAAGTAACCGAAATCAAAATCAAATCAAAATTCACATTCCAACTCACTGTAGCTCTTGATATGCCAAAGCCGTTTGTCTCGGATGTTCGAGACAAAAGAATGCCTCAGCAAACCGCCTCACCTGCAACAAAACATGACAACATACAATTCCAATTGACATTCATGTGCTGTAATATTTACACCGTAAAAATAACCCATTCGTTCCAGACTAGAAGGGCCAAACATGGCGGTGTGTATCTCACTCTGAGGCCGTGGTGCTCCATGGACAGCAGCGCGGCCACGTTCTCCTGCAACCCGATGACCTCCAGGAACTGACCCCACAGGGCCATGAGCAGAGAGCACAGCTGGGCAAGGTTCATGTTCACCAACTCCGCCAGCTCGTCGGGGCTCTCCCCCTTCTGCTGCAGGAAGGCACAGACATGAGTCAGCCACCAGGGGGCCGAGGGCCAGACACACACACACACACACACACACACACACACACACACACACACACACACACACGGCTGTCTATGGGGAACGAAGAAAAGCCAGCTGAGAAGATAACAGGATTAAGACCTGCTTATGCATCAAGTTTCGGATTGTAAGGTTTTAGTAAATAGGCACGGCCCTCACACTTTTTATATTTTAGACATTCAAATACAGAGACAACAAGAAGCTTTACAGAGCAAAAGGCTAAGCTTAGTACAACTACGTCATCGCGTTTCTCGTATCCAAAGACAACAGATGTGCGGGATATGTTTTAACCTTTTAACCAAAGGAGGATCTCTGCTATTCCTGCATAAACCAGCAATCCAGACTGTTTTCGATACATAGGGCAAAGCGAGATATCTACTTTTAAGGATTTCATCTCACTCAAATAAATGGGACATGCATCACTTATGTATGTTTATCTTACAGGATTGAAGGTAAATATTTCAAAAGAAAATAAGAGGTACTACCATGGAATTATGACTGACAGAAGCTACATATTGAAATCCGAACGGCGACATTTGCAAAGAGTTTGACAGCGTTATAGAAGCCACATTTGCTCCGCACTCACAGGACCGTACCTTGATTTGATCACAGAGCTCAGCCAGACGGGCCTCTACATCCAGTTTCTCTGGGGGGGGGGGGGGGGGGGGGGGGACAACGACGACAAAACAGGGTCGTTAGAGAGGCTTCTCTTTTATCTTTTAGCTCATGTTGGATCATAGACATGGGTGTTAGTAGAGTCTGCAAGGCGGGCTGAAAAAGCAACAGTGTCAGAAGACTTTAGTCAACCTGAGTAACAGGAAGGACACAGCATTGAAGAGAGAAGATAGAGAGACGGACCACCCAGCCGAGGTATGGCACAAGCAATAGACAGGACAGAGGACTAACGCTTGAGATAGAGCAAGGGCAGATTTCAACATGTTTTTGTGTTTGTGTGTGAGAGGAAAGGCAGAGAGAGGAAGAGAGAGGGAAAGAGATAGAGAGAGAAAGGCTGTGTACAAAACAGACGACTGACAGAAGGGTCAAATATTGGTGTGACGGGAAAGTCAACCCTAAAGGTACGGCCACCAGGTGTCGTACAGAAACTACAGAGCAAGGAAAGTGGAGAGGAAAACAAAGGCAGGAGGGAAGTGGATTGGACGGAAGGGTTTCAGGGACATACCTATGAAGATGGGCCCCTGGCTTCGGGGATAGGGTCTTCTGAGTACTCGCTCATATAAGACTTGCATGCTGGGCTTGGCTAGTAGGATTGCACATATAGGTATGTTTAACCTTTTTATGACTACGTCCTCTAGTGTGGGATTAACATCTGTACCTACGCATGCAGATTAAGGTTAGTGAGCCACTAATTACAAAAGCACAAGATTGCGTGAGTGTTGGGAGTTGTTAGGTCAGAGTCACAACGACTTTCTTCAGATTTGCTATAGTTTAGGTTATCATTACAATTAATTTGGTACATGAGGAGTTAGTAAATTGGTTAATGGGGTGCAATTCATAAGCCGGAGTCAGGATTCACAGAGGGGGAGGGACCGGATGAAATGACATGAAGAAAAACAGTGATAAACTTGCCATTTCACAAACAGAAACACTACGTACTGCAAATAATCAACAACAACAAAATATTTCACAACACTACTTACAGTAAATAATCAACACAAAATACATTTCACAATGCATATTCAATAATTAAAATCACAAGCAATTATTAACAGATTCAGACATCAGGTACCTACTAAAAATGTAAATGAAACAGCCGTAAGAGCACGTGGGTGTGAATATATGGAGGAGGTGCACAGTAGGCTAAAATACAACCTAACGTATGCAGTGTCCACATTTTTAGAATCCAGATAAGATGGCTTTATCTAAACTACATCTTGCAGACAGCGGAAATACGCACATTGCCAATCGCAAAGGCAAAAAAGTATTATGGATGCGTTTTAAGGGAGATGCCAGGGTATGATTATGTACACTGGTAGAGTAACAGTGCTGGGATTGCTCAGTGTAAGATTTTTCATTTCTCCTTATAACCAAGTTATAATCCAGGTTTGCATTTGCCCATATTTCCCACTGATTCCTTCCCCTTCAAATCAAATTGTCCATGCCTGATTCCTCTCTAAAGTTATTACCTGAAAACCAAACATATCTTTGAATGCTTTTCCTGTCGTTTCATTACATTGTGCGTCTCCAACTCCTCCTGAAGGCTTGTGACGTGATGACTTATTGTGAGACGTACCTAGCTCCATGCGGTGGGAGGAGGGCAGGTCCATGGTGAGGGAGGTGAAGAAGCCAAAAAGGCCCTGGTAGGCTAGCAGCAGACTGGCACAAAGGCTGTGGTGGAGACTAAAGGCATGCTGAAGACAGTGGTCGGACACAAGGAACGTTCTGCCCTGAGGGAGCAAACACACACACACACACACACACACACACACACACACACACACACACACACACACACACGGCTGTCTATGGGGAATGAAGAAAAGCCAGCTGCGAAGATAACAGGATTAAGACCTGCTTATGCATCAAGTTTCAGATTGTAAGGTTTTAGTAAATAGGCACGGCCCTCACACTTTTTATATTTAAGACATTCAAATACAGAGACAACAAGAAGCTTTACAGAGCAAAAGGCTAAGCTTAGTACAACTACGTCATCGTGTTTCTCGTATCCAAAGACAACAGATGGGCGGGATATGTTTTAACCTTTTAACCAAAGGAGGATCTCTGCTATTCCTGCATAAACCAGCAATCCAGAAATCCTAAAAGTCTACATGTCATTTACTACCCCCATTTGGAACATTTGCAAAGCTAGCCTATAGTCCTGGCCTGGAGAGATTCTACAGCATGGGATATACATCACATTAGTGATATACATCACACAAGTCAAGCTAACCCTTCCCCAGTAGTCCATTTCTCTTAGCCCATTGCTGTTAGGGCAAAGGGTTCCTGTTGTGAAATGCAAAGCGGTGAGAAGACGGATATCTATCTCAGATCCGGGTTGCCTATTAGTGCCACATCAAGAGCGATGAGGGGCAGAGATAGGGTTCTGCCTCACTGCCTCTGGTGGTATATTCAGGCCCTTTCCACGTTAGACTGCTCCAATTGCTGCCGGCCAAGTGAGACAGTCACGCTAACGGCAGAGCTTCACTTTCTTTCTTAAAAGCCCGCACAGTGAAACCGCACAGGCGAGCAATTAGGCACGGTGTCTTTCCAGAACCCCAGTGTGTCACATGCAGATAATGTCCACGCTAGCTAGGTTTTCAAAAGGCTGTATTGTCATTTCAACAATCTATATTTTGGGCATTTCACTTTAGGTCTCTGCTATCAGTAATCTGTCTTTTAAAGTGATAGTTCCACATTTTGGGAAATAAGATATGCGCCAACTTACCCCCAGTCAGACGAGATGATTGATATCAATTTTATGTCTGTCCGTCCAGTATTGAGTTAGTTACGTGGTGGTCGTCGTAAAAGTAGCCAAGCGATATAGCAAGCTCGAGGTAACTGTTAGCATGGCTCCCAAAAGTGGCTAAATACTCCTTAAAAAAATCCAAAGCTGTGTTATGTACATGTTATATCTTCTTTCAAACGCACATATCGAAATAAAATTTAAAAGCAAGACGTTATTGAAACAGATAGACGGTTGGAGCTATTGCAATGCGGAACCTTTGTTTCACCTTGTGTCTGGTAGGTTGAGGGAACTAACATCTGAAGTACAGTAGCTTGACCATAAACAGACACATTTACACACATACACACACACACACAAATAAATGTGTCTGTGTGTGTGTGTATGTGTATATATATATATATATATATATATATATGTGTATATATATACACACACACACACACACACACACACACACACACACACACACACACACAAACACACACACACACACACACGATTATGGGAGAGAGAGACAATATACGTAATAACAACAATGTCAACATTTTTATTTCGACACGTCCGAAATACAGAAGATATAACATGTAAATAACACAGCTTTGGAAGTTTTATATGGAGTATTTTCTCACTTTTGGGAGCCATGCTAACGGTTACCTCAAGCTTACTTTTACGACAACCTCGTAACTAACTCAATAATGGACGTACAGACATAAAATTTGAATCAATCATCTCGTCTGACTAGGGGTAAGTTGGGGCATATCTTATTTTCCAAAATGTTGAACTACCACTTTAAAGGTTCTTAATTTCTACCAGAAAGCAGTCATTTACTTTTCATATGCTGCTCCACTGATATAACCTCCATAGCAACCTGATCTACTTCCAGCACCTCCAGGACTGAAACAAACAAGGGGAGTGATGTCTGTAATTGTTCTAAATGCCATCTAGGGGCTTGACTTACGTCTGGGGAGACCTGCTTGACGTAGTTACTGCCAAACACTACGCTCTCCAGGGGTGGGACCACCGAGTCCTTGCTCTGAGCCGGAGCGTTGCGGTTCAGCCACGTGGTCTTCACTGGCCGAGGGAAACTACACAGACAAGGAGAGAAACAGAGAAGTCAGGTTCTACTGTGGAAATCCTGTCCCTCCCACATTTGTAAACCCTGAGACTTAAACTTAATCTATGAGTTTTAGCCAACTGAATTGTTCTAAATAAAACAATGATAGACAAAAAAAGGCTTTGATGTCCTCCCAAAATAAAAGAAAATACATCTTAATTAGTTGTTTTTCTCTCCAGGTAGGTGGGAGACCTGTCGTATGTGATGCATAGATTTTATAGGTTGCATCCTGACCTGATGAGGGGCTGATGGAGAGCCACCAGGGAGGCGTGGATGGCCAAGGAGATGACGGACAGATGGAAGTAGTCGAACATGACGTTGACGTGCTGGTGGATGCCTCGTTGGAGGCTAAAGTGCAAACGCAGCGTCCGGCTGCTGATACTCTGCAGAGCGGTGGGATCCTCTGGACTGGGGTGGGAGGGAAGAATGCACAGTGAATACACTCGTCCTCGGTGAATCTATTCATTTTGCATAATCCTGATCTACTTGAACATGAGAAGTGCTCAACAAAATCTGAAAATAGCCCTGGTTCAGCGTTTTGACTGTGACACCTACGAGTAGTCACCATCTGTGAAGAACAAATCCAACGAGAGCTGGAAATCCATATCGTTGAGGGATTCTTCCACCTGAGGACAGGGGGGGGGGGGGGATAGTTCAGCGCATATATCTTTATCACACGGACATTTTGGAATATAACGTGGTTCTTGGTATTCGTCTCTAGTCCTTGAACTGACCCTTTTCTCATCCAGGAGCATCATCAGTTTGAAGACAAGGATGTCGTTGACCACCACCTCCTCATTCTTGTACAGAATCTGGAAGGTTTTGCTGCAGATGACGTCATCTAGGACTGATGCAGGGAAGGCCAGGTCTGAGCCTGGCGACAAAAGGGGAGACAAACACAAGTCCATTGATTATACCTGGAATAATGCAGCAGCCCTCACAACTGTCAACTCTGCTGTCCAGTTCACTGAATATTATTAATATAATAATAACAGCGAATCAAGAGGACGGTATGGGCTTCTCTTTCGTCGTAAGGTTAAGACATTTTGAGTTTGCTCCTATATACCTTCACTTTCCTAATACAGTGAAAGAAATAATTATTTGATCCCTTGCAGATTTTGTAAGTTTGTCCACTGACAAAGAAATGAAAGGTCTATAATTTCAATGGTAGGTTTATTTTAACATTCAGAGATAGAATAAAAAAAAAGAAATCCAGAAAATCACATTATATAAAATATATACATTTATTTGCATTTGATTGAGTGAAATAAGTATTTGATCCCCTACCAACTAGCAAGAATTCTGGCTCCCACAGGCCGGGTATATTAGTCCCCCTCACTCAAGAAAGTGCTCCTAATTTCAACTCGTTACCAGTATAAGAGACACCTGCCTCAACTCTTTACCTGTATAAAAGACACCTGTCCACAGAATAAATCAATCAGATTGCAACCTCTCCACCATGGTCAAGACCAAAGAGCTGTCTAAGGACGTCAGGGACAAGATTGTAGACCTGCACAAGGCTGGAATGGGCTACAAGACCATCGGCAAGCAGCTCGGTGAGAAGGAGACAACTGTTGGTGCAATTATTCGAAAGTGGAAGAAACACAAAATGACCATGGATCGCCCTCGGTCTGGGGCTCCATGCAAGATCTCTCCTCGTGGGGTATTGAGGATCATGAGAAAGGTGAGGGATCAGCCCAGAACTACACGGGAGGAGCTTGTTAATGATCTCAAGGCACCTGGGACCACAGTCACCAAGAAAACCATTGGTAATACACTACGTAGGAATGGATTAAAATCCTGCAGCACCCGAAAGGTCCACCTGCTCAAGAAGGTACATGTACAGGCCCGTCTGGAGTTTGCCAATGAACACCTGAATGATTCAAAGGAGGCTTGGGAAAAGGTGCTGTGGTTAGATGAGACCAAAATCGAGCTCTCGACTCTCCGTGTTTGGAGGAAGAGAAATGGTGACTATGACCCCAAGAACACCGGACAGGACAACTTCACCGCATCGAGGGGAGGATGGATGGGGAGACGTACCGTGAAATCTTGGGCGACAACCTCCTTCCCTCAGCCAGGACACTGAAAATGGGTTGTGGGTGGGTCTTCTACTTATTTCACTCAATCAAATGCAAATAAATGTATATATTTTATATAATGTGATTTTCTGGATTTCTTTTTTTTTTAATTCTATCTCTGAATGTTAAAATAAACCTACCATTGAAATCATAGACCTTTCATTTCTTTGTCAGTGGACAAACTTACAAAATCTGCAAGGGATCAAATAATTATTTCGTTTACTGTACATCCCTAAATTTACACCTCAAGAACTCAATAATAAACACTTGCAGGCCATATACAAGATGTTCACAGCCCAAAATATAAGTTAAACACAACTAGTTTGTCAAATTGTATAGCATGAAAATAAAATTGCAGCCATCTTATAACAGAGAACGTTGCACAGATGGGTTGGCATTAGTGCTGATCTGGTATAGTAGCGTATGTGCTTGTTTTCACTAATGGTTAATAACTTCTAACCAAGATGGAATATCCAGATCACAAGAAGTGTCTTGTCTTTTGACACCACAGATCTTGGTGCAGCACAGTAAAGTAAAAAATGTTGTAATGCGGCAACAAATTCCTTTTGCGAAACGGTTTCACAATTCATACATAGTCTGAAAGTGTCTCTCTAAACCTACAGCCAGTAATTGTCTGACCAGGGGGAGCACAATGCCAGTCCACTGAAGTTACGGAGTAGGACAATATTTGGCTATATAAAAGCAGGGGCTGGTTTGTGGGGCAGTAGAAAACCATTCTACTCAGAGAGGGTATGAGCCCTGTGTGCCAGACTATCCCAGAGGAAAGAGAGGGGGGCTGTGAGATCAACCAGACTATAGCAGCAGCCTGCCAACAAAACCAACAGTAAAGCAAATCAGAGTGAACCACAGCTATGTCCCTGTCCCTTAGTGCTAGTGTTGAAGTGGAATATAACAACCCAACTCAGAGAGAACATCGGCCATGCCTGGACCATCGTCCTTGTGCGTTCACTGAACAGTTACGCATTACGTGTGCCTTCAGACAAACACAACCACATTTTAGGGAAAATGCTAATCACATTAATCCCGTTTCTGCTATTTCATATGCACGCTTAATAATAGGCGCATGCTCATTTCAAAAACAGCAGAAAGTTCCCATCACCAAAACAAGAGGACCATATTCAAACAGTACCCAGTCTACCAGTCCTCAAGATGTGGAGCACGGACGCACCTGCAGGGTGGAGCAGACTGGCCTCGACTTTGTGTGGTACCCTAGGTGGCACTTTCATGCAGGCACGGAGCTGGTAGAATCTGTGACAGAGAGAACACAGGGGACATTATTGAGAAGGATGGCAACATGAAGGCCTTTACCTGGCACAGGGGTAAAACACAAGGGAAAGACACTAGGGCAGCACTAACTAAAGTTCAGTAGCTACAATTAAAGGCAAGTGTAAAACGAACCACAACCTTTCATGCATGACCAATTTGCCCTTTATTTCACTCTCAAATGGTGTGGTACACCAGAGCTGCTAAAGCCCTGCTAAACCTTGACAAAGCAGCACTGAGCTCAGTCAATCTAGAACAGAGCAGTGGAGTAGATTGAAAGTTGGACAGAAGTTGTCCAGATGTGAGGTGTTTGGCAGCAGTGTGTCAGGCTCCATTCTGGTCCTTCCTCTCACAATCAACTTAACTTAGCCACCAGACTGGGTCAATGTCCCAGAAGTTTCCCGTGTTCCGCTTCCTGGCTCTCTTACCATGCAGCGTTCCCATTGCAAGGATAACACACACTAAAATGAAACAGCTGTTGTCTTTTCTTTTTGTATCAGACCTATGCAACAGTGACGCAAGCTGCTGGGCTTGGTGATAGACAATAGATTGGACAGGAAAGCCAACCAGGAGCAGGAAGCGACGCAATGTCCTGGGAGCTCTGACGGGGAATGTAGGCCACAACCTCCTTCCTGCTCCAACAGCTGAGTACACCCAAACCACTGCTGACATCGTTTGCTTAGCAGAGCCACGTCACGCTGCTATGGAATGCGGACTTAGGGCGCAGTGAAAAGTCAATGTGCTGGTGAATATATCTCGGACACATATCAGGTTAAAGATATAATGGTATGAGACCGACGCGTTGGTTTAGTGGGGCTAGAGGCTATAGAGATAGTAGCCCTTGGGCTCCAAAACAGTGAGCCTACATTTCCAAGAAGTAGGGTTAGGGCTAGTACCTAGCCCATTTTTTCCATTACATCGATCTTATCAAACCCTGTTCACAATCCTAGTGGTTGCTGTTAGGTCCCCTGCAATAGTACACAAACAGTGGCTACATGGAAAAGCCCGTTTTCGAGTCACTTGTTGGCTGTTCACTCCCACGTGGTACGTTTTACCCTGATACAAACCTCTATCAGGCTTAGCCCATTCACAGTATCCACCGCTACTCACATTGTAGATCGCACATAAAAACGTGCAAAACCCAGTTGCCAATGTCAGTACATAGAATTTGACCCATTGGTTGATTGAGACCTCAAAACATCCCTTACACAAGCAAATGCAAACTATAACGGACCTTCGTGCAATAACACAGCTAATATCATTACTAATACTCACCCTCTTTGGAACAGGTCCACATTGTAGAACTTGTGGAGCTCGACAGCAAACTCCACAGTGGCCTGGACCTCACTCATCTTTGTTTCTACAAGCAGATGCCTTACATCATCCGGGGAATATCTGGATTGTCTCACACACACACACACACACACACACACACACACACACACACACACACACACACAGTTAGTCACCTGACTCTCCAAGGCGTCCCTCTTAACATATTACCACCACGATTAGCAACAATATCCGTCAACAACAATAGTATAAAGCCTACAGCCTGGTAAGGGAAATCCCAATTCAAAGGAAGCACCACCTACGAGGGCCACAAGGTGTACTATGCTGCTCGAGGAGAATCCTGTGCTGTAAATAACACATCTTCCTAAATTGGTTGTCAGGAAAGCCAAACATAGAGATGGAGAAAGAGAGAGGTGGGGGGGGGGGGGGGGGGTTATAGGGAATGCTATGAATCACTACTCAGAAATAGACCTGAAATACAATATCCACAAAGAGACAATGTTTGAAACACACGGGCGTCTGTGTATATTCTTAGCAGTTGACTTTGAAAAGTTAATTTGCTGGGGACAGACAGCTGAAAACAAGGCTCACAGCAGTGAGTCTGAGCAGTAGAGCTGAAAATGAATTGTGCCCTGAACATCTTTCCAGAAGTTGCCTCAATTACTCATGTGAGAAATTAATAAATGATCCAATTGGGGATAGCTGATAGTATGCTACTGACAATGAAAACTGACAGTAGATGCAACATGGTAACAGTTTAGGGCTACAGTATGTTGGTTATTAGCAGGTTCAATGTTCAAAGGAAACAGAGAACTTAATTCCCAGGCTGTATACAAAAAATGTATGAAGGGTCACTGTGGTCTCTAAACATGACTGATGATGCTGAGGTCTGGCTGCATCTCACTTCAATCATAAGATCACTAATTTCAATTCTGAGAACTTTCAAAAGATGTACCTACTCGATTTGGGTCGTGGGTGCTGGTGACTGAGTTCCACTGTCATCACAAGCTTCTGACAAGCATTCCTTTAAAAGAGTCCATGCCTAGTGACAGAGCACACAATGAGTCGCAGCACAAATAGTAGGCAACGTAGCGACCAAACCATAACAGAATTAAAAATGAACGTTAAAATACTGGTAGCATCTCAGTGACCTCTCAAGTTATTTGCTTACTGGGCTCTGTCTCCCCCTCTTTCTTTACTCACACTCACTTAGTGGTTGGATCGTCGCAAGCTAACGTTTAATTTAAATCAACGCTAGCTTAACATAAACACAAGCTTGTTAATGTAAGCGTTATTGACTGACTGACAAGCCCGAGACCGTTACGAACGGTAGCTAGCAAGCTAACGTTAACGCAAACGTTATCGCTTAGTTAACGTTAGCTAGGTTAACTAACACACATATAGACGATTGTTAACGTGGTCTGCCAAATGGTTAGCGAGCAATGTTAACCAATTGGCGAAATAACAATTTGCATCGTTAATTCGCTAGCGAACTTGCAATCAGTGGCGTAGCTAACATAAATAGTCAAAAACAATCAGCTTGCTAACGTACGCGAACTTACCAATGCAGTGCGTGGCAGTGCAAGCCAATACAGGAATGTTGAAACGTCTTTCTACTCGTAGAGTGCAAACTGACTAGTATTTGTGTAGCAAGCTTTCTACTTTTATTCTTCCATACCTTTAACTACGTTGGCAATTCGATAAATAATTAGCGTTAGATTAGTACACGTTAGCTAACGTAGCTAACGTTAACCTCAACCAACCAGTTAGTTTACCGATTCACTTCTATCTTAGCTTATTACAAGGCACAGTATTAGACATATTTCGTGTGTTTGCTTGTAGCTAACGTTACAGCACAGTAGGCGTTTTACCTAGCTAAGCAGCAGTCCTAACCTAGGTACATGGCAAGCCAACTCCAGGCTCCTTCGTTCAATCTGGTGAACCCACTCCCGTAAAGTTCCATCCAAATATGGAGAGAAATGCAGTACTGTGTCTTAACTGTAGGCGCGCAGCAGCAGAAGCGTTTTGGGAAATTTAGTAACGCGAGAATGGTGTCAAACGGGCAGGACTGTTCTTTTGTTGGATTGATCCAATTGAACAGATGAAGTGAACAACAAGCAAACACAATTAACGCCTTACAAATGATCGTGCATTTTTCTTTATTTATAAAGGGAATTTTGCGTAGTTTTCATGAAATTGGACCTGAAACTACTTGTTGAGATCAAGATTTCTTAAATAAGCATTTAAGTGCGCTCTTAAACTGAATGAAAACCAAGCCCCTGTGGTTCACTAGCATCCACCTATGTTTTCACACAACGACTATGGGCAGTTTACGTTTACATGTGCTGTCATCTGATAATCAAAATAGAATTGGCTACTGTAATTACTAACGTTTTTGTAGGGTTAATCCATTTATTCTGAATCGTTTGATTACAATTATATTGTCTGGCCTGTGTGGGCGTAATCAGTATTGATCACAAACAATCTGGACTCAAAAGACTTCACTCAGCAATTGAAGGGGAACAGTAGTCTGTGACTGACTGCTTGTTTATTCTTTCTCGACATTAGAGTACTGTCTGAGGTCAAATCCAATTTATGCCAAATTTGGCGATGTTCACAGAGGAATGTAGCCTTTTTGTTGTAATATTCATGTCGAATCCTATAGTGTCATCATGTTGAGCTATGAACATAAATGTCCACATGCATAATTATATTCATATTCCGTTCGGCCTCACATCACTAAGACTGGTTGACACACCAATTGCTGACCCAGCCCTACAGACTTAATGACATCGGCAAAGAGTATAAGAGTGTATGACACTCCTTCATCCAAACCTCTACTGTTTACCAAGCTTGCTGCAAGAACTTTGCTTGGGGCCTGTCCTCTACTGGAGGGTGATCTGAAGAACCAGAGAACAGCAGCATACACATTCCGGCTCTCCATGGATGCATTTAAAAGGTATGCTGATTGATACATGCGATCATCTGTGATTAAAATGCCTGACGGATAAGATTGAACTATTCCACATCACTTAAAGTCCAGTAAGTGAAATACAGGGAAAATGTAAATGTATTTTAAAACTCAGCAATTTACTTAGACCGATTTAATGGGAAGATACACGTTCCAATGTGCTATTTCTTTTAATAGGCTGACCTCTATTACATTCTAGGGGAGTCCTCCTCTGTTCTTTGAGTTCTTTGATTCCACTATGTCTCTGCACAGGTCTCCACTCTCAAGGTAAGTTCTAAATTAAACCGATACTCTGCAACTCTGCATTTCACATACCTACAGATCAACATACTACATTACAATATATGATATGCCACTGCATTAGCTACAATGCAGTTTGGGGGATAATGCAAAAACAAAGGTATATGTATGCTAGCAAAAGAACATTGGAGTTAACAAATCAGCTTGATCCAGCTGATTAAGCTTAAAGAGAAAAAGTGAAAAAATAGAGCTTGAGTGTTAAACAGGAAACGATCAGAGATTATATTGGTTCAGTGCAAGGGCAGCTTTTCAAACACTGAATGATTTTACAACTCACATCACCACCAGCTGGCTTAGACAACAAACAAACACACACACACACACACACACACACACACACACACACACACACACACACACACACACGCGCACACACGCACACACGCACCCACATACACACGTACGCACCCACATACACTGTACACACCCACACATCTGTGAAGAAGTGTAGTCGTCTGTAGTTGTATCTAATATATTGTTTCCCTTATGAACAGCTCAACAAAACTTTAACTAGTTTTGTTTGCATCTGCAGGGGTGTCATTCTCCTTTGGAGTTGGTGTGCAATTTGAATCATCTTTGTGTCCTTGGATTAATGTGGGAGAAGATCGTTTCTCAGGTAGGGTGTCTTGACCAGATCAAAACAGCAGCAGGCCCATCATAAACCTATTATTAGGCTATATTGGGCTGCAGTATTGTCATTGTCTAATTTATTTTATCCTGTCAGGATTTGACATTATGTCTCAATTTCACATTGCTGAGTTGGCAAGAAGAGGGACTGTGAAAAAGGTTGTTGGACCAAACCCTCAAAAAGTTGCCTACAAAATAGACCCAACATTCAACTTCAGAATAAATACAAGGTATGAATAATTTCAAAACACACAGGAGACTGTGATATAATATCCATTATGCCTTAATCCAAGATGAGCCCTCTTAAAAGCAATATTTTGACTGGATTTGGGTTGAGAGCAGATTTGTGATTGGGATTTTCAAGTGGTCACCTTCCATCCCGAATGTTTAGCTAAATTGAGCTCCATGACATCCCCAGAAGGCTTGACGGCGAGTAATGACGTCTCAGAGCCACTCCCCTCCATATCCGTCCACGGCATGACGAGATAATCAAAGAAGAAGGACCTTACACATACATCCAACTGCAGGCACGAAACATTGAACACTCAGACAGTTAAAATACGAATCTTACAATTTAAACCTCACTTCATGACGTATATAAATACTTTTTACAAATACCCTATACAATATATAACAACTGCTGGCTTAAAACACGGAACGCTCAGACAGTTGAAAGTTTAATCCTATAATGTAAACTTAGCCTCATTACTTATTTAAAAACCGTATACCAATACCATACACACAGTTTCAACTGCTGGCTTTAAACATGGAATGCTCAGACAGTTGAAAGATAAACATTGGCTAATTATACTCGCACATCTTGGCTGATTTCATGGAGAACACTGACATCTACTGGCGAACAAAGAGTACTTTCCCTGTCCATGGTGCTGAACTTACAGCTCCATTGTGACAAGAAATTACATAATTCATCCACCTACAATTTAATTAAATATAATTCCGTTGTAGCCATGATGTATAATGAGTCTGTTTTGCAAAAGTACCCAACCGATGTTTTCAAGTGGACTCAGACACAAAGAAATAACTTTATCATTTCATTTCAGATCAGCTTATCCTCTTGGAATACCCGGGGAATTTGCTCTTATGACTGTTTTACGCATGGACGGGAGCACGATAAGCAAAAGCTGGAATCTTTGGCAAGTGCAAGATTTGAACGGGGAAGAGCAGCTTGCAATTAGACTCAATGGGGAATCCAAGTCTATTGAGATCAGATACACGACATTTGCTCAAGAAAAGCAGAATGTTGCTTTCACGTTTTTGCCTTTCCTTTTTAATTCCAAGTGGCATAAGATCCTGTTGAAAGTGAATGAAAGCTCCATGAGTCTTTTTGTTGACTGTATTATGATTGACTCCCAAAACATACCACCTCGACAGAAGATAAAACTGGATGGTTTCACGTTGATAGGAAAATTTAAGGATAACCCCGCTATGGCAGTTCCAGTAAGACCACTTTCTTTTATGGACTACATTTAAAGCATACAAAGCCTTTTGACTTGTAACTTTGTTATTACAAAAAAGAAGCAGGCCTGTAATTCGGCGTAAACGGACAACAAACTTTAGGCTTATTTTTCCTTGAAAAATCTTATTCCATGTACATAGGACAGAGTTAAAAGTAGACATAGCAAAGTAAACCCTCAAACAGCCTGCTGTAAAATCCCTGTACGGTATTCACCAATTCCTTCAAATATGTGGGAAGTGTAACACATGGGTTCTAGTCTAAAACAAGACCCAAGGCATGGATAGAAGATGACGAAATTGACGACAAATTCACCTTATTAGGAACACCATTTACATGGCGGTTTATGCGTCTATAGTGGCTCATCGGCAATTCTAAATGAAATTAATAAATGTATTGCGAACTTTACTTATCCCAATTATAAAAATTGGCAAAGTATTTCACGAAACAGACATTGACACTCCCAAACTGTAGACCATCAGTTAGACTGAATACCGTACAGGGATTTTACAGCTGTCTCGCTACATTTAGCCTGGAATTATTAACTGGTCAAAAAGGGAGCTGTTTAGTGTGTAATGGTTTGGGATTTTTTCCCCCTTATAGTTCGAACTACAGTCAATGTTGATTCACTGTGATGTGAACCGACCTGAGAGAGAAGCCTGCAATTACCTATCAGGCAGTACATCGGTAAGCACATGTTCCACATGTTCCAATTGTCACTCAAATAATTCTTAATACTCAAATATATTATATTTGCACAAAAACAGACACATTCTCAGAAGTGCATTACATTTTTTGAATAGCCCGCTATTCCTGCCGATTTGTCGTTTGTTCTAAGTAACCCCTCCCCTTATTCAACCTCCAATCATTTTGTCAAACCAAACATACTACCATGAATATACATGAGCCTTTGATGGCTGTTGTACCTCGGACAGTTCAGTAAGTTGAAACGGATTTAGTTGGGTTGTTTTGTCGGGGGGTCCGTCAACCCAACAAATCCCAGAAAAAGGACTAAACTTGCTTTTCTCGCTAACGAGGAGACCATGGCTCTTGCCCCGGGTTTCCAGGGGGCCCTTTTGATGCTTCTGTTGCAGATTATTCTTATTTTCTCCACTCAAGTAAGTCACTTTCTGTTTTTTGCCCTCTTGTAGGTTGATGAGGCAGAAACGCAGGTTGGTGGTTTGCTGGATTCTTTTGTATTATTTTTAAGAGATAGCAAGTTTCCAAGTAATTCCTTCATTCTTTATAGATTTTCTCTCTTTCTTGATAAATGGCTGTGCTGATATGATAGTAACAAATGATACATTGTGTGTTTAAGGTCAAACTCATGCTTTCCTTGTTTCTGCAATAAAAGTTGTCTCTTTAATTTACTTGGAGAAGCAAAGTCTTAGTCTGTCTATTTTAAATTTGAGCATCATGGTTGTGCACCTGTTGCCCACTGTTTTACCTGATCCATAAACATTCCTCATATATCAGTAGGTCTTTCAAGTACACATTTTCCTTACAAATGTTTGCATATAACGTTAGGGTAACCCTTATAGTAATCTAGATTTCTAACCAAATCCTTTTGATCCTGTTTATTCAGATAGGCACAGGAACTGCTGGCCCACCTGGTCCCGCAGGTGTCCCAGGGATTGATGGCATCGCTGTAAGTTCATACATACAGTGATCCATACCGCAATACATACTCAATAAATAAATACATTTGCTAAAAAATAACATTGTCAGTTATACTGGTCCAAAAAGGACTACTTCTGAAGATCTATCTGCTTTCTTTCAGGGTGAGAGGGGAAATAACGGTGAAGATGGCCCTGCTGTAAATATGATTCCTCTTTTTGCAATATCTGGACATGTTATGGTTTGATGGGCTATTTGCCATCTCTGCTTTGTTCTGTTGATTGTTCGTTTCAGGGTCCTGATGGAGATGCAGGTAAACCTGGCTCTGCAGGATTGCCAGGAGTACCTGGATCTGATGTGAGTAAAACTTGAATTAAACTCTTAATCAATCTTATAAATTGCTGCATTGTTCTGAACTGTTGGCCGGCCTCAGTGAACTGATACTTTACTCGCTTAGGCTAAATCTTCGGAAGGGGTGGGACATCCGAGTAGTTTCCTCCTAAATAATGATGTATTCTCAAATATCAAGCTTTCAAATGCGCGCTTTGCAAGAACATATAGGGGCTGAGCACAGAAAAATGTGAAGAATGTATTATCATGGGAACAAACTTGGCAAAGGATTCTGAGTTGTCTTTGTGCAGGGATGAATTTTCCTTGGGAGCACACCTGGGTCTGAACTTAATTAATTTTGCTCCCTTCAGAGTGGTTAGGAGGTTAGAAAAATCACCCAAAACCAAAACACACACATGATGATACCGCAAAATGATAATTGAGTCATGAGTGCACTTAATTATGTTATATCACTATTTGGGCTATGCTATGGGAAGCGCTTCCGAAACAGTAGCTTCAGTGTTTCAGTTGGCTGTCTCCTGTTGAGAATCCTCAGAGTGGTGTGGAATGATATCTGCCAGTGGAGCTTGTTTGAAAAGGGCAAGAGGAATGTAGGTTTCACATTGGTTCCTTGCCTGACAGAGGTCTCCAAGCTGACCTGTGGCCTGGCCCTGGAATCTCTCTGGGAAGCTGAATGGAACTCTGGGATAGAAAGCACACCTTCTTTAAAACCTTTCACCATGTTTGAGCATGGGCCTACACAAACACACCCAAGATCAGTACCCATTGTCTTAAGGAGTAAATTAATGACTGACACCAGCCTTTTGGCAAAATAGGTTTTACTTTGGGAATCTTGTTCTTTGACTGTGGTAATGTTACAGATGCACTGTGTTTATATACCCCCTTAAATGAAGAGGGGCCTTGCCCAATTCCCTGATTGCAGAGCACCTCCCACAGACCTCTAGCTGTGTGACGTTGATGTAAAAGTTTGTTGTGACAAACATTAATAAAGGAAAATACTTGAAATGTTTAAGAATAGATCTGTCGCTCTAGGTAGTTTACTGACCATGTGGATGTAGTAGATCAATGTTGCCCGGACCATGTCGTTTTCCAGTCGCATGCTAAGTGAAATTACAATGAAGTTTGATGATTTCCAGACCACAACTGAACACCCTGTCACATCTGATCATTGTCTTTGTTTTTTTGTTCATTATTTTCTAAGCCTGATCTTTCTCTCTCTCTCTCTTTGTCTTTCGTTTTGTCTCTACTGCGCAGGGTTGGATCGGCCCTGTTGGAGACGCTGGACCCGACGGTAACTTTGGACAGAAAGTGAGTTTCACGGCTTTACAAGCCTTAGTGATGTAGCGCCAAGATGCTGTTAATTGTGGAGACATGACAGTAGAAGTACAAAGTGTAAAGTGATGCCTTGTGACAAATTAGTCTTAATCCGGCCTGTGCTCTGCAAAATCTCTGTGGGGAACAAGGCCCATCAGCCCTCGTTAGGACACACATCGGAGGGTCAAGTGCAGGCCGGGCTCAGTCACGGGATAAGCTGGAAGAATGTGAACTCTGTTTGTCTGAGCTCTCAAAACACTGTGTTCAATGGAAAAGTCAAATAGGTCTCAGAATAATGGGCACCGGCTTCAGTTTGTTTCATTTGATTAAATGGTCAGATAATGTATTTGATGTCTGAAGCATTGTTGTTTTGTATTGTTTTGGGTGCTCAGGCACAAGATTAGCGCTTTATGCGCAAAATCTCCATGCCTCCTTTTTTGGTGATACAACATCAAATTCATGTGCAATCTACCTTTCTTCTAGGGTGAACCTGGAAAACCCGGACCTCGTGGATTGGCTGTGAGTTTTAAATTGTCTCTAAGTCAATCAAGATGTTTGTGAAAATAATGAAGGGTATTAGCTAGGAATACACCACTTTACAACATCAGAGGATGATACTACATGATGGTATGGATGACGGGACATTTTTCAAGGTTTTCAGGTATAGAACTGCATGTATGGGCTTAAATAAGTTGTTACACTGTAAATGTCGTAGATCTGAGAAACCATGAGGGGTCACCACTGTGCATTAAACATGATTGAAAGTATTTTTGTCACTTCTCAATTATGAAATCTTTGCTCCATTGGGTTATATCATGGTGAGTAAACATCAGTAAACATCATACTTTATGCATGTAATGTGATTTGCTTGGATTTTCTGTTCCCTGTCAGGGTGTTGGGCCAGATGGACCCCCTGTGAGTAACCTATTTTAAATTTCAACAGCCGTGATATTACCATATACCCTATTTTGGCCTGCTCTAAAATGAATAGAAGTTATTTCTAACTTTGCCAAATGTGTTTTAAAAAGGGACCACCTGGGCCTGGAGGACTTCCGGGTGAACTGGGCAAAGTTGGATCTGCTGTGAGTACTGAGTGACAGACTGACATACTGACAGGTGGACAGTCAGACAGGCAGTAGGACACAGTCACACAACACTATGGATTTGGCCACTGAACAACCAAACTGTAGCATAGAATGACTTACATTACCACACTTCGAAATACCCTACGAAACCCTACCGCTAAATCCTACTTGTGGTTGCCTACGTCCCCTCTCTGTTTTAACCAGTTTGCTCATCTTTATTCCTTCAGGGTTCCATCGGTGTGAGAGGACCCCAGGGACCAACTGGACCTACAGGGCCCAGAGTAAGTCCCCTAGCTTCAGCTTAAACGCTGGTGCTGAGAGAGGGATAGAGTTTTGTTGGATGCATGCAATGTGTGTGTGTGTGTGTGTGTGTGTGTGTGTGTGTGTGTGTGTGTGTGTGTGTGTCTTTATGTGTGTTTGCGTGATTATTATTCCCACTGTCACTTAGCTCAGCGCAGTGGCATATACTGTAGTGTGGTTTATTCTGTGTGAAAATCCCATTACGGTCCAAATCAGAACGTAATAATAGTGTTGTTTAACCACGGTCTTAACTCAGTTTTTCAACATACCTAAAATAGTCTAAGATATCTCAAAAGTAGTCTCATTAACAAATTATAATTTATTTTCTTTTTGACACCGAGAGCGTTAATAATGTGGGTACAGAAAATCAATGACTAAGATTGGCTCTGTTTCTTTTAGGGTGCTGCAGGGATGCAAGATATGACAGCAGAGTTGGTAAGGATTATGTTGACTTCATAAGATTCAGTGTTTTCCATTTATCATAGACACTGTCTGACTCTGAGTTTTCTCCGTCTTTAGTGTCCCAACTCCTGCCCACCTGGGACTCCAGGTCATCCTGGTCTCCCTGGCATGAAGGTGTGTAGCTTAGCCTCATAGTAATGTGTTACGCTGTGTGTTGAATCTTGTGTCCATGTTTTACCGTTTCTGTTGTGATCTCTTATTGTGTTGCCAAGTCAAGTCAATACAAAGCCTTATTTTATATTGTGTTCCAGGGCCACAAAGGTGTCAAGGGAGAATCAGGAGAGCCTGGAAAACAGGGGCACAAGGTAAGGATTCAAAATTCCAGTAAATATTGTAAATCAAGAGAAAATGGTGTATTGGAAGTAAATGGCAAATTATCTAGCTGCCTATAGTCACTCACCCATACTTCATACCAGGTGATAATTCATATGAAATTGCCAGTTGCCAGTTGCCAGTTGCCAGTTGCCAGTTGTCAGTTTCACAGAACTTTAAAACAGAAAAGTCTATACCAGTGAATTTCACAGCTTATGAGTGAATAGAAAACTAGCATGCGCATGGTGGATTCTTTACACGGTGCCATTGCATTTTCAGAGGGTGTTATATGCGTGTGGCAGCCACGTCTTGTATTTCCTTGCGATGGCTGGAACATGATTTATTTGAAAAGTCATCCAATCAAAAGCACACTCCACCAGTAATGTTTCCATTCTCCATATGAATCGAAACTGGCCTGTGTACCCATCTCCCTTCACCACCTCCTATTCTGATAGGACTTACTGCCAGTCGGCGGTTTGCCCCTTCCAATTTGATTCTTCCTGAACGCAACTGGCTGTTCTTTTCCATTATCCGTCTCATTGAAGCAGAGACATATTGTTCTCCTTTTACCTTCCAAAATATTTTTATGTTACAGGCCAATCTTATCCTTAAGGCAGTGGTTTACAGAACTTACAAAACAGATTGGCATGTTTTGTCTCCATCCAATTTCTTCATTTACGTTTTACTATATAATAATTACTCCAATCCAAGAGAAATGTATATACTTTGAATTTGACGTTATTCACTATTGTCAAATGTGTGTTGTTGTCTACCCCTTGGAAATATTTTGCCATCACTAAGTAATTCCTCCCTAAGGTAAATACCAGGACTGTTAATGTTTGGGATGTGTCTTGTGTTCTTTTTTAGGGTGAGGAGGGGGACCAAGGAAGTCTAGGGGAACTCGGCTCCCAAGGACCAACGGTTAGATATTGCCTTTAGTTTACCCTATTGTACTCTGATCACGTTAGAGCCTGACTAATGACATGATTTTATCATAGATTCTGTGTAGCTACTTACACAGTTTGTGGTTGTGTAATTTCAGGGGCCTCAGGGCATCCGAGGAGCCACCGGAATGATGGGCCCCAAGGGCGAAATAGTAAATTATTTCATAGATCAAGGGATCATAAGTAAACTGATCTATAAACAACACACAACCTTTCAGAGAGATGTTTGTTTGGACACCTTCTTCTGTTTTGCAGGGGGTAAGAGGCCACGATGGAGAACCAGGTCCCCAAGGTGTTGCCGGTGCCACTGTAAGTTTATCTTGTGCTACATAGAAATATAGCTCTTAATTACGTGATTGTCTCTTCTTAACCAATGTGTTATTGGATTTAATACAGGGGGATCATGGCCAGAGGGGTGTGATGGGGGAGTCCGGGCCCAAAGGTGATGAGGTCAGTATAAGAGAATACATACAATATCTTTCAAAAGTAATAAATATTCCCATAAGACACATTGGCAAAGGTTGAAATACTTTAATATCTTTTGCATGATTTTGATACAATATTTTAATTGTGCCAATCTTTTGTTATTAAGGGTCCTCAAGGGCCAAGGGGAATTTCAGGTCTTCCAGGTCCCAAGGGAGACAGTGTAAGTAGACGTGTACTTTTCTGCTTTCTTTTTGGGATGATGATTTCAATGACATAATTGGTCGTTGCTCTTTTCCTAACTAGGGCTTGCCAGGTGTGGATGGTCGTGAGGGTATTCCTGGTATGCCAGGAGCTAAGGTATGCATGTCAAATATGTGTTTGTGTATATATATATATATATATATATATATATATATATATATATATATACACATCATTTCCTGAAGAAGAACTCTTTGAGTTTGATTGAGAGATTGCTTTTCTGCAATGTTCACCACACTGCTGTGGTAATGTGTGTTACTTTTCAGGGTACCATAGGGAAGGCGGGTACTGCTGGGGAGGTGGGCCTCCAAGGCCTTCCTGTAAGTATAATCTTTGACCCCAGACAGTTTGCTACGGCTCTAATTGGACTCACTTCAGTAAATCCCTTGCATGTGAACGAAAAAAAAATGTCCTCTCACTGGCAGCCCAGGGTTGCTTTGTTGCAATATTGCACATCACTTAAGGCCTATATTACATTGTAGGTTCACAATAATAAAAAATTTTCTATGTCAGACAGATTGAGAACAAAATAATACTAACTTACTAAATTATGTGTTTGTGATGTGTGCGTGATGGAGAGCCAATGAAGAATGTTATGTAAACATCATCGATGAATGTTCACAAGGGTTCATCTTTTTCCGGTAGGGGCTTCCTGGCGCTCCTGGACCAAAAGGCCTTGGAGGACCTAAGGTAAGCTTGATACCACAGGATTAGGAAAAATCATGCTTGTTCCTTATTGTTTTACACCTGTTGCAGGAGTTGGCCTTTCACAACCCTAAAATGACATTCTGTTGTTTCTTTAAAGGGGGACTCTGGCCAACCGGGCCTTATTGGAACAATGGGGTCGGCTGGTAAAGCTGTAAGTGAAGATCGAGTTTAACTAATCTGCTTTTCGGCAAGGTAGACAGATGTTAAGGGCTATAGTACTAGCGTGTCAGCATTTGCATCACAATTTAAGTTGGGGATCATCGTGCCTGAACCAACAGAATAATGATAGGGATGCTGACATAATATCACGTGTATATATTCCATCATCACCCCCAAACCCTTGATTATTGTCTATAGGGAGATCGTGGAGATCAGGGAGGATTTGGAGCAGTTGGACCCATTGGTGGACCCGTGAGTATTACAAATGTAATCCCTTCAACCGTTCAATAGCTGTGGGTGATCCATACTAACAGATCTTGTGTGTGTCCCTTGTCGTTCCTCGGACAACCTCTAGGGAGATGTAGGTGAACAAGGCCCACCTGGGCCTCTCGGGAAACCAGGTGCCAGGGTAAGTTGTCCAAAAATGCCTCAACAAAGCATAAGCATCATGCACGTCCAACCCCGTATCTTAAAATAAACAATGATTTGATATGGATTGCCGGTCCCTATCGGGACCATAGTGATACATGACCACTATCACCACAAAGACATGCCTCTTTTCTTATGGTTGCTGGCAGTAAATACCTGAGTTGTAATGGAGCGGCAATGTGATGTTCCCTCCAAAATATTTGACCTCCACCAAAGCGGTATTATGACAATTAAGGAAAAGACACACAGAACAGAGACTAGCAAGACAGATGGATGACGGGACTCCGCTTGTATTCAATATAATGAACAAGAAAAGAGAATAATAGGGCGAGAGAACAAGAAAAAGAGAATAAAGACCGAACGATGCTCAGGAAACCCACTGTGTCTAGAGATGGCGGAGTTTACACTAATATTCCCTGGAGAACAGGCTGAGATGAGATCTCATACAAGGGCTATTTTCACAGTCAGGGGAGACTTTAGAGCAGGCCCAGCAGGCTGAAAGAGCCCTTTGTTCTCCTCTCCTGCATTCCTCACACAGGCACTGAAAGGTGTGCTTGGGAAAGGCAACACACACACACACATACACAAAAGAAAAAATAACTGCGTTTTGATCTGATCATGTGCATATTTGAATTAAATATGACAATCAAATCATTATTTCAAGATGACTTGAACTCTTTTAAGCAGTTCCGTTGTCATAATGAATAAATAATTATGCACATCTAAAGTAGAACAGGTGCATATTATTGATTTCCTTTTTTTTCGTGATGAAACATGACACACACACACACAGACACACACACACACGCACAAACATTTGTATTTCTGCACTGCATACAGGGTTCTATTCTCTGCTCAGAGAATCCGATAGTCAGAATCTGACTCTATTCTTTCCTCGACTTTTCTTATGCAGGGCCCTAAAGGTGACCTCGGACTACCTGGTCTACCTGGGCCCCCAGGTCTTCCTGGAGCCAAAGGAGAGAGGGTAAGCAAAATATTGAAGTTTTACTTTGCTTCCAAGGTGACAAAATATCAAACATTGCCGTTGTACCAACATAAACCTGTGCAATCATGAATCATGCGACACTTTCATCGAGAAATAAAGTGTAGATGAAACTTGATTGATTTTTATCTTCAACATTTTTGTGTGGCACTACTAATGAACCATTACTCTGACTGCTATAGTATTTTTTTAAACAATAGCAGCATAGAAAACAATTAAGAAACAATGTGCATGATAAAGACGAAGCAGCTTCAGAATGCCCTCTAGTGTTCTGGGCTGAAACTTGTTTTTGTGTCAATAGCTATGTGGAATAGCATTACGTGTAGTATATTATTATTATCATTTCCCTCTTTTTGTTAACTCATGTGCCTGCACATTGTGTCAATGACAATACATTGAATTGAATTGAAGTAAATTGAATTGAATTGATTTGAATTAAATTGAATTGAATTGCACATATTATTATTGCTCCATCTATCCATTTGAATTGTTTGATTCGCTTTTTTTGCTTTTCTATGCTTATACAGATATTGGTAAGACATAACTTGTTTTCTTGTCCTTCAACAGGGAGAGGCTGGAGAAGCTGGACCTAAAGGCGAGCAGGTATGTTAAAGATTTTTTCTGCAATACTTGGCTATTGATTGCATGAATATTTCATGTGCCAAAACCATATGTAGTTTCACCTGAACTATTCTGTCTATTGTTTTAGGGAGTACAAGGAGCAGAAGGAAACTCCGGAGACAAAGGAGAATTGGTGTGTTTTCTTTCAACAGCTTAACCTCATGCAGCAGGCTTCTGTCAGCTAATAAAAGGGCACTGCAAGGCCTCAATTTACATAGATTATTTGCTCTGTCTACTCCTTTTCGATAATATAGGGTGACGCAGGAGAGGATGGACCTAAAGGAGCAGTGAGTTACTCACACACCTTCTATCGACTATGTTCCCAACTTGAGCTACAGTACAGTAATTACATTATCCCCCCCCCCCCATAGGTTGGTAACATCGGTGAGCCTGGCAACAGAGGACCTGAGGGAGCCCGCGGCCAGCCTGGCATCGAGGGGCCCCCTGGCACACCTGGACCCCGCGGCATGCAGGGAAACAGGGGGGCACCTGGAGTGCGAGGCTCCCAGGGCCCAGCGGTAGGTCTCTTAGCTATTGGGAATCTGACTGTCAGCAGCACACTGTACACTCGATGCTATAAAAGAAACTGTCCTGTGCACTTCCTCTCTGATCACGCCATCTGTGTTCCCAGGGTAAAGAGCCGAGTGATCAACACATAAGACAAGTCTGCATGCGCGTCATGCAAGGTAAGGCTTCACAGCAGTTTGAAATTCCATATCCCTCTTTCGGGCTTTCTCTCTTCTCTTTGCCGCACTGAATTTCTTTAATATATCCCAAGACACCCATATTGCACTTGGGATTCACACCTTACCGTATGTTGTTTCGGTTGGCGGTGTGAAGATGTGGTAGCCAAAATGGGAAATGTGCTTCAACCTTTGTTGGTTTGATGGATGAAAGACCTCTGATTTCCTCTCTGAGCTGTTACAGACGAGTCTCCACCGCTGTTCACATTCATGGCTCTTTCTCTTCCACTGTTCTCCTCAGAACATTATTTTTTCATATCCAGTGTGCTCAAAATTTAATTTCACCCAAAGCAGACCTGCTGTTGCTCTGAGTAAAGAGGCTGCCTGGATGAGACGTGAGAGGAGAAGCGAGAAGGAATTCACATTGAAAAATGCCATGGCCTGTTAAAAGCTTAAGGAGATTAGTCTTTGGTACTTCCTACCATGAAACTATTATTTTCTTCTTCACCGATTACCTTTAATAAGGAGTGTTTTATTTGCTGTCGGCTCAATTTACAGAGGTTTAATTGTAAATGGTCATGAAACCATGAAGAGCTAAGGGAACGTGAAAAGGAGATGATTGATCTGGTCCAGTTAACTTTGAATTAGATAGCGAAACTGTTGGGCCATTCAAACGAAACACTGAAAGTATCTGGGGTTTAGAGAGAGTGGTATTAAAACAAATTTTGAAATATGATTCTCCTGATATTCAATTAGGATAGTTTTAGTGAGTATTTGATTAGTGTTTTATTGCTTCAGTTATGGTACTTCCAGCAAAATAAGATGCGTGAGTTAATTTACTGTTCTTGTAACCAAATAATTGTAATCGATTGGGGCCTTGCCATTTAACAGTTACTTGCATGCTCATTCCTTGTGTCTTCTGTGTTCCCCATCAGAGCAACTGGCCCAGTTGGCTGCCAGTCTAAGGAGGCCGGAATCTGGTGCTGTTGGTTTGCCTGGTAAGCCCGGACCTCCTGGCCCACAAGGTCCTTCTGGAGATAGTGGTTTCCCTGGACAGGCTGGAGCCAGAGGTCTGCCAGGACTCAAAGGACCCCCAGGACTCCTGGGACTCAAAGGGCCCAAAGGTAATGTCAAAGGAGGATTTTACGCTGCTGACCATTTTGAACTGTGGTTAGCTTGATTTGGAAAGGACTATGAAGGGGCAAATGGTTGTACTATTGCCAACAAACCACTGTCTTTATGGTGTAACTGTGAATCTGTGTCCATGCCTGATTTAGTGTGTGTTTGGTATAGGTGAGATGGGTGACAGGGGAGACCGAGGCCCCATGGTGCGAGGGCCTAAAGGCCAACCAGGACCTCCTGGCCTTCCCGGTGAGTCCCATTAGCTTTCATAGAAATGCAATCACTGCGATATGCTGTTGTGACCCTGTTTGAGTCTTGATAATGTCTGACATGGTACTGTGCCAACAGGTGAGCCAGGGAAGCCTGGTTATGGTAGAGAGGGCCGCGATGGAGAGAGGGGACCACCCGGTGTCCCTGGGCAGTCCGGCGTTCCTGGGCCTCCTGGGAATGCTGGCCCCAACGGCTACTGTGATCCATCGTCTTGTAACCTCCGGGCTGGGGCACAGGACGATTCCAACCTGAAGGGGCCCTCAGGAAACTGAGAAAGAGAAACTGAGAGAGAGAGAGAGAGACGCTCAGAGGGGCCTAGAGACACAGAGAGACAGAGAGACTAATGGACCGCTCTGTTCCTTCCCAGGAGCACACAACATTCTTACAGCCTCCGCTCTATAGGGCTTTTCCAGGGCCTCTGCTACGACCATTTAACTGTAGCCTGGTGAGAATGCATCTCTATTCCGAAGGAGTCCTCAAAAAGTCAAACAACAACAGAATGATGTTTTAGCTGCAAACTCCATCTGCTGTGTAGCTTTTTTCTGTATCTGACAGATGGTTTTGAAATGAAATTAGGGCTTATTTTTCTACAATATGCTTTACTTCTTTTTTTTGTTTTTTTTTGTTTTTTACTTGGTTTTAACTTTTCAGTTCCCACCCCACCCCCACTCTCACTGTGGTAGCAGTAGCCTTTTCCCTTTCTTACATCAAATTTCCATAACGCCCCACCCATCTTAGAAATAAAAGGTTCTCTGAGCTAACATGTCTTTCATTTCATATGTATTTTCCATGTACTATTCTGTGTACCAAACATAAACCTGCTGAAACCATGACAGTGTTATCAGTCTCTACAGACGTAAGTGCATTTCTGGCCCTTCCATCCAACAATGAAAAGGAGAAAGGATGAAACCAACATCACGTCACCCTGACTTTAATGGATGTGTTGTAAATCTCTGTAAATTGCTTGAATTGTGGTTTAATTATATTTCCTACAAACACCTCAAATGTGAGATTTTCTTTCTCATTGCACAGTTTGAGGACCAACAGTGTCCAGTGATGCATATGACACATTTTACAACAATGAAGGAACATCTTACTATGAGTTATTACTTCCACAATTTTAGTGTTTTTATTTATTATACGATATGGGGCCATCCTTTAAAAGCAATGTTACCATTTTTAAGAATATGAGAGTAAGAGCAGTTGGCTATGTTTCGTTCTTTAGTTTATATTTTTATGAATTGTACACTTAAAATAAAGTTATGTGAAAGTTGGTTGGCAGTTATTTCCAACTGAATTTATACATTCATGTACAATACAAATTAAAATTATGAATTACACTTTTTAAAGAGAATTGAACTACAAAAACACTTGATAAGACGCAAACAAATCACCATGCACAGCCCGATTTAATAGGCTATAGTATATGATATTATTGACACAATTTGGTTTTTCGAAATGCATATATTACCTTAGGCAAGGTATGCATTAGAAAGAGAATATAACTAAAAGGGTAAATAACTACAGACATTCTTCAGATGTCTGATTTCACATAAGAATAAAACTAGAAGATGATCATATTTTCCTAAAATAAAGTTAAAATTAGATGATGAAAAATGAACAATGATAACTGTTCAATAATAGTGTGTGACCATAATTGTAGTATGAGTGTGATGAAAATCTCTGGAGTGTAAAGAATCCTTTTCAGTTTAAATGTTAAAATAGTTTTAAAACATGCCTTCATGGACATGCATGATCAGTTATATTCTGTAAACAGAGATCTGTATGAGCATGGTCTGACTTAAATCTGGTAATATCCCAATGTCAATTTTATGCCATTAACTGCAACAATTACATATTCCCAAAATGTGTGAACTGCTTAATTATTTATAACTGCATTATCATCAGTATTGACATTATTATTACTGTGATTAAAGTAGATCACTGTCAACTTACAGTATGATAACCAAAGCCTGAAACGAGCTAGATATTAAACAAAAACAATTCAAAATGCATGAGATAATAACACACACAATGACCACAAAGGAATATGATCAGTGTATATAGGTCAAAGGGATACAGACTTTTCATATCACCTATGGTTAAAGGGAGTGATCAACATGTCCTCAGGGACAGCATACAAGCGTTTGCACTATGAATGAGAAGCTATAAAATATATGTAAGAAATATAAAAGATATGACTAAAAGAAATTGCTTCAAGTTGAATTCCTTAAAATCCCATACTAAAAATCTAAAGTACTAAAGTACTAAAAATCCCAGTGCTTCAACTTCAACGTGACCATACTTTCAGCATACAACTTATGTGGAAACAATTCTAAACATTTCTAAAACAAACTACTGTAAAATGTATTCATGCCGATTTTTGACAGCCATCAAGAACAAAGTTAAGATGTGCCTCAAAGGATAAGATGGACTTTATGAGTTCCACACAAAGCAGCTTTCATACAGAATCACAACAGAAGTCTGGAGGCCTTTGGCATCTTATAAAAAAATAGCCTAAAACCAATGTGGCCTAAAGAATGTCTCAACGCAGTTCTCACCATCTGGTGAAATAAGGTTAAAATCCAGTAGGGGGCTCTTTCATCACACAAATAAAGTAAAACAAAACAGTCTTACGGAGTAATTTAATAGGCATTTAACCACACACATACCTTCTTCTACTTGAAGAAGAAAGTTAAGTTGGGAGAACATGTGAGAGAGAATAAAAGTAATATTTTCTTTATGAGAGTAGCGTGATGTATTGCATTGATATGAGACGAGAGAAATGATGCTGTAAAAGAAAAAGATCTTCCAAGGATAAAACATAGTGAGAAGGATTTTTAACATCACAAAATCTCAGATACGCCCACCTAGCTTTTCAATATTTCATCACAGCAGAACATAGGGAAAATAAACCCATCTCCCTTAACTGTAAAGCCTCGTGTCAAATGCCTAGAACATGGTGTGCTGAGGAACAACTATAGTAACAATGTACCAGTGCAATACATATGTCAAAATGTGACCCAATCATTAAAATATAAATTACACTTAAAATTAGGGGTAAACTACAACGTGCAAACAATTTGACAGTGAAGGGAAGCCTTGAATCTATAGGTGGTTCCCTTTACTTACTGACTTAATCCACACTAATAAATTGAGCTCCCTCTTAAAATAAGGGACATGCGTTTTGATTGACAATGAATATTGCTGACTTCATTTGTTTGTCTCAGTTAGCACTCAACAGTTGGAGTTAAAATTGAGTGTCAACCATTTATGGACGGCTACTATATTTTTTTTGAACCAGAATCCAGACGATCAATTTGATCTGAGAAGAATGGCAAGAGAATAAACGTTCTTAAATAAATTAAATCACTCTAAAATTAGATAACCCCAATAAATAAATCTAAATCCAGTCTTAAGACACACAAACATCATCTTTACAGGGACATACAGTGTCACATGCTTGGTGATCATAGTAAAAAAAAAAAAAAAACTTTAGTATCTGAGAAGTATGCAGAGCAGAGTAAAAACAAATTCAAAGAATGGTTTAAGTTCAAGTACAGTTAGGGTGGACTTTCCACCGAAATAAATAAATATCCTGGTTCTAAAAAGATGTAGTCTTAATGATATCCTCTTATAGATGATTATCAAAATATACATATAACACCTATGTAGACTTTTGTATAACAAAACCAAAGAGGAATCCACAACAGTATGTGCGTAAACAATAAAAGTGGGTGTGTCATATGAACTCTCAAAACATTATTTTGAATGTCTTACATATATCTTCAAAACACCTAGCCATTGGCTGTGACTAGCCACCTATCTGAGAGCTATTGTAACAAACTTAGCATGCGTTTGTTTCTGTAATATGATGTCCTGCACATACATAGGAGACGAGAGAAATGCAACACAAGATCACTTTTTTAACATCACTCGACCTTAAGCAAGATTAAATTACTTTTAAATGTAAGGCAATACCAGTCATAAAGTATACATTAGAACTTTACAAACTACATTCATCTTGGATACGAACATTTGCCCTTGATTACCCTTTCTGCCACTTGATTTAACGTGGCAATAGTCAGTGGGTGTCTAACAAAATCAAACTAGTTGAGGTGTTGGCATGCTTTATAAAAGCTATGTGTTGACCTTACTAAGTGACTCTCAATAACAAGTGTGAGTGAGTTGCCCCCTACCCACGCATACTCTGAAAGGCAAGGTCTCTTTACCACTACCATTATCATGCAGGCTGCAAAACATAAGACTGGATATTTTGAGAATCAAACTCGTTAGTAATCCTAAAATATCATAACCAAAGCTCTATTAACACTGTAATATACTCATGCCGCAGGTTCTACGTGACATTGAATTAGTACTGTTATTCTAGCATATTCCACAAATAGACCTTCACGGACAATTGTGTCATACTCTTAGGTTTTTCAACGCACAAGTAATAAAGATATTTTTTCATCATCAAAATAAAGGTCTCAGCAGGAAATGGGATTTGTTTTTTGTTTTTTAATATATGACCTATTGGTCCTCCAGTCTGAACTATGAAAAGATTTGGGAAGGAAGACTAATGGCACCCAAACAGTAAGTAACTAAATTCACACCACTGAGCTAAAAGGCATTTCTTCTATTATTTTCTTTCTGGTTGCTCTAGAGATCTGAATTTAGAACTTTAATTAAATCTGTAGCAGAGAAAAATACCCTTTTCCACTTGTACCCATCTCTCTTAAGCATGACACATTAGTAGTTTTCATTAGACACCCCTCCCTTCACTTTGGTATGCATCAACGGGTTTACATCAAAAATCTCACGCACATAAAAACACATGCGCAATAAAATCTAAACAAAGATACACGCACGCACGCACGCACGCACGCACGCACGCACGCACGCACGCACGCACGCACGCACACACACACACACACACACACACACACACACACACACATACACACACACACACACACACACGGTACAATGTCAGATTGAATTTTTGCCAACACAATGACATATCTGAATGAGACCAGAAGTGTGCATAGGCATGCCCATTAAAGAGGCATCAAATTATTAAGATAATGTTTTCAGACAGAATTACTAAGAAACAAACTAATTTCATGGTCTCCAAAGACTTAATGTGAATTAATATGGAATGCATTAGGTCACAGTAGGGGGTGTGGAAACAAGAAATAAATTAGAGTACATCATAGCCAAAAATTATAACAAATGAAAGATTTGTATCATATTTGAAACAAATACAATAACCACCGAAGCAAGAAAATAACCCCACCACAATTTGCATTCAACTGCTACAGTAATATGAACACCAAGAGGCGTTTATGAGTCTGTCCCATTAAGATGGGGTTAACGATGTGCTGACGGATCCCATGGGCTCTCTCCACTTGCACTACTCCACACCTGGGTCTAAGGTTGGCTATAGTACTGAAATTATGGCTGAATGGAGGTCCCTAGCCGTGCTGCCTAGAATGAGCAGCCGGGCGGAGACAGTCACTCGGCTCACATCTTCCGTGGGTCCCAGGTGGCCCCTGGGGGCCAGGTGGCCCCTGAGTACCACTTCCAGGTAAACCTACCCAAGAAAGTAAAACAAAAAAAAACTCTATTACCAGATGAACATTAACCAATGCTCAATGTAGAACTTCACAGCACTCAAAGGCTTTTTAACACACAGATAAGGATGCAGACACAAAAAGGCTAACCCATCTTGGGGGGGGGGGGGTTGTATTAACTAAGTTTGTGAAATCAAACGCAAGAACTGAAACCAGTAACATGTACACAAAAAGGCGTATCTGCTGCTCTGGACATCTTTTTTTTTCTTTTTCGAAGAACGACTACGGTTACGGAAACCAAACTGTGAATAAGAAATTTCAAGAAACATGTCGAGCAGCAAAAATGGCTGTGGGGCTTAATTTAAATCCAATCCCCGTCTTCAAAAGAGTGTATACACCAGGTAAGCTTCCATAAGGTTATCCCAGCGGGACCTGTGTTGTGCACTGTGTGTCAAGTTTTGGTCTTACCTGGAGCACCTGTGGGACCTGAAGAACCTGGTAACCCCAAGCCAAGCTGGCCTCGCTCTCCTTTTTGCCCTCGGTATCCTGAGTAGAGACACAACACACAAACTGGACTCAAAGACTGTAGTCAAATACAAACACCCAGCAATAAAAATATAAAAACATGCGCTCTCACAGAAACAAACAAACTAACAAAAAGACGAATAAGGCTAGCAACAGATACATAATATGCTATTATTTATGAGGCTTGATTAGTGCGCAGTAACTCTAGCACAGTGAGATGAGTGATTTATACATTGTACGGTTGGTAGTTAATACAAGTTGGTATTCTGAATGTCCTGAGGATAGCAAAATAACTGCAATGTCCAGAAGTACACTCAGGTGAAAACCATATTGAGGCTTGGTGGCAAAATTAGAGATTTGTTGCTTAGAAATCCTTGCTTTCAACTGAGGGCTTTAAATAATACACAAGGCCTACTGACTTCCTGTCAAAACAGAAATCATCAAATCAACAGTCTGCGCAATTGTCCTGGGAGCGTGAGGCATCATGGGGTCGCATGGCCTCTTCACCAACAAGATGGCTTCAAGCTAGTGGCTTTGAAGATTTCCCAGAGCAAAGACGTGGGTTCTTTATCAAAGGTCACCGGAGTCAACCAAAGAAACTCAGCAGAGTAAAGCTAACACAGGGGGATGGAGATAAACAAGAAGAATGACAAATATCTGTATTTTTGTAGAGTCTGCTTCCCAAAGGAATTTTGAAGAGTAAATAAACATAGTCCTTAGGGTGTCTAAGGAGGACTATTTTGATGATAAACAGATAACAATTTACTAAAAATAACGATTCAAGAAAAATAATAAATGTAATAAATACATTGGCTGAGGAAATATCCTGTTTACATTGTTTTACTTTAGAATACAATGCATTACAACAACAAAAACTTAAATAATATACTCTTTTACACTAAACTGTAATCTGGACATCTTTTCAAAACAACATAAAAACCAAGCACATGCAGTGAAGCAAGCAGACAGCAGAAATCAGGGGATGTTCAAATTAAAGCATAATGCACTACAATGTTATACCAATAGTTTGCTCATTCAAATACACACACAAACTCCTTGGCTCTTTCCTCAATTCATGCAAGCCAAATTCATTGCACAAAGTTTTGGACAGCTCTCTGCAGAGCAGCAGTCAAAAAGTGAGGCGCTATGAAAGTGTTTCCCCAAAAGCCATTTGAAAGTAATTGACTCTCAGACCCAGTGGCTGTACGAAGAGCATCAGAAACATTGACAGAGGTATCAAGCATTACACTGCCAGGCCCAAAGGGGAAACGCTCAAATGCTTACAAGGCAGAGGAAATCTCAGAGAAAAGGCTCATAAATGCTCAAAAAAATATTCTGTGGGACAAGGAGACAGGCTACCCACACATTGCCTCCATAATGAGACTTCTTTCAACACTCACGGTGCCTGGAGCATTCATTGAGGGAGTTGGCGTTCCATGGAGAAAAGAGCACTGTACCTTGAGCACATTCAAGAACCTGAATAGTTTGCGGGGCAAGAAGCATTTGTGGGCCTTCACAAAAAGCCATTGTGATTCTCTGCTTCAGTGAAAATAAATAGCTACAAACACAAGAGAGGAGCACTAATGCACAACTTACAATGGAAATGCTTTTGCTGCTGAAATGGCAACGGATCAATACCGCATGGCACCTGTTGCAAATATTTACATAACAAGGCTGTACACAAGGCTTTAGCCATTAGATATTTCATGGTGCTCATGCTTTCACATTGTAAGACATTTCATCCATTACAATATTATGAAGATGATTGTATAGCACAGTTCACTAAATTTCACTTTTAATCAAATCCAAGTACAACCCAATATTAAAACTGAATACGCATCAAAATATTCACAGAAATACTGAAGAAAACAACCTAAAAAAACAACAGTGACAACCAGAAGCTAAACTCAAACAGTTCAAATACAGATAATAAAATATGTCTAAGGCACTGCCATCAAAACGTCTCGTAATACAAAAAGAAAAATATACATGAAAGTATGACCAATGGCAACCGCAGAGCAATAAGAAGATCACACCCCTGATAGACCTGGAAATGGCAGCCGTGCCAGTTTCTCTTTGGAAACACCTTACTGCAGCAGGCAGCCTGAGATCATTGCCCCCGTGAAATCAGTGATGATTTTTAAAAAGAGGTTGAATGTAAAGGGGTTATTTTTCTCCATAAACGATTAATTTTAGCGTAATGGAGAAGAAGTCAAATTGAATATTCCAGTGGAGAACTGTCTCCAGCGGAGGATGACGGGAAATAATGAGAAAATATTACCCCAAACTCTCTACTGAGAAGAAGCAGGAGTCAACAACAAAATTTTTTTTGCGCATTTTTGATTCATCAAGGGATCCAAACTTAGCAATTTGTTTTCGACCAGTATTTATTTGTAAAGCTGCTGTTAGAACCACAAAAAAATTATAATATTGAATGCATACAAAACACAGCAAAACAAAACAAAAAAATGTAAAGGCATTGACATCGTACAATAATACATTCACTTGGTGCACTGGTATAATTCGAAGCAGCATCTGTCCTGTACAGTAGAAAGTTACATTGTAAACTATTTTGAATGAAGTGAGGTAGGTGGCCATGCTCAAAGACAAAGGTCCGTGCAAGGATCCTCTGATTTGTACACAAAACTGCCTTTCTGAATGGCAAGCCAGCATGGTATGCTGAAGCACCGTGGAGATGTCAACAGGGCACAGGGACTTTATAAAAGGCCCGGAGAGGACTGCAACCTGAGAGGTAAACCAGTACTGATGATGGGGTTGGGTTGAGCAGTCAGATAGTTGTGTAGGATTGATAAAGAGTGTCCATTCTCTTCCCCGACTCTGTTCCTATAGTTTCTCGCAGGGGTTTTGCTTCCTGGAGCAAGGTATCAATAGTAGGGCTCCTTTCTGTCCACACTGATATCACTTTCTCTTAATCTCAGCCAATTCTTCATTTGTCTTCATATTTCCCCTCGAGCAGCTGTGTCCCATAGTGCTGGCCTTCCCTCGGCTGCCCACCCCTCGGTCGGCATTGATATATGGGGCCAGAAAGATAGAAATACCCCAGAATCCTTACGACAAAGTGTCAACCCCACTTTCATGTCCCCAGCTTTGTTCACAAACACAACCTCTTGATAGCTTTATATCTCTTCTCTACACACTCTGCAGAGGTACCTTTCACAGGAGCACTGTTGGCGGACGTCTAATTTGCTGGTCTCAGACATCATCCTTCATTGCCTAAGAAAAGGAGTCCTTTCCTATGAGATACCTCCCTCAGAATGTTTACAGGTTTCCAGCCAGGACCCTACTGATTGGATCTGAGGCTCCTAGACATATAATCTGAGGTGCAACTGAAATTACAGTTAAAACACCAGTGAATAAGTGCACACACACATGTACATCTATGGTATGTCTGCCTGGCACACATACATACTTGTCACTTTCTGGGTTCATTAGCAGCAAATCAAATGGAAGGATCATAGGAAGGTGACTTCTTCTTGTAGTTTGGGGCAGTTAAAGGTTAAGTGTGTTATTTCCCTCTGTAGGTTTAGGGCAGCAGCTGTGGTAATGGCTGAGGGGTGGAGCGTAGGTCACGAGGGGTCGGGTCTGGCAGCGTGTGGTTCCTACCTGGCGGGCCTGGCAGTCCTGCTTCTCCTGGGGGGCCTGGGGAACCGTCACTGCCGGGGGGCCCGGGGGGGCCTTGCCGAATTTGTGATGATAAAATGGCAGCCGGTGTCTTTTGCAGCATGGTATAACTTGATAGTCTCTCTGCAAGGAGACATTAAAATTCAGTATGAGCATATGATGAATAGAGAGGGGAAGGGAGAGAGGGAGAAAAACAGGCAACCAAAGGATAATTTGGGATAACAATTTCAGAAGCAGCATCTGTACCTTCAAACACCCTCAATACTTCATTCCGGATAAACATTTTAATTTCCTCCATGGACTTGGCATCACTCTGTGCAGAAAAACAAAAGAACACAAACTTTACCAAAATGTATTTAAAAGATTAAGAAAATGCAATTAGGAGTATGGTGGTAATTCATGTTTTATTCATGGAGAAATGGTTGAGTTAAAGATAAAGAGATGAAATGCATTCCAGCATAATAATCAACACTCTGCCTGTCATCTAGCTCAGCTCATAGATTGCTTCTCGGGAACGTTAGTCGAGGCTCACATTGTTGGGAGCATAGGCAGGTGATAGAAATCATTGTCAAACGCATTTTTTTCAGTGGAATCTCTAACATCAGGGTTATGGGTCCCGAATGGGCCACCAAGCCCCAAAAAAGGTTGTACTAAATATTTGAAAGGGTACAGTGTAAACCTACAGGTCAACCACTGTATTTCCCACATTCCCCAATTTCAAGAATGAACTATGATGAATGTTTTGGCCAGGGACAAGGATAAGTTGCACTGGCAACCTTTGATTTATTACAGAGAGGAACAACAGAGAAGGCCATGGCTATTTTATGACAGTTATGCCACCATGCACCGAAAGGATGATAAGATGTTTACCGGGCTCACTGAGGTTATAATTTGACAAAACACGTTATTTCAACCGTGAGCACTTTCATCAACAGCTTCAAAAGAAGTTGTTCTCAGGACCAGCCCCAGTGTAAAATATATATAGTGTCACTGGTGGCACTGACTTGTATTCTTAGCAATCAAAAGACTTTCTTTCATCTCGGTGGAAATGTTACGTAACCTTTGTGTGAGCGAATGTGGAATGACTGTTACACATGGAGGTGTTTTCGATCCTCCGCAGTGCTCTCCGCGCACACCCACGCTTTTTTTCTCGCGCATTCCCTCCCTTTCTGCTTCCCCCCTCCCTGACCCCCTGTGGGCTTGATGATCAGGAGTGGGAAGCGATTAGCAGGAACAGAACTGCCGGCTGCCTCTGCCTACTAGCTATTTCATGTGTTTCTTACCGACACACATATACACGAACACGTACAAGGCCAACGGCTGCACTACATTCAATGTAGTGTAAGAGAAATGTGCTAATTGCACAAGAAATCACAAATAGACTGTTGCATTTTAAAATTTAAACAGTAAAGAGTAAGGGATTGCAGACATTGCAACATACCAAAAGACTATGTGTTGCTAATGGCCCCGGGGGGCCAGGGTCCCCTTGGGGCCCAATGGGTCCAACAACTCCAGAATCTCCTATTCTCCCCCTCTCACCCTGGACACCTCTCGCTCCAGGAATACCGGGGTCCCCCTGCAACAGGAGAGTACAGACTCATCACAAATGCAAATACACACATGATGGGATTCAATATGGCATACAGTTATAATTGCACAGATTTATTTCACATCTATAACAATATAGGAAAATACGCAAAAATTAGGACCTAATGAAGACATATGATACAGAATAGTCACTACCCCATTTTAGAATTAGGCTTTAAACCGGTTATATAACATGCAGTGCACGTTTCACTATAGCTTTTATTGGGTCTTTTCAGTCCTCGCTACTGTGGAATTGGAGCCGATTGTAAAGCTGTGGACCTCACATTCTATCTTCCAATACTGTTATTTACAATAGAGTATGTGGCAAGTGTAACAGAGTTCTCCACCTGTGCTGAGGCAATATAATAGTGAACCATATTGAGCTGAAAAGGCCTTTATCTTGGGATTCTGCATCATAAGGATTGCAATGAGGCTTTTTCAGTAACTTGAGGGCATTTATATTCAAAGCAATGTTTTTGTTCAACAATGGTATTTTACATCCCACAGACAACTTGTTTAATGTGCAACGAAAAACAAACTTGGTCTTACTCGTTCTCCCTTGGATCCTCTGTCTCCCGGCCTACCTGTGGCTCCCTGAAATAAAGAAAGATACAGAGACATTACACAATAGTAATGGTAGTTGGTGTTTCCACTCCCAATGGAAAAAAAAACGTAAAGTGTGAAGATGTTATTAATTGGAATTACAATATAGACGAAGCTAATGCACAGCTGAGCCCAAAGCTAAATTCTTCGCCCACTCCCATAGTACTACTCCATTGCAGGCACGTGTTTTAGAGGCTCAGAGGCCAACATCACTTGATGACATCCTCCACAACAAGATCCTCCATACTAACATCATCAGTGTGGTGTTCATTTCACTTGTGTTTACTGATGAACTCCAATATTTGATCTAGCATTTGTTAATCTGCTTGCTTGGCTCATGAAAAGTGTAGGACCAAAAGAGTACCAACGAATACTACACCTTCTAGGTGGATGCTTGTGTAATGTTTTCTCCAGGGGTGGTGCCACTGTACAGGGGGTCACCCTCAGCTCCATCCTGATTGTCTCCAAGGACATGTCTCCCTACCTACACCCAGGAGAGAAACACCTGTCCCTGGCTCCACATGTGCAAAACAACCCTGCCACCACTCCCTCTACCCCGTGTCCCATCTCCTGCCATCGCTGTGCTCACTAACTTACCTCTGGGAACATATTTGTATCAATTTCCTGCAGGATTACAGCAGCCATGCAAAATACAATCTGTCCTGATGTGCTTGTAAAGCAGGCCTCTCTTTGTGCTGCTGTTTTTCCTCCGCCTGCTTTCATCTGCGGCTCTCCCTATTCCCCAACGCCTGATGGGAGGCTTACATCTATCATCATGCCCACTGAATTGTGGCTCCCTATGCCTCACATGAAACCTCAAAGCCGCTGTGGAGGAGGAAGAGCGCATGGCAGGGAGCGGAGCGGAGCTGCCTGCTAGATGGCACTGTTGCCCCACCAAAAGTGGGCGAGAGCCAGTCATGAGACGCCACGACAAGGGAAATCATCCACAATGCGCCTGAACCACAGTGAGACGTTGATGGGACTCAACTTAATAATAACCAGTTAGCCTTGTCAATCAGGTGTCGCCAAAAAAAGCATGTGTGTCAAAGAACATTAAAACAAAATTTGCTATATGGATAGCTATTGTGATTCATGGACAATTCAATTTACCTTGCACATGGCTATAACTGATCAGAATCTTCAAGGTATATGGAGCAAAATGAAATAATGCTGTCGTATTTTTTAAAGCAGCGCAGGGGGTCAGTTGTTGTGTTTTACTCTGATTTATCTGAACACCCATCGAGTTGGAACTGCATATTTTATCTAAGAAGGCCGCTGCCCTCTATTACAAACATTTTATCAAAGCCTGAAAGCATTAACTGTATAATTGGGATAAAAAAAGACTAAAAGTCAACACAGCCTAAAATCTGCAGGATACCATTTAGGTCTTATCATTAAAATGCTCTAATATGCAAATGATGTTCTAATGCACTGTTGTTATGCTGTAGCTCGGGGGAAGATAACAATCTGCTGTGCCCAGGTTGTTGTGAAGAGCATACTGAGTGGGAATTCGGAGAGGGCGCAGCGACTCACCTCGTATCCAGGAATCCCATCTTTCCCCGGCCGCCCCTGCTCCAGGAACACAAAGAAAACAAAGACATTTGTATCGGCCTCTATGTTCGATTGGATCAGCAGCGTTGCACTCCTAGTAATCTCCGCAGTTAATGAGATATTTCAACCGTGGGATAATGATGCTGATTGCTGTGTGAACACTGTTCCACTCGCTGCTTACAGGGGGAACGATAGAAACCATCGCTGATGATAATTACATACGGTAATGTAATCGTCTGCAGAACAAGTTGGGGCTAACGTGGTGATTTTCACCGTATTGTCCATGAATCATGTTATTTTCCCCACATTCAGCCGCGGAAACAATGGGCAGAATTGCTGATGCAATGGCACAGTCTATGACTCAAAGACATGTTTCCACACTGCACTTGATTGATTGCACCATGCTTTGACAATCTCCTTTGTTGTTGCGATCAATGGTTGGAGAAGAGAACAGCGGCGGGCCTTACGGGAACACCTTGCGGTCCCTCGGGCCCTGGGAATCCTGTCTCTCCTTGTGGACCCCTCTCGCCCTGTCAGGGGACAGAAAGCAGTGGCCGTGTCAGTCGCCAGTGACAGAGGGACGAGGGGCACAGATTGACAGCTGAAAGAGAGTTAAAGGGGGAGGCTCACCGATTCCCCTGGGATCCCTGGCTCGCCGCGAGGGCCCAGCTTCCCCTGTCAATCACACACAGGAGGAGACAGGTCTTCAATAACATATTATGGCACCAGGGGTCTAATGTTTACACCGCCCTACAAACCTACACCGTGTACGCTTTAAAAATATATTTTTATGACTTGTCATGCATACTATATGGAATGTTTTTAAGAACAAATCCCCACTGCAACAGATATGGCAGGAAACAACTATGAATAAACAGAATAACTTACAGTGGGG
Source organism: Aplochiton taeniatus (assembly GCA_017639675.1). Taxonomy (NCBI): domain Eukaryota; kingdom Metazoa; phylum Chordata; class Actinopteri; order Galaxiiformes; family Galaxiidae; genus Aplochiton; species Aplochiton taeniatus. Next base: position 9,138,737 of record CM030184.1, read on the forward strand.
CCTAGCAGTCCTGGGGTGCCAGCCATACCCATATCCCCCTGAAGGAAAAGTTAGAGGCGTTTTACATAACTTAAAGTTTACAGTAAACCACCGAGGGGTTTGGAGCAAGAGCCGAGCAACAGCATGTCAGTGAAAGAGCAGGACAGATTCAGCTTGGATTCCAGGGTTCAGGCGCATTCTAAGAGGCTATTCTGACTCGAAGGCTCAGACAAAAAAACGTATGCAAGTGCCGTTGAGAATCTATCATAAGTAACCCTTCCGTGACCTTTTGAAGTCAAACTGAAATCTGATATCTGGTTCTTCCTTTTGCCAAACAACTAACAATTGATCTGTGAACAAGCATGGCAAAACTTCTCCTTTTAGCGCCATTTCCTTGAAGAATAAGTCATCTTTGATGGAAACGGATGCATCCCACTCACACATACAAGGCCTGTTGGTTTAATACTCACTCAGCCCCTCTGGTTGCCAAGTTACATACAACTTACAATATTATTTAATTATTTAAGGATTTATGCTAAATTAAATCGTAAAGGAACCTACTTTATAGTGCAGGCATCCACAAAACTGAGTCTATACAGTGACTTCAAATTGTCAGCCAGTTCATAACTGGTACTAATCCTGAAGCATTAGATCCTTGCTGAGCATAAGTTCATTATAATTTAAAGTTATACCACAATAACTGGAAGCTGTGTAAATGCAAAGCCATGACATATACAAAATGGGTTCTCATAAAAGCATTGTGAATAATGAGCATTGTCATTATTTTGTACAGAATATTAGCACGGAAAACAATAATAGTTATACTAATTATGGCGGTGTATGGATAATGAGCAATTCAGCGGATGGAGCAAACACACGGGAATCCTGGTAGTTCTAAGATCATGGCCAATCGAGAATGAATGAAGGAATCCTGGGGGCTCTGTGATTTACCTTGGCACCGGGTAATCCTTCGAGTCCTGGCAGTCCCATGGAACCTGGATCCCCCTGATACACAATACACAGTATTTACTAAGACACACAATAGGCCCAGTGATGTGCTACAGTGTGAATGTGATGGGAGATGGTAAGTGATTCTTACGCCTCCAGACGGTTTCTCCTGTAGGGAAATGATCAATGACCAGAGGCTGCTGCCTCTCTATTATTATCAGCAGCTAAAAGGATCTTTTGCGATTTTGTAGGAGGCTACAAAGCGATGTCATATTTCACTAGGGTGTGAGTCACCTTTAACAGTGGGACTGGCATGCATATGAAAGGTATAAAAGGAAAACCCTAACCTAAAAAATGTAAAGGAAAGATCTTAAACATATTTTCCATAAAGATTTCAAACAATTTCATATGTCTTTTTGGCGGGTGTGAACGAATGCTCGTTATTCCTCAGTATTTCATGGAACATTCCCTGAGGGACACTAACTCAATCAGAGCACCATGGGACGTGTTGAAGGATGTGATGTGCTGCCTTGCTGCTGCAGCCCCCCTCTCAACACACATGTTGATTATCAGCACGCTCTAGGTCAACGAGACACGAGAAAAGCTCGGTTTGAAAAGTACAATTAGAGTGCCCTGGGCCCTAAAAATAGAGAGCCTTTCTCCAGCAGTAGAAAGGGCCATCCTTAAACCACCTCATCTTGCTGCGCTGCCATGGTGAGACTATTACACACTACAAAGGGACAACTGGAGCTGACATAGACGGATTGTGCAGGTAATTGTCACACATGTAGATTGTCATGAATAAGCGGGTGCAGCAAAGGGGAGAGCAGACCAGCCACGGGATCAGCTGTGAGATGGATTGGGGCAATTCCACCACAGCTCTGGTGCCGCTCACACAATTTATTCAAATGTCAAATTAACATGCTGGTGAAAAATCGCTCGGCAACAAAACAATAAAAAATGCAATTGGCCCCATGAGGATGGAGAATTCAAGTTGATACCAGAGGTGTAATATTGTTTCCATCTCTCAGCCAATCTGGAGGCTTTGGGGTGAGGGGCGAGGGGAATTACAGGGGGATGTACAGACAGCATGAAAGTGTCATGGCTTCCTGCTGGCAAGACAATATTGCACAGCAATTTGAGTCTGGCGTAGAACGTGGTCCCTTTTGTGGTGTGTGCTGGTATTTTATCGAGTGTGGCTAAATGCTCAGGCTCGAGGGGTTATTGACTTGTGTTGTAGTCAGGCATGGAGGCAATGTTGGAAAGCAACCAATAGCGCTCCCTTGAATGAGTGTTGGACAGCATGAGAAGAGGCGAGAACACTAATATATTCCAAAATCAAAAAGATTCAACTCACTGCTTTTCCCTCATCTCCTTTGGGACCCTGAAGTGAAGAGAAGACCGATTAGTCCTGCGGGAAGCAATAAGTCCTAACACAAAGAATTGCATGCAGTACAAGCTAGGAAAATGAACACCGAAATAATGTACCAGGAACACATAATTATAATTGGAACAATTTGTTACACTTGCTCAGGGACAATGCATGCTGTAGGACGCATTCCGTCTTTGCTATTCTGTTGTCGCTTCACTCCTTTCCCAGTTTGGACCAATGGACTTGTTTGAATGCCAGACTCTGCACTGAGTTGCTCAGCGGGATGGACGTGGTACAGCCTGGTGCACCCTGGGGATTCGCCTGTGCTCCCTATGTATTGTGCACTGGGGAAATTGGAGTGTCTCTCTCATTTTTCTTTCCTGTGGCAACAACTGATAAGTGTTTCTCAGTTGAGCTGGACCCCTGCAGGGCCCCATGAGGGAGCGTCTCCCTGGCCAGATTACAGACGGTCTGATAAGGAAGAGCTGGAGAGCTGATAAGCAAATCAGCTCACTTCGGCTGGGCATTGCTTTCTCAGAGTAGTCGGGGCTAGTTTCCAGCCAGGTCTGAATTTCAATGATGCTGCACTTTCCTGCTCTCTCTCTCTCTCTCTCTCTCTCTCTCTCTCTCTCTCTCTCTCTCTCTCTCTCTCTCTCTCTCTCTCTCTCTCTCTCTCTCTCTCTCTCTCTCTCTCTCTCTCTCTCTCTCTCTCTCTCTCTCACTCACTCACTCACTCACTCACTCACTCACTCACTCACTCACAGGCGCTTGTTTGAAAATCAGGTCTCTTGCTCAACCAGTGAACTGTCTGTATGAACATGAATGACTTGAGGCCCAGGAAGGTGAGATAATAGTCGTGCTGCAACTTGGGAAGCCTGCCTTTCAGCCTCCTAAGACTGTGAAGGACCTAAAGCATGTATCAGCCTAGCCAGGTGGTTGTGTTGTTCTGCAGATAAGCATCAGTGTGTTGGTCTAACAAGTTGACGCCTCTTACCTGGGGACCCGGGGCTCCGGGGGGGCCTAGAAGGGCTCCACCACTCTGTGAAAAACAATCGTTTTATCATCATGTAAATGTATTGCCAGAACGTTTGATTACATGGCTGTTAGAAGTACGATTGTAGAAGTATTTCATAGCTAAAAACCTAAAGTCCTGGTAAAGTTGAAGTGGCTTTGAAAAACCAGACAGTCCTTAGTACCTGCATGACGCAAGGTGCTTGTGAGCTAAGTCATGAATCACTGAGTCAATGTCGTTTGCAAAGTCCTTACCTGGAGTTTGTACAGACTGCTCATCCCATTGCCCTCCAAAGAGGGGACACCCTGCAAGTACAATGATAACAGTGAGCCAGACATCACCCTACGACATGGCCTGCCTCCCTGTCTGCGTGTTCAGTGTGCTTAAAGTCTTACACAGCACTATAGGGTCTAGGCTGGTTTGAACTTTGTTAAGCCCTTAAATGCTACATGGGTTAAATCAATAGCACGACTGTGAGAAAGAGCAAGGGAGAGAGATTGAGAGATCGTGTGTGTGTGTGTGTGTTTGAAAGAGGAGACAGAGTTATCTAATTCCCCTCCCTCTGTTGCGATTCTAAGACTGCGCATCCACAAAAAAATAAAAGAATAAATTGATTCAGAGAGATTGGTGTGAGGGGGAAACTAGAAAATCCCATTGACTTTGGGAGTATAACTCCAGCCCAGTTTTTTTGTCTCTCTTCGTTTGCGGTGATGGGATGAAGGCGAGCAGCTTCTGTAAATGGAGAGGAGTCGAGGCTCTCATTTAGAAGCAAGGGGACGACTGTGCCCTTTTCAGGCCACTGAGCCATCCACTGTCCTCCCTCGCTGCAGTTTTATGAGTCGAAGGTGGGAGGGCAGGGAAAGGTGGGAGGGTGGGGGGAGAGAGAAGGTGGGGGGGTGGGGGGGCACATCAGGTTCAAGGGGACGTCTGATGAATTATAGATTTGCCTTTGGAAGTGCTTACTCACTGGCCTCTTAAAGGGAGGGGAGCCGGGCTGAGGGCCTGCCCGAGGTCTCCACCATCTCACCCTATTTGTACTCTTTCATCGGCCGTGTTTGATCTGCTGCAACACTAAATGCTGTGAGACGGAGCAAAACGACGAGTGTATCGATGTTCACGTCCCCAGGGAGGCTTGGCCAAGTGGCCCTGGCCTGTGGACGCTTGATTTGGGGAAAATGTACTCCTTGTGTCTAGTGTACAGTCAATAGACGCTAAGATCCGAAGATTAAAAAAATTCAATAAGTAAAGTGTTCATTTATTGTCGTGGCGTTTGCCATTGGTTCCCCTTGCAAACAGAAAAATGTGTCACAGGATGTCGGTGATTACTGCTATATTGTCATACTGCGTCCGTTGCTCTTGAGAACAGGGCGACCTTAAAGGAAATCTCCTTAAGTATACAGGACAGAGAGACTTAGGGGATGTGACTGAATGAGAGTGTATGGTCATGGTCGTCATGGAGAGCTGGCTTATGGGGATTCACACCGAGGAGGACAACTTACAGGAGGGCCTGGAAGGCCTGGCCTGCCTGAGGGACCTTCACTGCCCTGTGAAGCACACCCACCCACACACACACACACACACACACACACACACCACACAGACCATTAAAGAAGATAATTTTTTCAGAAACTTTCCACCCCTCCAGCATAGCCCTCACATTAATAAAATACATTGGGCACATTTACATGGAACCTGCTATCTTTAACGGGACTTGAAAACTGAAGCTCAGTAAACGTGTAGGGTTTTACATACTTTCACACAAACACACATAAAACTAAACTGCTGCACAGTGTGCTTTATGTTGATGGAGCCGTAGATAAATCATACGTAATGAGCTATTGTTTTCACCCTAGCCTAGTGCAGCTTTTAACATGTTCACTGATAAAAGATTCAGCGTGCATGTCTGCATCCTGAACATAAACATATGAAAACATCTTTGATTTAAACAGGACTTACTCTCTCTCCTTTTGCTCCTGTTTGACCCATTGGGCCAGGTCTCCCCATGATACCCTGCAAATTGAACAGGGGCAATTAACCTTTAGGATTCATTGAATATCACAATCATCTAGTCATGAATAAATCCGGAGGCATTACGTGAGGTAAGGGAGGACGCCAACGCTTTGCTTACCTGGGCTCCGGTGCGGCCTGTTGCACCAGGAAGTCCTGGGACTCCAGGAGAGCCCTGGGAAATTAATAAAATAATGGCACATAAATAATTTCATCATTATTATCATTGCTAATATTCCTAAAATAGAACTGTAGTCAGTGCAGCTTTGGGGCTCATAAATAAGGAAGCACACTGCAACCACTTCTGTTGTCAAGGTTTGTGGAGTAAGTAGGTCTCAAGTTAATAGACAGCATCATAATTAAATATAATACTCGACAAAAAAAAATTCTTTTATAATCTTTTGATAAGCTTGAATTACCTCATCTCCTTTTCCTCCTGTCGGGCCAGTGAATCCTCTCTCTCCTTTCACTCCCTTTAGATTAAATTAGAGATACAATTAGAGAATCAGTCAGAGAAAATAGATGTAACTTACAGTCCGTTCTGTAAAACTATCATTCAATAGTGTGAAGGCCACCCACATACTAACTCTGTTACACAACACACACCCACTAACTTTGCCAGCACATCAAATACTCTTTTCTGAAATGGTCAGTAGTACCTACCTTCGGGCCCTCCTTTCCAGGGTTGCCAAGAGGACCTCTCACACCTGCATCTCCCTGTGTTTGAGATAGACACAGGTGGAAGAATGCATACACACACACACGCACACGCACACACACGCACACGCACACACAGACAGAGAGAGAGATAGAGAGAAACAGAGACACAATACACAATAGCTTTGCAAAACAAATGCATTAGGGCTTAATAAATGTTTAACACACTCTTTGGTCCAAAAGGATGTGACAGAGTGTTGAGTGATTCCTACCTTTTCCCCCGTCATGCCTTCCAGTCCTGACGCTCCAGGGGATCCCTTGTCGCCCTTCTGGCCAGGCAGCCCTGGCACTCTGCTCTGGCACACACTGCAGGCGTTCTGCCAGCGGGAAGAGGGGGCAGGGGGAACAGCGGTGATGACACCGATAAGATTTTGTCGCATCGCGGGTCGGACTCTGGCGCGTTGGCGCCCTTTATGATTCCACATCCCCTGGGTGGAGGACGAGACCCAGGCTGACACGAACTGTTCCCCAAATGTCTGACAAGTTCAGTTAATGTGAGCCCACTGAGAGCCCACCCTCATCTCGCCAAATAGCAAACTCAAGTCAAACTCATGGGCTGTGACATTTAGGGGAGACTCTTAAATACCACTGTCCTCACTCCCGTTCCGACGGTAGTAATCGACTTAACACGAGGTGTGCTAGAGAGCAGCGCACGGTCTGGAGGCAGGTACACAACTACTATCATTTTTTGGGTGACAGACTCACGCAAAAAGCTTAACATAATGGAATGTCTCGGGCGACGCAGAGGAACAGCTGTCGTCCATTGTTGTGAACTGCTTTATGCAGCCGACATCGGGTCTTTTGGGAAAGTTCAAATGTACTAATTTGTATCACATTAGTGGGCCGTGATGAGGGCTGTGGGCTTTCACTGAACGTGGTAATGCGCTCAAGGTACAGCAGTGGGAGTGACATCCCTCCACTATGCAGGAGACAATTAGCAAATTATATATGTCCACCGGCACCAGTGGCATTTAAGCTCTCGATCAAAGAAAAGTAAGGGGAGGACTTTTTATGCTTCTGCGGAATTTATTTCTCTTTAACAAAGTGCAGAGTGTAAGCAGCTTCAATTTAGCTAAGTGCTTTCTGGGTGAAACAGTAACAGCATGTGTTGTAAAGTGGCAAAATGAGGCAATTAAAGGGGAATACAAGGAATGTCTAATCTGGGAGAGTTGTCATTCACCACATCAAGCCTGTGAATGTGAAATGTGCCCACCAATAAAGGACACGGGGTCTTTGAGCAGCTAAAGGACACAGGGGAGAAAACTTTTGTTGTTTAACTGGCTTTCCTTTTGTCTGGAGGAATAAAAATGCCCTCTCAGACTGTCATGCTTCAAGTACTCCTTTAAAGCAGATTTCCCATCAAGCAAGTGTGCACCAGGCAGAAGACGTGACCCCATCTGGCACCCGTCTTCTACCTGCTCTTTCTACCTTCATCTGCAAACCCACTGATTCAAGGCCTCTCTGGGCCTGAGATCTGGCTCTTCATCTTTAGACCAGCAAAACTCTCTCTCACTCACTCACACACACACACACACACACACACACACACACACACACACACACACACACACACACACACACACACACACACTTTCTGAGGATTGATACGATCTTTCATAAGTTGTGAATCTGTAGTGCAGGATCCAGCACAATGCCTGATCTTTCCTATACAAAACTGACCAGATGAAAGACTGCAGCTTCCATCGGGCCAAAGATTCAGAGTAGTTAAGGTAAAAGGGCTAAGAAGAAATACTTTATTTGATATCTTTTTGATTCTTGTAATAAAATGTATCTTCATACTCCTTTCCACTGGGTTCAAATGTGACAAACATGGATGTTGTGATCCAAGGCCATACTGTGTGCTAATAGAAGGCATATTTAACATGGAGGCTTGTTGGATTACATTGTTGACATTTTTCGAAAATGGTCAGCATCGTCTGTTATTGTATGTGTCAATAAACCATCCTTCCACATTCCATTCTACCAATGAAAATAAAGACATGCTCTATGTGGCAGCTTGAGGGAGGTATATGTGCAGCTCTGGAAAAAATTAAGACTATAGTAAATACAATAAAAATTCTAGTAATTTGGAGTATTTATTTGCAGAAAATGTCCCAAAATGCAAAAAGTGGTTTAAATAACAAGAAGATGCAGTGTTTTCCGACCTTGAATAACGCAAAGAAAACAAGTTCATATTAATTAAATAACACAATACTAGTATTTTGAGGAATTATTCTATGGGCAGGTCTGAGAAAATATGGTTGGGCATACTGGTAACTAAAATGACCAACTAATGTTACTATTCATGAGTCCAATGCAAATCAATCAACGTGATCATCCAATAAAGTTAGACAAACAGGTGTTGGACAAAGCTGAAAACCGTTGGAGGATCGGTGATGATCTGGGGGTGCCTCAGCAAGGCTGGCAGATTTGTCTTTGTGAAGGACGCATGAATAAAATCAAGTACAAGGTTGTCCTGGAAGAAAGCATCTGCGCTGACAATGTTCCCCAACTCTAAGGATTTTTTTTTACAGCAGGAAAAAGCTCCATACCACACAGCCAGGTCAAGCAAAGTGCGTATGGAGGACCACAGGATCAAGACCCTGTCATGGCCAGGCCAATCTCCAGATCTGAACCCCATTGAAAATCTCTGCAATGCGATCATAAGAAAGATGGATGGTCACAAGCCATCAGACTAAGCCGAGCTGCTTGAATCTTTGCGCCAGGAGTGGCATTAAGTCACCCAACAGCAATGTGAAAGACTGGTAGAGAGCATGCCAAGATGCATCACAGCTGTGATATCAGGGTTATTCAACCAAATAATGTTTTCTGAACTCTTCCCAAATAAAACACTAATAATGTGTTGTTTAAAATGAATATGAACTTGTTTTCTTTTCATTCTTAGAGGTCTGAAAACTGTGGGATTTGAGTAAAATGTTGTCAGTAATTTATAAACATGTATATAAAAAAATAGTTTTTACTCAAACACATACCTATAAATATCAAAATCAGAGAAACTGATCATTTTGCAAAGGTCTCCATTTTTTTCCAGAGCTGTATATAAAACCATTGTATATACGGAAAAAAACAAGGTTTGAGATGACAGCAAGGCTGCTCCTCTCAAGCCACTTTCGGAAATGGTTTTCCCTTTTCTTAACATGTTTCTAGTTCAACCTGTTGGAGGCACTCTAGGGCTTTTACTAACATTGCCGAAGGAGAACAGAAATACATTTAAAAATGCATTTGCATTAATACGGTGGAATCACTTTTGTTAGCAGTGAGACTACTTTAGATCGTTTCATAAGAACACTCAAATGCTCTCATAACCACACAACAATAACACTGAATTAAAAGTACCTTGAGGAAAGTGGCCATGTCTCCAACAATTGGCAAGGCAGTCTGTAGGAAAGAGAGACTGTCATGAATTAATGTATCACATTTTCCCAATTCAAATCATTTCATACAATCGATATTTTCATATTTTAAAACGCACTTATTTTTTTATTACAGTTCTACCACCATTATATAAACGTAACCTATTTCTTGTCTGAACCTGAGCCTGTGCTTTTAGCATGCTTCAAGTATTCTGTGTACAAACTAAAGTAGAACCCTTTAATCCCGAGGCACACATTAGCCCGACTATTGACAACACGGGGACGTAAGCAGCAGCGCTGCATAAGGGATGAGCGGCTTACGTACCGGTTCACCCGGCGGTCCGGGGAGGCCTGGGAGGCCTTGTCGACCAGGGGAGCCCTTTAAATGAGAGGCAGAGAAAGGAGTTAATGATACCCCACCAGCTAGGATGACTGAGGGGACATGCCGCGCCACAGCCCATAGCTGCAGCTTTGACACTCATCCTATCTGGGCTGCGACACGGTGTTCAGGAACTGTGACAAGACTGTGCTTTCCCGTGCGCCCCCCCCCCCCCCCCCTTCCGACTGCAGCGGATCTTTTATCTGCTGCTGTGGCTGGGTCTCCCCGCTGCGTGCGGGGGAGGGAGTGGGAGAATAAGGAAGGACTGATGATCCCGCTCACCTCCCTTCCTGGAGCTCCAGTGGCGCCGGATAAACCCGGGGGTCCGCGAGGGCCCTGACAAAGCAACCACAAACACACACCCTCAGAGATGAATTGGTGCAAAACATCATAAAAACACATTTATGTTACAAACCCTAATGTTATGAGGGTATACATTGAGTGATGTAATGCGCCACGTCAACATTGAAATGAAAAAAAAAAAAGTTTTTGTAATGCGATTGGGCAATTGCAATCGTTATTTTTCCACAGACCTCGCTTCCTGGCTTTCCCAAAGGTCCCATGGGGCCCTGCGAAACACATCACACATCTTGTTAACACTAACACCCCTCCAGCACCAGGATCCAATAAGGGAGCAGTGTTATAAATCCTTTGCTCTATTGATTCCCTTCCATCCAGAAACCCAGAGTTTCACCAAAACCAAAGCAAACTCAACTATCTGTTGTCTTTGAAGTCCAACAAGTAGCAACACTGAGGAGATATGATGAAGTCTGGGTGTAATACCACTGTGCTTTACCATGTGGACCTGTTTTATCAGCTCATACAGTGTAAAGAACCCACTAGCCTGTATTATTGATCACTCTGAATTATTGAAACATTTTTGCAGGTCAATGTTTGAAGAAAACACAGCTATCCTTATTGTTATTGATCAGATCAACGTGAACAACATTCAATCCCAAACCGCACTCACCGGGGGGCCGGCGCTTCCCTCCCCGGGCTCGCCTTTTTCCCCCAGGTCTCCAGGCAGTCCCGGGACACCTCGCTCGCCCTGCCAGGCCGACAGAGAGGAAGTCACGTAAACAGACTGGCAAAGCCCCCGCCATGGCATCAGATTAAGAGGTTAACTCAGTGAGAGCTTAGGGAGCTCCGCTCGTTATAGGTGTAAAAGGTGGAACATCGCCAATGGAAATATCACAGCTATAGCCTGAGAACAGTGCAGATGGTGGGCTCTCTGGGTGGTTAGCTGTGGCCCCATTTCCCCGCCGTCGGGCGGCCTACCTTTGGCCCCCGCGATCCTCTGGGTCCCGACGCGCCGTCTCCCTGCAAAGCAGCAGCAGGAAGTAGTCATGAGCATGCGGCACACGCATCAGACATCATACATCAGCAATTCACTTTGAGGGCAAGGTAGAGAGCTGGCAACACAAGCCAGTGCAGTGGGCAACTTAAATAGGCATACTGAGTCTCTTTGAACGTGCAACCTAAAGTGCTAACGGCCCAGATGCGGGGCTGCATCGTGGCTTTATATTCAATAGTCTTTACAACATATTTTATAGTTTAATAAATGAGGCCAAACTGAAATTGCCACCACACACAAAAAAAGAGCTCTGATTGGGATCGGGAATACTGTAGGCATTATTTACTGTACACCTCTGATGGGAAATTGATTTCTGTAGTCAGCATGCATTAGTGTTACAAGTCCTGCATTGCACAATGTAAATTAGCTGTCTAAAAGTTTGCATCCACCAACACAGCAGTTCTGAAGTTTTGAAGGAAAAGGCATCCATCCCCTTGATATCAAATGCAGACAGTATGCAACCATATTAGATTATGGCATAGAGAGAACTGTTGTTTGCTGTTAAGTACGTTTCTAAGATAATGACAGAAGAAAAGCGGAAGGCAAATTATCGCATGGCAAATTACTCCTCAAAATGAACAGAACAGTGATTATGATCATCCAAACATACTTAATGAATGGATAAACGTGTCCTACATTCATCTAGTCCACACTAATTTGACGCTGTTTCGCTGTCGTTTACTTCACCATAAGACACATTCTGCTGCAGCACAAACACTACAGAGGTACAGAAACCCCACTGTCCAGACACTTAACGCCATGTCCAGAGAGACACATCATGACCATGTTCTGTCGTGTGTTGTGTCCCCTCCCTTATTCCCTTCCATTCAGCAGGCCCAGTTGGAAGTTCTTTAAATACTTTGTGACTGAGCCTATTTGCATGCAACCTTTTCCCTTTATTACTCTGCTCAACTGCACACATTAGCTCCAGCCTGATGAGTAGTTCCGCTGTCATGCTTAATGTGCAGTTTAGCGCCTCCATGTACAAACAAACATGATTGCTTTAGCCAGAGAGTAATTGCAATTGATCTGTCCCCACAGCATGAATGGGAGAAAAGTGTTGTCAACCAAGACTGTGTGCCTTTGCTGCAGGAGCAGGATCTGGCGGCTGATGCTGTAATGAACACTTCTATATGCAGAGCCCAGTCCATAAAATAGAGTGCCTCAAACACTACAAGACCCAAAACGGGATTGGATGGGCGATTACCCGAGCTGGTGTTATTGAATGGTGGATTTCTTAATAGCACTGCATCTCCGTAATGTCATGGCAGCTATAGGAAACTCTTGTCAACATGCTGCTTGTTGTTGTTCCATCTGGTTGCTGCTGATCTAGTGCCTGTGTTTGAGTGAGTGTGTGTGCATGTGTGTGTGCATGTGCACTTAGTCTTCACATTAGCTTTCAGGCCAAAAAGCCACCAAGGTCAGATAAGGAAGCTAGGCTACTTTCTCTATCTGTTACCCACCAGATTTCCAAATGCAGGCTCTCCGGGCTCCCCCTTGGGTCCAGGGAGGCCCTGCGGCCCCGGCACTGCTCCAGAGTCGCCCTAGAAACACAGATCGGCGGGACGACAATCAATAAGACACAGCCATGGCCGACAAACACACACACACACAGACCAAACAGTCAGTCAGCTAGTCAATAAGTCAAGTCAATCAGACACACAAAGAGATCGAAAGACCCACAAACCCTAGGCCGACCTTAAGTCAGTCAAGTAGGACAGAAAGAGAGACTGACTGGAGGGCCTTGCCACCCAGGGCCTCCTCCACCGACAGATTGGCGGTGTCATCTCAGCGGAGGATGGGGGGGGGGGGGGGGGGGGTTAGGAGGGGGCACTGGGTGACAACCGCAGGATCGGAGGGAGAGGCAAGGACGATGCAGGGGTGAGTCAGGAGGCTAAAGCAGGGGCAGCTGCCACTCACCCGGAATCATTTCACACATCAGCGGGGATAAAGGCTGAGCGTGTGGGAGCCCGCAAGTGTCTCGGGCCATCTGGTTGGTCTGCGCGTCAGCAGACATGCATATACATAAGGCCATGGCTAAACGCCGGGCTTCTCTCGGCTCGGATTGTAGCGCGCCCCTAGCCCGGCCGCCACGGAACAATAACAACAGCAAACAAGCAGAACCGTTGACATTGACACATAGACCACTGGGTGGATTTATGGCCTGAGCTGTCTCTACCGACTCCATATTCAGACGGTCGCATTAGGACAGAGCAGATAACCAGGACAAGAAGAGGAAATGGGAAGGGCTGTGGAAGGCTGCGTGACAGCTGTATCAATCTCCGCTCTCTGTTTTAAAGCTGAGGGAATTCCAGAATGGGGGGCTGCTGGGTTACGCAGTCTTTATCATGACAGACGACGCCAAGCTACAGTGGGGTGACTGATTACACAGGCCAACTTTGAGCTCACTCTTCTTTTGGCTCAGAAAAGGTCCTACTTTACCATGGGCACGTTCTCATTAAGTCTAGAGTGTGCTGTAACTGCACGCCTTGACACAGGTGAAAAACCAGATTGAAGAAATTAGATACAGGCAAGTGTACAAAAAAGTGCCTTTGCAAGCTGTCTCACAAGTTCAGCCCGCGTTAAAATATCAGAGCCCCACGTTGGGTTTTCTCAGGGGGGGAAGAGCTGAGGGATGCATACCTTCTCTCCTTTCAGGCCGTCTCTCCCCGGTAGGCCTGGGTCTCCCTGCAAGCCCTGTAACGGTGAAGAAGAGAAACACATCTATCAGCAGGGCCTTCAGCATTTATCTCCTCCTCCTCCTCCTCCTCCTCCATCGCCATGCTCCGCTGGGCCACCCTGTTTAAACAGCCTCTCCCTTAGCCACGATTTATGAAATGCCTCTTCTCCCTCCCTGCTTTGGAATCAAGGCAGATGCTCATTATGGCAAGCAGGTGCTGGTAACAGATTGGGCTCCGTCCTCCGTTCCTCGCACATAAAGCGCTCAGATCCACCACTATCCTCTAATTAATTCTCACATTTGATTACTGATCGTCTGTGTAACAATTCGGGAGTTTTCACTCCATCCACCTTCCCTTTTCCTGTCGCAGTGGAACCATTTCCCTCACACCTCCACTGCGAGGGGGGGGGGGGGGGGGGCTGGATAGATGACACAATGGCATGGTGACAGGTAAGGCTTGGCTGGAGGGTATATGCGTTGGAGACTAAGTTAAACACGTACCGGCCCTCCAGGGAGACCTAGTAGTCCTATGGAGCCGGGTGGGCCTTGTTTCCCCTGAAAGACGACAAGTGGAAATATACTCATTTTCCTCTGTTTACATGTTCTCTCGGTTTAGTAATCACAACAGCCCCTGACAGGGACCCACACAGAGAACTGTGGCCTGGCCAATCAGTGTGATTTGGAGAGTCCTTCAGCGAGCTACAATCTGACAATCTGCTAGGAAACCCTGCTATCGCCTTTTGGCTGCACATGAGAATGGAGTAAATTATGCCAAGGATAAGGATATGGCTACTGTTACACAAAGGAAACACTGGTGCATTTTCTTCTCAAGATTTTCAAGACGGCAGCGGTCCTGTTGATTGCACCCTCTGTGAAAATGGCCGTAATCTGTTCTATGAAATTGCCACAATTTTTGTAGCTTTTGAAAAATCTCTTGTTCAGACAGTGTAAGGGTACAAAAATGCTTCAGAATATTTAGTTATATGGTACATGGTTATTGTAACCTACCTACACCTAAAATAAAGTATTAAAGTATCAAATCTGCTTCACCAGCCGGGAAATATATATGTGTTGAATAGAAGCTGAATTAAATTTCTTATGTTCAAGTACAGGAAAACAATAGAAAATGGTATACTTGGTACAGCAGACTGCATTTATAGTTTATCTTGATTTATGGGAACTAACCTCTACTCCTTGCTCTCCCTTTGGGCCTGGCAGTCCGATGAATCCCTGCATTGCAGAAAAAGACGATGAGAACAGAGCGAGAGAGAGAGAGAGAGAGAGAGAGAGAGAGAGAGAGAGAGAGAGAGAGAGAGAGAGAGAGAGAGAGAGAGAGAGAGAGAGAGAGAGAGAGAGAGCGAGAGAGAGAGGGCTTTTAACTTAAGACTTGTTTTCTTCACAATTTCACACTAGTATTTACTGTTGAGTGGCCAAGAAAAAAATCTATTTGCTGCTTGACTTCAGTGGAGGTGAAGAAAAATGGCACAAGCCAATACCCAGTCCCTTGGCTTTATAGAAGTGTGGATACATGTATTTTCAAAAGGGGATTACAACAGCAAATGATTTACTCTGCAACATATTGAAAGCATCAGTACATTGACTCAAATTGCTACAAGAAATTGCCTCACATTGCTACCAACATTTATTGATATAATTTTTTATTTAATCATCCAGATCATTCTACTAATAGCTTGTGTTTTGATCAATCAAAGATGTTCTGCAAATTTCAAACTAACATCTATTGTAAATAACAGTATGCGATATGATAATACTTAAATTATAACTTTGTGACAATACTTATTATTAGCTATTAAGTATATACCTTTATGCCATTTGGTCCTTGAGTTCCTCTTTCATCCTGACCATTCATTATTGTAATCCCAAGACCTCAATGGTGTTTAAGGTTGGCCTTTAGCTGCCAATTCAAAAGCTGATCTCATACAAATCAAAGACATCATCAATGTCCATGTACTCAGTACTGTTGCTGTGTAAGTAGTACAATCCTTACTTCTATATTTTAAACCAATATTTCTTATCTAGATTTGGTCAATAGTTCTAACTTTCTTATGTGTAGAGCAAATCTGTTGAGTGCTGAGCCTGGTCTACCCATTCTACCACATCCACAAAGCAGTAGGAAAAATCATTCAACAACAGGTGCTATCTTGTTGTTCCACAACAATGTCAGGGGCAATGCCACATAGCAATACCAAGAGAGACTCATATTTTTCACCATGCCAAATACAATTTGTTATGCAAGATTGTTGATTATTGTACTTCGTTATGTGGTAAAAATATTTGGTAATACAATTATCCCCCCCAAATTGCTGATAATTACCGCATCGCCTGTTTCGCCATTTTGGCCTTTCTCTCCTACTTCATCCTGAATACAGAAGAGAGAAGAGATCCTCATACATTGTATTCGATGAATTGTCGTAGAGATTTTCAAACGTGAAGCTTCGTGCGAAAAGTCAAAAGGTGTACGCTTACAGGGCCAGAGAGATGTCTTAACCCCTGGGCTGTCATCACCTACGGTAGAAGCAACGGAAGAGGCGGATTCTCAAGTGGCTACATACTAATTACACACACACAAACAGGCTTATCTCCTCCTCTGCAGAAGCTCTGGAGGCTCAAGTGTTTCAACAAGACAGGACAAAAAAAGGAAAAATATATTTGATTGCAATGTCGACATTTCAACCAACTCAGGGGACCGACGACAGGAAAACACCGCCATGAGGAGTCCTATCCTTTCTTTGTGCAATCCACAAGTCCCTTAAATCTCTGATTTGAGCAATTATGGTTGTCAAGAGCCAAAGCACACCCGTTGAGCCAACTTTCCTCTCAGCGTTCCACTCTAGCCCGGGCTTACAGCTGTCTAGCAACTGAGCCAGACCCACTGTATGTAGACACTACCCAGGCAATATGGACAGGAAGTCTCAATGGTGTGCTGTTCATCACAGCAGTCATAACAATATACCATAATGTGTCTCCCTCCATAAGCTCTTTATGTAATGTGCCATGGCCACTCTTTGCCCAGTATGGAGAACATGAACATGGCTCATCATTATGACATGACTGGGGAAAGCCAGATCAGGGCTCTGCTCTCCAGCAGAGAATAATACTAATCCCGGACTAACAATATTAATAGCCGGTTTAACATGGGGAGAAAAGTCAATCAGAGCAGCGTGAAAAGCTTCCTGCCAGGAATTCTAAGGACCCAAACGAGCGTAGCCTCTTAAGGCTGCCACTATAACCCTGTATTCAGGTGGAGGTTGACTGCACCACTTATTTTGCTTTATGAAGTGTCCTAGTGAGCACTTATAGAGCCTTACAGATTTGCTGAGGAGCATTGTAAAATGATATGCAAATGCAGCAAGCCTTTAGAAGCAGCGATATATCACAACTAAAAAGCACATTCTGCCTTAACACTTGCCTGTAAAGTAGCACACAATGCTCTTTAAACTGTGTCCATAAGGTGCAGCCCTTCTGCTGGGTGCAGCAGGGCTCAGTAATGGCCCGGTCAAGGGCACTCGGCCAGCCGTTGGCCATGCATGCGTACAAGCCAGTGGGCTCCTCCCCTGTACTAATAAACAGGACACACAGGAAGCTTTATAGAGGCAGGGTAATGGTCTGAACCCGCGCTTCTGCAGCGTAAGGGAAATCAATGCTTTACTGCCAAAATTATCTGCCACAGGAAAGTAGAGGGCCTAGATAGAGAGATTGGTACTAAATATTCAAACAGCCCCATTCATCAGTTGACAAATGTCGGTTGCCTAAATGTGTGCTATAACGTTCTACTGTAGCCGTTGTGCTTAATGCCTTGGTGGGTGATGGTCGATGAGAAGAAGGGGCCATGTTAATCATCCCACCACCTCCTTTGTATGCATTCTTAAAAAAAAAAATTGAAACTCTATTTGGTCTTCTTTGGAATACCTAATAAACTATTAGGAAAATAATGGCAAGAAACAACTTAATTGCCATTTGAGACGGTCATTAATGTTCCTCCAAATGGCATTATGCTTTTCAGAGTAAGTGGCCTTATCTTGGGCCAAACGGAGTTAAACAGGTATTGGGAGAACGAGTTCATTAGTGGAGAGTGAATATTTGTTCACTGTGCTGTTAAGTTGCCTAATTTCCACTTAAATCACAAGCTAATAAGAATGTACGGTTTTGAATAAAAGCTGGCAGCAAGTGTTCCCTGGTTTGCTCCTGCAGTCCTTTGATGCCCAGTTAATCACACAGTTTAGGTTTGATAATCCTGGCTCGCATTTTTCAGATGTCCATTCCATTCGCTTGGCCTTGTTTGGAAACCAAGCCTGATCGTTAAAAGTTACGTATACATGTATCAAAGTACTTTAAATGCGTAACATTCGTACAACCAGAAACTGTACATAAGTTTAGATATTCATGAACATGTCTTTGAAACAACGTTGCCCTTAAAATATTACAATTCAGAGCAGGGGTTTGTTCTGTGATGTAAAGTGTCACACCAAGGGCCACAGCCTAAACTACATATACTCACCAGGCCGGGGGGGCCTCTGGCGCCTACTTCACCCTGGAAAAAAACAACAACACATAAAGCACATTAAACCCCGGCTGATAAAACACGAGATCGCAGCCTCATGACAGACCACAGCGACAGCACGACAAGACAGCCAAAAGGGTTCAGAGAACCATGGCTAGGCTTTCAGAACCGCAATGGCAGCATGTGTAGCCCTGACTCAGTATGGGGAGCTGGGATCTCACGGGCGGACTAACGCAGAGGCCCTTGGAGTCCCTTCAAAGAAGCTAGGCATAGAGGCGCCACACAACCAAAGGAGGAACTGGTTTGAGCCTCAGCGTTCTCCTCAGTATTCTCTGTCACCACTCAGAGCACAAACACACAGCCGCCAAGGGGGATGGATGGCCGGGTTCAGCAGGAAGGGGCGGATTCTCTTTTCAGCATGCGTATGCATCAACCCAGACTAGCATGGGACTGCACGCACGCACGCACGCAAGCACGCACGCACACACACACACACACGTATATTTTATATGCACAATAATAAAACAGACAAACGCACACAGACATACTCTATCACTGTGCTTTGTTTATTGAAGGGTGCTCTGAAAATGTACAGAGGATTTAAACTACAATGTCAGCAGTCGCCATCTCGACCATTTTTACCGCTTAGTGAAAAATTGTTTATTTGGATAGCATTAAGGCAGCAGATGGATCATACTTAAATTAATTAAACCAGGACAAGTAATAATACTAATATCCTTTGAGGTTGTTTAATTTAGTGCAAGATTAGGTTAAGAAATCCCGAAGAGATAAACACGTAATAAAATATAAAGATACCATCGTGACGGCACGTGAAATTAGAACCTTACTGTAAAGCTTGATTAAGTGGTGGCCGGGTGTAGTGCATGGCTCTCTCGCTCTGAAGCTTTTCCCTTTCCTTTTTATCTTGCTTGACTCTCTTATTATTCGAATGCTTTTTGTTCACGCTCTGACCCAAATTCACGTGTGATGTACCGTTCGTGTGAAAGGCGTTGTTTACCTGACTTTCTCACCCCAACACATCTGCACAGCACATCATACATTGGCAAGTAGCGTGTCTAAACATGTATGTGACATGGAGGTGACTCACCTTCTGTCCTTTCATGCCTGCAGCGCCCTGCTCCCCTTGTTGACCCTGTGAGAGCCAAACCAAAGTTAATGACAGAGGCGGAAAATGTCACCCCAAATATATTTGTGGGTTTTTGCAGGGAAACACACACAGGGTCGGCTTTTTCTCCGGCCTCTCCTGGGAGCTCAAACCCTCCCTGTGTGTGAGAGAACATAGCAGAGCACTCTGATGATTGATACATTGTGGGAGAGAGAAGGAAGCAGCCTGGAAGCACAGAAGTGAATCCTGAGCAAGGGCATTGTCTTTCCCGTAGAATAAACAAGAGTTCTGTTTCTACGGCTCCTGTGTAGTTACTGCCCATCTGCTGTGTAGCACAGCTTCTATAATTACAGCAGGAGAAATGCAGATTTCTCTCTCGATTTGTTCTAAGACTATGGCTGTAATGGAAGACTCTCAGGATAGTGAGAGAGACCCTTAGCTGTTGCACTGCAGCACTTTTGTTTCTCACACGGGGGACCGTTCTTCCTCTCTCGACCAACAGATGGCAGTTGATGACTGCAGATGAAGATGGCAGCTCTCCTCCCAGCTTCCTCTCAAATGTCTTTCTTAATTGTGCGTATGAGGACAATGCAGTTGGTAAATACGTGGGAAGATTTATTGACTATAGTCCGACTATCGGAGGAAAGATATTGTGTGCCTCACTATGGGACAAGGCTGAATTCCATTCTCCGCCTTGTCTTTTCATGCTAAGTCTTCATGTTACTGGGCCAGCTCACTATTGTATAAATTATGTCAATGCCACTGCTATTGTTCACTAAAAAGTAAAGGCTTACATCATCTGTTTCTTTCCCCATCCACAAATCCCATTAACATTAGAATTCTTCCTGGCTGCAAGGCTCATTTCAAGTCCAGTCTTAGTATTGACTTTACATTGATTCCATTCTTCCATTTCCATTGAGGGCATCAAATAGATAGGTTCTCTTTGAAGACATATTGGTAAGGCAGACAACTGAGACCATCTTGGTAACAGAGATAACTCCCAAACAGAAATGCAAAATGAATGCATTGGGACTGAGGCGAATACGGCGTCTCAAAATCCCAGGGATTTTTCCACCTTCAATAAATTGACTTGCTTACCTTTTCTCCACCTAGGAAAGATTGTTCCGAGAAACGGGGCATGTTCTAACCTTGAAAAGAAGCCTGTTGCTCTTAGTGTCACATTGTGGGGAAAGGTGGGCAGACACGGTGGTAGATAGCATACAACCAGACATTCTGGTGTGCCTCCAGACATTATTTTCTGTCTATGTGCTTCTGTGTGAGGAGACGGAAGAGTATATGGGAAGGAGAAAGACTGCAGACTATTAGCACACTGAGACGTCCCTGAGCTCATTCCTTACAGGGTTTTAAAAATCCACGGCACCTCTCTTTCTCTGTTTCCTCTCTCTCCCTCTTTCTCTCGAAAGAAACAGCTATTATGATAGCATGCTCTTTAATGAGCTGTAGTCTCTGTTTCCTTGGCCAGATTATGAGCCGTTCATAATAAGCAAGCAGACTCCAACCTTGCATGAGCAGATGGATTGGCCTAATAATATTTTAAAGGGGGAGTCTAGTGTGACACAATTGATTGTGAACACTAATTGAATTCTGAAAAAAGAGCAGGCTGCTATTCATGTAAATACATTTATGCTGGAGCAAAATCTGAAAAAAAGGAAAATAATGAGCAATGTAATTTATATATATAGTGTGCAGGGCAGGGGACCAGTCCACCTGTAGATGTTTGAGGGGGGTACATGTGAATATTTACACAAGAGCCACCTTGAGTCATCAAACTGCAATTAGGCCTGCCTGTGTCCCTCTCCATCTCTGCGTTTACCCCACTACACCTCCCTCCCCCAGCATCTGCGGCTTTCTGTCAAGAGCCCGTTTGGGGCTGTCAGTGGGAGACGGTGGTATGGAGATGTGATTCATAGACTCGCCGTCTTCCCCTCATGCTGTGCACACTGGCGGTCATTTTTCTCTTCCCTCGAAGACGTTTCACTCCCCTGACTTGAGTGAGGGGGGAACTCAGCTTGCATTTGCAGATGTTACAAGAGCCGTGTCTGCAATTTAAAGCTCAACTGTCTTTAGCACAGGAGATGCTGGTGCTGGCAAACCGCAAAGGTGGTCCCTTCAACTTGAAGTGGGACAAGCTAACGGTCTTACAGGATGAGTCACTCTCCGCATAGGGTTTTTGTAAATGCAAACCGGGAGGCACATCCATTGCCTTGCAGCAGGGGGATGCGCCAAGTGATATTGCGGGACATGAATGAGTGTTTGTCCCTGTCATTCCATGTTAAAGGTGAATTTATAATGATTGGGTGGAGATCTATCCTTAATGCAGTGGTGCGTTTGATTTATGGTAGGGGGTACGTCTGGAGCCTGATCATGCACTCCATTTACCCGGAGCATTAAAGCAATGAAATAACATTTCATCTTAACGTCTCCTCCAAGCCCAGAGTCCCCATCCAAACCCAGTTTCTGTCCAAACTCCTTCTCACAGACCTCAATAAAGGCACCCTCATGAATAAATATGACCACAAACGTCGTATAGCTCTAACTTTGCTGCAGACACACTTATTACACTATTAGGTTTTAATTGCATGTCCTTTGGGATCCTCTGTTCCTATGCTGCAATAAAACCAGGACTTCGCTATTCAAATATCAGGTGAATTTGTGAGGGCCTGTCTAGTAATTGTATTTTCTCTCGTTGTTAGACAGAATATTTAGAAATAATGACTGTCATTTGGAGAGAAATTGGGTCAATAATTGAACCTAACAAAGAAATTACAGGAGCTAGATCCTCAACTCACACTAATTATAATGTCAGTACAGAAAAACTTTATCCTAATAACTATGTTCCCACCCATCCTTCTAAAACACGTTGCACACTGCACTACAAGGCACTCGCTTGGCCACACTCTTTCTTGACTTATCTTGAAAGCCAAACTCTGAGTCCTTGCCTCCACCACCGGTCCCAGCCATCCTGTTTGGTCTGAGCGCCAGTCAGTGTGTCCTTCCAGATCGCTGTTGTTTTCAAGGTGCCTCCTTCCTACCCTCCTGCCTTCTCTGGGTGGAGGGAATGAGAGCAACACATTGGCCTGAGCCGAAACCGGCGCGCAACTGAGGCACCTATACATCATATCAGCCACTGTGGTCAAGAGGTCGCCCGCAACACAATAGTTTTCACTCCGAGCATGATCACAACTGGGCCACAGGGGAGAATGCAGAGGTGTGTGTGTGTGTATGTGTGTGTGAGCGTGGGTGTGTGGATGCAGGGGCTGCTTTCAACAGAGGCTTTGGAAGGCCCCGTAGCCCATGTGTCTCACTTTTTATTCTTCCACGCAACATATCTCGCATGCCTCCGGTGAGCTACAGCACCCCTGGGCATCGTGAAAATGATTGCGGACCTTTTTGCTAAAGCACTGTACGTAATGACCATCTGTCTGTTATGAAGGCGAACAGTGAGTCACACTGGGCAAGGCGGCTGGAGGTACAGGGTAGAAATGGGGGGGTGGTGGGGTGGGGGGTGAGCTGTTTCATTTACATGGAAGATAGGCTACTATTGATGGAGAGGTGCCAACCGTCAGAAAGAGGCAGGGGCGTTCGCCGCAGACCTGCCTCACCAATGTTAGTCAAGGGCAGAGGGGTTAAAGGGCCGATCAGAGAGGCGTTACACTCGGCTCAGCAGACTGAGACCTGGTAATAAGTCAGCCCTCTTGGGGACAAGCAGTAACACACAGTAACCCTTTACGGAGACAATGTTGTAATCCGGGCCAATAAAAGTCCCTACCTATTATTCAGAGTCACCACAGTGAAAACTATTCAAACCGTCTTGACCGCTCAACCGGCCAGGAGAGAGAGAGGTAAAGGTGGCTAACAGGAGGTGTCGCGCAACACATCGAGACTGGGTTCAGGTGGACGTCTGCTTCAAATGTCAGGTCGTGGTGTTGACCGATATTGAAAGGGAAAAATGTGGACGAGGATGAAGCCATGCGTCTTACCGTAGCGTTGGGGCCTCCTGCCAACCCTGGAGGTCCCTGCAAATGGAAGACATTAGGTAAGACATTAGACGCAAGACATCATCACACTATACAGCCAAAAGCGGCATTTATCTGCACACGCAAACAAACAGACAGGCAACATACGTATATATACAGTTGGGCCAAAAAGTATTTAGTCAGTCACTGATTGTGCAAGTTCTCCTACTTAGAAAGATGAGAGAGGTCTGTAATTTCCATCAGAGGTACACTTCAACTATGAGAGACAAAAATTAGAAAAAAAATCCAGGAAATCACATTGTAGGATTTTAAAAGAATTTATTTGTAAATGATGGTGGAAAATAAGTATTTGGTCACCCACAAACAAGCAAGATTTCGGGCTCTCACAGACCTGTAACTTCTTCTTTAAGAAGCTCTTCTGTCCTCCACTCGTTACCTGTATTAATGGAACCTGTTTGACCTCGTCATCTGTATAAAAGACACTTGTCCACAGCCTCAAACAGTCAGACTCCAAACTCAACCATGGCCAAGACCAAAGAGCTGTCGAAGGACACCAGGAAGAAAATTGTAGACCTGCACCAGGCTGGGAAGAGTGAATCTGCAATAGGCAAGCAGGTTGGTGTGAATAGATCAACTGTGGGAGCAATTGTAAGAAAATGGAAGACATACAAGACCATTGATAATCTCCCTCGATCTGGGGCCCCACGCAAGATCTCATTCCGTGGGGTCAAAATGATCATGAGAACGGTGAGCAAAAATCCCAGATCTACACGGAGGGACCTGCTGATTGACCTGCAGAGAGCTGGGACCAAAGTAACAAAGGCTACCATCGGTAACACACTACGCCGAGAGGGACTCAAATCCTGCAGTGCCAGGCGTGTCCCCCTGCTTAAGCCAGTACATGTCCAGGCCCGTCTGAAGTTTGCCAGAGAGCATATGGATGATCCAGAAGAGGATTGGGAGAATATCATGTGGTCAGATGAAACCAAAATAGAACTTTTTGGTGAAAACTCAACTCGTCGTGTTTGGAGGAAGAAGAATGCTGAGTTGCATCCCAAGAACACCATACCTACTGTGAAGCATGAGGGTGGAAACATCATGCTTTGGGGATGTTTTACTGCAAAGGGGACAGGACGACTGATCCGTGTTAAGGGAAGAATGAACGGGGCCATGTATCGTGAGATTTTAAGCCAAAACCTCCTTCCATCAGTGAGAGCATTGAAGATGGAGTGTGGCTGGGTCTTCCAGCATGACAATGATCCCAAACACACCGCTCGGGCAACGAAGGAGTGGCTCCGTAAAAAGCATTTCAAGGTCCTGGAGTGGCCTAGCCAGTCTCCAGACCTCAACCCCATAGAAAATTTGTGGAGGGAGTTGAAAGTCCGTGTTGCCCAGCGACAACCCCAAAACATGACTGCTCTAGAGGAGATCTGCATGGAGGAATGGGCCATAATACCAGCTACAGTGTGTGCAAACCTGGTGAAGACTTACAGGAAACGTTTGACCTCTGTCATTGCCAGCAAAGTTTATGTTACAAAGTATTGAGTTGAACTTTTGTTATTGACCAAATGCTTATTTTCCACCATCATTTACAAATAAATTCTTTAAAAATCCTACAATGTGATTTCCTGTTTTTTTTTCTCATTTTTGTCTCATAGTTGAAGTGTACCTATGATGAAAATTACAGACCTCTCTCATCTTTCTAAGTAGGAGAACTTGCACAATCAGTGGCTGACTAAATACTTTTTGGCTCCACTGTATATGTATATATGTGTATATATATATATATACATAGATAGATATAGCGGAGCTCCCACGGACACTGTAGTTCAAATCCATTACATTGACCAGGTCTATTGGGATTTTCTTTTGTCCAAAAGACTGTGGAGTTGCGAGCTGTGAAAATAGTTCTAAACCATGCTAGCCCACTCCTCTGGCGCCCTTGAAAAAAGGAAAAGGTGAATGGCACAGGTCTAGACTAGAAAACAACGTCTATTTACCTTATGGCGAGGTGAGTGTGGTCTAACTGTGAGCATGAGTGGGTGTTTAAGCTTTTGAGTTCTACCCCTGCAAGCTACTGTATGTGACTCATAAATGCCAGTTCCTGGGGAAATAGAGAAGCGACGCTGGCACATGCTACGGGTCCCATCAGGACACTGCCATTTGGAAATGTCACACCTCCTCCTCTTTGTCCTCTGCCATCCTAGTCTTTCCTACGACTCCGCGTCCTACGTGTTGTGAGTCTTCGTGTGAATACTTAATACATCAAACAGTCCGTTCTGAATGGGACTGATAACCAAAGTGCAAAAACAAGCTTGCATTTTCATCTACAGTTAAAAGAAAACCATAATGTCTAGTCAGCACCGTAAAACAAATCCAATTCTAAGCAGGGTGCGGAAACTCACAACTTGTTTTCAGTCACGAGCTAGCCTTCTCCTCACAGCATTGACTTATATTTGGTGGAGGGATTTCGAGGCCATAACTTAGCGAGTCAACAGGCCTTATCAGGCAGACTCTTTCACCTTATCAATACCAGTACGCATGAGAGCACTCTTGGTAAACCTCTGTGGTTTTATTTGCTATGATAGTGTAGCCTTGTACGGTAACACAAGAACAAGTAAACTAGGTTTTGCACAGCTCAGTTAGGCACAGCTCACAGTCTTAATGGCTTGTGAATTGTGGTTCATGTTTTTCTATGAAAGGATGGCAATGGTAAACAAGTATCGTTTTGAAGAATTTTAAGCGCATCGATTTGTGCCACATTATCTGGTATCTATAATGTAGGTTGCTACAGCTATGGCACCCAATCTCATATCTTATTAAGTATTAATTGATTGCAGAGTCTCATTTTCCCACCACCCTGCGATAATTTGAGCCGGGAGACCGAGCTCTGTCAATGGTCTTGATTACGTAAGTCCTCATGGCCTGTGAAAGATTAATCTAAATTAAGACTATTGTGGACCTGACTGTTGAATGAATAAGACTTGATTTCCTACAGTGAGAGGCACATGCTACATATAGAACATAAAGAACCCTATAGCCAGCAGTTCACGTTTGCATGTGTTTGTGTGCGTGTGCCCATGAGTGCGTCACAGTACTCACAGGTGGGCCTCTGGGTCCAGGCTCGCCCGACTTCCCTCTGCGGCCCTGAGAAAAGACAGCCAAGGAGTTACATTGCCTGAGTGTGATGGAGCTGGACAAACAGGTGTGGCGGAATATGTTTACGCTGGCAACAATTAAGGCGAGACTCGTCTTGCTCTTGCATTGGCTAAAATGCTTTTAATTAAAGGCAGGGAGAACGGTGTAATTGGTTCACTGTGTGTGGTCGACCACTTTCTTTTCCCTCCCTCTATCAACGGCCACCCAGCTGTGCAGCCCCCCCCCCCCCCCCCCCCGTCCCCCCCGTCCCCAAATCAGAGCAGAGCACAACATGATGGGCCAATGCATGTAGTAGGGCAAAGAGCCTTTAGGATTTCACAATGTACCAGTCCTTCTATTTTCACAAGTGAATGTGAGTGAGACTCAGCCATTTTTAGGGAGCTGTTGATATATTGGCACATTTCAGCTAAAGCTCAAGTATATCATTATGCATGTGCTCACACACCAATCATTAAATTAATGGATGAGCTCAGTTCACTGGATGGACTGTTTTACAGATTTACAAAGGGGATGAAAAACGCTCCCCAATGCCACCTTCGGTCTGCTAGAGCACTAGAGATTATTGAGTTTGAATTTATCTTTTAATTATCTGTGTGTAAAAGAGAAAGTGTGCCTCGGAGTATGAGAGGTATTTTCTGTAGTTGTGCCTGTGTAGTTGTGTTTGAGCCTTGTCAATAGAACTAGCCTCTTAGTTGTTGATGCACCTTTATATTACAGCATAAAGCTTTTTTAAATAACCAGATCCAAGTATTCACAACCAACCTTTATTTACAGTGAATGAGCTTTTTTTGGACAGATGAGCCTGTCTGGCTGAAATGTTTTTTTTTCCCTTTTCTTTTTTGTGTGGCTAGCGGTAGAATCGAGCACTTGAGAAGCTGACATCTTATGAGACAAATAGTGCTACTGAAAATAGCCAAAGTCGTAATAATTCACATCAAGCAGCTTTGCGTCCACATGAGAAAAGGGATAACGCCCTGTGGACATTGGTTGGAGACAACGTGGCAGAGCATCACAAGTCCCCCCTTCAGGAGAAAAGCCCGCCGTTATAGGACTTTCCTTCACACCCCACCCACAGAGCCACTCAATTAGTAGGCGACAATAGTCAGGCCAAGCCATCAAGCACAGCACAATTATCAACAACAGCAGACGCCAGTCAAACTACAGGGATGTCTGAATAAAAGCTCTTTCTGTCTTTCAAGTCTCGGGTCAAACAATACAGCCACAATGCCTACATTGAGACATCCGCTGTTTCTTCAACAGATTTTGTTCTGGGAGAAGGAAGGATGACGCCTGCCACCATGGAGTTAGTGGGGCTGTGTGGAGACGATCAAACCAGAGCCAGATGAAAGAGAGGCAGCGAATCACAAAGCACAAAGCGACGCCCCCGTTCCCTTCCTCTAACACACTCCATCTACATAGACTTTGATTAACCGCTGTTTGATTCCGCATGTACACTTCCCTGCAAGACAAGTAGCAAAAACGGAAGGGAAATCTACTGAGATGATTGCTTTTAATCATCTGTGTGTGTGTGTGTGTGTGTGTGTGTGTGTGGGTGTGTGTGTGTGTGTGTGTGTGTGTGTGTGTGTGTGTGTGTGTGTGAGTGTTTGTGAACCTTTGCGTCTTTATTTGTAATTCCCAGTGGGATTTGAGCTCTGTCAATAGCGGTATCACCAGAAATACTGTAAACCTTGATGATGAGACAATAGTGACCCTGTGGGTGTGAGTCATTAAAAAGACTACGCTCCTCTATGCAGTGGCATGGACTTTCAGGCTCTGTAATCAGCCTTCCCCTGGTCCGTTTGAACTTCTTTGACTTAATACAGCTACAATAATAATATAGGGAGGTTACACTGCTTCACAACTTGAGCATGAATAAAAACATTCATGGAACCGAGGAGGAAGAACGACATTTCCTTATTCTGCATGTCTCTTTAAAAATGCAGCAGGCACCTTTGAGCCACACTGACTTAAAAGTAAAATCAATGTGTGCGCCAATATTTTTCACAGGGGTGGTTTCTTTGAGACGTGTCATTTGAATTTTAGTGGCACCCTTCATGAGGAAGCGCGGCAAGCTGACTGAACTATAAACACGATTTAAACAGTGTCATTGTGACAAAGTGATTGAATCGAAGAGGGTGCCTTACCCCAACACAAAGGGAACATTTATGCACGGGTGGGACTGTGTCATCTTGGTCTCACAATGATAATGATATGCTAACTCTGAATGGGTCCTGCTTCGGCACCAGGATCAGACTGTTTGTTCTAGCCTTAGCTTCCATGCCCACCCTTGCTCCCCTGAACCCAAGAAAACAAAAGCAGATTACACTCAGATAAGTAATTTAGCTAATGAATATTTCATACGCTATTATTCCGATGAATTATTCCGATGAATTATGCAATTCTTTAAATTATCCCTTCACATCTGCCCTTAAAATGCTTTTAACTCTTAACTGCATACCAAGGTTGACTCCTGTATATTTGCATTTCATCATTAAAGTAAATAGAAATAGACCTAGATGTTAAACTGGACAGCATTGAGCAAGTGGACTATTTCTGATTACATATAACTCATTTTACATGACTTGTGACGACACCAATGTTGTCGGCTTGTCTAGACAGGGTCTATCTCTCATTAAACCAATTTGAAGAGCACAACGGAACAAAGAGACAACAGTGTGTAAGATCAGAGCGCAGCTATCTAGATCAAGAGCCCCGGGACCTTTAGTAAAAAATAGGTAGCAGATAGACAACTGTCAGAGGTGAGTCCAGAGTCCAGAGTGGTCTCCAGGCAAAAGGCTTAGACATAGACCTTAATCTGCCAGCCACAACAACAGAGCTGACATCAAACAAGGCAATGGGAGACATTCCTGCTCCCTGATGCATTAGGATTGAACCCACATCAATGGAGCAGCATTCAGCAGCACCCCGACACCCAACCCCCCCCCCCCCCCCCCCCCCCCCCCCCCCACCCACCTCCCATCCCCAATAGCCCGGTTCAAAGTCGATTCTTCCATTCTACCATGTAAGTACAGCAGCTCCGAGCCGAGCTGCACTTATCCATAACAAGACTGCCGCATTATGCTGTAGTTGCAAATAGTCAAAAAAGCGTAAAAGCCCCTGGAATGGCAGTCCTAAATGGTAATAGTCAGAGCAAAGGACTAAAAGCCTGTAACTTCACTGTAGCTGTAGTCTACACATACCTCCCCTCTGCAATCTCCTTCCCCTCTACTTACTCTGGGCCCCTCTTTCATTATTACTGTCTCTTTCCCTTTGATTCTTGTTCATTTCTTTTCTTATTTTTTCTTTATTTTCTATTCTATTTCTCCACTCATATTGTCTCACTCTCTTATCCCTTTTCCCTTTCTCTTCTCTTCTTCTCTCTACCAGTGCCTGTTGGATCACTGTGGCAATCTCTGTTGCTATGCAACGCTGGGTGTCCTATAAATTTGACAACATCCGAGTGCTTGATTATTATTTGAGCGCTGCAGTGTGAAGCCCTCCTTCAGGTCATTGCGGTAGATTAGAAGGAGGGAGAGAAAGGGGAGAGAGGGAGGGAAGGAAGCAAGCAAGAGGGAGGGAGGACAAAGTCGGTGCTTTTCCACTGAGTGAAAGACGGGCTGACGAGGACATCATCATGTGATTCCATGTGTGTCTAACTTGCCGACTCTGCAGGCACATTTGGCCAAATGCTTTTTGCCGCATTTACACCTGGTGCAGTAATGCCCGTGATAAGGCTAATGTGATAAAACATTAGCCTTGAGGGAAGGAAGTGGCCTCTGTCAGTGGACGGCAGGGCACTTCAGCACCTGGCGGAGGCCTGATCCACATGGTGGGAGGATCACAGCGTGGCCTGGCCGTCAGTCGGCTACCAGCAGAAAACGATGGAGTTAGTCTGTCTGCTGCTCTGGGCGACAATACTGGTCGCCAGTAAAGAGCAGAGTAAATAAATACAGCGGGACACAGCTGAGGCCCCTCTTTATGACGGGGTCCCTCTAATCCTTATCCCAAATGTCAACAGTTTCTCCACGACGATCCGTGTCTGAGTGTCGACGACGGAGAAGGAAAAAAGCCAATGGTGGGAAGTGGAGGGTAGAGCGTAAAGCAAAGGGTGTGGAACTAACATTATAGGGGATGGAGCCTTTCAAAAGCCCCCCAAACCCCAGTAGACACAGTCACATCTGCCGAGAGGGGTCACTCGATAAGCCAAGAGAGCTCCATGAAATGAACACCATTAGGACCCATATGGTCCCACACGCGCACACGCACGTGCACGCGCACGCGCACACGCACACGCACACGCACGCACACACACACACACAAATATTCATACATACATAGAGGAATCTTCACTGCCACACATCATCGCTGCAGTATTTTCTCCCGGTACGTCAGTGCCTGTGAAACGCAGCAAGGCGTCACGTGGCTGATCTACGTGTATCATCGACAAATGTCCCCCTCTCAAACGGCCCAATTAAATCACAGACCAGGATGTAACACAGAAAGAAGCTGATCAAGTCTAGTTCAGTGACACGGCAACGAGACATGGTACGCTTCAGAAGTCCCCCGGGTGTGTGGCTGTGCCCCGGTGCTGTGCAGCCACGACTGCGGCGCTCTCACCAAGAATCTCGGACTAATCTACAGCTCAGCTTATTACTCTGACAGTCCGATGAGAAAGGGGAATGTCGGCGCGCCGCTCTGTCAGAACCGGTCTGAGTCAGTCAGCGGTGATACGCCGTGCAGCCGGTGAAATGAGAGATGACCTTTTCGCAGACCGGCCCACTCGCATTGTGCTTCCACCCTTTCTGCCCCGAGCTGATGCGCCTCGCGCCCCTGGGGGACGTGGACTCATGCCACCTGAGCCTCGTGTGTGTGACCGCTGGACTGCATTCACCCGGAGCCCCATGATGGCGTGATCAGCTGTGGCACGGTTTACCTGTTAGGCCCATCTGAACCGGTGACACGGGGAGGGGAACCGCAACGTTGTCAAGTCCAAGGAAACCAGGGGGAATGGAGGGTAAGTCACAACCACCCAAGTTCAATCACTTTGTTTATTCCACGCAGGCGACTGCCACCTCTTTCCAACCCAAACCCACGCTGGTGGCTGCTTTATAGGATAACACGTAGGTAGAAAGGATATACTACTCCACACACATTTTATCTAGACCTTAAAGCTGTATGCATCCAAAGGCATGATAAAGAAACCTGGTAGGTAAGCACTGTGACGTTCCCAAGTATGACTCACTGAGCTTGTAATCCATGCAGTGGGAAGGACTCAAATCTACACTCTGCTATCCCACTCCTTGAAATTCTTGCTGGACAGTGGCTATCCGAGACAAGCATACACACACACACACACACACACACACACACACAGAAGAAAGGTTGCTACAACACAGGCTGTCACAACATTTATTCTCTTGCGGAATGGCAGTGTGTGTGTGTATCCTGCTTTTGGTCTTTGAGGGATGAAAAGGAAGCTGGAGTGAGACATCACTAACAGATTCCTTTGATCCCCTCGGCCTGTCGGTCAAACCCAGAGACAACAAGCTAACCTTTCCTATTGGGCCACTCATTACATTCAGACACCCACGATTACCCCAACTGTCTACTGGCAGCCGACAAACACTGCTAATTAATTTTGTAATTTAGATGAATTCTGAAATGTCAACCTTTCCCCATGCAGATGTTTCTCATTCCTCACATAAAATGTTGCCTTGTGGAGCACAACTCGGAGCCAAACTGGGAATAAAAACAGGCAGAAAGTATTTCCCCAGAACCTCTGCAGGAGTTCGTGTTGAATCCATCAGCAAAAGCAGCAAAACTTTTAATTGTGTTGGACTCTATATTCTGATAGGGATTTGGAAAGAGAGGAGCAGATGTGTTATGTGTGAATGGAATGTGTCCAGTTTCCTCCCTTTTTCTGTTTGCATGTTGAACATAAATGTATAACAACACGACCTAATGCATACCATTTGTGTGTGGGAGCGTTTGTTTCACAGAGGAGGAGGAATTGTAAATAGGCACATTCGCAGCTCGCCTAACAAATGCTGCTTCCTTGCACCTAGCTGTCTCAGCCCAATAGCTATACAATTGAGTACATACCACGGTGAAAAAACAGTCACTATATAGCGAGTTCAAGGCATCTAAACCATTCAGACCCACTAGCAGTCACCATTCTCAGCAAAGCCATCCCAGGGTGTCAAAGTAGCTATTAATGCACCTGAGAGAAAAGCAAGCCGTACCATTATTTTTGTCATTACTCACAACCTCAAGTCCACAACCCCCCCCCCCCCCCCACACACACACACACACACACACACGATCAGGAATCCAATTAAACTAGCCGGCAGACATGGCCGGCTCCCGGGCTACTGGCTGCCCTTGCGCGATGCCATCTTGGGGCACAACTAAAGCTTGGAAAACGGAGCGGGCATCGGAGCTCGCTGAGATCCCTTGCACTTGGTGAAGCCTCAATAAAATAGGATTTGTTCCAGTTGTTTACTGAGGGTTAAGAGGAGCGGCCGGGGCACGGAGAGAACAGAAAAGCCGACAGCTGCCTGGCAGGGGCTCAAATGCAGCTTAGCATTTTTCACTTTTCTGACTGGCACACAATGTGCTCTTTAACTCGCAGCCAATCTCAATATGCAGGGCCGCATAAAGAGAAGGCTGACACCCTGGTTGACTTAAGACGCAGCTCAGCTGGCCAAGATAGCAGCTATAGTCTCTTTGCTAAAGCTTTCTATGAAGGAATCCTTCCTCTCCGATACTCAATCACCAGAGATGGAGTTTTTAGAGCCACATGCAGATTGTTTGGTCTAGGAGCCACTAGATGGCAAACTAGCTTCATCAAAGATCTGCAAGGCTGACTGGCAGGGGGTTGAGCATTGTAGCAGGGCCAAACCTAGGAGACTGGAAAGCTGAAAGCTCCAACACAAAGGATGGACGTCCTCAAAGCGGGAATGCATGATGTGTGTTGGGTAACATCCCTAATTAGACAGTTTGGCAAATTCACCGAATCTTGTGGAGCAGCAGTGCGAGTGCAGCGTAGAGGGGCGGTGTGTGTGTGTGTGTGTGTGCGTGTCGGTGCGTGTGTGTGTGTGCGTGTGTGTGTGTGTGTGTGTGTGTGTGTACACGTGTGAGAGTGAGTGAAGAAAAAGGAAATTGGAGAGCTAGAGAATGTGAGAAAGTCGACATGAGAGAGAAGGCATTCGACACACACCTCCTCTCTACTAGCACACAGTCCACAGGGATACAGGTGATATTACCAGGTCACTCATTTCCAGAGGACAATAGATTCCACTACAAAAATCCTGAAGAGTATTTTTTTGACTCAATTCAGACTTGAAGTACAACAGGGGTTCTTTACTTTCCATTACAATTATCATGGTAAACAATGTATTTCAATCACATTATTTCAATGTTGTTTTCGCACTTCACACTTTCAAAATAGACATAGCCTGTTTCCATATGCCATCCCCATCAAAAACAAAACATACAAGATAATGAGACAGAAGGAGGGGTGGAGGGCTGTCTTCAAACTGAATATGCTCTTCTTTGACCTACTCAAATGGAGCTGAGGATGCTATCTCAGCCAGGGTCCCACTCTTCCATGTGCTGTTGGCAAACACTACAGCCGTAACAAAGACGCTAAGACTCCAGAAAAGCTGCGTCTGGAACGGTACCACTGGGGGGGGGGGGGTCCCTGAACAGCTCTCCAGCTTTGCTAGCACATTTCTGCTGATGGCTTTAAAGAGCTCATTGACTTTAACAAGTCCTAAGGAGACGAGGGGCTGCTGATGACATTATGGGAATTTGCATATTTTCAAGCAGAGAAGATAATAAATCTACATTGACCTATGAGTTCCATTTTTATTGATCAGCTGTGGAGGGAAACGGCTATTTCAGAGAGCACTTGGGGGCCTTCCAACAGAGTCTGCAGTGTTCCCGCTATGCCCTCATATCTTAATGCACGCTATAATGGGCCATGGCTCTCCCAAGATTTCAAACTCTGTTTTTGACATGGCAGGGAAAATAAATTGCCGCCGAATTGATTCGTAGAGCGTATACAGTCTGCATTTACCAATACCAAACGTTCCATTAGCCCGCTTTTCAACAGGTGAATAATAGAAGGCAGCTACTGTATCAATCCACTCTGAATAAGCCACAGCTCCGTTTACAGACCAAATATTTGAGGTCAGAGAGTGAGTGAGTATACAGAGAGCCACAGGGCATTTGGACTCTGGGCAGCCCCGCGAGACTCTTATGCTTCACATCACTCATCATGCATAGCAGATTAAGCTGAGGTCTCACACTGCCATCTGGGTAATATCAGGCGACAGTCATCAGTGCACTGTTCGCTGGCACGCCACCAAAGTGGACACAGATGAATGTAGCTAAATTGGTTGTAGGAAGGCTGGGAGTGTGGCGAATGGGAACAAGAGAGGGCCAGGCTGGGACGGTGGCATGGCAGGCCTTGCTGCTGCCTCCAACCACCAGGCCCGGCACGTTACTCCGATGCGTCCAGTGAGCCAGACCTCTAACCACACAGCCCCCTGTCTTGCGCTGTCGTGGCAGCGGGGAGGCTGTAGACACAAGCTGGCCACACCCCTCGGGGTATGCTGCGGGCTACACTGCGCTGGCTACCGGAGGCCGTTTTAGCAATCGCACTCCGGGAACTCTGCTCCCGGGTAAAGTCTCTTCCCAGACTGCTCCCGCTGAGACGGCCCGCAATATGGCGTCGGCCACGACGGAGCGCCCAGCGCCAGACACATTCCACCCTCGGAAGGCCATGGTCGGGGCCCACGTCCCCTGGGTCGAAGGGCCCGGTCCCCCTCAGAGAGGTGGCCAGTCGTGTATCACTGACCCCGGCTGACACATGACATTCTATTAGCGTCGCTCTGACCTGACAGGCATCAATAGAATGTTTTGCGCGAGTCACTGGGAACAGGCCCTGGGGTCGTCTGGTCCTGATGAGGGCTGACAATGGAGCCGCGGGTCCATGGAAATGGCTGGCTGTAACCTTGGAGCCTGCTGAAGCCCTGCTCTCACACTCACTGGACAGGCTAAGGGAAGCAGAACTGGGCTGTGCCTGAAGGAAGGTAGCTTCTACCTCATTGCCCCCTGAGGATGTCCTGACCTACATTAGCCCTAATTCAAATTCAATGTGCAAGAGAATTCAAGGAATGTTTTTTGTTAGTGCTTTACTTTTAATTTTTTTTACGGAACACAGACACTCTCTCTCTCTCTCTCTCTCTCTCTCTCTCTCTCTCTCTCTCTCTCTCTCTCTCTCTCTCTCTCTCTCTCTCTCTCTCTCTCTCTCTCTCTCTCTCTCTCTCTCTCTCTCTCTCTCTCTCTCTCTCACACACACACACACACACACACACACAAACACACACACAGGAATGCCTGTGATCACAAACACGCACGCTCACACATTGTATCAAACCAGTGAACAATGTGCAATCAGAAGCCTGGCTCTCTCCAGGTCTTGCCCCCTGTATTCAGCCCTGTAATTAATTGGCCGATTAATGTGTGTTTATTCTGGAAGCTCATGGATCCAGCCGAGGCTGAGCCTCTCCGGGAGCAAACCGGAGACAGCAAGATAAATCATCGCACCGTACATCTGTCCTCACATGTGCCAAACACTCTCCCCATATACTGTCCAGTTCCCCAACCAAGTCCAACTCTTGGACCTTTCCACAGTCAATCAGGTCAATCCTTTTGTTCCAGTCATCCTCCCAATGCGCTTGACAAAGGTTATTAATTGCCCTGCGAGTTGGGCCAGTGTGTCGCTTCCTGGCATAATACAGGTGTCAAAATACATCTCTGTTGACTCTCTCCCCGTGAAGCTGCACAGGGAGGGGGATCCCAGTAAGGTGAGCCATGTTGTCAAACAAAGGGTTAACAAATCCTCTCCCAGCAATGTAAAATGGCATAGGGTGTAAATCTTGCTGTAAAATCTCAGCTGTGAGCCCTGCTGACCTGTACATTTTTCTCGCGGTATCACTTGGCCAGCGAGCTACACAGACTGGCCGGGGCCAACAAGGGAGCCACATTGGCGTTGCACGCTACAGTATTAAAACACTGGCCCTTCCTGAAAGGCACGCTCCACTAGCATGGCCAGAAACAGAGCCTCATTGGATGGCTCTGAAAGGTTTAGCTAATTAAATAACGCTTGGATGTATGCTGCTTAGAATCCCGACGGTGCCAATATGTGGCTCGTGATATTCTCTGAAGAATTTCCAAGAGTGGGCAAAAGATCACTTTATGGCAATGGATAGCTCAATTAAATGACATTTGACAAGTATATATGAACTACTACTGTACAGTCTTTATGCGCATGTGTGTACACGAACAGTATTGACAAATCACACGTAAGAGATTTACTCAACTAACTTAATTATTATTACATTTTTTTACTTCAATTCTCGTTGACATCCTGTTATAAATTGTACATCTGGGAAAAATAAATCCTGTTCTAGGTCGCATGGCCAAAACTGTTAGGCAATTGAATGGACTACGTCAAGCACATCCACAGATAAAGCAATGCAGTGCCTTTACCAAATAACTGAAATAGTATTCACAGATGGATGTCACCGATCGACCTTCCTTTCCAGGGAAAACTCCTGGCGGTGCGGCAAGCGTTCCCAGTGGGTGACTGGGGGTTAATAACCTAGCTCTGCTAGAGGTCAACAGCATGGACACCCAGAGCCATCTCCGGCCTGGTAGCCACATAGAGGGAGCAGAGAAACTACAGCCAACTAGTCAGCTCCCCATGACACCTGCCACCACACCAGCTCCTCCTCCTCCTCCTCCTCCTCCTCCTCTTCTTCTTCTTCCTCCCCCATCACTGTCAACGTCAATGGCTGCCTGGCTCAGTCTCTTTGGCCGCTCGCTCAACCACAGAAACCCCGGCCAAGTCCATTAGACATAATAGAAATATTAAGCACACTCTGCCGGGAACATTACTTCGAAAAAACATTTTGTCATTCTTGCAGAGTGGGGCCCTCTAAAACCCAGTAATAACAATGCATTTACTCCGAGCACGATTTTTCAACCCAAATTACAATTTATGACAAGAGTTATTTACCGTGGAATGAGATGGGCCTTCAAGGGTTTGTTTTTTAAATGAGAAGAATCTTTTGATCTGATCTGCCACTAATATGTCGGCCCTATCCCTGCCTAATACCTAAACAACATTTGTCTGTAGAGGACACACTGTGGGAAATGACAACTCTACATGATAACCTTGACCAAACACACACACACACACACACACACACACACACACACACACACACACACACACACACACACACACACACACACACACACACACACACACACACAGCATGTTTCCGAGAGGAAATGACGAGTAGGGGTGGGGAAAGAACTGGGGGCATGATTATAATCATTAGGCATCCGCTTCCTGGGCCGAGCTGAAACGTTAGACCAGCAAGTCTCTCGCACCTCCTTGGTGTTTAGGGACCATGGGACAACCTTTGGAGCATTTGTCTGGGGGATGGGATGGTGTAAGGCGGGCTGCCGGTCAGGGGTTTAAAGATACAGCTGCAGGGGATTGAAGTGGGTCATTCTGTCCTGGCTATGTCTGAACAATCATAAACACCACTCTCACCTCCCTGGAGCACAGACACCGGCCACGTCCTTGACCCCGTCGCCTGGTTTTACAGTGGCCGTGTGTGTCAGCACAGTATCACCGCGGCAGCTGCTTGAGCCATTCCTGTCGCTGGCCCCCAAAAAAGTGAGAAGCAGTAAAGTGCGTCTGTTAGGACAACGGTCGCAGACGCACACGTGCGCTCTTACGGGGCGCTCTTGTGTCCATAGCGATAGTGACTGATGGACACCCCGCCGCGGCTGTTGGGAGCCCTCAGTGAATGGAGTAGATTATTTTAGTAACGGCCATCGTATCCAAACAGCTGGCAGAGATTCCCCCGCCTGAGGAAACCATTCAGGGCCTAACAACTGGAGCGCTGTGTTGTTACAGAAGGCATATTCCGGCCCCATCCTACTCCCAACTCAACGGTCAGAATGTCCACAAGATTGAGCTTAATAATATTGTGTGTCGCACATGATCAACCGAGGCAACAACAACGTGTTTTTACATCTATTTTGATTCCCCGTAATCAAACTATCAGTTTTGTTTTATAATTCTCTCAATAATTACTATAATCAGTGAACTGATTGACTGATTTACTGACTAAAGCACGGCCTATATAGCTTCAAATAAAACATGAGTACATAATTAGAGTATTGTTCTGTGTGTATAATCTCCCATTGGGGGGCTAATGATCGGGGAGACAAAAAGTATCCAAGTCGATACAGGAAGAATGACTCCTTCAGCTCCTGGCTCTGCCAACAGTTCCGGAATGTTTTAATCAATAACCATCCATATTTAACACGGACAGTGGCCACCCATTCCCTACAGTTAGAGGTGTGCCACATGAGCGGTTTCAAAGATGAGAGAAGTTTAAATGCCATGGGCCTCGGTGTCATTTCTCTGTCTTTTTCACTCATTTATGAATGAATCGGATGGACACGAGTCTCTGAGCCTGTACGCCTTTCTCATGTCTTTTGTCCTTTACAATTTCCCTGACCCACACTGTATGGAATGCAGTTCAAATAGTGGCCCCGACATCAGTTCCAAAACAAAGGTACAGACAAATACTTCAGAATAAAATAGGTGTCCATGTTGGAAGAGAAGGATGCAAGAGGTTGCAGCAAACATCAATCACCGCTCAGCATGCCAACTGTGGACCCAGTGGGGGGAAAATTAAATGTTTTACAAAATAAAAAAAATAGTCGGACACACATCAATACTGGGGAGCTGGCATGCATTCCAAATAAACGCCTGAATGCATCGTTCACAACAACCACTCACAAACTTTTGTGGGCAAGTTAAGTACACTAACAGAGCGAAGCATGCTGTAATGCCCTAACATTCTTTGTCGAGAAACTAGTTCAAGCGTATGACCAAAATAAAACATCTCCATGGCAGGGCTCATCCTGCATAATTCAGTGGCAGAGAACACATCCGTTGTCGGAGCGGTGGCACCGCTCAGAGTCGACTGGGGCCAACTGGGGTTTGAGCGGCTCACTACTACTATCAGCCTCATGTCACCGAAAAACAAACAGCACACAGTACATTTACTCTGAGAGGCGTGCATTTTCCAAGCAGGCACAAAACAAAGGAAGGACTACCCTCCTTCCTGTCTCACTATATGCCCCCCTTTAAAAAGAATTTTAAATGCTGAGTCTAAACATACTTTACAACCGGCAAAAGGCATCAAAGAAACACGTAAATGATTAACAAGGGCGAAAAAAGCATGCATGATATATTTATTCTGCTAATTATGTCCAAGCCTCAACATTTCTCATCAAAACATTCAACCCTTACAAACCACGACTGTGCTATTTTGAAATGGCTTCCATTTTGTTTGGTATATCTTTTAACAGGTATACTCATACAGCTAATAAGAAATAAATCTGCTACTTAGCATGGATTAAAATGGCGAGAGCCAAGCTAGAATCTGGGTATTTGTTGGACAGATATCTTACTAATCCACAGCAACCTACTGACTTGCCCAGCGGTAAACTCATGTCTGAACTGAACCCACATGCTAACCTCTGCCAGCCACCAAAGCAGTGTATGCTGGGAAGGCTTGGCAGGACATGAATAAAGCAGGCTTGCAGTGGTGCTCAATGAGTTTTGGCTACTGGAGAGCTCTGTGCGTCGTCCAAGCGTGGGTTTTCTATCCCAATAAACACAGATGCCACGGAGATGCCATACTCACACACAATCACACACACACATATCAAATACTGCCGTTTACAATGCTTTATGTGGACAAATTCATTTCCTTTGTTCATCAATTACAAAGTATTGGTCGTTAAGCAGACGCTACCCCCGGCAAGCCCTTCTTTGTTACGTGTCAATACAAACCCAATAAACCCAAAGCTGCCAACGGATTTTATAGTGAGAACCTCCAAACCCCCGCATGGCTCCTCTCACATGCATGTCCTTCTCCTCCTTGTCCTGTGTAGGACATAACAGACCCATAATGACAACATAGAGCTTAGCACATCATTACAGGCCGTGATGAATATTTTACCAGGCCGCCCTCGGCAAGGGGAGAGAAATCCTTTTTCTTTTCCCTGGCAACTCCTGTTCTGCCTTTTTATCTCCTACAGTGTCACCGAGTCCCAAAGTCCTCCTCTTTGCCTGCCATTCTATGTCAATGATCCATAATGGATGAAAGAAAGCATTCCACATAACTATTAATGCCCCCCCCCCCCCCCCCCCCTCTCAATGTGAAAAGTGGCTCCAATACATCACTTTTTAAACCAGGCACCGCCCTTCCATCGCACCTTAATTAGTACCAAAGCCTTTGCCTTGATGCTCGGCACAGCTGGACTGGCCCTTACCTCGACCCTGGCCCACTGAGGGTCATCCATCAAGCTAGTAATATGATGGAATGGGAGACAGCGCTGCTGTCAGGCGTGGAGTCACAGAGAGGATGGCTGCAGGGCTAAACTGGGCTGACTCTCCTTGACATCCTCATATACATACACTGCCAGTGTTCTTCAGAGGAGGATCAATGCAAATGACATCATTTACTATCAACCTCTACCTTCCCCTGGCTTTTTAGAATGACCGCCATGCGTCCTTGAGGCCCGACCACACACGGGAGACAGGCTGTGAGCCCCTCCGCACGGGAGTGAAGGAGACAGCGTGAGAGCTGGTGTGATCTGGGACGTTGACGTCTTGTGACGGCTTGAGACCATAGGCGGTTCCCTTAAAGGTTAAAGGACAGTCAAAGACATCTAGCGACGCTGTCCTTTGGCTGAGCGCCGTGACTCTGAGTGGAACTCACAAGGTGTAATCATGGGGAAGAAGCGCTAATTAGGTGAGAGGCTCTTGCCTGCATTGGCTGGCCTCTGGCTGAGAGCTGCTGATAATGATACATGTCCTCCTCACTGAAATAGGCCCTGGTACCGCTGAAACGCAAGTTGGTCAACAACTCCGAAGCTCACATGTGACTGGTGGGGCTCTAAAAATACAGTGGAAACCTTAGCACACTCACAGTCACCGGGAAACCATCCGGTCATCAAAGATAGGCTATTTATAGAAGAGGCGTCTTGAGTTGTGTCTTCACCAACAAAACAACAAGGCTGAAACCAATTAAAATGGCTGGTTTAAAAGCAGCTCCCACAAACACAGTAAGCTCCTAAAACCAATGTGGTGTCCACTCATTTGACTGCTTTAATGTAGAAAATAATGGCGTAATCATTCTAAAGTTTAATGAACCCCCCCGTTGCACTGCGGGAAACTCAAATAATACACAGATTACACACAGAAACACGGACAGTGGGATGCCCCAAAACCAATTAGGCGAGGCCTGATCGAGGAACTATTTGACATAATTTTCTATTCCAGTGGAAAAGGTCACGGTATAATTGTGGCCTTTAACACCGACCCTGCTTTCAGGTCAACTTCACCGCAACCAAAAACACTGCTGGGCGAGAACAGCGGGGAGAGGACTGCTGCACACCAACGACTGCTCAACCTTCCCACTTGACTATTTCTGGACAGAAATACGTGTAATGAGAATTCACTTGGCTGGCTCCTGCAATGTGTGAAGTACACCATTGAGAACGAACCAAACTGATGACAGTTCATGAATTGTTGATGGTGTTGCTACTTGTTTGGAGGCTGAAGCAGACTCGTATGCCGTGTTGAAAGCCAGCCAACACAAATGAGATTCTATTCTCTCCTTTTCCAGATGTCTGGAGCATTGTGTCATCCGAGTTCTTGTTTAGCGCATAACATAACATAACTTGCCTGACCTACTTCTGGATACCTCACAACTACTACAAACTTTTTCTACAATTTATTCTACTTTTAACATATATTTTTTTAAATATATAAATATGCAACACTGATTCATTAGTTGGGAAGCGGGCTCG
Organism: Aplochiton taeniatus; assembly: GCA_017639675.1. Classification (NCBI taxonomy): domain Eukaryota; kingdom Metazoa; phylum Chordata; class Actinopteri; order Galaxiiformes; family Galaxiidae; genus Aplochiton; species Aplochiton taeniatus. Next base: position 9,181,348 of record CM030184.1, read on the forward strand.
GAACGTGACATCATAGACAAAGTTATTGGGGAAGGTCGAGTCTCGGAGGACCACATACCACTCTACAAGATGAAAGGCCACCAATGTTTCCACCTGTCCTTGAAGAATGTGTTTCGCTGCTGATGACTTAAAGACGCAACAACACTCCACAAACAGGTCATCTCAGCTTTGTTTTTAGATCGGTATTGTGAACAGCAGAACCCTTTTTGAAAAGCAAATCAAACTCTAAAAATGACATGACGCATTCAAATTTACTATCCCGAGCATGAGTTCCAGGGTTATGGTTTCATAATATTGCTGGCTTAACCATAATCACAGTCCATACAGTACTGTACAATACGGTATAATCTTTCAATGAAGATCAAGTTGTGTTAAACCTTGACATATCTTGGCGGTTTAAGAGCTGGATGGACGGCTATGAATCTAAAAACCAGGTGTAGTATTCCTGTGGATTTTGTCATGGACAGTATAGCCTGAAATCCAGCCTGCCCCAACAGAACTTAACCCTGGCTGTCACAGACACCCAGTGGGACACGCCACGTGTTCCACCAGTCATGTGCTGTGGGTGTGACCCCCTTGGCAGTTGGGTCCATGTATTAATTGTCACACGATTAGCATTCTCCCTGCTCCTCAGAAGCCCACCCAGGATCCATCGGACATAGGTTGTGTATTCCCCGGCTTCCCACCGACCGGGGACCCTCAGCTGCTGCTGGGCTGTCCGCAGGCCCGGCCGACTCTGGACTCCCTTTGGGAGGCTGGGGGCTGAGGATGGGGGAGGGGGGAGCAAGGGCCAAGCCCAGGCAAGACCACACAAACTGCCGCCTGCTCCTGTTTACTCACCCTTTTGCCCTCTTTGCCTGGTTGCCCGGGTTGACCTGGCAGGCCGATGGATCCCTAGGGAGAGAGGGAGAGAGATGGAGTGAGAGAGGCCTCCGTGCATGAGGGGCTTGGATTCATATGCAGGCTGGCAATGTGGGGCACATTTGCAGCTTACTGCCAGTGAAGCTAGTGAAGACAGATGTTTGTGCCACATGTTCTCAGCTAACCACTGGCTCACTAGTGGAGCTTAATTGCAGCATGAAAAGAGATGGAAATTATCTGATTTAATTAAAGTGCAGTTTAAATGCTCTTACCTTCTCTCCGCTGGGGCCAGGTGGACCCTGTGGGTGGCAAATGAAGTGTTTTACCAAACAAATAGTCATATCACATAAATACTGGGGAGCGGGTACGCATCCCTAAGTATGTCTTAATGTCTTGTTAAAGCATTAGGATTCTGTGAAAATGCCACGGAAACACCTGATCTCCCCTGAGACCCACCCGCTCAGGCAGAAAACAAACAAAACAAACCATTCATTTTTTCTGTTTGAGAATACAATAATGTAATTAGATATTTTAATCATGGGTTGCCAGTTCCGGAGCAGACAGGCTGCATTGATGGTTTAGTAGACTATCACATTTACACTAACATAGTTGGCGTAGGGGCCAACCTGTAAGAGGCTTTGGGCACAACTGTCGCAACCCTCCAGACACCGTGAGGTTGTATGTCATGGTGTCCACTGGTGGGAGGACAGCAGACAGTCATCTGTCTACAGGGCTATAGACTGGACACAAGACCACAAAGTATCTCTCAAAGGACCTCTCAGCTTTGCCGTGCACACCCAATCATTGGTGTCATGTTTCAATTGGAATCCTCACAAATACGGAACAACTTTGCCAGGAAACAGCTGCCAATACACAGTCATTCAAAACCTGTGTACAGAATGTGAGAGTCACATGCTCCGTGCTCAGAGCATTATTCAAAACTCTGATATTTAACAAGGGGGCTGACAGCGCCATGGTATTTGCAGCAGTGGTTGTAAATAAGTGAGTGACAGCTCTGACCTGTGACACTCTCCTATAAACCCGTCTCAATCTCCAAAGAAGGGCTTCATGAACTCCAATTCTTAATGCACTACATCATATGGGCGCCTGTGGAAGGGAGGAGATGTGACCTAAAGCTGCAAGTGGGAGGACGAGACCGCCGGTATATAATCCACACTCTTGTAATGAGCCCCCCCCCCCCCCCCCCCCCCCGCGTCGCCATCCCATGCTCAGCATCGCCGCAGTGTTTACGCCGGCAGTGTGCAGACATGGCAGACATGGCAACGCGACGAGCGTGCTCGCAAACGCCAGCTATCTGCTTGTCCTTATAAATGTAAAATTAGTGGGAGTAAATAGCGTGGCTGTTTTGTCGGCGACACGGTTCCACTGGGTAAGGTAAGCAGCCTTTGGCTGACATCAAAGGGGCAAGGCAGGAACAGTGTGTGACACAGTATCAACGGTGTCTGTGTCATCGCTCCAGTGCTGATGGAAACTGGCAGGCCCGTCCCCTCATGATGCGCAGATAATTAGCTAACCACCCGCAGTATACTTTTAATCTCCACCGCCCGTCAACTCCCCTGATACAAAGCACTGCGAGTGCGTGTGTGTTTTCTGTGCACGTGCGTGCGCCCGCCCGGGTGCATAATGTGTGCGTGCAGTCCATGGGAGTTTCTAGGTTACGCTCTCTTTCCCCCAGGGCTTTACGATAACAGGACCAGAGAAAAAAGCAGCTAGTGAAACCTGCCCAATTATACGAGCGAAATGCACAAAGCGTGGCGAACTTCCTCCAGGGCTTCAGTAAATGCTGGCGGTTTCCCGGGGCCGCCGTCTGGGGCTCCCAGCTTGGGTTTGGGAGAGGAGATGAAGGGGAATGTGGGAGACTGAGGGATGGCGTGGCGGAGCAGGCCCGCGGCTCCGTGTCTCACATGTGTAGGTTCCGGCCGGCTGCTGCCTGTCCACCTGGCCTCGGCCCCTCGCACCGCTCGGCCTATCTGTCTGCTCAGTCCCATCCAGCACGACGCAGGAGGGCCGGCCCGTGGGAGGCTTTGCACTGAGCCCCAATGTGTCCTCTTTGCGTGGTCAGCCCCTCACAGGCCCGTCCACGGCCACTGTGACTCATCTGGTTGCCTTGACCCACTGACTGGGTCAGCCAGATGTTTTTTGAACTCCTTGTTTGGCACCTGGTTTAACATTGCTACTGCATGGGGCCATATAAGTATTATTCAGGAAAACCTGGTTTCAACCAGATTGCCTCATTCACACGTCTCATTATTCATATTTTAAGAGGAGGCCATGGATTCTTAAACAGGCATAACAGTATTTGGTAACACAGCAAATGTAAAGTACACTTACAGGTACAGCTGCGAGACCAGGTAGACCCAAGTCACCCTGAGGGACAAATAAACACAAGTCATAATTCAACTCTGTCTCTACAGATCATTTTACGGCGAGCCATAATCCATTGTAAATAAATAATAATGTATCTCCTGAGATAAACGGTTAAAAGGTTAACCTATGTATTCACAGGTTTTAAAACAACTTCTGGTAATCCCAATCTCAAATGCACACTTCAGTACAAACAAACACACTAAAGAGATTGGCTGAAGCTAAGCCTACACTGAGAGCTGCTGTGGGCTCAAGGTATGGGATATGTTAGGCATCCTGGCATCTACTGTAGCTCCAGGGCCAGTTGCCTTGTAATGAATTATAAAGGTCACAAAAGATTTGATTCACCTGGCACAACTTAAGCATTTTTATAAATATATGCGCTTTACATCCCCACCTCACTTGAAAAGCCCAGCTGCAGCAAAATGTCAATATTTGTGTGAGGATATGATGGCTGTATGATGACTCTTTCTTTCTGTCAGGAATGAGGCAGGTGGGCTGACGTTATCAAATGTGACAGGCCTTAAAATAAACATGGGCCTACATCATCGCAAAGAAGGTTTTGTGCCGTTAACAAAAGACAGCACGATAACATTGTTTGGTGAATGTGACATGTCAGGCAGCTGTTTAGAGACATATAACGGAAATATAGATTTGTCTTTTGTCGCTGAATGTAAATAATGACCTCACATACTCTCTTCTGTTAGTCTTCTCCTAGCCGTTTCTTATATACTGACCACATTTCTACATCATGCCTTTTTTGAAAAGCCACTGCAAAATACACGGACCACATTGCTACATTAGGCAATACCTTTTTAAAACACAATGAAATGAACACGGTATAACACAGACGCTCCATTTGCTGCTTGTCTGTTCAGTACAACATATAAGAGCATTTTGTGCAAACTCGTATCCACCGCTTTTTTAAAGGCCGCTTGGCTAGTCGTATTTGAGCCCTTAAATAATATAAGAACTAATTGAGGATTTTTTGGACTACAGACCCACACAAATATCGGATTCGAATAAAAGCTGAGGAAAATGGTCATTGTGAAGTCTCGAAGGGTGGCACAGTTAAAATATGCCTGCTGTGGGATATTCAGGAGCTCATTACTCGATGCCTCCAAATCTGCCTCCCCCTGTCGGTTTCAATACAAACAAATGCTCATTTCCTGCCCGCCCGCCCTGGAAAATGGGATGAAATAGCATGTGATTCTCGGGTGTCTCATTGAAACACACAGACCTCATTATAACTTCAAGGCTGGAAGACAGTGCACCTACAATTATGAGCCATCACAGAGTTCTACCGAAAGACAACAACAAAAAGCCCAATAAAGCGCGAGGAAACAAAGAGAGACAAAGATATGGCAACTAATTAGAGGAAAACATTTCATCTCACACACAGCGAATAATCCCACTGCGGTATGAAAAGAAAATAAATCCACCCCTTCACCAATTTTCCATAATACAATAAGGATTAATCTTATTCAAATTCCTTTATCTGAACTGAGTGTAAAGCAAGCAGACAGATTTTTACAATTTTTGTTTGCATAAAACAAACGCTGCTGTGTCCTTGCAGTTTTTTCGGTCTGACTTAAAAGAACAGGCTTATATCTAAAATACAAACATAAACAACTTTTTGTACGTTGCAGATGTTTTGTCTCACATTGTATGGTTAGAGGTCAAACTATATGGATCTGAAGGATTCTTAAAACTTCAAATCGATTCCATAACAAAAGAAATTGTGTACATAAGCGGCCTACTCTCTCACCCCCTGCACAAATATCAAAGAGCAGCTGAAAAGATCTTAAGCCAGGTATGGTGCTTTGTGTGGCCCACACAGAAGAAATCCAATCTATCTAAATAAACATATTTATTTTCTACAAAGAGCCAGTGAAAATATGGCTGTTGATCCCAAATCTTTTTGACAGCAGGATGATGATTACTTGACAGTGGATGTGGCTGCCTTTAAAGGCTTACAAGTTATGAGGGTGATAAAAGTCCAATTCACTAGATTGGTTTGCAGGCTACTAACAGTGAGAAGACTACTCATGCATGACAACTAGATTACCTTAGGGGAACATCAGGTTGGTTGGATCTTTCATCAGAAAAATAAATACAACATCATAATAGAGTATGATTGTGGGTGTGACATATGTCGTTTAAAACAAATGTTTAACAGGCAAGGTCACTCACTTTAGAGCCAATGGGTCCTGTAGGTCCTTGGTCACCTTTCAGGCCCTGGGGATGGAAGATACAGAGCACATTGCTGAGTGTTAAACTCCATGTCAATCACCTCTGCGAAAATGACGACAAGCATTACCATTTATTTGAATACACCATCATCAATCACCCTGTGTGCGCCGATTGCAATACGAGCATTATGGCCGCCCTGGATCACACTTACGCAAGACGCTAGCCTCTCATGCAGGTGTCAGATTGTCATACCTTTCCCAAGCAGCCCATGTGGCTGCTTGGGAAAAAATGAAAATAGTGTCAATGGACATACTATGTAAATTAGGCTAAGCAAATGACACTGATCCTACATATTTGCAGCCAGGATTTGGAGTATCGTCACCTTTGCATGTAATGGAGAGCACGCAGAGATGGGCAAGGGAACCGGCCAATAGAGGCGTGGAGCAATATAAGGCCGCTCGGCGTTGAAAACCAAAGGCAAAGAGACAGCTGAGATAAAGGCCTGGGAATAAATGGCCACACCGCTGATAGCTGATGAATGAGCCCCGAAACATATTGACAGGCTAAATTTACAGCCAGCCTTGTTAGGTGTGACACATTCGGGCCAGCAGCACCATCTCTTTGAAATAGGGTCGGGGGCTTGGACAGGCGGCGGGTGGGTTGCTACGGTCGCTGAAACGGCTGAAAATACAGCAATTTGTCACAGTTAAATGTGGAAACGAAATAGGCTATTAATACTGAATAATATCTGCTGGAGATGATTACCTGCCCTTATCACATGGAGACGGCCCGGAACGCCAACGTGACGAATTGTCTCCCAAGTCTCCCGTGAAACCCAACCATTTAGAACAGACAGTAGCCATAGCGATGGTGACTCATCAGTTACTCACGTTGAACTCTGGAGATACTATGTTAGAATCAGCCGCACATAGTTGCACTACAATGGGTGACATGATTTCATCAGATTGTATGTTATTGCTCGGGCCTTGTCACCAAAACATTTTTGAGGATGATAATAGATCTACTGATTCATGGATGGGCACTTGCAGAGACAATCTTTTATAGCCACGGGCAGTCCTGTCACTTTGTTTGGGCCAGATGAAGCACGGGGCTGTGGAAGTGTAGCCACTACGTGCCAGACATTAGAGTGTGGACTCAAGTGACTGCATTAACGGAACGCCAGCCAAATTTCCATAGCCGGCTCAATTAGGTCTGGTCAAGGCAGGAATCAACTATTACAGGATACAATATCTGTAAAAAGGTGTTTGTGTCACTGTGTTATATGCAGCAGACACATCTTCTCCGAGGGTAAGAAAATAGAGTGAACTTGTTTACTTTGGAGGAAATACAAAGATATACAAATGAACAAAAGAAAAAGACTCTTAGCCCTGATAGGAAATGGAGTGGAAAGCAGGCTATTGATGTCCAACATTAGTTTGACCAAGGATGTTTAAACAGTTGTAATCCATATCAAACAATAATAATTTCCTCATGGAACGTAGACATATTATGTAATGGGCACCGAGGAAAATAGTATGTCTGTTTGTACATTCAATACTACAGTTTTTATTTTTTTTCTTTTACAGCTGCCAGCATAGCATCTTATTAACCGAGCGAGTGTGCCCACAAGCTTGGAAATAAAGTACTCTTATTGATTGTACAGCGGGACAATGTGACCCTACTCGACAGTTTAATAAAAAAAAAGCCAGACATAAAAATTCATGAATTCCAATTGCTGCAGTTCATTGTGGTAAATGATTTAGCTCTTCGCTTTGAGGCAATCGAGGTGTATATCAACATGACTTACTGCAAGTTCCCAAACAAGCCTCTTGCCAGTGCACGTACTGTATACCCAGATATAAATATTATCTTACTGTTATAATTGACTGCGTGTAAGAATAAGTAGTGGGATGCTTGGTCAATAAAATGCAAGTATTATTCTGTGGTTGACTGCCATTTGTTCTGTTCGCGGAGGCACACTTTCCCTTGTTGTGGGTCGATATTAAGAGTTAATACCCAACTACTAAATCATACATTCTACTCTTTTCTACCTAGTCAAATCATCTTCAGCACACAGCAATTACGATTTTAATCCCACAGCATATGAGACATCAGAGCCTTTTTAATTTATCTCTTTATTGACAGTGAGGCATTGGAATTATATCCAAGTCTACATTTTTCAAGCAAAATTGACTTTTTTGAAACCATTGCAGCAGGCAGACGGAATTTCAAGAACACCGATCTTCATGGGTGGCCTAGGAAATGGCCTTTTTATTTTCTAGATGAAGGCAATGCACCTGCCGTGTGTAGCGGCTGACCCAGCAAATGGCTCGATTGCAAGGCAAGGATTCACAACTACAGACGAGGCAGAGGTTGGCCTGGGGCCACTCCCAAATCATGTACTTTGTTGATCTTCAGTAAGGTCCCCCTTTTCTACTGTCGGCAGCTTCTAATGACCCGATTGGAGAGGGAGAAAACAGACTTTTACTTCTGGGTCCCACCTCCCTGAGAGCCGTCCAGTTAAGACACTGAACCCCAGTCTCCTGCTCGGGGACTGCCACAGCCCCACCAGCCCACAGGCCTCAGTCAACCCACTGACATAGTGGGAGAGGGGCAAATGAGAGGGGGGTGGGGGACATCGTTAACCTCTGCTCAGAGCCGGGAGGGAGGCAAACGTGAGGGTAGCTGGGCTGCCTCAGAGGTGGTCTCTCCTGCAGCACAGCGTCGGGACACTGTGGGGAGCTGTGTACGCTCGCCTGCTAATTACACATGCCGCTGTGCCTGTGCACTCACACCGCGGCAGGGCCACAAACACAATCTGGCAGCTCCCCAGCACAAGAGTGCCGTGTGCAAATAAACATAGTGTGAGAGGCAGAAGCGTATAACAGCAGCCTAATTATGTTTACGTATGTCTTTCTCCAGCCACAGCAGCTGCTGGTCATGGGCTTGTCTAACAAGAGAGGTAATGAGCACCACGAACAAGGTAGAACAACGCTGTTCATGACAACACAATGACATCGGCCAGCAGAGGAAAAGGATCAACTCAAAGACGGTGGAAGTATGTATTCCTTAGGTTGTGGGAACTGTTGATATGCTGAATGGCAGGCCTTCAAAGCTCCTTGGAACAGGAGCGTGGTGAGTAACAGAGATATCTTGAGTGCCTGCCTACAAATACCAGGGAGGTTACGGCAGGAAATGCCATTTGTGACTTTCCATTTGCTCAGCGGAACACTACCGTATAAAACGTGGTGAAACACGGATCAAACTGAAAGAGTTGTGGGAAACATATTAGGAATACCAAGATATTTTCTAACTATAAAGATATCTGATCACTGATATCAGCTGTATCAGCCAACAGAAAGGCTCCTCTAGAAATGTCAACACATAAAAGTTATATTCTAATAAAGATAGGCTATCATATTCTTTTTTAATAGGAGCCAGACTCGTTTTGTAGGACACCTTACTCAGCTCCTAAACATCATGTATCCCCATGCGTAACTTGGATTACCCACTGGATAACATGGTGCAGACTCCTTAGGTCCCCTATGTCTTGTATCAGCAAAACGAGATGAGCTCACATGCTCATATGGAGAATTCTGCCTTCTCGGGTGTCTTGTTCAACCTGAAGTACACCCTCCTCGCTTTAAATAAAAACTACGGGCTAATGTTAGGGCAGGGAGGTGTTCTGGAAAAATGTACTCCCAACACTAAATAGGCTAAGCTAAATCAACATTGAAACATATTTATATAATTCACAACTTGGCTACGTTTACTACTAACTCCACCTTGAGATAGTGTGAAGCATCAGAGATAGTAACGTATGTTTATTACGGGGGCTCCGCGAGAGAAAGAAAGAGAGAGAGAGAGAGAGAGAGAGAGAGAGAGAGAGAGAGAGAGAGAGAGAGAGAGAGAGAGAGAGAGAGAGAGAGAGAGAGAGAGAGAGAGAGAGAGAAAGTTATTTCAAGGACTTTCTGTGTTTTGAGGCCTAACCGAATATTCACAGTGAAGGTTTTTAATATAATCTACAATTAGAATCACCTTACTGAATTGCATTACTTAGAATGAACCAGTTGCGGCTAAATCGATCTAGGCCTAGGCCTGGATAATTTTCAATCCTGCATAAAATGTTGTTTATTGACTTAACCCTTTTGCTGGATAGATACAACAGGAGCCTAATACATGGCAAACAGTGGTGTGAACCCCATACTGACAGACACCAAAAAAAACGCCAAGACATCCTGCAAAGTCTTGGCAAAACAAAACTAGCTCATTGCCAACTTGAAAGCAAAACCCACCAGTGAATGTACAGCCAAATGAATTCAGCAAGCTGATTCATACAGAGCATTGCCTCACAAAATGAATCCCTTGTCGATAAATAATACATCTGTAATCTATTAAACACTAAACTCTTTTTCGTCTCAGTAATTCTTGAATGGCTAGGGCCTTATTCCCTCACCTGTTCCAAGCACTCTCATTGCTATCATAAAGGTGCCAATCACTGGTATATACAATCAGTGGCTGCACTGTTGCCTACCTGCCAAGGTCCTGGAATGGGTACATCGATCATTACAATGACAAATGACTGACTTCAACCACACATCAATTTCTAGATGCACAAAAACCCAGTCCCGAACTTGTTGGGAAAGATAAGACCTGAAAGTCACACATAAAATAACACAGCCCAGTAGATTATATGTGGCAATATATTTTTAAGATAAAGAGGAGCCAAGCTATGAGCGTGTCAGTGGTTATGTTTCAAATCAAATTCACAGCTTTCTCATCAGCAGCAAGGAAACATTGACTTTGTAAGTGATGAGCACCACATAGTGCTCTCTCTGTGTCTCACAACAATATGCATATTTTCTGTTAACTTTCATTTATTATCTTCGAGTACCATTCAGCTAGTTGTTTCAAACAATCAATTGGAATAAATATAGTTGCCTTCATTACTAGATGGATCAGCTGTGAGTCAATTATTATATAGTGTTCAATACAGCGTATTTTCGTTTTCAATAAGCATTATATTTATGTTCTAAAAAGGAGACTGGAGTGGTTATAAAGCAGCAGATTTAACTTACTTTAAATTGTTTGAAATACTTTGATCTTTGGAAATGAGAGCCCATTGTTTTGTACTGAATTGAAACAGTTCAGTCCCACTCAACACATCACACTGTGTAGCAAAACACTGTGAGAACAATGAACATGCTCTTAAATCAAATGGGAGAACCATGAAAAGTATACTATAATCTGCAACCTATTAAAAATAGAGAAAAATAACAACATGGCACATTTTTAACAATGTAATGAAGGGCTGTAACAGTAAAAAAAAAAAATTGCAATGATGAAATTGTTTTTGAAATGTTTTGTTTTCTCTAACAATGTCAATTTCCGGCCCAAAGGAGGAGCAAAATATTTGAAACTGCTCCAGACTACTTACATTCACCGAACACACCATTGGTGTGATGAGTGACCAGGCAGGAGCGAGTTGTGTTTTCAGGTCAACAAGCTCAAATAGTATAAATGCCCCTGCAGAGCATTGACCCAAACAACTAAGTACAGCACATCGTGACAACTTATTAAGTGATTATGTCCATAGAACTTTACCAAATCAGGATGCTTACGTAACTTTGCCTCATTATACTGTAGTGAGTCCCTTAATACAACAATTTCTATTCTGATTCCGGTAGACAGACAGACTCAGTACCAGCGTACCAACCCAACTTCAACCCTCTGTGCCAGTGAGTCAGATTCCTTTGGCAACCACTGGCCTACTTTGAGAAGAAATGGTGATGAGGAGAGGCCATTTCATTAGGCCACTTTAAATTGTCCATCTGCTCTGCTATTAACTTTTGGACACCAGGCACCAAAGAAGGGCCAAACAAATACACAACGGCAACAGGATTCTGGTTAGGAGCTAGATGCTCTGCTTGGCTCATGCTTTATTCAACCTCTCCCCAATAGAGCTGAAGGATTCTGTTGAAATCTGCATTTCATCAGTATGTTCTCTACAGAAAACAATTCCTCCACCTCAATTATTTCCTTATCAGTATGCATAAGTATTATGCACCTTAGCAGCTTATAACCGCATGCATCAATATACAAAACATTCCTCGTGCGTGTACAATACTGTTAGAGCGCACTATTGTCTGGCTTTAAATATCTGCCAGCAATCATCATGGTGAATTGGAAGGCAGGACCTACGCTACATATCAATTAAATCCACAGCGAATAGAGGTTGCACTCTGAACCACACTTCGATTGACTTCAGATATGACAGAGACTGCAAAGAGAAATCTTCTCAAACTCCTAGCCCCAAGGCATTGCACCGATGAACACAAAATGAATAACCTATAAGAATTGATTCCCAGGCGAAACCAGATTCTGATGATGTGCTATGTATGGGGGTTGTGTCGGTTGGGATTGGCAGTACTTACCCTCTCTCCATCGATTACTGTATGCCCTTCTAATCTAACTTCTCCCTGTAGTGACAAGTTTGAAATAGAAAGGGCCTTGAAAGTTCACTCTTTCAAATTCTCGCATTCTCACTGAAGTTCATGTCTTAAGAAAACCAACAACGCAAGGATCATTCTTACTTATGGACAGCCACGCAACGTATTGAACATTTGTGTAGCAAAAGGGGTTCCTTTTGAGAAACTGCGAGGGCTCACTTAAACATAGGTAATAGGTAAACCGTGGCTAGTTTTGTGTTGGGGGGTCTAATCAAAACATTCTAACGGTGCCTTGTGCAAATACTTTAATTCCGAAATACAGTAGTAGCCCTCCCTTTTCGTTCCCTGCTGTGCTTCAATTGAAACTGTATTTGAGTTGGTATGAGAAGAGAATCTGGGACTCCTTATCTTGGTCCTTGAGGGAGGGTAATGCTACAATGAACTTGCTGCTTGTAAATCCAGAACTCCACAACCCACAGAGCTTATTCAACTTGAGCTTGGGGATGAACAATGTACTTGCTTCCACCACTGCTGATAGCACCACTACAGAAACACATTGGGGAACAAGATACCCAATGTGCTGCCATATTATTTGCCATTTGGGGCTCATGGAACAGAGGTATTTTTCTGTTTCATTTAACCTGAACCAGTCTCGATAGGGCACATTCTTTATAGCTTGTGTGTAGGCAAAGAATAGTCCCTTTGGGGCTTCTATCCACAAAGTGTGCATCTTGGTGATCACTGGCGCCTTGCACCATTTGTCCCCTTTTCCTTTAAACACACACACACACACACACACGCACACACGTGCACACGCGCACACACGCGCACACGCGCACACACGCACACACACACACACACACACACACACACACACACACACACACACACACACACACACACACACACACACACACACACACACACACACACAATTGGCTCTGGTGCATATCAAGGTAACAATCCAACGGGCAGGCCTATATGTTTGTACACCTATGAATGACTGGGGAGGCAGACATTATTACACAGACAGACCTAGTGATGAATTGAGTCCTTTAATTGGAAAATGGTATAATTCATAAAGCTATGAATAAATTGCTCTCATGCAAGTAGGGCATTATAACAGTTGACAATCTCACCTTCTGTCTAGCGGTGACATTTTGACCGAGAAGTCCAGATAAGCCTGGGTCCCCCTACGGAAACAATGAGAAAACATTACCTCAGAAAACGTTTAAATGGTATTACAACAAGCTATTTGGGTACAGAGCCATCAATCTCCATATTGATGTTATTGCTCTCTACAGTATATAGACCTTCCATGCGCAGTGTTGTGTAACGTTGCAGCTTTAGCAAAACCTCATCAAAGAAAGCAAACGTGGGGTGAGCCATGCCATTTAAGTGTCATGTCATTATACTGTATAGAGTCCCACGGCCTAATATGTCTCCACAAAGCCAGCTTAACATCCTCTATGGAAATACGTCCGGGATTAACACACCCTCCGCTTGCAGTAATGAATTTATTTATTGTTGAAGTGTGACTTGCAAACAATCTCTCATCGGTCACTGAGAAAATCCCCAGTGTGGGAGTGGAAGAGGGGGGCCTGATTAACCTTGCAGACTTTTTAGTTCTCCTAATCCGCACATGAACTGGTATCAATGAAAGCCACACTGAAGTGCCTTGATTTCTCTGAGATTTGTTCCGATCTTTGAAAATACCCTTTCTTTTACAGAGTGTTAAGGCCACCTGAAAAGGGCTATTTTATTTCCCCAGTCACTCGGGATGTCAGCCATTGTCAGAGGAATACTAGAGGCCAGTGGAAAAGGACACCCTCCTGCTGAAGCGAACAGGGCTCCCTCTGAAGTCTACAAAAACATGCTGCCCACACACGTCAAAGAGCAGACACCGACCTACCTTCTGCCCTGTCTCAGCCTTAGTTCCATTCTGCCCACTCTCCCCCTGTGAAGCAGACCATACAAGCCAGTCAGTGGAGCGTCCCTCGTTGACACCTTGGTCAGTGGCTTTGTTAGCGCCAGTCAACTGACCGCCCATCCTGCTGCAGCACAGCTGTTCGACATCTCTTCAACACAGGGGCTTAACAGCTGCAGAGGTGGATACTGTTACCCGATAATGGGCACGCTACACGTCCGAGACACAGAGTAACCTTGTTTGACGAGCTTGACTGTATTAGGGGTCTTGTTCGACCAGCGTAACACAATTTCTACTGCATGTGTTAAGCGCTCACTACAGAGAATGTTGGGACGGAGAGGAAGACAGACTAGGAAATGCACTCCTCTTCATGTGAGGTGAAAGGGGACCATAAAAGATGGGCTTTGCCAGGAATTAAACACACGCACCGCATATCAAATCTCTGGCTGCAATTAGGCAAATTACAGAGCTTGCTTGAAGCCAATTAGACTAATTAACCACAGTGCCTATTCATGTTCACGTCCCTCTTATTTCTGTACAAGCAGTATTTATGAGGACTTAATTGTGCTAAATTCTATCCAAAGAGCAGTACAACGTGTCCAATCTAAAGACCATGGGGGCCACCTTGGCATACCTATGTGACATGGCTCTGGAAAACACGCCTGTTTATCCTTTTGCAGTGGTTTCATCCTCATTTTATAAAGCAAAACTAGTTACGGTAAGTTAATTTAAAGGTTTCTAATTTCTCAATGACCAAAAAGACATTAGATAAGATGTACTGTAATCAAAGCTGCATGCAAATTGACCCCAATTACCAGGCCTGGACTTCTATAGAGTCTTATACCTTTTATAAAGTAATATCAAATGACCTTGACCAACTTGTAGTCCATAGGAATGCAGAGTGTGTAAATGTAAATGTAAAGAGCTGACCTTGCTTCTCTTGTGCATTCATTAAGAATGTGTGGTCGGTTTTCAATAGAGTCATATTTTATAAGGAAAGTCAAAGTCTGCACTATGGTACTGGCTTTGCTAAATAAGCCATGGTCAATGTCCTTCTAATAGACTGAGCTAAACAATTCTGAACGAGATTCTCAGAACGATCCATTTCTGAGGTTATTTGAGAGTAAATTGAATTAAAAGCGGTTAATTGAAAATCCAATCAGTCAGAAAAGAAAAGAAAAGAATCTATAATAAGTGCAAAACAAATTAAGGCTATTAAAAACAAAAGTGCCCCATATATATATATATATATATATATATATATATATATATATATATATATATAGTTCCACATTCTGTTTTTTGATCGCGCAAATTCAGGAGCTATTTCTCTGGTAATACTGGGATTTATGTATAAGGCTGTAGAAAATGGATTTCCTATTAAGTAAGCTGCATTCTTATAACCCACTACTTATCTGTTTAATTTCCTGAAGGACTCCGGATTAATCACAGCAGTTTAATCCCTGTGCACTGAATTAGGATTCCCTATCCAACTCCTTCTGCTGTTTTAGAAAGGGCTTTCTCAAAGAGTACTACAGCCTAAAGTAATCTCCCACCTCCCCAAACCGATTTTCTTGTAGGTCATGATGTTTAACCTACAGCTATTATGGGCAAGTATTAATTATACTAACTATATGAAAGTATCATGTAATTAAAACAAATAAAAAAATCTAATGAAAGAAAAGAAAAAAAGACCAATGATGACTAATAATAGCAATCAAACAAAAAAATTAAGATTTTAAGATTTCCCTTAGTTCATTGTAAGTTTCAAGTCATTACAGTTTGGGCTTTAAAAGGATAACCTATTAGCTGTTTTTATTTTGCATACGTTTAATAACATTGTGTTGTGGCAAGGCTCTGTCTTCCATTTAGTAAATTGAGTAGTTATTCAATTCCACTTCACTCATTTGTACCCCTTCCTACACTTCATTTATGTAATGGTGTACATTTGGAAGTGTGGTGAAGTTGAATAGTCAGAGAAAGTTCCCAGTGGGTGTTGGGATGCAAGTGAATTAAACATGCATTTATGAAAGTGTAGCCTTACCACAACTTAGTGCTACCATTCTTGTAAAACCACATTAAGAGTCTGCGAGGGAAAATGAATTACTTTTCAGAGAGCATGAAATGTACTTGATATAAACTTGGCTTGGAGTTCGTTGGAGCTATTCTGCTCCTTTTCTTTACAGGAGTAATGACAGCATATAAACTCAGCAGGCATCCCACCAAATCCCATAAGGAATGAGAAACACTTCAAGTTAATGGTGCATGGGGCTTTACTGCCAGAA
The DNA here is from genome assembly GCA_017639675.1 of Aplochiton taeniatus. NCBI lineage: Eukaryota > Metazoa > Chordata > Actinopteri > Galaxiiformes > Galaxiidae > Aplochiton > Aplochiton taeniatus. Next base: position 9,197,448 of record CM030184.1, read on the forward strand.
TAAATGTCTTTATGCATATTCTCCAACTGCTAAGCAATATTGGACATAGTCCTCTGACAAATATAAAATCCTAGCAACAAATTTCGATTACAATTTTCCTCTACATACAGTTTGATTCTTCACTGCTTTGCAACTTCTTACAACAACCCTTCTCTGACAACAACGTCAATGTCAATAATTATAGCTACATTTATATGCACTCTGAACTCAAGTGAAAAGCCGCAAAATATTAGTCAGTCTGTCAAGTGGGTTGTGATGACATCTAATTGACTTAACAGTGGCCACACTGTGTGTGTTTGAGAGAGAGAGAGAGAGAGAGAGAGAGAGAGAGAGAGAGAGAGAGAGAGAGAGAGACCGCCCGCCCATCTCCAATTATCTAAGTAGTTTGACAGGTGATGTTGGAAGTCAGCTGGAGGAGGCCGGGGGGGGTCTGAGAGAGAGTTGAGGTTGGTGTGGGTCACAAGTATAATGACAACCTTTTGGCCTTTCATTCTTGTGCAGATCCTTTACTAAACACTGATTCACTAATTCACACAGCAACCCAAATAGATCTCCTCAAATGCTTAAGTGAAGTCAGGTATGTCCATGATCTGCAAAAATGACCAATAGGTAACAACCTTGTCGCAGCGCATTGTCTAATATAATTCCACTCCAAATGAATGTAAACATGTCCTAAGCATAACACCACTAGACATCACTACCACATGGTAAACTGAACGATTCAGTTCATAAATTAGTTGATAAATTGACAGATTGTTTCAATGCAGTCAAATAGTTGTCAACTGTTAACCATTACCTGTACACTAGATGGATGTATATTATTTACACATTGACATTGACCTACCTCAGTATCATACTAGCACCTCCGATCTAATTACTAAACTTCCACAGGTCGATATTTTACACATTTTGTTGATTTTTCCAGCAACATAATGTACATCAAATCCTATTACTTGCAAGAAGAACTATTGATTTTTAAAGCTGAAGGGAAGACGCTGCATACAAACTACTAGCTAGGTCTACTCTTTTCTCACAACTCAACACAAAATAATCAGGTTTAAAGAGTAACAAGCCAGAGAAAGGCAGTGTTTTGAGGAATTTGACCCTACAAAAATGACCTACAGGAGAGAAGACAAAACAGCAGACGCCTCACATCCTTCCTTGGATCATTTTTAGAAGAATAAATAGCATCTGGTCAAGAAATAATAGCAAATCAATACACCAAGCATTAAAAACTTAACGCAATTCCACCTCTAATATGCAACACTGCAGGTAAAAGTGCATATTGCCACAGTGCCTTGCATTGATTATAGTGCCTGTCAAAGGAAAGACGGAGCAAACATAATTCTAAATGAAATTTCAAACAATATGTTTGTCATACGACAGCCTTGTGGTAATTAGGGCTTTGACCCAAAAGGCCATCCCATAATAGACACATCCCCACCTGTTAACCTCTAATGGATTCCACTCATTCCTTAGCCAGGACGATTCTTCCACAACCACACTTGCCATGAAATATTCAGCGGAAGTCTAGCATACCACTGCTGCTCTCTTGTTGAGCTGAATAGCATGATATTGTTATAGCTGGCCTTCAGAATCATAATACCGTACTTATGCACAGTATTGCCATTGCACTGTTATCCACTTCACCCAGGTAACAAAAGAAAATCTTGCATATCTGTATATCTGTACCTTGTCTCCTTTATCACCCTTTTGTCCAGGCAATCCTGCCAAACCTGGAAGGCCCGGTTCTCCCTAAACGATATAAAGAAAAAAGACTTTGATTCAAAATAAAAACAAACTTGTTTATTTATTTATTTTATTATAATGCAGCTGATACAGCCAATGGTTGTCCCAACAAACCCATTTAATCTCAGAGCATGCGATTAAAGTTCAGCAAGGCCCCACAGGTGATATACTGTTAGTCTCAGGAAACTTTAATAGAAAATCAGATGACCAACCCTGACGATTGAGAGCGTGCCTTTGACACAGCGCCCAGTCATTCCTACCAAGTTGCTGCTAATGAGCCTTTATTTAAGCTATTGGTAGGCTTCCAAGGAAACTAATTCACATAAATGTTCTGTAATTGGCCGTTTATTGCCTGTGCAGGATTGGTTAGGGGGCGCATTGAAGGAAGGACAGTGCTGGTTACATTAGAAAGCAGCGTGCGCCCCCTCCATTAGGGCCTAATTGGTGTAGACTGATTGTACCTTCTCGACTGAACACTGACATCTGTCACTGGCAGTCAGAAGAATGGGCTTGGAGAGAGTCTGGGGGAGCTGGCCTGTGACCAAGGGATGGGGAGTCCCTCCAGCCATTGTCTTCGCTTCGCACTGGATCAATACAGAGATTTCATCATTTAGACATGCCCCCCTCTGTACGCCTATACATCACACAACAAACTGACTCACAGCTCCACAGCAATACACACTGAGTGGCTACAGTTGTGGACCTGGATATGTGACGGCTGTCAGGTGGACCCGATCATGGCAAATCAAAGTGAAAAGCGTTGATCACAGTGCAGCTTGAGGTCCTTGTCCAACAGAACAGCCGAGGGCATTGTTGAAGGTTATGAATTCCTTCATACTACCCAGGTCAAAATAACTGAACCCTGAGATAAGCACATGACAGGATGCATATAACTGTCAGGGGTCAAAGGTGACTGCTTTACATGGATGGATTGTAATGTTGGCCTATGTCTATGTGTGTGTGTGTGTGTGTGTGTAACTATAGATGCTGTGAAGACAGGTCTGAGTAACCCCCTCAACCACTCTTTTTCTTTTAGTCTGATTCAATTGCTTTAGTGGTGCATGCACTCTATGACAGTGATGCAGTGGGACATATTTTTCACCATCAAACCGGTCACTTTAATCATTTTATCCACCAGCCTTCACAGACATAAAGGTGAAATCCTACCTTTGACCTGGATAACTCACAGCAGGTTTCCATCTCTGCCAGATAAGGGTCACAGTAGATTAGGATTCTCTGAAGTTCAATCTGCAGAGAGGATAGGAGACAGCCTACTTTTTTCATACAGCCTGATGACTCAGCACGGAATAAAACAAACAGCGGATTGCTTATGCAGACAGCTTTCACGAGGTCACAGCGCCATATGGACTTGAAAGTAAACAATCTGAATTGCAATGTTTCTCAGCCTGCTTTATTCTAGCTCTGCGTGTCTTAGTAAATTTGTATTCCACTTTGCCCGGCACCGAGATGACACCAGGATACATACATCCACCGGCCGGCCATCCTCTATCCTGGTGGTGATGAGAGTCCGCCCGCTGGGGTCGATGATGTCCTTCTCATTGGTCGGCTTCCGTTCGATCAGCTGACAGTCCATGTAGACGGAGACGGTGCTGCTCTGCACTCCGATGCTCAGCTTGTGCCACTGGCGGTCAAACAGGGCGTGCAGGTCACGGCTCTTGAATGTGTAGTGCAGGCTGTTCTTCAGAAGGCCTTGGGCTGAGAACTCAACCACCCTTTTGGCTCCATCAATCACAATGGACACCTACGGGTGGGAGAGGAGGACATCCATTAGTTTACTTCACCGAAACCCACAAGGTCATGTTTTATCAGCTCGCCATATTTAAGTTGTCTCTTACACACCGCCCAGGCCCTTCCATTTACCTGGCTTTCTCCTGATTGGTCAAATATCTGCCAAAGATACCAGCGGTCCTTTTTTGTGGTTTTCCTCAGCCGGAAAATGGCAACAAGAGAATATTCACTGGGGAGCCCATTTGGAAATACTAGTCTAAAAGAAAAGACAAATGGTTTTTGATCAGTTCACAAATATTTGCTGTGAATATTGAATGAGAATTAAACTGGAAACAGCATATTGCTGGTTTGAGTCTAAAGAAGAGCCTATTGTTTTTTTTACCAAAGATTCAAAATATTGTGCAACGTTTTTTTTTTTTGTGTAGGGCTCTCAATAAGCAGCAATAATGGGATTAACCACTAATGCAGTCTCTTTCAGATATCAATGTTTGAACAATAAACATGCCAATCAACTTGAAAAAGTATTTCCAGCAGTACCCTGCTGCACAATGTCACTCACATAAATAAGCTTTGATTTAATGCCTAACATAATTCCACCTAACTTAATTAAATTGATCCGAGCATCCCTGTCATTCTAAAGCAAAACAATGAACTCATTGATCCATTCTGTAATGAAACTGGACTTCACAGGGAACTATGTGCTTCATTAAGGAGGAGTTGTATCTTAGAGCTTAAGGAAACGCAGCAATGTAAAACCTTTTAGAAATGAACGTATAACAAATCCAATGTCGGATGTTTTAATTCATGGTCACATGTCATCCAATCAACCGACTTAATATTATTACATGTCTTAGGCAGATCCAAGGCAAACACTAGAAAGATTCATATTCAATTAAACCTTATCTTAAATCCGTGTACAACTTCAATTAGTTCAGTGATATGCCACCTCTTTTATCCTACTTCCAACCTTTCTGAATAAGCCCTTTTTACCCTTCCCAATGTGCTTAATTAGCTGGAACTCAAATCCAGATGAGATACATTAATGCCTGAACAGCTAAAGTGAGGCACGGAAAACACAATAAATCAAAATCACTTAAACAATGATGCAATGATGCAATGATAAGGTCATTCAAAAACTGCAGCAGTGGCACAGCGAATGAGCGAATGAGGTAGAGAGATAGAGAATAAAGTAGGGGTGAAAGAGAAAAAGAAAAAAGAGAGAAAGACCGGAAATTCTTCTTTTTTTTTTTTACACATAAATCATCTCACATTCACCCCCCCACCTCCCACCACCACCCCCCGCCCCACACACACACACACACACACCAACCCCACCAACACCCCCCCCCCCCCCCTCCCCACCCACCCTCAATTGTGTCTTTTGAATTGTCAAAGGAAAACTTAAGGAAACTTCACATTATTAGAATGAAATATGCAGTTAGTTAAAAGCCCAGGAAAATCAAATGCTTCTGTGAGAGAAGAAGAGGGAGAGCCAAGGTTATTCATCGCCCAGGGGGGAAAGTACTATTTCAGTTGCATTCGATTCAAAGCGACATGACCATTTATAAGCTCCGGATATTTTCACTACATTTAAAACAGCCTCAAACAAACATACAATGCATTTGTTTTGACGTATGGCAAGAGTCAATCAGCAGAACACAACACTTTAAAAGACTCTGAAGTGTTGCAATGTTTTTATTTGGAAAGTAAAAAGACAACTTCAAGAGATTTGCAGTGGGGTTAGTGGACCTACGGCCTAGGTCAGTGGTCTATTTGAGCTTTGGAGTTCATAGCAGGGTTTACCGTTACCCAAACTACCTTGGTTTTATATCAGAGTTTTACGGATTGAAGTTTGACACACTTTATAGCAGATCAAGGGGTAAAGTTCTTGACCCCTCTCACACACACATTCAAAAATTTTAATCCATTTCTTAGATTTAAAATACTACAAAATAACAACATCAGGAAGCTTATTTTAGACTAGGTAAGCCTTTAAGACAGAAATGTCTCAATATATAAGACATGACAAGCCTTGACACTGCAAGCCTTGCAATCACACAAGACAGTGAAGCCTAACAATATCAGGCAAGAAGCAGACTTCCTTTGACGCATAGTTTATAAATATGCAAGTGAGCAATCAAGAAAGGACAGAAACTGTAAATGCAAGCACTTTCAAACTCAGAGCAACACTTCCCAAGAAATGAATATGCAGTGTACATGATGTGCACAGTGGGAGTATCCTGGGCCAGATATCCTGCTACATCGTGCCAGGAAGATTAACAGACAGAGACAGCAGAGGTCTCAAAATCCACTGATGGATAAACAAACAGCAGTCCCCACAAAAGTAGGCTGCTAATAACACATACAAATGGCTGAGATAGAGAGGGAGAAGAGGTGAGAGAAATAGGTTGCATAGTAGTGGGAAGATACTTCTGGAATGTTCAGTGAGAAACTGTATGCAAATGTGCATAAGAGGATGACAAAACCTTAGCCTGATCAAGATAACCTGAGAGCAGAGTGAAAGGCGTCCGTGGAAGCTGCGGGAGGGGTGGAAGGGTAGAGGGGCCCCTTGCTCTGTGAACCAGACCCCCCCCCCGGCCTCCTCCAGCTGACTTCCAACATCACCTGTCAAACTACTTAGATAATTGGAGATGGGCGGTCTCTCTCTCTCTCTCTCTCTCTCTCTCTCTCTCTCTCTCTCTCTCTCTCTCTCTCTCTCTCTCTCTCTCTCTCTCTCTCTCCCTCTCTCCCTCTCTCCCTCTCTCCCTCTCTCCCTCTCTACGACAAACTTCCAATAGTCAACAGCCTCAAGAGGAACCCAACCGGTTCTGGTTCCGTAACCCAGACTGAGTCGTGGATGAGGAGAGGAGGAAAAATGTGTACCGACTAGCGGAAAGGTTGTGTCGGGAATCAGGTCACAAATCACCTGCCTCAGTGACTCCTCCTGTTGACCAGCGACGGGACAGTGTGTTTACACTCGTGCACAGTCAAATCCCTAAAAATAGCCTGCCCTCCTCAGGAGAGTGACAGGGTGTTCTCTTTCACTATCACAACTATTTGCATGAAACAATGGATGTCTGCTATTACTAGCACTTTGTGACAAAAATATAATGAATTTTAATACCACTGGTTAGTGGCCTATGGCTTCCGTTCCGAATTGATCTGTTGACCTCGAGTTAATGCAATTTAAATACTACTTAATCAAGATGAAATAATTCCCACCATTAGAACATTTATCAAGACAAAGTAGCACAGCAGTCTCATAAATGGCTTGAAGAAAGAAATCTTAATAACCATGAATAAGTGGCACCTTTGTGTGTCATTAAAAATATATATATTTCTGCTTTATTATGCATACTAAGGGTCATTTCATATGGATTCTTGCCAATGTTAATATTTTTACTCTTCCAGTCCAGAGTATGCTTATGCAGGGCTAAAATATCTGCATGTCTAATAGAATGTATCTTACAGTGTGGTCTTATCAACCAAATCAAAGGAGTTTATCTCTGAGAGATGGTATTGTGTCCAACAACCCAAAGAAAGTTTAAAAAGAGTTACAAACTCATGGCTTTCCATCTGTGTATCAGCTGATATTGACCGAAACTCTGAGAAACTCCTACAGAAACAAAATATATCCCTGGCATGTTCTCACTTATCTGATAACTTATGAGTGAACAGTTTTTTCATATAGAATTTGGTCTAGTTGAATAATATATAAACCAATGTAGAGGCTCTAGACTGTAGCCGTCTTTTTGTCCACTGATATCTACAGACAAGTCAAGTTTATTGTCTGCATAAATATTTAACTTTCATGTGCGTTTCATTTACTCAATAACTTAAAAATGTAAAGATGTGTAGCAACTTGCTGCAAAAATTATTCTATATCTACATTACAATGAATGCACGTAGAAGTAATATGACCATACACTGTGCAGCAATGTGGCTGGACAGTCCATCCCACCCAAGTGTTCTGACTACTCACTCTGTTTGCTTGATCAGTGGGATGCTACCTAATCGGAATGATGGCCGGTCATCTGTGATCAGGCCTTTGCGGAGGAGGAACTGTTCTGTCAGGTCAAATCCTGCAACCAAGATGACACGATAATATTAGGTTTGAAGTTGAACAGATCAATAATGTTTACGCAAATGCACTCTCGGGGTCAAGTTTCAAGTAGTAAGTCAACTGAAATATTTGTCTTGGAATACTTACCAGTGAATTCTACTGGACCATCGAAACTATCTGAAAAACGACCCTCATCTATTTTTAGAGGAGGACATGAATTATCTTGAAAGAAAGAAGAGAAATATAAGTCAGTAGGTTGCAAAACAGTCATTGATTATGCATAGGCTGTAGTCTAGACACAAATATGACCCTGTTTTTGTTTTAAAAAATACTACATGACTTATCATATATATCTACCTGCTGATGCCTATCCACAACAAATTAAATTTAAAATATCTCGCTTCCAAATCCAGACATTAAGATGAATGTGTTTCAGCCCACTCTTCACTGTAATTGAACTGAGAGAAATCTAGGATGCAATTAACCCTCCAGGAGCAGGGGGTAAAAATTGTTTGGTTAAGGGATGCGGGATGTCCCACCTCCACATCAACATCACTGCTAGCCAGCTCACTAGCCGTAGCACTGTTCCACTGTGCTTACCCTCTGCATGGTGATAACTTCACAGTAGGCCAATATAGAGGCGACAGTCAAAGATTATTTCACAGCGGCAAAGTTTGCATAGTTTTGAAAGTTGTAAACGTCTGCAGCGTGTGACTTATACAACGTGTGCAAGGCTTTAGCTACAATTCAGCCACTGTGATGATTCTAAGGAGTTTGATGTATGGATTGTTTAAAGTTACCAACATTCCTGGCCCAATTTCAAGTGCAACCCTAGCTTAAACATGATTCATCAAATTTGGGTAGATGTAAAACCAAAGTTTTGTCTGACTACAACTGTCATATGAGCTGCCGATAGTAACACAATGTCAATGCTTCCTATAGGAGATAATGGGGTTTAGAGAATGGCGATGGTCAAATGCATTCTGTCTTATTGTATTGCTGAAATATTAGCTGTACAAAAGGTCCATCATTTTTGTATTCCTCTATTCACTACTATTTGTCAAGGCTAGAAAGATATCATGCCAAACATCTCCAACAGGCTTTCCAGTATCAAGGAAAGGGTCCCTTGAAAGAAGCGTTGGTTACAGCAAATATACATACCTATTCTTTCATTCACTGCCATTCCAAAAGTGCAAGGAATATAATTTATGATCCAGAGGAAAGCTGTCCATTTTAGCAAGTAGCTCATGTTTGCTTTGGCACTAGACATTAGCCCTCTTGAAAACCTAAAGTCAAGAGAATAATTTTGAGTAAAAGAAATCTGTGAATGGAAAACAAGGTGATAAACATACATTTGCCGCAGTGTAGCTATCCAAACTGAACTTAACATCAAGGTGACTTCCTAAATTACCGCACTGCCAATTGGCCTAAAATGTAATAAATAAAGTAGAAAACCTTTAATTTCAATATAGTTTAACAGTTCATTACATGGATAGCTTCTGTGGTAATCAACTTGGCTATCAAGTGATCTTTTCCCAAGATAAAACCACTAGAAATATAAAAGTGCAGCAATGACAACTAGTCTAAAGTTGTGTTCTCAAGAACCACCCATGTGGCTTGTTTTCACCCTCACGAACCTGCAACTTTTTAACTACCTCCACTATCCATGTATCTAATTACCTCACATTGAACACGGAGCATGAATAAGACCGACTTCGAAAGTTCTCTATGGCACAATATGACAATTCCTTCACACAAGACATGTTTTAGACAGAACGATTAGTGATCTTACTTCTGTTTAGCTGATAGTAACAGAATAATAACCAAGGCCTCCTATGGCCATGCGCGATGAAGTAAGGATACTTATAGGCTCGAAGCTTTTTCAGAGGACCAGAGCTACGCTATAACTTCAAATGCAACTTACTTACAAAACACCTCCTACTGCATATCATCTGAGCATACAATATAGACACTTGGTCAGGTTGACTTGATTCTTTATTAAAATTGTCCATATCCCTAATAATTTATTTCGTTTAACACGGTACACATTTACAGTATAGGCTACTATGCGTACTCTTTTTTCAGTATTCGTTGTCGATCTGAGAAAAACTCACAAGATCTTATGCAGTGGGATGGTTCCACGGAGTGTTGATAAATGAAGTCTGTCTGTCCCGTTAAGCTGGATAAGTTAGAACTCTACCGGTGCGCAAAACACGCACATTTTGTATCCAAGATAGAAAACCTTACCCCTGTACAAGTTCGATCGTTTTAAATCATTGCATTTATATACATACATAAATATTAAGACACATTGACGCAAACATTCTGTTACATTTGTACTTACATTTGCAGAGAAAGTTTCCTCTGAACGCAATAAATCATAATCCATACAATTGGGAAGGCATGTTTGTAAAACCATCTCATTCCAAAGCACACTTGAAATAAATGAGAGTGGGATCCCTAGCTAGACCCAGGTCCTTATTAGTCGCAACGAGTGACCCTCCCACTCAAGTCATTACTATAATGAAAGGTCCTCAGCCTGTAATGGAATTATTCATGCTAATAGGAACCACAGATAAAGGAAATACATTGTATCTGGAGTGCTCCCCACTCCTGCACAGGCTGAGCCTATGCCGGTGATTTCAGTCAAACCATTTTAATGTATTATTTGTTGGCATCAATTTGTTTTAATTATTCACAAATAGTGTCCGTGCAGTTACTCTGATCAAAGCTTATGAGTAACATGGAAATCGATGAACTAATATTTTATTAAGCAAAGTTGGAAAGTCGATCAAAACTTCACAATTCACCCTCTAGCCTTTGTTATAGTTGCCACTATTTTATTTATTTTGATGGGCAGGTCGAGTTTTAAATATTTTATATTGAGAATGAAAAGTATAGTCTTCATAGAAATAGTTCTATAGTGAGTCTTTGCGACGCAGTTTCTTAATGCCTTTGTTTTACATTACAGTTGCAAATTATGCCTAGAAAAATGCAAGCGTAATTTGCTATCAAATAAAAGAAGGTGGGCTTGCCTTTGTTGGCTTGAGTTAACATTGTTAGCTAACGTTAGCTAGTCTGTAAACTTGCTATAGTTTGTTTTTGTATGTATTCGTTTATAATAACGTGTACAGCCCTCTCAACTGACAGTATTACAATGAATGGGGCAACGTTAGCATGTTTGTAGCTATAACCGCGCATGAGCTTGTCACATAACATGCACACTGCACTGACCCTATAGCAAATAAATTAACTGCGATTTGCATCAAAATTGATCAAATATTGCTACAACATATCTAGATATTTTGCCACACCTCACCACACCTTTCTATCTCTGGCAGCAACCCAGCAGGATTATGCATGCATTATGCATTTTTGATCTCCTCTGTAAAACGTTTTATAGCGACTTAGTGTTCGTGATTTTCCAGAAGTTAAGTTAGACTAAATGTCTTTAACAAGCTTAAACTTCTTGTGACAATCGTTTGCCTTAGAAGGACATTTGTGACATCTACCAGGAAGCATACAACTGAAATCCTGTCCCACCCAACAATGTTTTGATAAAACACTTCCATTGTACCGGGAAGAAATTAGACCCTTATTTACTCTCAATTTTAAATTACTTCAAATTTTATAGCAAAGGCTATATATAGACTTCTATCTATTATAACAAGACGATTATGTTATAACAAATTATATTTTTCTAAATGTTATTATGATGTTATTTCAAGCAAATTTTCCTAAAGTCTATAGCTGCTCTATGATACTAAACATTACAGTAATTGATCTGTTTACAATTTCTGAAATCTTAAAAAAATCTATTCACTGTGTGAAGCCAACTGTTCAATAAATGTCAGAAAAGAGGCATTTGCCATGTTGCCAAACCAACTTTATTCTAGCAAATTAAATAAGAATGTGTGTCAGGTCCCATATTCTTTCATTGCTTGTCATTTGGACTTGTAAAGGACCACGCGACCCTTGAGTAGGTCCGTAGTTTCCAGACTGAGCTTACCATGTTTTGTCTCAGAGGATATGCTGAATATGAACCATTATCTCCAAACCGTCACTCAAGCACTGGAACAACTATCATCTAGGCAAAGGGAAGTGCAGTCTACACTGCAGGCTGCTCTCAGTGGTTCTATTCAGCCTTCTCGAGATACCCTTGCTGGGTTCGAGGGAAATCCACCAGCCCCCATCTCTCTTCCTCCGGAGAGGGAGATCCAGTTGCCAGCCCCGGAGAGATATGACTGTTACATTGCTTCAACGTTTTTTGTTGCAAATCCTCTGCCTTTAAATCATGGCACTATTGTCTGGTAGGGCTGTCATTAGGGCAACTGCTACATTGCAACATCAGACCAGCCTTGGTTGATTCCCATCGCTTCATGGAAGAAATTAAGGGCACCTATGACCATCGGGTCAGTGGCGTAGCGACAAAGATTACGCAGTGGAGTTCTGTGCATTGGCCATCGAAAGTGTATGGAAGGCTGAGGGGCTTTCGGAGTGGATCAAAGAGGAGTTGGTCACCTAGGAGGATGTCGCGGACCTGGAAGCTCTCACCTTTCTGTCAAAATTCACTGATAACTGCCTCTGTGAAAGACATCGGCAGCGTACACAGCCATTTAAGCATACCTGAACACATCTTAGTTGACTGCCAGAACAGAGTCTTAGTCCTCTGTTGAGAGCCAGCTCCTATTTACCGTCAGCAGAGGAATCCATGCTCTGTGTCGGACCCAATTGGCGACGGCGGAGAGGGATAAACGATTCACTTTTAAACTGTCTGGGGATAAACTGTCTGTACTGCGGAGACCAGGGTCACTTCAGGAGCCACTGCCCTCTTCTCTCGGGAAACAACAGCTGTAGGAGGAGCGCTGGTGAGTACCCTCATCCTCACTCCGATAATCCCTCCACGTCTCTCTGTTACAGTCAGTGTTACCTAGGGTGGTCGGCAACACTCCATCTCCGCCTTTATCGATTCCAGTGCATCTGGCAAGTTCATTGATAGGGCCTGGGTGCTGCGACGGGATATTCCCCTGTGTAGGTTGAAGCCAGCCCCTTTTGTTACTGCTCTGGATGGACGCGCTCTAGGATCGGGGAGTGTTGGCCAGATCACTGCTTCTCTCTGGCTCCGCTCTGCTTCCCAGATCACTGCTTCTCTCTGCTGTATCAGGATACCATCCAGCTACATGTCATCGATTTTCCGGGTCTGCCCCTCATCCTCAGTTACCCTTGGCTAGCGATCCATAACCCATCCATAGACTGGACCACAGGGACACTGTTGGCTTAGGGAAAATAGTGCCAGAAAGCCAGCCTCATGGTTAAGCCCCCTCCAGATGTGCCTGTGCTGGGTCCCATGACAGACCTCTTCCTGGTGCCCAGTGCCTACCATGACCTCGGGCTATCTTCAGTAAGGCTTGCTGCTCTGTTCTTCCAACACACCGTGAGTTTGATTGCTCCATTGACCTTCCGGGGATCACAACATCCCGAAGGAGGGAGATGAATGGAAGACAGCCTTGAACTGTTTCGAGTCATGCCATAATTTAGTCTCAGCAACACAACCACCGTCTTCCAGGCTCTCAAAAATCACGTATTGCAGGACCATTTCATCATTTCGTACACTTAACGAAAGTGTTAAGCTTGACGATATCTTGGTCTTCTCAAGCTCCAAGGACGAACACATCAGGCATGTGCAAACTGTGCTCCAGCGCCTCCTCCAGTACAGGCTCTATGGCAAGTCTGAGAATTGCTCCTTCCACGTCAACAAGTGTTCTTCCTGGGCTATATCATAACCAAGGGGAGACTGATGATGGACAGTTCCAAGGTACACGCCATACAGGAGTGGGAGATGTAGGAGCGGGGGCGGTCCTGTCCCAACACAACTCACCTAATGGGAAGCAACAGCCTTGTACATTCTCTCCTCGCTGCCGCACACCTGTTGAGCACAACTATGGCACAGAGGACCGAGAGTTACTGGCCTTCAAGCTGGCCCTAGAGGAATGGAGGCACTGCTTAGAGGGGGCGAGCTACCCCGTTTTGGTTTGGACAGACCAAGAGAACCTTGAGTTCATCAAGTAAGCAAAGCATCTTAACTCCAGACACACACTTGGCCCCTATTCTCTGACCACTTTGACATCCAGATCACACTTTGCCCTGGGTTGAAGAATGGCAAGCCAGACGCTCTGTCCAATATCCTAAATCCCATTGATCCACTTCCCCATGACAGCCCCTTCATTCCATCCTCCAAGGTCATTGCTCGGGTCCTATGGGACATTGTGAAGGAGATTCACAGGGCCGCTCTGGGTACCCAGGTTCCACCCGGATGACCTGTGGTTGTGTTCCGAATGCCTCACCTGGGCCCACGCTTCCCCCCTGGCTTTTAATACCGGCTGAACCTGGACTTTGGTGTTCCTGCAGCGCCGGTTCATGTGGCCCCTCAGAGTGCAAGCGTGCTCAAAGCAAGAGTCCTCATTCCAAACAAGCTGGTCTGCTTCTGCCCCTGGTCTCATATCTCCTTAGATTTCATGACTGGTCTGCCTGAATCCCATGTCCTCTCTGCTATTCTCATTCTGGTTGATCGGTTCTCCAAAGCTACCCACTTCTTGCTACTCACCAAGCTCCCGACTGGTTCTCCATCACATCTTTCACTTACATGGTCTACCTAAGGATGTCCTGAGTGATAGAGGGCCACAGTTTACATCCATGTTTTGGAGGGCCTTCTGTCGTTTTCTTGGCGTCTCAGCCTGTCTTCCAGTTTCTATCGCCAGTCTAACAGGCAAATGGAGAGGACCAGGGTCTGGAAACCAGCCTTCACTGTCCGGCCTCCAAGAGCCCTGCTATCTGGAGTCAACAACTGCTCTGGGCCGAGTATGCCCTGTCAGGGTATGGACAATTCTTTGACAAGCGAAAACGCCATAGAAGAAGTCTACGCTCCATGACAGGCATGGACAGAAAATCCCAACCACTCCCGGTCCTGTCATTATTTATTATTGTTTTCACCTTCACCATTTGTCCTGACTATTTAAATTCCTGTTTCATATGTTCCATATTCTGTCATTGGTTGTCATTTTGACTTGAAGAACCATCCCGAGTAACGTTTCTTGGTTACTTTTTTTGTCTCCTGTGTTTGGTTTATTTGTTTTTAGTTTACCAGCGTGATCTGCCATTGGGTCTATACTTACCTGCTAAGCCTGTCACAAAGTGCATGTTTTGTCAAATGAAATTTCATTGCAGTACTGCAAAAGTCTGTGGGAACATTTTCATAAATGGGATATATTGTCTTTTTTTCCCAAATAGGTATTCATTTATAAATCATGATAGCTACCTGGTCAGTGATACAAGTTTTACAAACTGTGCATTGTTCAAGAAGTTGCTGCACCTCAACACAAATAAGTAATGATAATGACGTTGTATCCCTAACTGCCCGACTCACACACCCATGCAGGCACACGTGTATGGTTTTAATGCTCTAACACATGTAAACTATAGGTGGTAATACATGTTTTTTAGTGGCATATAAAAGCCTTGTTGTGAAAATTAGGTTGCAGAGAGTTTTTTCCCCCTTAAAGATTGCCCCGTTATTGAAATTGTTCTGTGATATTGATAGTTCAGCTTTTTAGCCCAACATGTAAGGAAAGAATCTGGTTTGTAGGCCAATATCCTAAACACCATTCCTAATAATCTTAAGAAATTACGTTATTTATGATAATAATGCATCCATATTCTCAAAAACTTTTATAAATAATTAGATGTGAGCAATTTAGTAATAGCCTAAGGTCCAGGCATTTTGCATTGTAATAGTGAATACCACAAATGCTCGTTTAACCATGTTGCATGGCAATGTATAACATTGTAGGGGCTGAATGACTCACTGTTAAGTATAGTATGAAGGTATAGAATTGTTTTGAATGTACACATCTGTTATACTTTCTGTAATTGCTGATAACATTTTGTCCATCCTTTAAAACATTTTTAAGCAACTTGTGAGGTACTAGTGAGCCCTGTTGTAGACTATAACACTGCACTTCCTAATGTTTACATGTTCACTTTAAATAACCCATTCAAATTTCAATCTTCCTGTATACCTCTATACATTTGCACACTCGTCATGTTCCACAGAGTATATGTGGCCCTTGGGGTGGCTCTTTGACAAACATGTTGTTCATAAAGAAGAATACTATGTTATTGGCATAAGTCGTCGTGATGCATTCAGAAACATTACTATTAAAGGATTTTAAATATGTCATTTCCCGTACCATTTCTGAGCATATTGTGTCTCAATACTCAATACTACCCTGACACTAAAACCCAATTTTGGTTTGAATTATAATCCTGTAAGTAAAACATTGTTGATGTACACGCTAGCAAATTGTGGATAGTTGATCCCTGCTCAATTTAAGGTAAGAACCCAACCCCCTTTTGTCTTGCATGAAAAGTACAGTGCAATTGTGGGTAATATAGCATTAGGCTGTTAAAGAAAGGTTATTTTGTGCCGGTAATGCTTATGCAAACACATAAGAATCACACACACAATTCATTTCAACTATTTTATGAGAACTAATATATCATAATTGACATGTGTTTGATAAACAAAACATAGGGGAACTACAAGAAGCAAAATGCAATGGTTTGTGTGCTAGCCTTTTCCCCATTGCTATTGTCTGATCACAGAAGCCAGTGTAAATAAAGTAAACAAAGGCATCCAAGCTAAAATATCATAATTGGATGGGTTTGTTAACAATGACCTACTATTCCATGGATACAATACTTATTTTACCTTAAAAGCAAATAGCATATCTAATATATTGGTCTAAAATGGGTATAAGTAGACTAACAAGGCAACATTTTGCAGAGTTGCAGTTATGATCCAATTTAATAATATGTGGTGGAACTTGCATATAGTATAGTATAGTTGTATAGTTACATTGTATTTGTCTCCACCATGATACAAAGGCAGATCATTTAAAATGTTTTTCGTGACCTTGTTTAAAGCTAACAAATGTATATTAACTGTTATGGAAAGGTACTGTGTTATATCCAAACAACGCTCTCGAGTCGGTTGCAGCCTGCTGATATAGCTTTCGTACCAAGATGCAATTAGATGTTATGTTCAAAAATAGTATCACCATCATGATTGTTTTTTAGTGTATTTACTGTCTGCAGTAGCATCTTAAATGTTATAGATCATGACATGTATTATCCTTATGTTATTTTTTATTTATGAAGGGGTAACTGACTGGGACTATGTCACTTTTACTAATACTATATGTCTCTGTATGATCATGCTGAAAATGATACAGCACTCAATAATTGAGTTACAAAATTGCATTTAGTCTGCCTAAGTTCTCAAGTAGAACCTTTACACAACTTACAATAATGTTCTTGAGAGAGAGAGAGAGAGAGAGAGAGAGAGAGAGAGAGAGAGAGAGAGAGAGAGAGAGAGAGAGAGAGAGAGTTGAACAACCTCTCGATCGAACCTGAGCTGTCATGAAATCCGATTCATATCCCCCGCCCTCTTTAGTATGTTGTCAAAGAAAGCACATGGTTTTGTTATTGCAGGAAGTGAGGATGGCGGAGCAGTCGTTCTTATCCGAGTCAGCGCTCGGGTGGTCAATTTTTACGTTTATTCTACTGGTAAGGACATAATAAAGTTATAGTGTTCTTGTGTACTGATGTCTCAATATAGCTCCTATTCTTTGTGAGAAAGTATAGTTATATACAATGCAAGTACATTAACTCAGCTAACGTTAGCTAAGATAGCTAACCTTAGCCTTAGGTTTAGCTCAGATAAACTAGCGAACATAAGCAAATCTGTTGGCAGGCATAATTTTGCAGCCATCAAATGGCACTATTTTACACAATGTTGAAGTTAGTTGGACATTATAATAACCGCGTCCTTTCGTATCACTTGCCCAACTCCACCTAGCTAAAACCAGAGCTTTGGCTCTGGCTACACCTAGCTTTACCATAGTTGCTAGTTATGCAAGGTACACTACGTTAAGATTGAGTAGCTAACCAATAACTGTCACGTTAGAAATTGGTTTGGTATTGCTCCCACCATTCATTCATTTTTCTCTAGCAAGTATCGCTACGTTGTACTGAACCGTTGAGTCCCTTTCATGCCGCCCAATAAGTCTTGTCAATAAAACATATTTAGATGCAGCCTGTGTCATTACCTGGCAAAACAAGCACGCAGAGGCTTAAGTCTCTGGGCCCTTAATTGATCCTGCCTGTGGATGGCAGCCCTTGATCTGGGTGGACTAGTTAGCAGTGTCCTCACAGCTTACAGCTCGTGTGCCTGGAATACGACCTTGTCATTTTGAGCGCTTCTTTTGCTGCTCTCTCTAATGAGTCGATTGGCTATTACCCTAACAACCTCTTGGATGCCTGCTTAGTATTACATTGCCGAGGAATGAATGAGCAAATCAATCAATCAATGGACACATCTTTGAAATAGCCCCATTACATAATGGTCTAAGTAAATTGATGGATTAATCCTACTGCAATTAAAAAGTCAACCTTGCTGTCTGGAATTCCCTACCTTTTAAGCCTCTATTTAACACTTCTCCTGAGTAAATGAGTTAAAGGGATACTTTGGTATGATGTCATCAGCTGAAATGTTGAATGAAGCCATTAAAGATGATCTAAAATAGAAAATGTGGTTGTCTATTTACTTATGCCTTGTCAAACCTATGTATCTGCCACGTCAAATCACAGCCAAGGATCTCTCCCATATGTTATATTTTGGTTAAAGAGTGCTGTCTAAAATGTGTAGTTCCTACTGAGTCTGGATACTTGCTGTGCTAAAATCAAATGAGGCTATGTCAGTAAAATAGACTTGTTATTCTCAAAATTATGTTAACTGTCTCTATAGGTTTTCCGTAGGTGTGCAACATCATTTTAACAAAACATAGTCAAAGATAATTTTGATGCTAGGGACAGCTGTTTTTAACCAAAATGTTAAGAAGCTAAAATGAGTAGTAATATACTTTTCCATTGTAAGCACTTTAATTACAAACTGAATTCTCTATCTAGGTGATCCTTGCCTTTTCCTGGGTCTATATCCGAAAGTACCAGAGCCGCCAGGAGAGTGAAGTTGTGTCGACTATTACTGCAATATGTGCATTGGCTGTTGCATTGATAACTTCTGCACTTCTTCCAGTGGATATATTCCTAGTGTCATTCATGAAGTACCCCAATGGTACCTACAAGGTATGCTGCTAGGGTATAAAATTGTGTTTGCATTTATTCAAAGGTGAGCTTTTTGTTAGACCAAGATGGAATTTCAGGATAAATATCAAGTTTCGGTTTAGTTTAAAGTGATAGGCTAGTTCAACATTTTGGGAAATAAGAGATGCCCTAACTTATCCCTAGTCAGATGAGATGATTGATAACAATTTTATGTTTGTACGTCCATTATTGAGTTAGTTCTGTGGTAGTCGTAAAAGTAGCCTAGGGAAAGCAAAAGCTTGAGGTAACTGCTAGCGTGGCTCCCAAAAGTTACTAAATACTCCTTAAAACATTTTCAAAGCTGTGTTATTTACTTGTTATTTCTTCTGTATTTCGCACGTGCAAAATGAAAATGTAAAAGCAAGACTTTGAGCCATTGCAATGCGAAACCTTACTGCTATCTCCAGGCTGCTTTTACGACTACCACGTAACTAACATTATACTGGACATACGGATATAAAATGTATGACTTTGGGTAAGTTGGGACATGTGTTAACTATCCCTTTAACTTTTCAATTATGTTTACTTGTTTAGAAGTGAATGGTCAGTTATTAGGCTCAGATGCTTTTTTCCATATAGGAATAGACAATTTTCTTTGACAATTGATCCACCGGGTCATCTCTTCAATGATATATTTTTGAGGCCAAAAAATATTAAGGCAGTAGCTGTTGAATCAACTGTATGAAATTGATTGTTTTTGCTTCCAAAATATATAAATATAAGTATTCTCATAAATATTTTATTTTTATTTGTGTATATTAACAAAATTGGCATCAAGGTATTGTTGTCTGTATTTGCACAATTCTATTGCAATTTCACCTGTTATTAATCAGGTTCCCCTTGTCATTTACTCTCAGGACTGGGCAGCTAATAATGAGACAAGAGGACAAATTGAAGATACTGTGTTGTATGGCTATTACAGTAAGTACGTTTTCAATAAGCTGCTCAAGCACAGACATTCATTATTTTTGAGGATACTCTGTTAAGCTAAGCTGTAACTACAATATAATTAAATAATGCCTCTGCATTAATCAAAGTTCCATTCAGATGTTTTTGAATGACATCTTTAGTATGTACATTTTTTTGGGATTCTTAAATAATATAACTTAATAAATAACATAATATGACTTAATAAATAACGTTAAAAACGATACTAAAAATGTAAATATAATCTTTTTTGACACCAGAATGATTTAATATGAGTCTTTTTCAAGCATAGACTCAAACATTTTGTAGTAGTGAGCCTGTAGAGTGAATCGAAACCTATGAATTAGACTTTCATTGATATCGCAAACACTTTGTTTATGTTTAAGTTTTCCGGTAGAGAATTAGTAATGCTGAACGGTTTCCTCAAAGAACATGCTGTTTCAAATTTCACACATTTCCATATTTTTTTTTTTTTTACTTATGTGTTTGTATCCTTTAACAACCATAACTTGGCAAAACATCCTAATTGCTCTCTGATGGAAATCCTATGATGAAACATGCAAGCATCTCTCATGATGCTTATAATTAAATCCTTTTTAACTGAATGAAATCCATGCGTGAGATATCCCTTGAAATATTTGCTCTGTGTTTGTAGGTCTTGCTTTTACTAGCAAATTGAGTCATGTCTGAGACACTTGATCATGAGCTGCTAAAGTTTTCTAACAGATGTTTGCCCAAACTGCCCGTCAGCAGCGCTGTTCTCTAGCGTCTGTTCAGAAATGCCAAAACTCAAGGGAGACAAGCTGTCTCCCAGCCCAGCCAGCCCAATCAAAGAAACCACTTTCATTGGCATAATGGTATCATAAGATTAGCTTTGACAGACAAGGTACACTGCATGTACATTCAGCATTCAGCTGCATACCATACATTTGTCCTCTAGACGCACAAATATGATTTTGTAACCGAGATTGATTTTCTGTGTCACTGTCAAGAGTTTAAATAAGAAATACCCCTAAAGGAACACTTTGCTTTACACAGACTCAGAAATGAATAATGCAGTATGCTTGGGCCAAAAAATCTAATGCAGTATCCTCTCAGCAATTTAATCAATTTAATGTTTAACTGGTTTAACTGCCCAGATACTGTGGTCATGGTATATGGTACAGTTATACTCCAAATAATTACCATGTATCAATGGCCAAAAAGGCTTATGTTATCTTATCACAAGAACAATTGGTAAGGGGTAATACCTTGTTTTTTGCTTCTAGGTCGGTAATGAGTTTATATGTTATCTATAATAGTAGACTTGCTACTTTAGTCCAATACTAAGCAGGTAACATTAGTACCACTATGTACTTGGCTGCTCTTTGTGCAACTCGGAGAGTTCAAGAAGACAGCCATTTTTAAATGCAGTTTCAGTTTGTTTTGTTGCTCAAAATATCTCAGGAAAACCATATGCAACAGTGCACCCAAGGAAGCAGATGAGGGAGGGGGAGGCTTGAAAGAGCTTGCTATTTGCCTGTGGCATGCATCCATGTGATCATACTGTAGCTTTGGGAGTGTGTTCTGCAGCATGATCTCTTGTGTGTTTGTTGTACTTATAACCCTTGGCTGTCGATCAGCAAGGTGTTTGGCGTGTAAAGTAAAATAACAAACATGCAGCCCAGGTCTAACACAGATTTACTTTCCATAATGTGGGGAATTTCCACACTAGTGATTTTATTCATTCCACTGCTTGCCACTGTTTTATTGGAGATATACTCTTTCCTTTAGGCCCACTCCTTGATGTGTGAAGATTTGTCAAATGACTACAAAGGAATTTAGTCAGTCTCACCGGCTAAAGAGGGTTTTATCTGTATTCTTTACCAAATTTATTTGGCCTTCGGTTAATTATGACAGACTTCCGTCTGGAGAAATCCATGGTATATTTCTACATGGCTGGCATGTTCCTCAGCTAGGATGCAGTGGCTGAAATAGATACTGTGGGGCTGTTGAGATGCAAAGCACATTTCAGGTATATACTTTGTGATTTCTTTCTTGCGGTTTTGGAAGATTGCACTGTATATAAATACCTTTATTACGAGTTTATTGCAGTTTTTTCTCTCTTTTATTGCTTTGTGTGTTGAATTAGCTTGATTAAAAGATGCTCCTTTTTCCTTTTGAGGTAATTCATTTTTTTTTCACTACCAGTAGGTGGAGATCAAGCTCCGTGCCTATCTGATGCAAACCATTTGTAGAAGCTTCCACATCTAACCTTGAAAGCAGGATTTTATTTTGTGGCAGACTTTGACAACCCAGTCCATCCGTTTCTTTACAAATGGGATAATTACAAAGTTGACATAAAGATTTGCAGCACGTTTTTTCTCCAGTGTAGACTGATTTGTTTTCAACGGTGATCACTGTTAATGAAAATGTGTTTATAGCCAATGACTTTCAAAAAGTTGGAAAGGTTTGCTAAACAATTTGCCCCTTTTTTGAAACGTGCTAGCATATTTAATTGTGTTGCAGCTTTTGATGGGCCAAGATGTGTCTCTTGAGTAGAGATGTTTATTATTCCTTTCATACTGTAAACTTAATGTTTTGTATTTAAAAGTGTGACAAGATTATTGATTCTTTACTGTAGAATCCATCAAAACATGATGATGGATATGCCACGAATGGCCTCATCTATTTCATCTACTTATTCAAGAGAATTTTCCATCTGCATTGTCACCTAGGTGACATATACGTTGTTATGCTGACAATACAGGGTAGGTTTTCCAAAAGTATGTTATCTGATTCAAAGTTGAAAGTCCCATTGATACCATCAAATTACATATGTCTACCCCCTCAGGAGCTGATAAATGCACAAAATTGTAGTACCCTTTTTTAAATTCAAAATAACTGATCTCAAATGAATGAATGAAGTGGGTTTGAAGCTTGGGTTTTTGTGCTGCATGCTGTGTCTGTCCATTTTCTCAGACTGTTTCTTAGTACTTCAAAGCAGTGGTACATGGGACCCTCGAGCAAGGGGCAAAATACCCCTGAGCCCTCTAAATAAATCAGTGGCTTTCGTTCTGTCTTTTTAGGCTTGTTTTTTGAAAGAAGGGTGAGAGAGGATGCAATCTTCTATCTAAACAATCTGCAAGCATTCATGTGTTTTTGGCTTGCTGCTGTACGCCTACACACGGTGGGTGATTTCTAATGGAAAGTGCTAGCCTAGTTCTGGTGCTTAGAGGATTGCTGAAAACACTGACAGATTGCACGTTTATGAAAGAGGGCAGCTCTTTGGATGATGTTAGGTTCTTGGTATATAAGAACATTGGCCACAGCACATAAACAATATCCAGGTAGATCTAAGTTCAAAAGAAGCATACACATTTTATGTATACGTCTTTATTAATTGGTGATTAATGGAATAACTTTGTGTGATTACTAATAGAAATTACTCCGTTTTTAAAAATCAAAACTTAAAAAGAAGACTGTGCATAACAAATATTAAATATGTTTTCTTGCAGAACCCTTCTTTAATCAAGTTGAGTTGATGGCTGTGTAGTTCGCAGTTCAGGAGTAAAGAAGTGGTTGACCCTCAGGATAATAATAACTCTATCTTTGAGTTACTGATGTGTTCAGTGGTACAACTTTGAGCTATGGGTCCACGATTCCATGCCTTTCTGCTCATTCAACACATTGTCTGTATTTATAGTGGTCAGAATCAGGATAATGCCTGTGGTTGTGCTGAAACATGGAAGTATTGGCTTTTAATTGTTGGGGCTCCACAGACAGATAGGAAACGCAGATTGACATTTTGAATAGCTATCAGCTTCTTTGTTTACTATGGCCAGAAGCAAGACATGTGTAATCACTTGTAGACCACTTTGTCTTGCTTTTAATCCTATTTGATGTACATGTAAGACGGTCATTATGAAGTACATGTTCCTCACCCAGACAATCATCATTAGTGTCCTACCT
The DNA here is from genome assembly GCA_017639675.1 of Aplochiton taeniatus. NCBI lineage: Eukaryota > Metazoa > Chordata > Actinopteri > Galaxiiformes > Galaxiidae > Aplochiton > Aplochiton taeniatus. The sequence goes on from CM030184.1 coordinate 9,221,107, forward strand.
ACTTCAGATATGCATTAAGCAGACGTTCTTCCCAGGAAGAGAAGTAATATCAGAAATCTCATTGTAGGTTATTCAGTAAAATGAAGTGTGTAAAAAGCTATTTGGCTTATGCTAGTCCACTTGGTCAGGGATTCATTTGATAATGTGTCTCGCTCCTCTCGGGTCCCTCCATATAAATTCACTATTCATGTCTTGTATTACACGACCACTTCAAGAAATTGATGCGTCTCTACCTCCTGCAACGACGAACAAGGAGTCCGTGGAGACCATGCATCCTACTGAGGCGATAGCTGCTGCCTTCCAATCAGATATCGGCGCTATTGAACTATAAAGTGAAACAAAATGACACAACTCCGAAGCTGCGTCTTAGAAGTCTCCAGGGGTTTACTGTGCAATTCCTAAATGACAATGATAAAACGAATTAAGCCTGCTAACGGACCTGTCCCTACATTGCCTAGACAAAACAAAAACATCTGCTGTAGGTTGTCATTTTATGTTAGAGAATCTTTCGAAACCAACTACATTATTTTGTTTATGTCTGGCTATCTTAGATTATTTATACTGGTCAGAATTCTCCTTCGCCACATAAAACTGGTCGTTGTCCTTTTTGACTTGTGAGTAACCGCCACCCCTGTTTGTGCTTAAGGAAAAATATATGGTCGTTTTTATAGTATTGATTTCGATTCTATTGCAGTCAAAGATCATCCGTAGAAATGCCCGTCGCTTCAGGGGATGTTTTGTCATCAGTATTCGTCGGGTGCCTCCTCATAGGACGGTTGGGCCCTGAGGTCGGTCCTGTGAGAATCCAATACAACAGCAAATTATCAACTGCCCTGATTTGTAATCTGACGAGCCATGCACAGGCCAACAGGGTAATACTCCAATAGTAGCAGACTGTGCTAATTTACAAGCTTGTGACAATCAATCACAGGTCTGTCGTTGCTGCCCACTTGACCGTAAAGAAGTGAAATGTAGAAAAACATAAAGAAGCGTCAGAATGAAATGATGGACACAATACTGAATGGTGTTTACTTTTATTATCAATCACTTTGAGAGGCACTGCATGGCACAAACTTTGTAGTGGTGTTCATTTTATTCAGCTTCACTGAAAAAAACAACAACTCAAAATACACATACACATACCTTTTGGGCTGTTTGGCAAGTTAACTAAAGCTATATTTAGGTTTAGTTAAGAGTTTGCCCTGGCCCTAAGTGCAAGACTACACAAAGTAGTAGAATTTTGTGTTTTCAGTATACTGTTTCTTTCAAGTGGCCTTCCTTTATATATATGATTCTTGGCTAAGCCAATCTTAGTTAAGTGGAAAAAGAGAAGGAGGATTGAATTGAAGGAATGGAAAGGACAGCCAATAGTATGTCGGAGTGTTTCAAACACTACTAGATAGTTCACAGTGACTGAAAATGTCTTCTGCTAAACCACCAAAAATGATACCCCCATTCTTTACAGGGAATCAGAGTGAAAGCTTGTAACAACCCGTCCAGTAACAGAAGGATCTGCAGAGACACAAATTTCCACCAATGTCTTGGCTCTTTTGTCACAGCCTCTATCTGGTGATCTTCCCATGGCATTTCCTTTTCACGTAAATGTAATACATTTGAGCTGTCTGTTTGAGCTGCCATGGTGTTGTGAGGACAACAAGGGTGTGATGTCTTTCATCAGCGAGAACCTTGAGTGCTCTGCTGATAGTGACAAACAGTGTTGGTCGTACGTTAGTCTAACACCAGTTGAACAATATGTAGTAGTGATATAGGAGTATTTTAGGTGGTTTAGAACATTGGGCTGTTGTATACCTTATGGAAATACTTTTGGGTAAACTTTAATAACTTAAAGAAAGTAATATGCAATGGTTGATAAATGTGAAACCCCTTACCCTCTATTTCTGAAGATGAGAGAAACACTTACGATTAATATTTGTACACATTACAATAGACATTTGTTTTGTCATCAGATGTATCATTGCCATGGTCTTTGACATTTAACAAGTTCTTTGAAAACATTAACATCCAAAAATAAGGGGAAGTAATGGTATATTAAAGGCATGCTATGTGGAAGCTTGAAGAAGGGTATTTAATAATTTAGCACTTACCTTCCTGTCAGGGGAATTAATATGCTAAACTTCTATCCCTGGTCAGGTATTCTCCCAGCAGAAGATCTGGTTAGCGAGTAATGGATGATCCACAGTAATGCAGTCTGACCTATTCTCCGAGTGTGTTAATATTCATGGTGTTATGATTAATATTACCCATTGCTTTACCTCACAAGTATCCCACTGGCAGCATACTGTTTGCATTCATTTTTTAGTTTTATTCCTCTCTAGTCATTCTGGGCAAAGTAGACTAGCTGTATATGGCTTTAAATGAACAAATTGGTGGAGAAAATGTCTTACCACAGTCATTACTGAGCAACTTGAAAGCTTTAAAACATAGCCAGTCATTTCTCTTCAACAGTGACTATGATTTGAACAATTGATTTGACATTTATGCCCGATATCTTGAGCTTGAAAGGATCTTTAGGATCCCTAAAATAGACGTACTGTATGACTCTTTCGCATCTAGCTGTCCTGCGAATGGGTTGAACAGTAACAAATTACTTGCACATGCAGGCTCTACCAATTTTACAAGTTGTCTGTTGGTAAGTTAGTGAAGACAGTTTTTAATGCATTTCTTTAGCTGGGTGTAAGTGTAAATATAACTCATGTCTGATTAATCTCGCCAAACCTCCCTAAATATAATGAGCAGCAGCATCACCCTGCATCCCACGTCTGGCTTGCCTCTGAAGCTAAGCAGGGTTGGTCCTGGTCTGTCCTTGGATGGGAGACCAGTTGTTGCTGGAAGTGGTGTTGATTGACCAGTTGGGGTCACTCTGCCCTCTGATCTGGTGGAGTCCAATGCCCCAGGACAGTGACAGTGACAGGGACATTGTCTTGTACCGTCTTTCGGATGGGACTTTTAACGGGTGTCCTGACTCTCTGTGGTCACTAAAGATCCCATGGCACTTCTCGAAAAGAGTAGAGGGCAACCCCGGTGTCCTGGCTAAATTCCCACTCTGGCCCTATATCCATCACGGCCCTCTAACCCTCCCTTTCAGCTCTCAATTGGCTATCTATCCCCTGTCCTTTCCCTTGTTGTTCTTTAGTTGGTCTTAAAATCCGATGTGTGGTGAGCAAGTCTGGCACACATTTGCTGCCGTGGCATCATCCAGGTGGGTGCTACATATTGGCGACTTAACTGTGAGTCCCCCTCCAGTGTATAGCGCTTTGGGTGTCTAGAAAGCACTATATCAAGGGTATTCAATTATTATTAATCAAACCTTAATGTGATTTTTTTTTTTTTATGTTGTGCCTTTGCCCTGTCCACCCTGCTTGCCATTAAGCATCAAACTGTACTATTTCATCCCTTTGGAGTATTGTTTCACGTTCGAAAACACAGGTCAACCTTAGTAGTGCAAATGAAGATCTTCTTGTGTGTTGTTTCTGTTTCATGTTCTTGTTTGTTTATCACCACAACATGAGCAGTGCTAATGACTCATGTTATCACCTCCAGGAAGTGCTAAGCCAGCCATGTTTCTGAAGAACATCTTTGCGACATTATTCTCTGAGAGTTATTTTGGGGTTGTCAGGCTGCCTTCACTGACATCCATTAGCTTCAGATAGAAAAGCCCCCAGCTTGAAATAGCTTTTCTCTATTTAAGTGTTTTTGCCTCACCTCCGCTCCATGAATTTCTAATGATGTGGAGTGTTAGTGTTTTCCCCAAAAGGAGCTACTTGCACAGGAATAGCTAGGAAAACAAAAAGTTCTGGGTTCTGAGAGTATGCAGTGGCTCCCAAGAGGTTGGTGTTATCACTGTATGCACTCTTTATACAGCTGATACAATAGCTTGCTGGTTTTGTTGAATAAAAGCCTTTCCGGTGCAATGTTTACATTAGTTCGGAGGGAGGAATACTTTTTTCTTTGTTCCACTGTTGGAATGTCTGAAATAGGTTGCAACCTGCTTCATTGGTTTTGCCCAAGCAGCCAAGGGAATAGGCCTATAAGAGTAGGATAACCCACTGACTCGTAAATTACATTCTAATTGAAACAATTGTACACACCAGTAAATCCAATTCTGTGCCATTATTGTGGAAAAACGGTTTTACCTGCTAGTTGACTAGACATCTATACACAGCCCCTGCACTAGGAATATTAGTTAGGTTAAAGGAATCAAGATTGTTCATTTGCTTTGTTAAGGCTACCACTTAGTGTAGATGCAGTGCTGATTAGTGGCTTGATTTTACAACCTGTGCTTTTAATGAAGGAAGGAAATTGAAATGGTAGACAAGTATCAGCTTCAACTAAACTGTAACTGAATTCATAAAAGTGTAAATCCAATTCACTTCCCCCTTCAAATCTTAAAACTTGTTTTTGTCTCTACCATTGTACTTGTATTTGCTGCACTATTGCCCACTCTGAGCTAGAGTGCTGAGATTTCGAACACTTCGATCTTGTGAAGTTATGGGGTGAAGTGAGCATATGACTAAGAGTTTTTACACCATGAAACAGAAAAAGCAAAGAAAGTTGAAAGGTCTTTATGGGTATCCAAACATCTGTTTGCCATTCTTTCCTGCCTTAGGGCCCCTCAGAAACTCACAGCTCCAAATCATTTATTTGGTGGTACCACCATGTTCAATTTTCTACTTTTCAGCTGCATATATTTTTGCTATGTGTGTTGAGCACACTTGCTATTGATATCACAGAAGGAGTTCTAGACCTGTCTTATTTCACACACACACACACACACACACACACATATATATATATTTATTTGCATGCAACAGTAAAATCTAACTACAGTGAATAATCTATCCAAGCTACAGTTGTTTCTTGCAGGTTGCATATTGTAACTTAAGTAATGAGCTCAGTTTGCTAATCATATAATTATTTCAATCAGATAAATTAAACCACAAATCACAGTTTGCCCGTCGGTCGAGTTTATCTTCTCTTTCTCTATGCAGCGCTGTACTCCATCATCCTATTCTGCGTGTTCCTATGGATACCCTTTGTTTATTTCTACTACGAGGAAAAGGATGACGACAGCATCAACAAATGCTTGGTAAGTACACCTCTCCTTCCAACTACACTGTTGTTTTGGTACGCAGATACACACTACACTAATTAGACAATCTGTTTCCTGGTAGGCTCCTGCACTTAGGCCTTTATGATGTGATGAAGGTCGAAGCATTCCTGCATAAACGCTGTCAAATTCATTTTGGCGTACCTCTTCACACCTTGAACAATTTTTGTTATGCATACCAAGCATCTAATATGTCCCTAATAAAAATATAAATTAAAAAGTAGTTACATCCATAGCCCTTTTTAGTAGTAACAAAATGTTGAGAAATGTTGTTTAGTGTAGAGTGGATCAGTCGTCCCAGCAGTGAGGCCAAGGTTTCTGTTGCTCTGTCTGTAATCTAGTTTACACAGTACATTGTTGCCCTTACCTTTGAGAGTCTGCCACATAGCTTGGTGCACTATATGATTATTCAGAAAGGGCTGTGATCAGTTGAAATGTTTTAACGCCAAAACGTCTTCAATTGAGACCAATCCGTCAATTTGGTAGCACTTGTAAAGTCTGACCCAAACATTTCTCTTATTAAAACACATTCTCCAAATATTTATCTTTAAAAAAGGTATTTATTTGACACCTGCTCTTAACATAAAATGGCACCCTACGTTGACTGTTGAGATCTTTTGAGAATCGGCTAGCTCTTTCTGAACCGAATATTGCTGAAATGCCAAATATGGGTCTCCAAAGGACACTCCAGTGAATGATGTACAGATTACATGCTACAGAGGGTTTTTCCTTCCCTCTGTTAGTTTTGAGCTGACAGAAGCACTTTCTCTCTGCAGCGAGGAGTTCTTTTGAATCATTACTTTCAAAGCAGTCTGAATAGCAGTGGGAGTGAGAAGTCTTTGCCAGGTCGAACAGTCCCTAAACTACAGTTCTGACTCCCCATTGTCCCTCACTAAATGGAGTATGACTCCCTCCCTTACCCCCACTTTGACAATGAATAATTTGATTTTACCAAGGTCATGATTTACCACAATTTAATTTCTTCTTTTATTACAGCAAGTGAAAAATGCTCTGAAGTACACAATTGGATTTGTCATCGTCTGCGTGGCGCTCCTTTTAATTGGGTAAGTCAGAAGCATGGTGGGATGGCTCATGGTATTAACAGATAAGTAGGATAGCGCGTGGTAAGAATGTAGCATTATGCTCACTTAATGAGTAAAACTCCTTTCGTTCTTTCAATGTCCGATTTTCGGGTGCTATTAAGGTGGTACAATTTTTGGTATATTTGAATAGCCGACCCAAAGAGTAGGTGAAATGTAAACTGATTAGGTCAAAATGTAAACTGTCAGTGTGTTTCATATGGTCAAAGGAACACTAACAATATGTCAACTCACTATTGTTCCTGACTACGTCACACCCCCATGTCTTACTTTTAAGTGTAGGTCGCTTATCAGTTTCTGGGAAATTATCCAGAAGGATTCAAAAACAAATGGTTGGTTATTGACACCAAACTCATTTCTTTTTCAATTCCACTACCGATATGGAGGGCAAGTTAGTTCAAACTTTAGTCTCCTCTTAAGCTATTGTGAAATGCCTCATTCCTTAAATGCTTTAAAGATGACTCAATCCCTTAATCCATAGTGATACATGGTCTAAACCGTGTCCCATTTAACCTCAAGTTTACACTGTTTGTGTTCAGCAGTGCCTGCCAAGCATAAACATAATGGATTTCTTCTTCAGCATTGACAGTAACATGCCTTTAGTTCAGGTCATGTAATTTAATGTGCTCTCACCCATTAAATAGTGTACTGATAGAAGGCCAGAATAGATTGTGGATGCTTTAAGACACCAGGTTCACTTCACCAGCCCAACTTTTGAAGTTACGATTCTTTTTAGACAGAAGCAATTTGGGGCCTATTTTACCTTTTGAACTGGCCCCATCGGCCCTTTGTGCTAGGGAATTGTTGCTCAGGTCCCTTGATGTGCAGCAACATGATAGCTTTTATCCTGAACTGTCTTGCCCTGTGATACCTAGAGACATCGGGGCACTGCTTGGTGCCTGCTCATTCGGGTGCCAGCTGCTGGAACACAGTCCTCGGTTTGCAGCCTTCAACCTGGCGAGATGAGACCCGCGGCTCTTAAAAGGGCCATTAACCTTTAGCTGCAACCGACCCTTTAAAGTTGCTTTTTGATGTGTCCTCTGAAAGATGTCCTGAATAAAATGCAGAATATCTATATAGGCTCGAGACAATGTGCAAACAACAGTGACCAAAAAATATCAGCCTGACTTACAGCCAGCCTTGTCAGACCCCCAGGCATAGCGTTTAGTCAGTGACTTGGCGCAGCTTAGCTAATTATTGCTCATGGTGGGCAGATAGTAGCCTTATGGTAGTTCTCGCTAATTGTTTAGCCTCTTTAGGTTCATCCGGCTTGGCTCACAATATCCCTTTTCTCAAATATGTCCATCACTTCCTGTGTTTAGCATGGCATCTGCACCTTTTAATCTGGGACCCCATACATTTGATACTATCCGTCATATTCACAATCTCAGCTCTTTTCTTCATAGCAAAATTCCAATGTATGAGCTAGCATGATCATATTTCTGTGCCATTGACTTCCCTTACAGAAACGTTGATTTCATTGATAACATTGCAGCTAATTCATCCACCGTCTCTTACCCTATTTGATTGACATGTTTACAGGCTAGCTTGTAGTTTGATTAATGCTCTGGTTTGTTCAACCTAACTCTATTTAATGAATAATGGCCATCTCTATTCATTATCATAACAAATACTAAGATTTTGTCTCCTGTAGACTGGCAAAATGGAAGTTTAGCAATGAAATTCCAGCCATGTACAAAATTATTTGTTTCTAATATATGGTTGGAATGAGTTTCTTGGAAACGCTAAGGCTCTTCTCTTATATTAGTTAGCTATAATTCTAATGGCTAGTAGACATCTCATACCACCTCATTGATAAATTATATTTGAGATACCAATATTTAAAATCTACAACCCACTTTAATGCCATTAATACACATTAATGGCAATCTCGTCCATGTGTACTTTTCACAAAAAACTGTTATGTTTATATTATGTTCTTTTTACTCTGAAGAAGACATGGTTCTCAAAATGTTTTTTTTTTTTGCACCTCTAAAAAATGTATTTCATTCATTTCAAATGATCTGTGTACTCCTGCATTTCTCTTTTTGTTGTTATTGGTCCTACTCTGAGAGCACTGGCCTTCATCTCTGAAAGTGGTTTAGTGCGTGAACTCTCTTAAGAGTTATGTTTATCTGTTTGATTATTTGCAGTGCATTTGTTCCTCTTGAAGCACCACCCAGTCAGAATTCAACCCAGTGGGAGAAAGTGCAGTACCTGTTTGAGGAGCTCGGTAGTAGCCGTGAGTATACTGTGACCCCGCCAGAGATATGAGATGTGTGGCTGTTTGTATATGTATATACAAACAGACACACACACACAAGATGTGCCAGAAGAGCAGGCACGTGTGCACGCACACACACACACCTGCTGATTGTTTTGTTTCAGGAAGACACATAAAGCGTTTACTACAACAATCCCTGTACAGTAATGAATTGTGGATATGGCGGTTGTTGCTATTCTGCTAAGCTGCATCGGCCAGAGTGAGGGATACAACAGGGCTGCCCCCTTGGGTGACATGTGGACTTTGTACAGTTGACGCTTTACTTCGTCAATGTCAACTAGTCTTATTATGCTACGTGTATCTTCTGCCCCCTGGAAATACCCGCTCCTTGTCGTATCAATGTCCCTGTCCTCACAGAAAATCTCAGGGGAAGAAAGAAAGTAACAACTTTTTTCATATTTTATAATGATATAATTTGTAATTCTTTTAAAAATGAAAGTAAAACCGATTGTGAGTATATTTAAATTAAAGTTCACTTGCATTGGATCATGATTACTAATATGATCATTGTAATTTTATGGTTTATCTTTGTCGAGAATAACTTGTGTCTGAAGTGTGAGCGTAGCTCCAGGCTTGGAATCACAAGAATCTCCTGGCCTTATGGCACCTGAAGTGCCCGGGTGGAAGCGGACCCATCTGTCAGAGGGTCTTCACTGCTGCAGACCTCCCTGTCCACCCCCTCCCCACCTTGCTCCCCTGACACGGGGGCAAATAGCAACACTGCTGAGAAAGAAATGGCGGGGATCATCCCTCAGCTAATTCCCCTGCTTTTCTCTCTCCAGATGGGAGGTTAATTGAGCAAAGGGAAGACACTCCTTGCTAAGTCAGCCTCTCGACCCCTGCGCTGCAAACCGCTCATTTAGGCCACTGCAGCTCAAATGGGGCGGCCATTACATTATTCACAATGGTGCAATGAGGCCTGGCGACTCTTTGGATCAGTGTAGCAACGAATGGTGCAGCTACCAAGGATGTTTCTCTGTTGCTCAAAGCGCTGCATTGGTTCTCTAGAGGGCCTACACTTTGAGAATTCTCAGCATTGCCAGATCTTTTTTTTTTTTTTTTTTGCAAATAAGTGGGCATTTGGCGTTCCAGATTTATACAATAGGGACTTTTCTAAAAATGCTCTCTTAGATACCCAGCATCACACCCTCACAGTATGCAAATATTGTTATGTAGATGTTATAAAAATGTCTGGCCTATGATAGAAAAATCTTTATCTTTGGCCTGCATGGAAACCCTTTAAGTTTTGGTATAACTTCTGTCTTTGACTAAATGTAAAGGTCAACAGTCACCACCAGAAATCCACAAGATCAATGCTCGGTGATGTTCGTCTGAGAACTTAAGAATGATTTCCCCCCTCCGCCTCCCTCCAGATGTTTCTATGGCACTAACTAAAGTGAAGAGGCATACTTCTCATCCCAAGTCTCTCGGCCCACAAGACAGAGTCTCCCCAAATCCTAGCTAATCCAATGATAGCCTTGAGCTACTCTGTGACTGGCTGTAACAGAGCCACTGTCCTCGGAGGGGCTTTGGAGCTGTCACAGCTTTCATTTCCTGCCCCAGCCTCTCAAGGTTTAGAAGATACGCTAGACAATTTAATGAATATGAATCCACCGAGATTTCCTCTGAAATAATCATAAGTATTGGAAAGGGGCTGTCGCTACCTGGACAGGGACTGATGTGGCTACGGGCCATTACCCCCCCCCCCCCGAGCCGACGCGTGTTCTGACAGAGCGATGGCCTGCTGATGGCAAGTGGCCCCGATGCGTCACGGCTGCCCTCCCTCCAGGCTTTCTACGCTAACTAAACAGGGTCAAAGAGACCCCTGGGATTCATGTGGAGTGGTGGCTGCTTGCACAGCCTGTGTCCTTCATGCTCTTAGAACTCCACCGATTGTCAAAAGAAACAGTTGAACATAGCACCATTTCTGGCAATGAATTAATAGGCCAGGGATCATGTGAACCTGTAAAATAACCAATTCTGTCATAATCTTAAAGATTCAGATTAAACTTCTGGGACTTGTAGAGGCTGTACTTATTGGTATTTTACACAATTTAATACTTTTGTAATGCCTTCTTTTTTCAAATTTTACATTACTAAAGGTGTTGGGAGGGGGGCGCTGTTGTGTTAAATTAGATGCCATCGTCTGCCTAAATGAAGAGCAGACCATGCTGGCCAGCGACAGGACTCACCTCTATAGAAGTGCAGCTTCTAGAGGTAGAGGAGTATGGTGCCTACATACAGACAAATGGAGGGATGCAACCGGCGACACATTATGGATTTAAAAACTCTATTTCCCCGTAGTTATATGTGTGTTAGTTTGACAGCTGTCCAGACATGATGTACGTGTTGTGTGCCTAGTCTTCCTCCGGGCCATAACAACCGTATTTGCCACAGCCACCTGATATCTTAGCAAACAACCCTAGGGATGTACACCGATTGGTCTCGTCTCTAAGCCATACTGCCGCTTTTTGCCTCCACTTGGTTCATCTCGCTTCTTCCTCGATGCCCACTAATACACTGAGCTTAGTGTGTCGCCATATCTGCATGATTATATCATGACACAGAGAAGCCAAGTGCTGGGGCTAAAGGAGCTCCTTAATAAATACCTCTCTGTGGACGTTTCCGCAGTGCACACAAGCCTGAAGGGCTATATGCACGGAGAGATAAGGGCCTCCTCCTTCTAGAGCCATTGCAATGCAGGCTCGGCAGATGTGGAGCGCCACCGATAATAGACAATATTCTCTCTGTCTAATCCCCGGAAAATCTGCTCAAGAAACCAAGCAGAGAGGCAGCAAACAACCGTCCTTCTCTGGGTGGAGTGTTCACAAACAGAATGCTTTCCATGCAGAACATGGAACCATTGTCTGCTTTACCAAGCTCGCCACTTAACAAAAGCGGTATGATCACAAAGCAAAACCCCTATTCAAATGGTAATGTTCATTGCAGCTGTCAGACTTCAAAGCTTTTTTGGGGGGTTACAGTACAATGGAGAGCAGGTATATAATTTATCTTTATTCCCCCCTTTCTGTATTCTATTGCTCAAATAAAGCCTCTCTGAAAAAAATAAATAAACTGCCAAGTGACATGTACAACCTGAACTTTCCATGTCAATAAAATATTTCTGTCGAATGCTGTTTTTATTTTATTTTTTCCATTTGAAGTTTTTCTGAGAGCTTTCCAGCGGGCCCACACTGGCAGGTGGGCTAAGTCTGCCTGGGCTTCTGCTGCGGGGATGTGGGGTAACCACGAGGGGGCAAGCGTGCGGCTGCTCTTAGCTGGCTCCCTGTGACAGGTGGGATCCTAACAGGAGAGAGAGGCGATCCGTCTCTCCATCAATCCCTGTCATCTGGCGCCGGCTCTGACAGCTGGCGTGACACCCACTGTCGCCTTCCCCTGACGGGTGGCCCACTCTCCCCTTCAATCAAAGGTGACACACATCAAGTTAATCTACAGGGCAGGAACCTGGCTTTGTTAATATACTGCGCACTCGCTCAGTATCTAAATGATATTAGGCGTGCTAAATGTCCGCCCCAAGTTCCTTTCCACGCAGTAAAAGCTTGCAAAGCTTTGAGGCCAAATGCTCGGGTGACCTTTCAGTGACAGCCTTGAACCAGCATGTGGAACAAATGGAAACAAATGGAAACGCAAATAATGTGAAGCACCGGCTCCACAGAAATGTCTCTCTTGTGTGGATTCATCACTTACGCTGCAGTACAGAGAAAGAGCAGGCTGTTAGTCTTTGGCGTACCTCTGTCAGAGGTCAAATATACGTTTCTAATGTTTGCACACACACCCCCGCCCCCTTCGTTTCTCTCTCTCCCTCCCTAACCCATTCTTTCCCTCTCTCCTTGCAGATGGCCTCCCCGCCCTGTCTTTCTCTATCAGCACTCTGACCTTGATTGGCATGCTGGCAGTGATCACTTATACGGTGAGTGGGGGCTTGGCCGCTGTCGCGCAATTGATTTGCATGATGCTCGAGAGGCCTGTAAATGCACATAAAATAACACTGACTGGCCAGGGGGAGGAATGCCAAATGTGGCCGGTTGAGGAACTTAAAGGGACATACTATGCTGTGTTCAGGTCTGATATTTGTGAATCTAGCTAAAACTATCAGTGCATTTGTAAGGTTGCCCTCTCCATTAAATCTGCTGCAGCAGGTGTTGCAACCACCTGTTTTATATCCTGTTTTATGGTCTTTGCACCAGCTGGGTTGATTGGTTGACAAACTTCTGAATTTCAAATGAAATACGAAAATACAGGTACACCAATTGGTGTTCATTTTGCTTCTATACCACTATTTATACATTGCTAGACATCTTGATGTTATAACATTGATAAGTAAATTCTCTGTCACTACCATTGCTTTGCATTTGTTTTCAGGTGTCACTTTTGACATTACATACTGTAGACGCACCACGCAAGCTACAAATAGCCAAGGCTCAAATGACATATGATATTCTATTGTGGAAAGATTTGGTCCAGTAACTGATGTTTATGTGGTGTTTGTGAGTGCATGTGTGAAACACATCATTTCGGTACAGATTCTGCCAGTGATTGAGTGGCCGTTCAGTATTAGTAATGCTTTGTGATTCTAGCGTTTTGGCATTCAATCGCTCAGATCTGTATACGCTGCCGTCTTTCATCCGAGTGCCTGACACTTTGGCATGATGTATATGCAGCATCCACCGTGCCACTTATCTGCTGCCTATTTATATATGTCTGCCTCAAAGACCAATAATACATGCCTGTATTTCTGATTCCATCAGCCTACAGTTGCTGTCTTTTTCCCCAGACAAGAAAAATTGGGTGTGGTGTAACACTTGTTAATGCTGTCCATTTTTCACAGCCGCTATCAAAACAAGGCTTTGAACATCGCTTGGTGGGGGCAGTGTTGTTTTTTTTGTCAGGGTGTGAGCTACACAGAAAAATACCTTTTCGGTGGGAAGTTAAGATCAAAACACCAGAGTTCAGAGTCGGACTTGTAACGGTGACAGCCGACCCACATCTGACCAACTTCGCTCAAACTCCCAAGCCGATTTGGACGCTTAAACAACTCTTTAATTCAGAGCTCTTTATAAATAATACACAATCAAATGGAGTAAGTTGTAGAGCCCAGCTCTCTTTAGGACTTCTAATCCTACTCAACAGGGATTTTCCCACTGTTCTATCTCGCTTTGTCCTAGTACTTTCTTTAAAGAGAGGATCACCATGTTGCCTAGTCTGGAGGGTGAAGTCGTGCTTGGATTTGCGTTGACCCCTTGTTGTTAGAGGCTTGGTCAGGGGCCTACGGAAACCAGCTCTCCCTGTGTGCTTTGGTTTTTGATCTGCCATGTTTTGATGCAGTCAGTCAAAAATCTAGGCCCCCCCCTCCCTCCCACTCTCTCTCTCTCTCTCTCGCTCTCTCTCTCTCTCTCTCTCTCTCTCTCTCTCTCTCTCTCTCTCTCTCTCTCTCTCTCTCTCTCTCTCTCTCTTTCACTTTGCTCACTTCCTCTCTCATTTCTCTCTCTCTCTCTGTTAGATTCTTTCTTCTTCTTTCTCGCACTCTTTAATCTACTGGTCTCCCAGTCTCTCTTCTTTAAATCAATAAGCTATCGTGCCCTAACCAGTGGGGTCCTCACCCTGGACCCTGCCCCATCCTGACTTCCAACACTATGTTTTTCAAGAGGCTAGGTGATTTGTCATTCTTTGCCATGTGTTATTATTATGCATAATTAACCTAATGGAATCTAAGTGACGGGTTCCGTATGCAGCAGGAATGTAGCCCATGACTCCTGGGTTAATTTATCACTACTCTTTATGCAGAGGTGGCCACTCACCCTTAATTCAAACAACCGGCCTGGATGTAAACTCCATATAACACTGCTGCGGCCCGGTGCACTTTAAGTAAATGCAAGAGCAAGCAAGTTCTAACCTTCACAGTTTTTTGGCCAACGCGACACTTTCCGAGATGCAAGCAAATTAATATTCAACCAGGAGCAGATGCAAAATGGAGCCATGGCCCATTATGAAGTACCTAAAGCACCATCTGGTTAGGCCATGCGTAGTAGCCTCCCTGTCTTGAACCTGGACACAATCACTCCTCTGATGCATATTTCCCATAATAACGACCTGTTGTCAGTCAGCAAAGCCCATCGTAATTACTGTCATTTCTGAATCACTTCAGGTCAAAGCTCTCCTTTATTCCCCTGATTAAAAACATTCCAAGCAGGTATACGGACTGTATGTATATTTTCATGGAACAACGTGCTCGACATATGTAGATTCATCACACGTTTTGGTCCATATAGAGTAACTTGAGTGAACAAGCTAGCTGTCACTAGATAAAGTAGAGAATTCTGCCCGATTTCCTAGTATTGCGAAATAAACATACAGTGGGGCCAAAAAGTATTTAGTCAGCCACTGATTGTGCAAGCTCTCCTACTTAGAAAGATGAGAGAGGTCTGTCATTTTCATCATAGGTACACTTCAACTATGAGAGACAAAAATGAGAAAAAAAATCCAGGAAATCACATTGTAGGATTTTTAAAGAATTTATTTGTAAATGATGGTGGAAAATAAGTATTTGGTCAATAACAAAAGTTCAACTCAATACTTTGTAACATAACCTTTGTTGGCAATGACAGAGGTCAAACATTTCCTGTAAGTCTTCACCAGGTTTGCACACACTGTAGCTGGTATTTTGGCCCATTCCTCCATGCAGATCTCCTCTAGATCAGTCATCTTTTGGGGCTGTCGCTGGGCAACACGGACTTTCAACTCCCTCCACAAATTTTTCTATGGGGTTGAGGTATGGAGACTGGCTAGACCACTCAGGACCTTGAAATGCTTTCTACGGAGCCACTCCTTCGTTGCCCGAGCGGTGTGTTTGGGATCATTGTCAAGCTGGAAGACCCAGCCACGTTCCATCTTCAATGCTCTCACTGATGGAAGGAGGTTTTGGCTTAAAATCTCACGATACATGGCCCCGTTCATTCTTCCCTTAACACGGATCAGTCGTCCGGTCCCCTTTGCAGTAAAACAGCCCCAAAGCATGATGTTTTCACCCCCATGCTTCACAGTAGGTATGGTGTTCTTGGTATGCAACTCAGCATTCTTCTTCCTCCAAACATGAAGAGTTGAGTTTTTACCAAAAAGTTCTATTTTGGTTTCATCTGACCACATGATATTCTCCCAATCCTCTTCTGGATCATCCATATGCTCTCTGGCAAACTTCAGACGAGCCTGGACATGTACTGGCTTAAGCAGGGGGACACGCCTGGCACTGCAGGATTTGAGTCCCTCTCGGCGTAGTGTGTTACTGATGGTAGCCTTTGGTACTTTGGCCTACTTTGGTCCCAGCTCTCTGCAGGTCATTCATCAGGTCCCTCCGTGTAGTTCTGGGATTTTTGCTCACCGTTCTCATGATCATTTTGACCCCACGGGATGAGATCTTGCGTGGGGCCCCAGATCGAGGGAGATTATCAATGGTCTTGTATGTCTTCCATTTTCTTACAATTGCTCCCACAGTTGATCTATTCACACCAACCTGCTTGCCTACTTTTTGGCCCCACTGTATATGTAATCAGCATCACTTAGTTCATTTTCAAATACTGTAAATATCCTTGAGCTCAAGTCTTTGTGCACTCAGTGCATTGTGATGTATCCCATCTCTATCAGCTTGCAGCTTATAAAGGCCAGCTGGCCTTACAATCCCGTGATGCTGTGTCTTCTATTAGGACTATTTCTTACGGTGTGTGGCCTCACTTGGCTAAGGTTTGTTCCATTCCCATTAACAGGGTTCATGGGTCACCTTAATTTCAACCTGACTCACCGTCTGCGTCTGCTCCCAAAGTGCATTCCTCTCATGCGTTTTAGATTCCTTGCAAATGGCAAAATCATTCATCAAATGGACTCTGCAAATCACGCGCATTTAATAAGCCTTAGCATTCCATTTTGCCTTTGAGCTGACATTACAATGAAAATTATTGGCACAGTGACTTTTTAATGGGGTGGTAATATTTGCATATATGCATACGGTTGTATATCATTGGCCCGTACTCCATGTTGGACTGGGCATATCGGTGGTGACAAGAGGCCCTCTGTTGAAGCCGCAGCCTCATGCGTCATGTGAAGTCCTCCGGCTTGATTTAAAAGCCTGGCGAGCACCATGACTTATGGCCCGGGCGGCTCCCTCTCCCGTCCCAATTCCCTCCATTTCTCTCAAAACTGCAACTGCAGCTTTAAGATACAGGTGCCCCACGAAAAGGTGAAGAGATTAATTTTTGCAAATCCAATCAAGCCCTTCTGATTTGACCGGGGAAGACTGTAGCCCAGGGTAAATCAGATTTCTATTGGCTTTCAAAGAAAAAGACAAAGGGCTTCTGCATGTGATAAGCACCCTTGCATCCAGGCCTGCTGTCAAGTTTTCTTGCTTGCTTTCATCCAGAAAGACCAAAGGGATATGCTGTGCGGCCTCAATGTTTAAATACGTTTTGATATTTGGAACATTGCTCTTATAGCCCTGTGTGTCCGTTTCCTTAGCTACACTGGGACTTGTTATTGTCCGCAAATAAGTACACTGGATTAAATCAAATAGTAATTGCATTAAGAATCATGTTACAAATGTTTTTTTGTTTATGGCTAAGCTCTTTCATTTTATGTTTAAATGTCTTTCTCTCACAGCACTCCAGTTATTCTTTAGATGGGAATCAATAGCAGCTTTAGTGTTTTGAAGATGTGTGGGAGAGCCTTCTCATCCTTTTCCATGGGCCCTGCCAGAGTAATGCAGAGAGGAACAAAGAAGGGGCTTGTGCAGGGGGCCTTGAGCTCTGTGCTGATCCAATAGCCCCCCTCCCCATCCACAAGTTGGATGATGCTCTTTGAATGATTCAAGCTGATTGATTTGTACCCTCTCCTAAGACACTCTGAGTTGTTAACCAATAGCTCGCATCTAACACGGTTTTACAGCGAGTTTAATTACCACTTATAATGATGTCTACGCAGAGTGTGTAGGTTACAGCTGTATGGAGGGAAAGCCACCTGTGCTGGTGGGGGTTTGTATTTCTCTCATGTCTGCTAGCACATTGGAGGGGAAGGGAAGTGCTTCTCCTGGGATCTGGGACAGGTTCTCCTTTTATGAGCATGTTTGATATTCGGGACATGCTTCGGCCTTAAGAGCCCCATGATTCATTGCAGTAGGCGAGACTAATAATAGTCCAGCCTTCGCATCCCGTGTGTCTGCCTTAATGCTACCTAACACTCCGAAGCCAGTAAAAGTTGGTTTCGGAAAATATAGGCTCCGTTTCCCTGCTTAGAAAGGAAAAACTCAACTAGACGAAAAACAGGTCAGTGTCCTTTGGCAGGTGTAATTGCACAAAAGGCACCCTTGTTTTATTATGAAAGCCTGTTAAAATGGCATCACCCCAGGTTTATAAAGGCAAGAGATCACCGGGGGAGAGCAGGTGAGTATTGGCCTGCCTCCTTTATTCTCAGTCTGTATTGATTGGCCACTGCCCGTGTATTGGAGATGGCTCTCATTTTTAATTAAAGTTCAAACATCCAATATTGTGCCTGTCAGGAGGCTCCCCACCTTTGCGACACTCGGATGTGTCACTGAGTCACAGGTTCTCCTTCTACTAAGGCACAGGAAATAGATATCGATAGCAGTCTGTGGATTTATACACGGTGATTTTCAAATTGTTTTTAAAGCAATGCCAAAAGGGTGGCATTTCTACCCACTCAAAATTCTACCCTGTTCCTTCCTATTCTTCCTTTATTTCCTCTGATCCTGGTAGTGCTGGAAGCTTCTTTGGCTCTGAGATGCTGAGCAGATCCGTCACATGGGGGCACTGTTAGGCTGTAAATTATTAGGAGCTGAAAAGAATCAACGTCATCTTCACACAAAATGGTTGCTACAAATTTACAGATCTGTGCCCCTGCGCAATTGCAAATTGCACCATTTTAAGCATTTTCTCTAAGAAGAATGACATGGCCCTGGAGGCCAGCAGCTGTAATATGATTTGCGGTGTGTGTTTAGCTCCGTTTATCTACTGCCATGTGTCACACAGTGCTGTGTGTGTCTGTGTGTGTGTGTGTGTGTGTGTGTGTGTGTGTGTGTGTGTGTGTGTGTGTGTGTGTGTGTGTGTGTGTGTGTGTGTGTGTGTGTGTGTGTGTGTGTGTGACAGAATGCAGGGGTGGATGCACGTGTACCAAGAGACATTCAAGCAGCTCACGGCTGGCTTTAACGTGCAATGGTAACGACTGTGCTTGTACCCCTGTCTCTCAGGCCTATGGTATGTCTGTGCTCCCCCTGAACTTGATCAAAGGCACGCGGAGCGTGGTGTACGAGCGCCTGGAGAACACAGAGGACATTGAGGATGTGGAGCACCAGATCGAAAAGCTGAAAGCCAAGGTGGGTGAAGTCGAAACGTTGACGACGGGCAAATCAAGAGTATGACACACTCAGTGAGGACCAAACATGTAATGGGTTAACTGGTCCACGTACTGCATTGCCAGAAGGCAGGTGGACCGCAAGTGCAACAGATTGCTGACAAACAAAAAACACATAAGTAACTAGTGAGAGCCATCTGCATACCGTAAACATCAGCCTCTTTGGAGTTTGTATAATGCCCGTTACTAACAACAATGTTGGGTTTGCTCACAAGTAACTCCAATGGAAGTTAACAGGTTATCTTCCATGCAAATACCACCTACATTCAATTGCCTATGGGTCTTTTTCATATTTAGATTGAACCATTCACTTAATGTTTGAATGCCCTGAGGAAACGTGTCCTGTTAGTGGTCCATATAAAAATGTATGTTTGGCGCTCAGTGTGAGGATGGCCGTCCACTTTCGACACGGGACCGTCGGAACCTGCAGGAGCTAGAGGCCAAGCTACACGTGCTCCAGCGTCGGTGCCGACACCTGGAAGTCGCTGAGAGGAACTGCTGCACCAGAGTGGGCAGTGCCCTTAGGCCCCTAAAGGTGAGCTAATTACAGCACAAACCCCTAGCCCTAATTTTCACCATATCTGGCAAAATGCTGAATAATTGTTTTAGAGAATCAAAACATTTTTTGAACAGTGTACTGCAATGTGTGGTGTATTGCCTTATATTACAGAAAACAAGTCTTTAATTGGCCGCCGTTGCTTTAGCTCATGCCAGGAAATAGGCCAACCTGTTGGTTCAAAAGCAGTGTAGTTGTCCTTAAATTGTGTAGTTGTTGCTCTAGTTAACGTTTTAATGTTTTTTCCCTTAAATGGAACGGTGCATTTGCTCGCAATTCCCTTGATTATTGTTCAGGCAATAAAAGTAAGGCTGGCTTGTTATCTTTGCGGCATGGGGGGAGTGCGAATTGGATCAATTTTCATGGTGACTTTGAGACACAATGTATATGGAGCTGGCTTTTGTTTTAGTTTGAGCGAAGCAACTTTTAAATAACCTGGAAGTCAAGGAACGGCAGCCACACAATTCTCCAAGATAAATTAGTAGTTGTCTGGAAATTCCAGGCACACAGATGTGCTTTGCACAGCAGAAAGTATTTCCCCCATCCTATGACACCTCTAAGATACCAGCATGGAGCTCTTGTTCTCCAGGTTCACATGTCCCATTTCCTCCCGCCTTCTATTTCCTGATGGTTTACAGCACCGAGGGCGCACACTAACCTCTATTGAAATGTTCCACCGGTGTCTGCAACAGTGTGTCTCTATCCAAGGGGGGGCGACTAATGACAGTCCCCAGACTCACATTTACACCGTAATGAGATGGGAGATTTATTTACTGTATGCTCAGGCACCGGTGAGGAGCGATAAGCTGAACAACGGGGAGCGATTTCTGCCGTGGCCCGTCGAGCCCCCGCCGCTTCTCTCCAGCTTGTCCTGTCGCTGTTTCTTTCATGTCTGTCCACGCTGTGCTGGTCCCTGCCTGGCTGCTACACACCACGGCTTTCCCCCTCTCCTCCTCTCTGGTGGAAGCCAGTGGTGTTTGGGTGTGGGTGTCTGTCTATATCCCCCAGTAGGGTCCGATGCAGATGTCCAGGTGGGAGGTTCCCCAAACACTAACGCTATTGTGAGATGTTGATGTGATGATATTGAACTTTGGGGGTTATTAAAGCCCTTCCGGTAGAGTCCCTGTGTTCTCCTCTTTGGAGACCCTCTGTGTTTGATCCCAATTGCTGCAGTAAGGAAGATGGTCTGGGAGGGACTCGCAGGCACTTTAGATTTACAGTGATTGACAGGCATGTTTGTGTGAGACCCTAGCGTCCAAGCTTGATTGATTATACTTCATTAGATTTTGATTGTGTTCAGTTCAATTTGGTACTCTGATTAGCTTTAGAAATCTGATTTTCCGTGACTGACTGGTGGTTGATTGTTAAACCTTTAACATAATTTTCTGCAGTGCGGTGACTCTTCTACCAGGAATATCTTCTGAAACGTGTCCCTGTCATATGATGACTAAACGCATTTCACTTGTAAAACCTGTCTGTAACAGTCACGATGAATTCAGTTCACTGTTAAACATTGGGATGTTTTACAGCCTCAAACGGGGTCCAACATTGCAAGCGAATGAGCCATTCTACCAGGCATACCAATTAATCAGCAGAAGCAGAGAACAAAAGCCGTTTGTTTTATTTTTAGCAGACTCTCTGATAGATCTGGTAACCACTGTTCAATGCTGTGAGACAGTGAGGTCCTGCAGACAAGCATCATTAGGGTTCATTACAAACTCGCTGCCTTGGATCTTAGCATATTCTGAGTTATCTGGAAAGTACAATATGCTTTTCTCAACAGGTTGTTGTTACATTTGTGATATGTAGTTTTTTGCTCTCACGTAACTGAACAGATGTAGCTTACAGCTCAATTCGATTGGTCCTCTGTAGCCGGGTTGTACTGCACAAGGTGCACAAGTCAACAGCCTAGAGACTGCACTTGAGAGGCTGCAGTAAAAAAGATTACTCGGCCATTAAAACCTTCTGTCGCAGCCTTACCTTATTAGTCCTGAGAATAAAGTGTTGGCCTATAAACCCCATCTGGGGTTTTCATTTGAGAGACGCAAGTTAGTGCATTACCTCCACCATCCAAGAACAATGTGTTCCAAAGAATGCAAGTGAGTTGGTGAGTGGTTGGAGGTCAGGGAATGTGAAGGACTGGTATTTGTGTGTGTGTGTGTGTGTGTGTGTGTGTGTGTGCGTGCGTGCGTGCGTGCGTGCGTGCGTGCGTGCGTGCGTGCGTGCGTGCGTGCGTGCGTGCGTGCGTGCGTGCGTGCGTGCGTGCGTGCGTGCGTGCGTGCGTGCGTGCGTGCGTGCGTGCGTGCGTGCGTGCGTTGTTTTATCAATGTGCATGTGAACTGCCTATTTGTGTTTGACTGTGGTTGACAAGGGACTCCTCTAGCCGCTCCGAAGGCTGAACGGCATTTTGAGTCTGGCAGGCGAGGACATCGGGTTGCCTTGCTGTCCGTCCTCTCCCGTTCCCTCGCCACGTCGCCTTGCCTCAACACGCTGCCCCCTGTACCCAGGCCCGGGCCGGCGCTCTGCTCTCTCACCTTTGGCGACAGTGCCAGATCGGGCCTAGCCAAGCCATATGGTCTTGCCTTGACAAATGTCATGACCCAAAGGTTACACTTGCCGGCGCCGGGGAGGCCATTTTAACATGCCTCCTTTCTCCCGGTGGAGGTTTTGACACGGGTGATGTGTGGGGAGTCGTCCTTGGTTACATATCCTAACATGCAATGTTTTTTTGTTGCAGATATTGCTGGGGATTCTCTTTATTCTCGTGGCACTGCTATTTACTGTTGCCCTGTTCATTTCAAAGTAAGTGCCCTGTCTAAATGCCATGTTATGTATGTAAATATTAACGTCACAGCTCTTGTGGTGTGATTTTTTTTTTTCTTGCTGAATACTTCAATAACACCTACTGGGGATCTAAACAATCAAACGTGTTTGTTTGTTTTTGTGTCTTTCAGTTTGGATAAAGCTCTTCACTCTGCTGGCATCAGCTCTGGGTTTGTTGTCTTTGGCACCAACCTGACCAACCCCCTCAATGAGCTCTTATTGGCCCTACAGCCTGTGAGTACCCTGCCTCTGGGATGAAGTACTAGTAGTATTGTGTTTAACATCGTAGGCCTAAACTGTCTACGCTTGAATGTGCCCGTGCTACATTGTGTAAGTGTCAAAGATAAGTCTGACATTGTGTCAAGTGTTCAATCCAGTTATCCTAATGAGTTACCATGTAAAACCTATATTCATATTCCTTCTTCAGGTCATCAGTATCTTACCGCTGCTGGTAAATTGAAGTGCCCTTGTGCCTAACTATAGCTTCACATCATCCCATGAGGCTGTGAAATTAGCTAGGTATTTAAAGCTGTGGTTAGAGACCAGCCATTGATTTCACCAATTATCCTGGGTACTTGAATCAAAATATATTCTTGCTGGGAGAATGTAAATGATTTCCACTCTGTTCCTGACAAATTCATTAGGCCTAAAGCTTGTATGTGATGTGATTCCCCAAAACCTGCTTTTTGGAGGATGAAATTTAAGGGTCAGTTGGTATTTCACAAATTTTCAAAATGCATGTCGAGCTCTTCAGAGTTATAGGCGAAAAGCTGCCAAAGTGCGAGGCATTAACATTTTCTCTGAGGTGATGTGGAGCCAAAGCCACTAATGGGGCAGTAACTTTAGGCACGACTTTCAAAGGCATCCCTAAAGAACTTTCTTCTCTTTTAAGGGCAAATTACTCAAACAAATTAGCAAGAATTGCTGTGAGCAGTGTGAAAAATTACTTTCAGCTATGTAAAGATAAGTAGGCATCTGGGGCTTGTTTCATACAGACTAAATAGAGAGCAGGAAACAAGATATTTTTATTACAAGTTTGGAAAAGCTCATGTTGTAAGTTTCTGCAAATACCAGTCGGAAACTGACTTGTCTTATTCTTAAAGAAAAGGCCAATAATAGAAATTGGAGTCAGTGACTGACAGTTTTTTGATGTTGAGGAAAAGCTGAAGAAATTTAAATCCAAATTTGATCTTTTATGCTACACAGAACATCAACTGTGTAACTAGATAAAAATGATTGACACCTTGTTCCTGCTACTGTGTATGGGGATTGATTACACATCCAAATTATTCATTTAAAGGTATGACCTTCCTTGCTAAATAAGGAAAATTACTTACAAGAAGAACAGCATGAGATGTTTACATGGTATGATTTTGGAGCAGAATATCATCTTGAATCAGATCAAATTACAAAGGAGGATATATTTTACAATAGTTTGTCACTTTACCAAAAAGGATATACTAAATATGGTTTTCAGTGTCAGTCTATTCAAAAATATTTATGTCGCATTCTTGTTCTATTCATTCTTATGAGACATGAACGTAAAAATAAAAAAGTTGCCTTACATTTTTTTTTATATCATGACTGAGAATTGTTCCATTGTGTAAACGAAATAATAGTTTGAATTGTTCGAGAATAAAACAACATATACCCGTGTATAGCTATGTTCTTTTTCAGAACAATGTAGACATTCTTAATCAAGATACCGTAAATGTCCTCTCTGAAACCCTGTATTTATTGTAGCTTCTTTGGAATGGGAAGTGTAACTTATCAGCTCGTTTGCTAGTGCTCTATCAGCAGCTAACCATGGGCCTTTGTGCCTTTCACATCAATTAGAACATGTCGTTAATTTATATGATGGTCAGAGCTCCTTGGTTAAGCCAGTGATGAAAGCGTGCACTCGTTTGTACTGCAGCGTCTCCCTATTTTTTGACCACCCTCTGCTCAATGACCGTCTCAAATGTGCCTGTTAGGATTAATTGGCCCAGACAAAGTGTGTTGTGGCACCGCTGCTAATTGCTCATCTCCGACGGCTGTGCTCCCGCCAGACCAGAAAGGCAGACTGGCCCGTGGACAGGGTGCCTTGACTCTAGATACCATAATGACCTGCTGGAAAGTGCCGAAATGGGAGCTACAGAGGTGTCACCAAGGTCATGTCTCCTGTCTCACAGGTTTTCCCACTGGATTACATCCTGATCACAGTCATCACCATGTACTTTGTCCTCACTTCCATGGCTGGCATCCGCAACATGGGCATCTGGTTCTTCTGGATAAGGGTAAGAAACGTCATCAATAGCCTTGCTACATTTACCTGTAACTATGTAGCAGAAAAGTTAATATCCTGTGTTGATGCTAATTGTCATTTGAGTTATAAATATGCAGTGCTCTGCCAAGTACTAAATTGCGAAGTATTTTGTGTTTGTTTATTTGTGGCTTTTTCCCCAAGTGCATTGGGTTTGGTATAAAACCATTTCTATGAGTATAAAGTGCAGTCTGTCATGTCAGTTAAACCGTTTAGGAAGCGATGTCCTGTTCTTAAACATTGTTTGCAGT
Organism: Aplochiton taeniatus; assembly: GCA_017639675.1. Classification (NCBI taxonomy): domain Eukaryota; kingdom Metazoa; phylum Chordata; class Actinopteri; order Galaxiiformes; family Galaxiidae; genus Aplochiton; species Aplochiton taeniatus. The sequence continues at coordinate 9,245,982 of CM030184.1, forward strand.
TCTCAGGGGCCAAGTTTTTTTTATTGGTTTATTTTGATGTATAAAACAAGAACATAAGTATAAAACAAAACGACTCATCAAATCTACAATAAATTCCCCATAAACAACACAAATAACTATTACATGTCCGAAATGGAGCAGGAAAAAGTTATATGAATATGATATATATGAAAACAAACACACACACAAATCATTTAATCTATATGTTATATTATCCTGTTCCTTCCAGCTATACAAGATCCGACCCAAGCGCACTCGTCCCCAGGCTCTTCTCTTCCTCTGCATGATCCTGCTGCTGATTGTTCTTCACACCAGCTATATGATCTACAGTCTGGCACCACAGTATGTCATGTATGGCAGCCAGAAATACCTTCTTCAGGTGAGGACAGTCCAGCGCTGGCGAGAGCTATGAAACCAATCAATACCTCCCAGTATAATTTCCCTCACATCGTCACCTTAGGCACTCTCACTGTCTAAAGGGGCATTACAGATGCTTTCCCCACAAGGAATAGAAAATACAAAACTGTAAATCGGCGTGTGTGTGTGTGTGTGTGTGTGTGTGTGTGTGTGTGTGTGTGTGTGTGTGTGTGTGTGTGTGTGCGTGCGTGCGTGCGTGCGTGCGTGCGTGCGTGCGTGCGTGCGTGCGTGCACGTGTGCACGTGTGTATGTTCAATGTGTGTTTGGGTGAGTGAATGCATGCATGCAAACTGAGGTGAAGAAAGGACTATTATAGGCGTGTGGGTTCCAGCATCAGTGAGGGTTACACATTATTCAAATGAACCGTTCCATACTGAGGAAAGGTGCTATCTACTCTGGAATGACCTCTATATTCAAATGAACCCTTCCATGCCAAGAAAAAGGTGTGATCATCGCTGGAATGACCTCTGTATTGAGATTAGAGCACAAAGCAAGATTCTTTTAACGAGTCCAACCCAGCATCACTCACATTGTGCTCATGCTGTATTCTTCACTGCTGTTCAATTTCATCGCCAGTCTCATCGATCATCCCTCTGTGTCGTTAATACCAGCTTCCCAGTGTGCCAGCCTGCGTTGTAGCCGGAAAGTAGCGGACTTGGGAATAAACCCTAAAGCCCCTCTAACCCCGTCAGCAAACTCGAAATAAGCTCCTAATTCCCCATTTAAACAGTCACAACTATATCTGTGCGTTATTCACTTTTACCCTGAAATAACGTTTGGATTCACTCTGTATCCCTATCTCTCAATGGCACCTGGCGCTGTCTATTTCAGAATGACTTGCTGTGCCATGCTCCCTGTCTGTGTTTATGCATGCTGTGGAAAGGCAACATGGCAGTTGCCAATGATTGCTAGTTAAATAATTGCCTTAAACCGTAAACACTTCCCCATTTTGGATCTCAGAACTGTAAGCGTTGCGTAATTAGATAGAATTGTGGATACCTGCAAATGTCAATGTTACCAAAACGTAGTATTTCATGTCAAATGTTTTCACATCACAATTTTGAGTGATAAAAAACATGCTGTTTCTATCCTCGAGAGCCAGGTCTCATCGATATTGTGTGTGCCTCTCTGTGTGTGTGTGTGTGTGTGTGTGTGTGTGTGTGTGTGTGTGTGTGTGTGTGTGTGTGTGTGTGTGTGTGTGTGTGTGTGTGTGTGTGTGTGTGTGTGTGTGTGCGTGCGTGCGTGCGTGCGTGCGAGTGTGTGTGTGTGTGTGTGTGTGTGTGTGTGTGTGAACAGGAGCCGGTGCCCTCTGTGGGTCCTGCACCTGGGAATACTACATCTGGGACTGCCAAGAACTGTGATGCTGATGCCCCTGAAGGTAAGACATGAAGAAAATGCTGTTTTTCAAAGTAGCTTTCACCCTGTCTACAGGAGAAGGACCAGACAGCACTGTAGGGTAAGATTAGGACTGTGCAGAGACTAGCTTGTTCCCTGTACAGTAGCGTTTTCCACTAATCCTTATCACCATTCATTATTTACCAGATGAATTAATATCAAGGGCAACCATTTATTTATGCATGATTAGATGGACTTCTGCTTTCTCAGAGTCAACACTTATTAAAGTAAGTCAGCCATGAAGACAGAAACCTGAAAATAATTCTTATTCCACTGAGCCATATAATAATTTATTAATTTGCCTAATGCTTCAGTCAGTCTCTCTATGGGGGAATATAGAGGGCATGATTCACGGTAATATACCAAAGAATGGTGTCAGAAGTGGTTATGAGAGGAGATGGCGCTGTAGCCTAATCTTTGACTCTACAAAGAATATTTTTTGACATACTGCAGCACAATTTTTGATGTCTCTTGAAGTTGCTAAAATGTTACATCACAAATAAAAAAGCCTATCATTCAGTTGTTCACAAACAACCAGGCAAATGTAAATTTTGGGGTATTGTTGGGTGTTTTTCACTTAAACTTACAATAAGTGTGCCTATTCTTAGTGGGTATACTGGGCTACAAGGAGTAATTAAGAAGGAGCTGTGAAAAAGCACTGTAATTAGATCCGAAACCCGGAGAGGGTGAACCAATCTTTTCTAATGTCTTTAGAATGGATCTTTTCTACGCACTCTCTCCCTCCCAAGGAGCATGCTGGATTTGGAAAGCTTTTTTTTGTAGTCCAGTATACATATTTTTTGCATTAATCACCAGGTATGTTAAACTGTTTAGTCCTAGATCCTGATTTCAGTAATTATCAGAACAAAATTGTGTGCTTGACCGTTGTTGCGGAATTTCTATGTCCCCGCGCTCCAATGAGATCGAAATAACTAAATACTTTGAGAAATAACGTCCGCTTGCTTTTAGTGGTTTTAATGGAGATGAGTAAAAAGTAACAGAGTTGCTATACAATATATCAAATACAAAGTAACAAAATAAAACTGATCAGATAAAAGAAAATCCTAGCTGCAGCCTAAAGTCATACCAAAAATGAGGATGCATGACTGGTGCGCACAAAATCACAATCCCCCTAACGTCCCTTATATACGTTTCCTTAGGAATGTTGATTTAGTGCAATTTGCAGTCAGCATCTCTTATCTCTCGGACCTCCCTAGGTCAAAGAGTTATCTTACACAGGGCAATAAACAATGCCACCTGGCTGACCGGTCATAAAGTCTGACATCTTGTTTACACCTAAACAGGGAATGGCTAAGCCCTTTGTGATGAAAAAGGCAACTATTAGTTGAAGAGATTAGCCCCAAAGGTTCACCCTAACTAGCAAAAAGGGAACTTTGTTTGAACTCATGATAAAACACAGAGTAACATTTCATAGTTAAGGCTAAATTAAATTTTTACCATCACACCGTGTGCTAGTTCTTTTTGTGGAGGAGGGGCTTGTAGGCTTGCGGAATACACAGAGACGACTAGCACCTTTAGACAACAAGACATCACTTGCTATTTGATGAAGTATCTTCATTTTGGCCTCCGTTTGAGCCGCAGTCTTTCACAATGGAGAATAAATCTGCTGCACAGAAGTTGCACCGCAGGTTACCAAAACCCAATCCATCTCCAGTTGACTCGCAGTTTAAACCAATGCAATTTTTAGCCCACTGCTTGCCAGACATCCCAGCCTCCCAATCTGTTTCTGTGAGCTTGGCCTTTTTTTGGCCTCCCTCCCATCTGTGGTCACTGTACTCATTCTACCCTTGCCATGTACCATCTGTAAACCCCCTAATTTCTACAGGGTAAGTGAAAGAAACATGGCGCAAAACTCTGTCAACAAAGCACTCACTATCAGTCCATCGACTATGGAATGAGTGGACACACAATCGGTAGAAGGTATACAAATGAGCTGACCCTTTCTCATGTCATTTGATTCCTGTTATTTGGATTATAAAATTATTCTGTGACTGACATGGTTACGAGGTAGAATAGAGCCGTTTGAATTGGAACCTGTTAATGGAAATATAATCAGCTTAAGAATGTGCACACAGCATAACTTAAAAGTTATATATGAAACAAATAGTATTGTATTACAGGAGATAGGATACCTGGGGTTGAGCACTAAGCAGTGCACTTAGTGAACCATTTACCCCAAGGTAACTGAGTTTTTATACTGAAACATCCATTAGGCTTACGCAACTGTGAAAGGACAAATACACCTCAAGTGCGGGCAGCACAGACCCTTCCAGAAATACAGTTACCTGCACGTTATCGAGTGCATTGGGCATGCATTAAGTGATGCTAAATTGCCTTAAAATGGAGAACAATGTGGCAGTTGAGACGGTGAGGTATCAAGTGAAGCTGTGTGCCGTGCATGGTTTGTTTATCAGCTGGGAGCTGGTCATAAAAGACTGAAGGCCTCTCTTTGCTCCTGAATAATGCCCCCATGAGCTAGCAGCTCATTGAGATGCATGGCAGGCCACAGCCACAGCAGCGTTACATTGGGGAGGCCACAGTCCATTAATTGTGTTTGCCCAAGGTCAGTGAGCTAAGGGTGACATCTGCCATATTCACCAGCCCAGGAAAGCTTGGTGATACTGTAGGCTCATGGACTGTTGATGTTAACTCACCGTCACATACTTTTGTAGTAATAGATACTTTACAAAACTTGTATAGAAATAGACCTAACATCACAAATCAAGGAGGAACTTTTAGAATGTAACCTATGTAAATACAGCTAGACAACCAAGTCATTGCCTAGATGTGTAGAGTTGTCAATCATTGATTACGTGTTATAGAAATAGTTGGACCGAAAGGGGCCAGTAAGACGGTGCCAGGTTTGTTTCTATGCCTGGCTCCTCCTGGACAGCTTAGGAGCCTAAACCTACGTTGGCAACCTTGGAAGCAGCTCCCGCTTTCATAACAGCCGTTGCACAACCAGCCATGAGGAGGAGGAAGTGTCATACAGAGATAGCACCTGCGACTGGGAGGGATTGCAACTAGAAACTTCTAGATAGACAATCCAGCCGAGGCTGGGGCTAATTTTGGTGGTGAAACTGTTAAACTCTCCTTTCCTCTGACTGCAGTCATTTATTTATACTCATTGTATCCTGTTATGCTATATATAGCCTCAACACCTTTTACACCTTTTTTTCTGTGTTTTTTCACGGATCGTTGGAGAGATTTGTTTGAGCAACAAGAAATGATCGGAACAGCTTTATGAGTGGCTACCAGAGTTTCATAAGAATATTATCTTTACGTTTTATGTACAACAAGTTTTGCGCTTTGATGATTGCTCATGAACAATTGATGATTCTAGAACAAAAAACCCCCACCTTTTTTGTATTTTCTACGCTGACTGCATAGACATTATGTTCTGTTGGACCTGGTGTGTTACCATGGATACTTTCCAGCAAGTATTGTGAATAGTACGTTTAAATTATGTTCAGCTGCTGCTAATTCAAATCAGTCAAGTTCCGTAGAATACCCTGTTTAGTAAATGCAGACCCTCTCCTACAGCAACGTAACGTATGCTAAATGTAGCAGACTGAATTGCGGAGGTTATGGTGACCTAGGAATTGTGCTCCAATACGGGACATATTGTCAACATTTACATTTTTTTGGGTCATAAAAATATTATGTCATGACATATTTTGATGATTTTTGCTAATTATTCTGAGCACATTTCCAGAGAGTCACAGTGTTCACGCAGGGAACCTCTCTCAAAATGGCAAATCGACCAGTTTAAATGTCTCTCTCGCTGTCTCCCTCTCTCTCTCTCTCTCTCTCTCTCTCTCTCTCTCTCTCTCTGGCAAACGGAACATTTTAACCCATCTGCCCATTAGTCTGCCTGTTTAGATCCTATTTTTCCACAAATGCTTCCACTTAAGCGCTGGTCTGCCATGCTCATGCGTCCAGTAGAAACAGGGGGGTTTGACTGACAGGTAGGACAGAGGTCACACTGGTGACTGATTGGCTAGTTGGCCACACAAGTGTAATGCCTCTACAATGTTGGTGCTGAGTGGCAAGCACTCCATTATTTTCATGGACGGTCATTATTAGGATATTATTCATCCACTCAGTGCAATGGGGACCAATGCACAGGACTGAGGAGCCAATGCCTCAGACAATCTCAGGCAGCCTTTGGCCCTGCCGTTTGTGCCCGGGGTATAAAGGTATTTTCATTTAATGAAGAATTATTTTTTTCTCCCCGACTGCTCTAATCTTTGGTGGGAATCTGATTTGGTGCTATTGGGAATTCTCCTATCTGGCATTGCAGTTGGGCCAGGCGTAGATTAAACCCCTCAGGCTGTGCTAGGTAGAGTTGAGGAGAGGTCAGTTAAATGATATTAGGGTATCGGGATTTGAATCAGACCTTTTACCTTTTTTCCTGTATTTTTTCGCAAAGGTGACCGTTAGGTGAATCGCGCCCACATATTGTACACAGAGTTGGCAGATTTTTTTTGTAGTTTTGTTGTTTTATAACCTAAGTCCACACATTTATGACCCTTGGAATGCATTTTTACTCCAACATTTAGTTGCTCATCAATTTACTAAGAGGCCCTTCAAAATGACAGAAATGAAATGATTACAGACGTGTTTTCAGACTGTCCTCTGTTTCTTAGCAACAGGCTGGTGCCTAAGCGTTGTTTCACAGACCTGCAGGGGCTGAAGCGTGTTGTGATTTTATCTACTTCCTCAGAGATGTCAGGTGTCCGAGCCATTTTATGGAAGCTCCCTTCATCCTGACACAAATTAATTTTAATTTCCTTCGTATCAAGGGACCATCACTTTGAATTACAATGGAGTTTGTCACTTTGTGTCAGCTGAGTTTTCTCACTGTTCTAAAGGAAAGGGGTGCATCTTGTAATCAACTGACACCTCTGTTGTCTAGTCAGAGCACTGCGCTGTATGTCAAGGCATATCGGTTTACTTTTTAATCGAGATTGTTGTGTAACGGGACAGCGTGGCCTAGAAGTATGATCAATAATCCTGTCACAATCCTGTTGCTACAAGGTTTAGGTGTTGACCAGAATTATAAAAAGTAGGGCTGACCTAAAGTTGTATTGTATCTCTGCTGCATACGGCATATAATCCACTATCCCACCTGGAAGCCAGTAGTTGTACCAAGAGTCTAGAAGTAGGCGCTAGATAAGATGGTACTTTGCAACACCATATAAATGGTTGCATGTGTCGTTGAATCCACATTTTATTTCCTTTCCTTGCAGCTAGTCTATCAGGATGGAGAAGCCCTGTAAGTCGTTTTAGTAGCACCCTTTCATACCATCTGAAACACAGCATGGTGGTGGTGGTTTTGTTGAATTCTCAAGTGTTTTTAGACTTGAGAAATGAGACAGGTTTGCAGGTGAAGCCTTTGGAGCCACACCTTACCATGTAGGCTATTTACCACAAGTCATGTCCTCCTTGGTCAGTTGTAAATTCCATTTCACTGCATATTGGGATTATAAGACTTAAAATGACACCTTTATCTCAAATAAAACATCATATGCGTATCATTTCTAGTTCACAATAAGGTGTGTAATTTATTCAAAAGACTGCAGGCAAAAAAGTAAAAGTATTGAAACTTTGTTAACACTTGCTCTAAGATAACTTTGTGTTGAAATGTGGCCGGCCTTATCATCTTACATCCTAAGTAGCTTACTGCATTTGGCCATTACATCTGATACAGTGTCTGCGTTCCTCCCTTGCGGTTCACTGGCACTGTTGCGTAAAGCCCATTTTGCAAATCCCAGCCTCTTCTGGATTCATTTCTACAGAGAAGTGGTTCGGCTCAATGAAGCAGTTAGACCTCCTATCCAAAGTAGAGTGTTGTGACTTGTTGCTCTCGCACTGTCATGTGCTCACTCCCGAAATCCTGCTCTGGCACATATGAACAGTTCCTAATTACTCTGCAATGCATTACAACTAAGTACATGATTAAATAATGATTTAATTAATAACAGAGCATCTGGCTTTGCTCCGACGAGACCAATTTTTATGGTGTGAGAAGTTTGACTAAGTGAAGAATTCACCACTAACAAAGAGTTGAATATACCTTGCCTTTCATATGCTTTGAATTGGGCACCTTTCATAGTATCCAGTGGCATGCTTTCTCTCTGAACGTTTCCAGGAACTACGTTTTACATTTCAAATTACACCATGAAATGTCTGCTTTTGCCCAAACATTTATCGACAAACCTCACCATTGGGCAAGAAGCCCTAAAATATCTGCTTTGAGCAGCAGTAAGTACCATACCAACAGTACCATGGTGGGGTCAGATGCACTCTCAAAGGACATAACGTTTATAGTCTTCCATTACTTTTGACGAAAAAAGTGTGTAGAGTGCTTTCTGAGAAAAGGCCATAGATAAAGGTATGTGTGTGTCTGCGTACATGTTTATGTGTGCCTGTGTGTGTCTGCGTACGTGTTTATGTGTGCCTATGTGTTTGTGCATGGGTGTTGTATTCGGGGCTATGTATCCGCGTGTTTGTAGAAGTGGATGAAATATGTCATACATAATTCATCATGCTAGAAAGGCCAGCACTCGCCACGGCATTGTGACCGAAGGCGGAATTACCTCCATGTACACTCAGGAGAAGGCCGTGTTTCTCGTCGAGGAACGGTAGCGATTTCAAGGTGAACTGGGTCAATGGTGTACATGATAATTTGTTTAGGCAGACCACTGTTGAGAACCATCTGTGGGTCCCGTTCGTAGCCCTGTAATTCAGGTGAGCAGCTGGAAAGCTGCAGATGGCCTGGGTGGGGGAGAAAGTGAGGCGAACACTGTGGAGACGAGATAGGGGTGCTCCTCCTATTATCTAAGGTGCACCTCCAGACGCTCATCCTACTGACCGCTCCAGGGCACCATTCCTGTATCTACCGTACTGATCCTATCACAAGGGGGGGGGGGATTATAAAGAAATGCTCTACCATCCAGAAGGCATCCCGTTTACAAAGTAATAGCGTTTTACAATGAAGAGGAGCGAGTAGTAAAGGGTTAGCATATGCAACCTTTAAATCTTATCTTAGTGGCCGGTTGGGTTTGATATGTTCGAGATAACGACTGCATAAAGTGAGCCCCGTGATCTCTGGGTCAAGCATTGTCTGTGTGAGTCAGGCGCGGTGTGTGGGGAGGAGCAGGGTGATAGGAGCAGCCCGACAGGGGGGGCCCTTAATGCTCCAGATGGCTCTATAGCATAGCCACACTCTCCATGTCTTCAGTTCCGCCTCTACTACCTGAATCAATGGACTCAATTGAAATGCATCTGAGGGTTGGTGGCGCTTTTGAAATGCAAGTGAACGGATTCAACGAAAACTGCTCTGTCTCTTAGTTTTACTTTAATGATCCAGTAGAGAAAGAAAATGTTATTTTAGTTTTTTTTAAGGAAAGTGCTGCAAATTGTGCCCCATTCATTTGACACATGCCTGAATAGTTTATTATTTTTACAACTTCAGATTTTTGTTATTTTGTTCAGTACCCCAGCATTTTCCAGACTTTTTATTTGAATGAAGATGTGAGTAGATCTTGCAATTATTCATAAAAAAGGCATGAGAGCCCCTTATGAATGGCCTGTATCTGTGATTCCACCCTTTACTCTCCGTTCAGAGTTAGATAGAGCTGCTGACTTCTGTCCTTTACCTCCTGTTCCAACCGTTACCCCAATAGTGACAATATGGACAGCAGGTTCTATGTAAAAATATGGACAGCAGGTTCTATGTAAAAATATGGGCAGCATTGCTTTTCTCGTTTATCCTTTTTCACTTTAGCCTCTTTTGTAAAATAAAAAGTTACCGAAAAGATAATATATTTATATTTATTCTTGGTTAAATAGACCAATAGTTGTTCTGCGTTGTTTTTGCGCACAGAGACACTAATTCATAGTGGTGCAAATAGGAAGTTTGTTTTGTCTTTGCTCTATAGTTTAGATCTATTGAAAAAGGAAACACACGTCTTTTCAGGTCGGTCGAATGTGGATTCACTTTCTGCTTCACTAGAGGGCTGCTTTGTATATTCCTGGTCCTCATCTATGTTATTTTAATTGAAGATGTTTAATTATCAGCCAGTCAGCGCAGTGGCTCATCAGTGGCCCATTTACACACACACTCTAAAAACCTTTAAAAAACAAAAGTGGAAAATGTAGACATCTAAATCACACAGTGCAATGCTTTTATGATTTCAGATTTCAGAATTCAGATGTGCTTCAGAAAGTTCTTAAAGTTGCTGATCAAGCTTTATAGAATCAGGTTCAGGCATTACATTCACTTTTATTGTCCACGGTCAAGAACACTATAGTACTGTAGCTCTCTTCCATCTACTGCATTCCCTGGCATACATTTGACGAATAATAATGCTTCTAACAGTATCATTCGAGCTACCCAGGGGTCAAACTCACAGTGACAGCTACACAGTTTCCCTTTTTCGGGGAGAGTTGTTGTCTTTTTCAGTTATGGTGACAAGCTACCCTGAGGCAGGGCTCCATGGCAATGTCAACAGCTCCTTGCAGGCACTTAAGTGATGGCAGGGCCATCGTTAGCCCAGATGCACAGCAAGGGCTGTGCTCGTGCAATTCCAGAGACGCCATGCCAGCAATTGATTTGTCACACATTAGTTTACACACTGTTACTCTGCATCTAGGAGTGCTTTAACTTCTCCCTAAGTTGATATCACAAATAATAAGTGAGTACGTGTGTTTGAGAAGAAAAATAAACACATGATCCTGCCTTCAGCCCTGGATGTGTGTTTGTAATCAATCTTTTCGTCACAATACAAAAAAAAAAGATATATACTATTTAGCCTTCAAAGACTGTCAAACCTTAGCCGATATCAAAAGCTTTTTCAAGCTTTTTTTAAACATGATAACCTGTCTTAATCCCCAGTGTATTTGGTTTTATTTACGGTATTACCTCAATACAATAGATTGACTGTTTTAAAAAGCATAGTTTAGCTTTGTCCTTGAAAAGGATTTTTGATGAATTTCTATAATTGTACATTTTTTGGCTGTTTAGTTTTTTAACCCTAACCCCATTAGCAATTACACTATCATCACAATCCAGTCAGAAGCTGCAGAGTGGTAGGTAATGATGGTCGATATGTCGAAGTAGGGACAACGATGCGATAGCGACATGGTGAGGCTACTGTATGGCTGTTCATTGTATACCAGACTGTTGTAGGTAGGTAGGGAAGTAGACAGACAGACAGACAGACAGACAGACAGACAGACAGACAGACAGACAGACAGACAGACAGACAGACAGACAGACAGACAGACAGACAGACAGACAGACAGACAAGACAGACAGACAGCGGTTGGATTCGACCATGACTCTAATCTTAGTGTCTCTTTTTCAGATCAATGCACAGTGACAAGGTCATATCTTTTCCTCCACAAGTTCTGGTTCTTCAGCACTATCTACTACTTTGGTAACTGGGTATTCATTGGGGTAAGTAGCTGGTGTAAAAGTGTTTCGCAACCCACTGAGTTATATCTTCTTAAGTCATATCAACATCCTCCATTGCTTTCCTTAGATGTAACTGTCGCTGATGTTATCTGTCAAAGCTGCTTATGTATCAACACATCTATTTACTATATCTCTTGCTTTGTGTGTTGCTTGTTTCCCCTCAGGTTTTCCTCATTGGCCTCACAGTGTCCTGCTGCAAAGGGAAGAAGTCTGTGATTGAGGGAGAAGTAGAGGCTGACGATTCAGACATGAGTGATGATGAATATGTGCACTGACAAGCGGTGTTTGTTTAGACCAGGAGACGTATGTTATTTCCTATACAATGCTTTCTTTTTTAGTAATTCAATTGTGAGGGAATTATATATGAAAAAGAACTGTTGGACTGTATGTCAATTTATGTTGCTTTTAGGGTTTTAGAAAAAAATACAATATATATAAATATATATATCACGGGGGAAATGCAGTAAACTTGACAGGTCTGTTGGTTTTTGAATTTCATATTTGAAACTAAGTGCTGTTTTTGTCCATTTGCTTGTGTTACTTAATTAGTTCTATGGGTTCCATTAAGGCAACCCAATATGGAAACCCTACTGTATGTGTCGTTAAACATTATTTTCAAAATGAACAGGACCAGTTTATGCAGTCTTTTTTTGTCCTTGGTTTATAAACAAAATATGGTTTAAATTAGCTTAATGACCTTATTGTCTCCTGAAAACAACGAGTTGGAGAATAAAATGTAACAAGAACAGAATGTATCTATTTTCTTATTTGTTATCATTAATCATTTTGTTTTTTATGGACTCAAATTCAAGTTTAGTAATTCATAAAGTTTTTTCCGCTTCATTGCTTTAAATATGTTACTTTCAGAAACGTGGTTATTGTTATTGACACAATCCATCCTAACACAAAAGAATTGCTCTCTTACAAATGTCCCACCAGTGTATGTCCCCATCAAATATTTCAATAGTCTATTCTCCAGGAGCCTCTAAAAGGGGCTATTTTAGCAACAGACAACCCCTACGACACAGATATAGTTACACAGCTTTAAGATCAGAATCATAACTATATGTGGCTTATGAGTCAAGTCACGTATACATAACATGTAATATCTTCAAATTGACTGCTTGTAACAAGCAAATTCATTATAACGATATCTATTGGTTGGGATATTGTGCCTCAAAATATGCTTTTTATGGACGACTTAACCATACAGTTAAGTGGTTTGAACCGGTAATGACTACATATTATTGCACTAATGAATTTGTTGTTTTAATATTGTGACAAGGACTGAGCATATCCTTTTGACACACAGTAGGACTAATGATGGTGTTACCTTTATTTATTTAAAAATAAATTCAAAGTTTCTTATATCCATGTGTAATTATTTTGTATGAACATGAAATCAAAATGCACCTAGTCTTAAATCTTTGATTACTAAATATACATACATACATACTGTATATACAGTGGGGCCAAAAAGTATTTAGTCAGCCACTGATTGTGCAAGTTCTCCTACTTAGAAAGATGAGAGAGGTCTGTCATTTTCATCATAGGTACACTTCAACTATGAGAGACGAAAATGAGAAAAAAAATCCAGGAAATCACATTGTAGGATTTTTAAAGAATTTATTTGTATATGATGGTGGAAAATAAGTATTTGGTCACCCATAAACAAGCAAGATTTCTGGCTCTCACAGACCTGTAACTTCTTCTTTAAGAAGCTCTTCTGTCCTCCACTCGTTACCTGTATTAATGGAACCTGTTTGACCTCGTCATCTGTATAAAAGACACCTGTCCACAGCCTCGAACAGTCAGACTCCAAACTCAACCATGGCCAAGACCAAAGAGCTGTCGAAGGACACCAGGAAGAAAATTGTAGACCTGCACCAGGCTGGGAAGAGTGAATCTGCAATAGGCAAGTAGGTTGGTGTGAATAGATCAACTGTGAGAGCAATTGTAAGAAAATGGAAGACATACAAGACCATTGATAATCTCCCTCGATCTGGGGCCCCACGCAAGATCTCATCCTGTGGGGTCAAAATGATCATGAGAACGGTGAGCAAAAGTCCCAGATCTACACGGAGGGACCTGCTGAATGACCTGCAGAGAGCTGGGACCAAAGTAACAAAGGCTACCATCAGTAACACACTACGCCGAGAGGGACTTAAATCCTGCAGTGCCAGACGTGTCCCCCTGCTTAAGCCAGTACATGTCCAGGCCCGTCTGAAGTTTGCCAGAGAGCATATGGATGATCCAGAAGAGGATTGGAAGAATATCACGTGGTCAGATGAAACCAAAATAGAACTTTTTGGTAAAAACTCAACTTGTCGTGTTTGGAGGAAGAAGAATGCTGAGTTGCATACCAAGAACACCATACCTACTGTGAAGCATGGGGGTGGAAACATCATGCTTTGGGGCTGTTTTACTGCAAAGGGGACAGGACGACTGATCCGTGTTAAGGGAAGAATGAACGGGGCCATGTATTGTGAGATTTTAAGCCAAAACCTCCTTCCATCAGTGAGAGCATTGAAGATGGAACGTGGCTGGGTCTTCCAGCATGACAATGATCCCAAACACACCGCTCGGGCAACGAAGGAGTGGCTCCGTAAAAAGCATTTCAAGGTCCTGGAGTGGTCTAGCCAGTCTCCAGACCTCAACCCCATAGAAAATTTGTGGAGGGAGTTGAAAGTCTGTGTTGCCCAGCGACAGCCCCAAAACATGACTGCTCTAGAGGAGATCTGCATGGAGGAATGGGCCAAAATACCAGCTACAGTGTGTGCAAACCTGGTGAAGACTTACAGGAAACGTTTGACCTCTGTCATTGCCAACAAAGGTTATGTTACAAAGTATTGAGTTGAACTTTTGTTATTGACCAAATACTTATTTCCACCATCATTTACAAATAAATTCTGTAAAAATCCTACAATGTGATTTCCTGGATTTTTTTTCTCATTTTTGTCCCTCATAGTTGAAGTGTACCTATGATGAAAATGACAGACCTCTCTCATCTTTCTAAGTAGGAGAACTTGCACAATCAGTGGCTGACAATACTTTTTGGCCCCACTGTATACTGTGTATATGTGTATATATACATACAGTATATTTAGAAGTAAAGTGCAACCAAACCTACCTTGTTTAGGTATTTAGTTACCTTTAGATTTGTAATTAATGAAAGTTAAATCTTTGATTACTAAATATACATACATACATACTGTATATATACTGTGTATATGTGTATATATATATATATATATATATATATATATATATATATACATACAGCATATTTAGAAGTAAAGTGCAACCAAACCTACCTTGTTTAGGTATTTAGTTACCTTTGGATTTGTAATTAATGAAAGTTTAAAGCTGTCAAATCCTAAAAAAAAAAAAACTGAAGGAAGAAATATTTTCACATGATAAAACATAGTATGAAACATACATTTCACCTTAACCAAGTTTTGACCAAATACATAGATCCTGCTCATTTCCTTTGGTGGGCAGCATGGCCCTGTACTGTAGTGTATTTATTATTGATTCATTGAATTCCTGTGTAATTGCTCCCCCAGAGGTACTGCCAAGGTACCTGTTGGACAGGGTTCATTCTCCTAGCTTATTGTTACATCAAAAAAGCAAGAGTAATTTCTTTCATACCACATGAGACATTGGAAATTCATCTCCTACAAGTATACTCTTAGAACTGGGAGTCCTAGACAGTACTTTTTAAGTTCTTCACGTAGTACAGCTTGTTCTTCTCCCTCTTTCACTTTTAATGTGCAGACTAAGGCGTTTATTACGCACAGACAGGCTGACCACATCGCTTAAAGATATCCATTTTGTAGAGCTCCTTTGAGAAACGAGCGGAACCTCAGTTATTGAGGAGAAATATTGGATCAGACATACTGACCATTGTACGAAAGTCTTTGTGAGCTGTCACGTGGGCTGAGAGGAAAGTACGACTCTTCAGCTTCACTGACCCATGTAGAGATGAACTGTTATTGTATCGCCTGTGTATGAGCAGCTAATCTTTCATAACTCTGCTGGGGTGCAATTGGTTTCACATGAATCTTTTTTCTGTATACATTGAAAAGAAAAACTAGTACTAGTACATCCCGTAGCTTTAAAGGAACATTACTACCAATAATATATTGGTTTATAAGATTGTAGAATGACTTGCAAGAAGGCTTCCTACAGTATGTTTGAATATACAAGGGGATGTTAAATTAAAGTGCGCTTTTCAATCGTTTTCAGCATTTGTTCATCAATTGGTAGGTGTTTGTATATAAAACAACAATCCAGGTTAGCTTTTTTGTAATTACCTTTGATTTCCATAAACATGGAAGACTAAAGGAATTGTTTGTTTGGTTTTCTTCAGCAAGAAAAATATGAATAAATAAACCATTACAAAAATCGAAATTGGTTAAAACTCCTATTCAACATTTGTACTGCCATTTATTTTCAAAATAAAATCAAACACAGCTTGTTGTATTTTTGTACCAGTAAGTAATACTAAAAATACGGTATACATTCTCAAAAACGTTTGAGTTTTTTCTCTCCATTTTAATGGTCATGGAACTAAACTTATAGTTTGAAGGTGGTTGCAAATTGTATTGCATCCAGCACTCAAACAGTAACAACACCCAGTTTTGTTTATCTCTGCAACATCCATGTGTTTGTATACTAGGGGTGGAATTATTCAAGAGAGCCGATGATTTGGGTTTTCCAGTGGTATCAATTTGAGATCCCCAGACAGCTTTATGAAGGGTAATTATTCAGTGGCGATAGGCAGTATGAGGCTAAGGTAAGGGGACAGGGAATACTCTAAATACTCTAGGGAACAGATGCCAGGGGCTAGTCACCCATTCGTCAAACCATTACAGAGAGTGGCCTCTGTATGCGACTACTATGCTGCATGGAGAGATGAAAGACCAGGATGCATTATACATAGCTTATCTATGGGTCATGCCTGGGGCTGTATTAAGAAATGAGAAATCGCTCAATGTATGTTATGGATGTAATGATTCAAGACAGGGCTAATTCCTGTTTTTTTTTTATCAAAGCAGACAACATGTCATAGCATTGCAAAGAAGTCAAAACCCACAAATAATGGAACCATTGTGATTTCTATGTAAATAAACATGACGTCTCTGAGTTGAGCTGTTGTTTATTTATGAAACCTAGAAACATCAAGTTGTCATTGTTCTCCTGTTTATTTTCTTGTCAGTGTGATAGAACCAACAGTTGTTGTAGGACCGCACACTCTGGCACCTAATCTGGCTGTCCTATTTCTTCGGCAGCAGCCTCTTGAGGCAGTTCTATAGATATGGTCTCTGTGTTTTGGGACTGGCTATCAGTCATTGCAGTGAACTAGTGTTTGATGACAGCTTCCTCGCTGATTCCGTGTTTACTTAACCCCAAAACTACTTCCGGAGGGACAAGTGGAGGGAACGGGAGAAGTAGAATCAATGTGTTTCTATTGATGCTGTGTTTTGCACCCTGTGGCAACTTAACCTGTCTGCTCTCACAGACCTGGGGGACCTGCTACCACTTCTCCCAAATGAAGACCATTTGGCTCTTTCCAGGAAGCCTGTCCACATGTCCACAGCCCATTTTATTATCAACTGGAGCTGCACTTAGTCACCGTGGTTGTAGATACCAGGGTAACAGTTTTGTTCTGTCCTGAATAAACATTTATCAGGTTCCAGTACATATATATATATATATATATATATATATATATATATATATATGTATGTATATACACACACATAAATACACATGTATACAGTATATATTTAAACAGTATATACACGTATAAATTCGAACAAAGAATTTTGTCTAATTCCAGTTTAAAAGTATTTGTACATGTATAAATAATTAGATACTAACTTGGTCATGATCGACTGTACTCATTTCAAAATAAGGTTATTATATAGTGTTACCTGAAGAGTTGATATAAGGATAAATTAATGTCAAGGAAACAGTCCCTCTATTGCCAATTTTGTTACTGCCCACACAGTTTAAGTTAAATAGAACTTCTCTCTAAATGTAATAAGATTCTGAGCAAAGATCATCTGCTATTCCCCTATACTGACAACTCTGCTTTATTTAAACACGTAAAACATAGTGAAGTAACCAACGCTAAGGAAGATGGAATGATGAAATATCAGTTGGTGCTCCAGCTTTCTAAAGTCAGTGGGGTACTTTGTCTGACGAAGGGGCGTGAGCTCTCGCATGATGTACCTATGCAAATAGAGCACTTTGAAGTAAACGTTGCCATTTGCCCAACGGGAGAGGACATTGTGCCATATGCCAAGTGGCACAGGTGATCCTCACCATGCCCTTCCATGCTTTTTCAACACTGTAGCACAACAAGTCAGTAATTGGTACATGTTTTCTGCCTTTACCGGTGCATACAACTGTGATATTGTTTTCACTGAAATACAAATGGGTTCCTGTTTCATAGTGTGAACGTTAGTGGTTTTCGGTAGTTTGATCTGGCCCACACAAACAGGAGAATATGGACTCTTTCAGAGGCATTCAAATTAACTCTCCAAGGTCCATTACAGTATTCCTGCGTGGCCATCCCTCCAAATCTAGTTTTTTCAAAACCAATTGGAGGTCTACAGACTTTCCAATACGATTCTTCTCTTCTCCAAGGCCTCCCAATCTCAGAAGGCACGAGCTTGATTGGTACTTAGAAACGTCATACAATCTTTGGCAAAACACTCCCCATTTTAAGACACATTTTCTTCCTGGTTTGTGCGGCTCTATTTCAATACGGGAGAGCACTTAAGCAGTAACACACAACTGTCTTTGAAGATCTGCCCATTTCAATACTTAGTTGGTCATTTTTGAATAGTAACAAGTGTGTGTGCTAGTGTCCACCTCCTTCATACAGACTTTGACTATCAAACTTCCCCCGGCTTTCATACCAACGTGTAGAAAACTGGAACCAACACTACCATCCCAGTGGCAGCCTTAATGGTTGCTGTCCCTGGTTCTGAACACATTGTTTTTACTGAATAATTCTACAATGGAAATAGGACCACTTTCTTTTGTATTGCATAGCATGCGTAAGATATTGGGTGGGAAATAACAGACTTTACTCACATATTTCCAAAACTATAGACTTTAATCTACACACAATGAATTTTTGCTAATTTCAATTGCCTTGAAAACCCTTAATCTACATCTAAATAGATTGCCTTGCCAATACCCTTAACCTTGGTTTATGACATCGGTTAGGGGACAATATAGACTAGCAATTTATCATCTGTTTACTTCCCGCCTCTGTCCTCTGAGAGTGACGGTTTGACATTGTTTCTATGGACCAGAGTGTGAGGAAGTCATGAGAGAACAGACAGAGAAGGGGGAGGGGAAAGGCGGCACTTGGTGTGGGTGTTTTACAGAGCAGATGTTCTATGTTGTGGAAAAAAAAACAAGCATGTGTCAACAACAGTACATGACTGGTGTAAAACTAGGCCAGTGAGCACCCATGAATTGATGGCTTGCATTAAATAGCACATTTTATGTGTGCCTCCCAAAGTGCCGTAAGATGACCCTGTTTATTTCAGGCGTGGCGGCTCGAGCCATGGGAGGCCCTGAATGCACCGTGGGTGCTACACTGTAGCGCCATCTGAACAGCAAAAGCTATTTTTAGGATGCTCAAACACACTGGTCAAAAGGGCAAGTCGTGATATAACCATCGCTTAAGTTCAAAATAAGTATCTAGAGCAAAATATCCACTGAGGTGTATATGGAGACATTTAGTCCATGGAAAGGCAGAGCTGAGATGGGAGGTAGTTACTGATTGACCCAAGATATGACCAGTGCAAATGGATTTGACAATGGTCGTTGAAGGGATTTAAGTGCATTCTGATATTGGCTGTAAGGTGGACAAAGGGCTTTGACTTTGAAGCAGGCCAGCAGTAGTTGTTTGGGAGGAGACATTCTGTCTGGAGAGGCAGGAGAATTGATGCCAATGGGTGTGCCTTTTGTTTGGCCCTTTAAGCTGGTGGGCCCTCACGGTTCCCCTAACAGAGCCTGGAAAAAGCGGTTTCATTTCATTTATGTGACAGAGATAGAGTATGTTGAGTGTGGTATTCTCTTCAAAAGGTTAATCTAGAGTAAATCAAAGCCAACCCAGGAAGGTAATAGTTTGACGAAGAAAAATAAGAACTTGTAAAAAGCCCAAAAGGTCTTTCATATAACAAGTTTATACTTAGACGTTGAAATATGATCTTCAGAATTTCGTTTGAAGGTTATATGTTTGGTTATATATAGGTTTTCAAGACAGAAACACTCTTATTTTCTGGCACCTTTGGAATTTCTTAGATCAGTTATTACTTTTGGCATATCAATGATTTTTTGTATATATCTGTGTTTTCTTATAGGGGCAGTTTAAAAACATGCTAGTGACCAAATGGATACGTTTGATAAATTAACTAACTGTACAATAGAAAATGTTTGCAAATAATTAGGAAATTATACATTTACAAATACAAATCATTGCTTTATTCCAATCCAAATGTGTTAGGAGATGCATTGCTTGTGTATATTTTGCCTAGGATGTGGTAAGTAATTTGTCAGATGCATGTGGTCAGCAAAATTTAGGTTTACAATTCAACCAATTACAATACATCTCACAGGAAGCAAGCCATAATTAATAAACTGAAGACTTTTTTTTTTTATGGAAGCAGAGAAATCTTTCAGTATGCAAAGTTATTAAGCTGCATATACTCCCTACAAAGTCATCCTTTCAACAGTATATCCCAACAGATTTTGGGATACTAGAAATGCTTAGTCATCTATTGAAGGGAAAGGTGGGTGACAAAATATAATACTGTCCTCCGTATTCTCTCTTTCTCTCTCTCTCTCTCTCTCTCTCTCTCTCTCTCTCTCTCTCTCTCTCTCTCTCTCTCTCTCTTTCTGCTTCCATTCTACTATCAGATTGATAGGCTCTCACCAGTGCAAATGCATGGCTCACCTTCTCCTAATTTTCCTCCTTCTCGTCCTCCTCTTCTCTGTTGGGGCGGGCCGCTGATCCCGAGAGGGACACACTCTGGCGCTCCTTCAGCTGCAGTGGGTGCGTGCTGCATGCTGCACAGCAACCGCCAGACCGAACAAACAAGATTTCCCGTAAGCCCCCCGCCCCTTTGCTCTGTCTGCCCTCCCACCCCCCCAGGAAAATCTGACTGATCTTATCCGGTTAACCTTCGGGGAGGCACAGCGCATGTACATAAAACCCATCAGAGTGTGAAAGGTAGCCTCCAAAGTCAGGAGACAGACACAGGGGTGAATTTGGGTGGGGAGACAGCACGGTTTTTGGATGCAGTGTTAAGGCTTAAGGGAGGCAGAAGGATGACTTGCTACAGTGTCAGTCCAGTGGGGTTGGACACTGATATAAAAACATTGCGATAATACAGTACTGTTGAATACTGGCCAAGTAATATGTTTGTCAACATTGTAAATAAATGATGTGATGCAAACTGCTGCCTGGTGGATTCATGCACTATATTTTAGTATGTTGGAAAGCCGCTATGAAAGGGAGCAATCAAGGGCATGGGTCTTGAATGGATCAACGGGCAAAGACCAAATAACCAGATAATGAATAATAACAGATGACATAAACTTGACACGACTTCTGAAGCAGTACGAACATATTTCCTCTTTTATTTACATTCCTTTTCAAATGTTAACATTTTTCGCTATAACTCTTGATCAGGTTGGCATTTTTTTCTCATTAAAATAAATTGGCACAGGTAAAACATATGTAGACAAAAGTTTATTTACACCATACAACATGTTTGTTTTTAAATATTTTATACAGGGCTGCAGATGAGAAAGCTTGCTGGGATCCTTCAAGCAGAGTCTGCAGTATTAAAGTTGTGAAATATATTATTCATATAAAAGTGAGTATTACCTTTATTGCATTTAAAGCAATGAAGAATGTAGCTTGACAAACATTCATTTTAATATGACAGAAAAATCATCTTTGCCTCTCTTTTTTATATTATAAAGTAAAAAGTGTAGTAATGGCCAAACAGACTGTTATAAACTTTTTAAAAACCTGCATAAATATATACATTGTCCTTCCGGGTCCAGTTTTGTGAAATAAAAACTGGACCCAATGAAGCTGGGCCGACATGGCACGTAATTTGCTTTATGAGGGTTTCATCTAGAAGGGTGACCTTTTTTAGCCAATTCTTCCACAGATCTTTTGAAACACATGATGGTAAATATTGTACACCTGGCTGCACCGCACTAAGTACACTAGTGAGAATACAAAAAGTAACACTGATGTTTTTTAGTTTTTTGTTTTTTTTCTCGTCCTTTTCCTCTCATTGTCCTTAAATCGTATTGGCACATAATGTCCCTGCCATACTCGTATACTCCAGATATGTATGCCAAGGCTGTTAGAAAAGTCTGTCGCTTTTTTTTCTTCAGTGCAAAATACATCCTTTCTCCTTCTCTCCTGGTTTGCCTCTGCGGGGCTCTCCTCTTTCAGACCTCTGTTTGGAAGTCGCCCTCTTGCACGTCTAAGGGTAGGTTGACACATTTCTCCCACTCTGCCGGCGTCATCTCCAGAGAGTCCTTGGTGTCAGATTCTAGTACATTCATAGTGGCGTAGTTCTGGTACTCACAGGCTGGGTTGTAGCTCTCCCATGGGTTCTGTTTTGGCATCGCCTTGTCCTGTGAACATGGGCACAGGGAAATGCTGTTTCTAGTATGACATCCTTTGTGGCTGTACTCCCCTAGTAGTTTTTTCATGAGCATTAACTTTAGTACAGTATACTGTAGGCACTTGTCCTGAGTCCTGATGTGCTGTGTCTACGCCTCACCTACTCTTCAGCTGATTATAGTTCATAGAAAACAATGGGGCAGTGCTTTGAAAAGCATTAGGCAACAAAAGGAAATGATTGCATATTAATACGTGTGAACATGGTTAGGATTGTGCTTTCTCCAAGCCCATTGAATCTAAAGACATACATTGTGTAAGATTAAAGCCATTTTGCAATCTGAATGCTCTGTCTTTGACAGACACAAAGGGAATAGAACAAGGGAGTGAGGCTGTTCCCAATAAAGGAATACACAATGGTTACTAATATTGCCTACAGACCATTATGGTATGTCCTTCTAGGAGAAAAAATACATACCAAAAATAAAAAATAAATAAGGAGGTGGTTATCGTTTTCAACAAAAATGCCCTTGCAGCGGGTACTATGCAACAAGCGCCAAATTACATTGTGCTGTGGGGGGTGATTGAAATGTAAGTGAAAGAGGATTACATATGGCCAAAGGGCTGCTGTGGAGCTGACACTGTCTATTCACACAGGGGTGCGACTGTACTTGGTCAACGGCCCAGCTTCTATCTTCTTGACACTATGCCATTCTCAAAGGTCTGACAAAGACCTGATGAGCGTCGAAATATCTTACCACACCCTGGGCTAATAGAGACATGCAAACTAATTTGCAGGAGGGCTTGGAGGACTGCGAGAAAATGCTTGGGCCTTTGGCTTACCTATCTAATGTGGTAGAGACATTCACAAGCAAAGAATCACCCTTCAATAGAGAAGTAAAAAAACAAATAAAAAAATACTTGTGTGGAAGTTAATATTCTGCCATGCATTAATGAAATAAGGATGCCAGGGGATAAAAATCAATATACATTGATTAATGTGCATGTAAATAAGGATTGCATTAAAGCTAATGACCTTGGGATTGAATGGATGCAGTCTGTTACAGCTGGACTACAAAAGACAGTGGCCTCCATCCATCGCAGAGACTGGCCCTGTTGTGATAATGTTTTCCCTCTCAGAGAAGAGCACCCCTCACTGGCCCCCCTGCCAGCTGTTTGCTAGCCTACTAAGTACAGGAGGCTTTTCTTCCACATGGACGCATAAGATAATTACTAATTTGCTCGAGCACACTCTATGTTTCCCGAGCATGATGTTTACAACAGGGTATTTGGACGTTGTACATCCCATCTAATGGGTTGACATCCCTCCCCGATTTCCTGTTACTCACCATGCTGCCCATATTTGGTATGTCTCGAAATCGATCCAGGGTTTGAAATTTGTGATTCAGTTCCTGGAACAGCTCCATGTGTCTTTTCCTGGTGTGCATGACTTTCTGTAATGGCAAGGTTTTTTTGTTGCATTGAAAGCCAATAATGGAAATGCATCTTGCTCTCAACCCCCCACAACTCTATTACATTTGCCATTGTACAAGTACTGCAGGAATATATGCAGGCAATTCAGTGTTGGTCAAATTGGAATACATTTTGCATTTGCACATTGAGGAAGAGCCTGATTACAGTTTTTTGAGAAGGAAATGCTAAAATCCTTGCGTTTTGGATTAGTTGAGTTTTGTAAAGGGGGTTGGATTATATGCTAACTTCTTTGGGGTTTGAGCGAATACAATCATTAATTGACACCGGTGATGAAGTATGATGGGAAAGGTGAACGTGACTTTAAAGCATACAGTTTGGAAATCAACTCATGGCCAATGGATGTAGGTTATGGAGAGGGGCAACATGCGGATGAGAGGTGCTGCCCTGCACATCAGTTGACAAGCTTGCTTTTACCTTAACTACACAAAAACAACAATAAATCTTTGGTCGTGGCAAGCCTATGTTACTCCAATAAGCTTAAGTGCCACACAAAGTAGGAGTAAATCAAATGACAAAAACAAACGCAACAAAATGTTCCTTCACAGTGTGAAAAGGCTAGAGACATGCACTTTCACAAACCAACACTCTACTTACCTCAAAGTCCAGGTCAGAATATCTTGACTTTCTTCTCTGTAAGGGCAATACACGTCCAAGATTAGACAACTGGAGTTCAGCGACAACCAGGGACTGCACTATGATATGACAGCTAACAAAGGAGACCGTCACAGAAAACACCGATATCCTTCAACCAACCTCTAAGGAGCTCATGGATATCGTTGACCCCGTCTCGCTGCGTGAAAGCCCTCCGCTCTCCTCCATCTCGGCCAGGAAGTTCTTCACGGCGGTGCGAGGCTCAAAGGGCAGGTTCTGCATGTGCTCCGGGGCGCTGGGGTACTGCTGGTCCAGGTTAACGTTCATGTGCTCCATGCCGGAGGGGCTGATGTTGAACTCGGGACTGATTTTGTAGTGCATCATCCTCTCGTGGGGCATGGTGTCCATGGTGATGTTCATCTTGTTGTCCTCCTTCATGAGGGTCGACATGTTGCCCGCCCCTGAGGCTGCCGAGGAGCGTGGCATGACGATGTAGTCGGTCTCCATCATCTGGCCCTGGGGTAGGTGGCCGCTCATGTCGTGGCCGCCCATGTCCTGGTCACTCTGCCGCATGGCGTCGTCGGTGCACAGGTAGACAGTGCGGCGCATGTCTCCGGAGCTGTCGCCCATGCACGGCTCACCCATCTCACCCATCCCCATGGGCAGGTGCAGGCCCGACGGCTGCTGGATGATGACTTTGGAGATGATGTTGCCAGGCAGCGTGGAGTAGTTCAGGCCCTCGGGGCCCTTCTCGTCTTCCTCGTCGTTCAGAGAGATGCGTGACAGGGTGCCGGTGATGGTGGCGGCACGGCAAGATTCTTTGTGGAGGGCTGTGGGCCACAGGGAGGGCATAAAGGGGAAACATTGAACAATCCTACCGAGGATCGTAAACACCCCAGGTTCATTTCAACAATCATCAAAAGGCTCACAAAAAAGCATATTTTATCCCACCAACTGTAGATCAAGGTCTATACTTTGGGGCTACCTGACACACACAATTTTATTTAGGCGTGGTAGCAGACATAAGTCACTTGTGAGGCTTCACAAGGCTTCACTGAAATCCAGCCTGGTGATGATGTTTTTTCTTGCTGTTTTGTACACCCTAATGTCTTAAATAATTGACCAGTAAGAGCAAGCTACAGTCAGATATCTCTCTAGTGTGAATCCCTCTCAAACTTTTAGACAGGCCATTTTAACCTTTGCCTTCAGAGTCCAGGAGGAATCACCCAGACGATTCACAAACAACCAGCCTTGAGACATCTATCAACCCCCCATTTTTATTTCAGCCACAATGACTACAGACAAACAGTGATCAATCATACAAAAAGGAGAAGCTTGCTCTGACAATAATGATCAGTTGATTGGACAAGGGATTCCTAATTGGAAAGGACATAATAATACACAGTGTGTGAATCTGCCCAGAAGGCCCTATATTTATGGTCGTGTTGACTACAATCCCACATTTCTAAATGATCTCTCTCCTCTGCTCTGGCCTGGAGAGCAATGCTTCCGTAATAGTGGTGCATCGATGTTGGCGTCAATGTGAAGTTTAGGAATGAGACATGTGCACTGCCTCCGTCTGCAGCTGCATACATGTTCCTCTGCTGCTCGGAGAGCCTTTCCAGATGGACAGCTTTGGGCCAAAGGGGCACCTCAGCCAAATTGTCTCGCTCCTCTCTAACAAGCTGAGTTTCACCATTTTCTGAGTGATGGTCATCTTGGCCAGTCTCCGCGGATCCTTTTCCATGGGAAAGGGACCTTGAAAGGCTCTGTAGGCCCACAGTGGTAACAGTGTGATTACAGGCCAGGGGGATGCAAACACTGAGGGACAGGGCAGGGGGCTTAGTTCAAGATGCACTGATAAATCATCTGTCCAGGACAAAGTGCTATTCAGTGGTCTGGGTGGGGGATTGGAAACAGAGCGGGCTCCAGGATGGAGCCTTCGCCAGACAGATGCAGCTGATACAGTAGCTGGCCATTTAGGGGAACAGATGAGCTAGTTACTTTCCTGGCCATGGAGGAGAACGTTGTTTTTAAGTAACAGCCCTATGTTGTCTTCTGTCGTGAATCCTTGAAATACAAGCCAATTATTCAAGCGGACAAAAGGTAGGTAACATATGCAATAGCCCACGGCTAGGGTATATGTAAGATCAATTTTTACATAGAATATTATGATCACACTAGTTTTTGCATCAGAAAGGTGTTCCACTGCTGATCAGTTCACAAAATGGGACTCTCTATTTCCCTCATTCCAATACGCTCAATCCAGTCGACTAAGAGATCAAACAGTAAGTCACACAGAAGGAAAAAAACAAGATGCCCATTGTACTTTATGTAACAAAGAAGCACAGGTACATTTAAGACGCACCATTGTTATTCAAAGTCACACCTATTTTAGCAGGCGACCAGAAATCCGCTCCCTGTATGCTCTGAATACAGCAATGAGCTAAATCTCACACATAAAGCAAAGCTTAGTCTACCACCTTGCTTTTCACTGCTGCTTTGTTCCTTTTTCACATCAATTGTGCTGTTTTGAGGTCCTGAGTCTAACTCCATTGGGTATTTGTGGTAGTTATGCAACCTGAGCTATTTTCGCTGTCTAGTCCCATCTGGGGTTTTAAACGAGAGGTAATCGGGGCCTTTGTAATAGGACACAATCTGTTTCTTACCTGATCGGCATGCGATGTCCACGTCCTTCTCAAAATCGGTCTGTGGGTTCAAAGCAAACCAAGATTTATACATACATAGATAAAAAAGTGATATATAGTTTTACTGCAGACCATAAAACGACATAAGAAACATGTCAATTGCTTTATTACATGTCAATTATATTTAGTTACTTAAAATGATTCTTTTTGAAAAGGGAAGCGATTTGAGAGCTTCTATTGCTTCTTCCTATTTGAGTGGACAACTGCCAAATTAATAGCCCCATTTTTTTCTCTGCTCCATTCCAGCATTATATCAATTAGACCTCCTTGCAAACGTGCAGTGGCAGTAGTAAAACTGTGGCTGGGAGATAACCACACTCTACCTAATGATGGTATTGAACTGTAGGGCTCTGATGCTATTGTACCACAATGAGAATGATTTCAATCGGGAGGATATTACAATGCTAATGGTGGTTCATTGCTATGATGAGCCAGTGGCAATGTGCTAGATCAAGAGATTGGTGCCCTATCTCAAAGGTCACTCACAGACCCGTCTGCTCTAATCTGTGAAGGGGGCTTGGGAGATGAAAAAGATGCATGGCTAGGCAGAGAAATAACTTAACTCACACAGAAACAGAGGCAGGGAGCTCAGGGCTTTACAAAACCAACGAAAATTGATGTAATTTATTACAAGGGGCCTAGCATCTGCACTGCCTGTAAATGCTGATTAACCAAAGCGCTATTTAGAAAATGAGAGACCCCAGGGAAACAATTCCATATCAAGCAGACACCATATTTAAGGGCTAATAATGCAATTTGGCAAATTGCAATAAGAGCATAATGCTAAAATTGGGGTCAAGAGAGGACACAAACTGTGTAGGTCTATCATCAATAACCAAGTAACACGATCTAACGTGGCATGCTATCACAAGGTGTCCAGTAGTTCTTCACGCTAAAGTACATCTTTACATTTTGTTTGTGTCTTTTTTGTCTTCTACTTCTTTTTTTCTTTGCCTTCTTGTCTTCAATTGAGCCTACCATGATCTGAGCGTGGCCATTTGGGAAGGTTCCTGTGGCATCAGCGTTTATTGGGTCTTGACAGTTTCTAAGGCGACATCTGAAAGCATCTTGGACCTTAGGATAAAAAAAGAGTGGGTCATTTACAAATACACCGCTGCCCAAACTGTCAATTACGTATCCTGTTTCTAGGTCTGACCATTCAGGTGATAAAAAGCTGCTGGGGAGACATTAGACCAAAACCATTCCCGATGAACTGACTTTATCATGTTGACCTAGCATTAAGCTGATTCTGGCCATATCTGCTAGAGAAGGGGCCAGTTCAATGGATGGGGGACAGAATAGGAAAAATATCCGGAGTTAATCTAGGTCTTGGGCACTCTGATTCCTAGTCCCTTTAATAAAGGGCCAGGTCAACGGGAAACAGACTTTGACTTAGGCTGGGGTTGAATGGAGGCTGCTAAAAAGTGTGGGTAAGAGGTTTTGGCCCTTGAAAAGAGAAGGCTCCCCCTCCCGACTGTACCTCTCTCCTCAGGATGCAGTGCACCATGACAATGACGAAGCCCTGCAGCGAGTCAAAGACGGCAAAGAGGATCTGGAACAGGATGGAGCGCTTGTCCGTCATGGCCAGCACTGCCGACATCCAGGTCAGCGCCAGCAGGGGCAGGACCACACAGGAGCTCCACAGAGAGGCCCTGGGAGAAAATCGGGAAGGGGGTGGCAGGGAGGATGGAGAATACCCCAATGTAAAGTTTGGCACTACTGACTGAGACACATCAAATTTCGTTCCGCCTTTTCCCCTCCAAAACACCTACAGCCTTTTGAGCATGCATGATTAACATTTTTCGGCTCGCTCAAGTTGAGTAGAGGATGCACCAGCCGTAGACCCTGTGAGGAAGGCTCCGTGTCCAGGAGAAAAGGACGTGTCCCTGTGGCGAGGAGACAGTGCCCGCAGGTAGATCCGCCGTGCTGTGGGATAACTGGGTCGCTATTCCCGTGGCTCACCGTGAGCAAACCTCTCCCAGGGGAGGAGGACACACCGTACATACATAGGCGCCCTGCTGCATAATCTTATTGATCCACCCAGGCGTCCCACACCACTTACATCGCATTGCTGGCTGTAGTTGCTGATAGAGCAGTTGTTGATACAACGCCACATTTGGCACACTTGAGAGTTAATCCTGTATGCGGCTCACTCATCTGTCTGTAGGGGACAGAGAAAAAAAAAAAAAGAAAAGCACAAAGACAACATGGCCTTAGCACCACCATCTCGACTTTCTTCATCATATTAGCCACAGCAGACACTGCCAATGCGTGGGTGTTTTAAGGGGTTTCATCTTGGACTGAATCTGCCAAAAGCAGACACTGTCCCATCTCTCCCCAGAGAGATGTGGCCTCTTTATATTTATGCTGCTAATTTCCCCTCAACGGTGGTAGTAAAATGGTGGCTCATCTCAATACGGAAAACAGATGCAAAATATCTATATACATATATATGTGTATGTGTATATGGTGCAGCTACGAGCAGCAATACACAGTGCGTGAAATAGGAAGAAAAAAGTAGGGCACTGACAAGGGTGTCACCATTATGTTGGCATGGGTGCTCTCATACCCTGCTCGATGCTTCAGTTTCTTCTCTAGGATACCATCCCTAGAGACGAGCTTGTTGAACACTAGGATGCCAATCACCATGTTGACCTGTCAACGGAGAGTGACGTTAATTTCATGTTCTTTTTTTTTTGATAATGTACACATAGTAACAGAGCCAGAAATTCATTTGAAATAGGTGTATATGTTGTTGTTGGGCCTTGTTCTTGTATTTGCAGAGTTGGCTGAGCTCTAACCTCTGGGCTTGGTGCTGCCATTTCATCGCTAAGACATTTCAAGCCATTCGTCAGACACGCCCAGCGCACTCAAGCCTGCTCGACAACAGCCTTGAGGGAGGCTCTCTCCAACCCCAATTGCTTGTCTCTTCAAAGCCTATTTATCTGCTATTTAACAGCATCTATGGACCTCTATGTAAACTGGGACTGACTTCATGTTTCACTGAGCTAGGTGTATCACTGGTGTTTCAGTTAACAAAACTTTTAGTGACATGAAGTATGATCCTCATAGCGGATTGATGGATGGATTGATTCAAATATTCAACCTAAAATACAGTACAGGTTCCTGGCCATGGGAATAATTTATATTTTTTCGCACTAACAAATATACGCAAAAATATCTAGACCGAAAATACATGCACATTTGTCATTGCAAAAGAGCACAGAAAACACTATAAACTAGCTGTCAACTGAAAATGTGAAACTTACCAGAACCACTGCGGCCGCTGGCCCAACAAAGGCATATAGGAGACCTCCCTCCAAAGACAACCAGCAGCTGCAGTGAAAAGAAGAGAACCCAGTTAACTCTCTGCACAAAATTAACACCCGGCAACAAATTAATGGCGCACAGCAGCATACAGTTGTATTATCCTCAAGTATCAAGGGAGCCCTACCATATGCTGTGGTTCTACTTGAAAACGTTTTACAGGGGGAATAAAATGCTAAGAGAGTTTAAAGCATTGTGTATGCATTGCTACCCAGCAAGGAAACAACTCATGTGAAATTGGGGTCTTGTCACAATTCCCGAAATGCCGCAAGACTGTTTTGAAATGTGATAGGGTTTGTGCCAGGCTGAGGTCGAATCTCATTCATTCAGCTCAGTGGGTAGAAACCTACTATAACTTAAAGATTTGACAAAGATCTACTGTTGTAACGAGGTGTGTTGAGGAACATTTTATTGGGTTGCAGCAGGATGGTGTTACTATCTATGAGAAAGTATTCTAGGGCTAAAATAAAACAATGGATACATTGTCATAACAGGAAAATAATCAAAAGGAGCTAGGAGGGTAGTGAAAACCACGTACTATTGAGGTGTTCCATAGCCTTTGGCTTTTGTGAATCCCATTGAAATGGCAACAACCAACGCTGGTAATCCTAAAGAAACAGAAAAAAAGACCATGGAGTTCAATAATCACAAGACTACGTTTTCATTAAAAAAAATTGCGGTATTGTGTAACGTTTAGACAGCAACACGTGAGAACCAATGGATTCCAGTCTTTCTTCACGAGCAATATGCTGCCCCGATATGGATTTATGTTGTGGATTGTTGCATTCAATCCTGGCAGGAGTGTGCTTGGAATATTAACACCTTGCCTCTCGGAAAAGGGACAGGCAGGATGTATTGATGCAATCAGTTTGCTTGAGGCACAAGGCGAGGACCCTGTGGTCATCCCGTGGCTCTCTCAGCATTGAGGGGCTAAAGGGCTCCTAATGTACAAAGCCCCAGCATAAATCACCAGAGATGCAACTCGCTTTACATCACAGACACACCCACTAACCATTGGCGCGGTGCTAAGCACGAACCATGTCCCAGGCAGCTAGCTAGTGTACAGACTGTGCTCTGTGCTCGAGTATGTAGCCTATCAGATTGGTCATAATCTACTGGGTTATATTCATTCAGGACCTCCTGTCATTGGCTTTTCCCCCTAGCTTATTCATTAGACAGTATATAGCTGTTTTCTGTAAAGAATAATACATACGCTGGGTTTTCTGTAAAAATTGTACTGACACATCGAATTGGATCATGTCATCATACAGATGCTACAATGCATTTGCCTTTTTCTCAGTTTGCTGCTTGGTAACCATTGGGGCTAGTCAGTTGACTGCTTGGGTGGAGACAGCTTTGCTACCATACGCTGTTAAAAAGATTTATCAATACGATTTACATAGTGTAAAACATTGCACTTTATATTCATAGCAATAGACAGTCTGGCTTTTAGAAGGTACTCTGTCCTGTTCTCTCAGGTTCACAAGGATTGTTATCTTTACTAAACACATTGCTAATATAATGTGCCTACAATGTACACGTAGTCTATTTCAGATTTATATAAAACTTTACTGCAGGTTTTACCTCCATGTAAGAATATATTTCCTTTTCCACCATGCAGAGACACTGCAATGACTAAGAGCCTTGTTTGTTGCTAGGTAACAAGAGGAGCTAGTGTGGTCTCCTTTGTAATCAAATGGTTTTATAAGAGATTTCTGAAGTATGCCTAAGTAAGAGTTCTTTCAGGACTCAGCATTTCACTTCTCAGCTTATCAATTAGTTTGCATGGATCTTTGTTTAAAGATGAGACCTCAATCACAAACTCTATCCAGCCGTAGTGCACATTTTGACACATGTCAAACTCTTTCACCAACAGTTATGCAAACGCACGGCACAGAGTAATTCACCGTGTTCCTATCGTTATGTAAGGTTAAAAAATAAAGAAAGATAAAAGAAGATTTAGGAACAAATCTTATGTTATGTTCTATGCATCTTAGTAACAGTTACAGCCCAAACACTGCTAATTTTCGCATGACAACATCACAAAATGGGCTCGTTTAATGCCCATTCATCGCCCATATTGCCGTTGTCAGCTTGCTTGGGGACAGCCCAACCAGTCAGTCTCCCCACTGCCCAGGGTCAGTCTATTTACAGAACCCCCGAGAGTTTGACGGGAACACAAAGCACCGCAACAGGGAACCTGTCAGGAGGAGTACACAACCGAGATAGAGAGAGAGAGGACGTGAAGGAGGAGGGAAAGATGCTCAGAGAGAGAGAGAGAGAGAGAGATACGGTGACGTGGGAAGAGAGGCCCCCGGTGAGAAAGCACAGAGTGTGAAAGGGTCTGGGGAGGGACCAAGCCGTGACAGAGATTGAGAAGTCGTGGTGCTCACCCCAGCCCAGACAAAGAAAGCGCTTGCGGATCAGCCTGGTGCGAACCTTCCCCGTCACGGCCATGTAGGACTGCCAGGCCTCCGTCAGAACCCAGCAAAAGGACGCCAGGAAGAAGAAGTGCAGGAAGGCTGTCGTCATGGTGCACACGCCCTGGGGAAATATGGAGACCAACAAAAATACAAAATGAGCAATTCATTTA
Source organism: Aplochiton taeniatus (assembly GCA_017639675.1). Lineage (NCBI taxonomy): Eukaryota > Metazoa > Chordata > Actinopteri > Galaxiiformes > Galaxiidae > Aplochiton > Aplochiton taeniatus. The sequence goes on from CM030184.1 coordinate 9,278,690, forward strand.
GATTCAGAAAATAGTTTACGCATTTGCCACGAAACACTGCAGTGGGTAACAGCTGATCAAGGAAAGCACATTAGAATGTTAACTAAACGCGTAAATATCAGCACAAATATGAGTAACATCACATGACACCCTCATCTACATTAAGAAATGACTGCACGTAGCAAGTGTGATTGTCCATATGCTTTGGGAAATTCCACCCAAAAGAGCAAGTTGGTTATCTATGGAGCTGTACGAGACGAATAAGCTAATGGACTCCTGTTCAGTAAGAAAAACATGAGCGTCAGCTTGAATCACATGACTGCAGCAACAGGAGTGGAATAAACCAGTGATCGCGCCAGGGCAGAGCGACACGGGAAGACGTGGCGACGCAGCGGAACGCTGCCCTGGCCTCCATTAATATGCTGGGCGGAACACTGGGGGACACATGAGCAAGGGTCAAGTGTTTGAGACAGGGAGGAATTGTATGAAGCCCAATTGCTAATACAGAACAATCCCGAAACCGGTAGGTTATGGGAAGGGGCAGTGCATTGGGAAATGACAACATAAGGGGACCCTGTCTGTATGGCTTGTCCATCACAGTCCCCGTAAAGAGCGCCGTCTCCATTCTGGTGTGTGGAAGAGGATTAGATGATTAAAAAACCTCCTTATGAATGTCGTCAATGTGAACTGTCACTTACGGTGCGCGTGCAGGGATTCAATGTGTCAGGTTGTGCCCTCTGATTATTTGCGGCGTGAAGCCGCTTTAATCTGAGTGTTCACACACAAAGAAGAAACCAAGGATTGGAGCAGCTCATGCCAGGACGTCCGCAGTCTCCTCTCATGCTCCACAATCCCCACTGTGATAAAACTCAGTGAGCTAATCTATTCCATGTAACGTCAGTGGAATTCAACGGGGAGAATGGTGCCGTGTTAGCAGGGTGTGAAATAGGAACCGCTGTTTACCGACCGCCGGGAGGGATTCTAATGAGGGTGAGTCTGGGTGGGTGGATTCACTTAGCACGTGTTTCCACTCTGAGGGCGTGCATGCACACTCACTGCCTCGCATTACCTCGCATGGAATCCCTTTTTGAACTCTGCAAATAGGGTAAACTGCATTATAGTTGAACGCAGACAGATCAACACATGTTCAGATTTCCCTATGCCGCAACCCCGGCCTGAATTAATGCACTGCACATTACTCTAGTCAGTAAACTACAATTATGACAGCCTTTTAAGCCCCAGGAACAGAGGTATCTAGGTTGATGATGCTGCCAATCCAATATTTAAGGCTGCTGATACAAATTGTGTTTCAGCAAACAAGCTTCATTATACAGTGTAAATCCTTAAGGTGTTTGCGTTTGAGGAACATGGTATACATAAGCAACCTGTCTTAAAGATTCTTTATTGTAGATGTATTTTTCCAATTTCCAGTTACTTAATCAAGTTAACTGTGAAAGGTCAAATTCTTAGACTTAAACAAGAACACTTAAGCTGCTTAAATTAAATAAGGTTTACTGCATCAACATACCCTTCATTTAAAAAAACAATTGGATAAAAACTGCAAACGTTTAATGGTCCCATGAGGCACAATGTTTGACTCTCTGACATTCTAATGCTGCTAGCACAGCAATCTTGAAGGAAAATGGACGCATCAAAGCACACATGAAGCCTCCCAAGACGTCACTGCCATCTGCCCATGTGGTAATTACTGATACTAACACCACAGAGCGTACACTGGACACACACACACACACAACAACAAAAAGCAGTAACAATTATCATTGTGTCTATTCGCAGTATAGTGGTTTGTTTTCCAATGAAGGGCTCTAACTAACATTTAAAAACAAACTTTTTACATTCACTGACTAGTATGATGCACCCTAAGTCTCAATTTGAAACTTTTGAGACGTAACATATACTGCCACCAACCAAATTCTCAGAAATCTGTAAAAGATGAAAGAATGTGAAAATAATGGGTGATGAGGTCTTTGAAGGAGACAAATTAATTAAAGGTTTTGAGCAGGGCAGTAGAATGTTGGAAATCTATTGGAGGCTGAAGAGCTAATAAGCAGGAAAGAAACCCACGTCCACTTCGGTGACCCATGCGATATGATAGCAGCCACATTATTGGCATATTTGAAACTTAATAGAAGGGAAAATCGACAAATCGACCCGGGCTGGTCAACATGGCGGGTTCACTTATTTAGCAAACTTTCCATATCCTGCCTATGTACGGTGTAGAGCTAGTTTCACAGACAGCCAGCTATTAGCTATAGCTAACCATTGAGAATTGTTACAATACTGCAGCAAAACGACAATCTGAATATATGGATGGGTGGGTGGATGGATGGGGGAGTCAGAGGTACTAAGACACGTTTGAGAGCCACAATGCATGCTGCCCTTTAGAGAGGCAAATTGCCGGTAGATGTTGAGCTCACTGTGACAGTAACCATGGAAACAGAGGAAGTGAGGACAGGACCACATTAAACCATTGCAGGACTGACGTAGAGAGACTAGAAGGTAGGAGAGGGGGTGGAAGGGGGTGGGCTAGAAGCCAATTCAATAATGGGGAGTGCAAATGAAAGGGCTCGATCAGCTTGGTCAAGCTGGACATTACAGCTGAGGGGCCATTTTAGCAACAGTGCCAAGGAGAGAATGTGTGCCTTAAAAGACATGGTTGAAAGCGCCGTATTAACTAGACAATCTGCATTAAGCCTTACTTGTTTCAAATATCCTCTCATCCTTGACCATTCTGTTAACTTTCTGATTCTTTCCCACCTAGCCTAGCAATCTTCTGCCCAACCCTCCCCATTTCCTCTTCATGTGAAATGATCCCAGGTGTTTATGTAAGAGTCTAGTAAGTGAGATAGAGATTCACAGCTATCCGACTTATCCGACTTGTACCATCCATGCCTAGCGTAGAGACGACAGTGTTAGAGTATTGAATTATCAATGCAAAGCCAAAAGCAGGCGTTGTCTGGCACTGCTTGCTGGTTGTAGAGGCCGGGCTGTGGGCGAGAGAGAGAGGAGTGAGGGAGTGGGAGGATTGGGGAATGCGCATGCAAGGTGAAACAGGGCAGAGGCTAAGGTTGAGTTGTCCTCATTAGTTAAAGCTGGCAGGGCTTTGAGTGTTGCAGGACTTCAGAGGAGGGGTGTGGAAGAGTGCTCTCCCCACCTCATTACATCTCAAGGAACCTTGTTAAGGGCTGCGCTTCTCTCCGTGAATAACAAACAAACACTCCTTGGGGAGGAGTTTATTAGCGACTGGGTTAGTGACGGATAGTTTCGTCAGAGTTCAATGGCGAGAAATGCCTTCAGACTTCCTTCCGCAAGTTATTATGGTAAACAGTATGTGCGTACTACCTGCGAAGCACCTGCTTTCATGTTAATCCACTTACCTGTACCGGCCTCCATTTGTTTTGTTGCAATATCCCAGTGCATAAACCTTTTAGTCACACTGTCAGATCTAATATAAGCAATTTCTCTTTGCAGAGGAGTACTCATTTTTAGGTATAGGTGTACTTTCCTACCCACTGCTACACAAAGCACTCTGATCACAGTGTTGTGAGCTAAGTACTTGTTTCTCTCTCATGAGTATGAGTAATACGCTGGAATTGTGTTGAGACATAAAACTTCGTGCCATCGCTTGGCAATTTGAATTAAAACAACGCAAACACAAGAGTAAAATATTTATGCAACAACAATAAGCTTGAATCAGGCAAAGAGCCAATCACGTACCAAATTGGAAAGTCCCTTTTAGTTCAAATTGTAATAATTAACAATATTCTAAGGAAACATGATTCATGTTAACAAATAAGAACACAAACTGATCTCTGGCATGCAATTCATTTGACACACAGAACTAGAATGGATTAAGTAAAACGTGGCTGGAGTACAATAAATCCCACACCTTGCATTCGATGCCAAAAGCACCAAATGTTTTTTGGTGGCATGCTACATACCGCAAGCAAAAAGGCACTGCAACTGCATAGATTGGATACATATAAAAAGCCCATACTTTGGTGTAATTTCAGTAAGAGTACCTAATCTTCCCAAGGTCCCAGGCTAGTAAAACAACAACAATTTAGAGCAACTGGCCAGAGCCAGCCATTACACGTTCACGGCACCATTTAATAGTGCTTTGGGTAAAGCTAATACATTGACTGTTCATTGGTAGAGTTCAATGGGGTAGAATAGGCTAACTCCGGTTGTCAGCTTTCTCAGTCTACCCTTCCAGGCAACCCAGACTGTTCTGGCCCCTTGTCGTTTGTTTGTATTTCACTTGCCATTACCAAGCTAATCAAAGACAGAGGACAAAACAGAGGCCCAGACATGCAAAGGCGACTTGCTGACTCTAAACTCCCAAAGGACACCTTGACAACAAAGAGATGATTTCCATTAGTCAACAAACAACCCTGGATTCACAGACAGTGGAACCAATTATACGTGCTGCGCCTTGCGGGACAGAGAGGTAGAAAGACATGCAGGCAGTGTGAGGTAGGGTGGCAATTAAACCCACACAGGGACCATGCTTTGCTTCCTCTGCTAGCCGAACATGCAAACACAGGCCTCTCAAACAGCTGACATATTACTCAAATATTGTAATACCAGTAGAGATAAAGAAAAGGAGGGAAGAGCTAATAATAAACCTATTGCTCTGGAAGCCTTAGCTACAGCACCATGGAGACGGGAGGGATGGAGCAGCCTATCACTGAGGAGATCCATTCAGCTACAATGCAGTTCTCCATTGGTTTCCCTTAAGCCCGGCAAGTCTCACCTTCTTCAAAGTGCATGAAAATCAAGGCGGGGAGGAGTGTGAGACCAGGGTGACCAGTTTGCCACATTCTCAATGATTGGCAAATAATCGCTTGTCTAATCAGGATTGGAGACATGAGCGAGTTGAAATGCCATGCCATCACTCATCGCGAGACGCTAGTGCGAGTAGCCTAGCAATCTTCTGCCTGATGTGGCCCACGGAGGATACATCCGTTAGGGCTTTGCTTTCATCAGAAGTTTGAAGTCTCTTGAAAATCTGAGATTAGTGGCGCAGCCGCTACGAGAACCACTAAAGCATGTATTCAGCCTCTCTCGGAGGTTTCCGATTTTTACGGAAGAAAGAGAGTACCCAGTAAATAACCCTTCTGGAATTCAAGAGACCAAGTTTATTTAGGGTCAAAAACGTAAAGAGTCCGTGTGCTTCCATGGTGGTAAAGTGGTCATCATCAATGACGGAAGAGGATGACAAGGTTCCTGATTGTGAGTGACAGGCCTTCAAATCAACTTAGCATTAGGACTGGCCTGGGGCTTCAGGCACCCATTGCCCTGGACAGCATGTGAACTGCATGAGACACCAGCAAACCACTAGCAAAGACAAACTGTATCCCTCTACTGCTAGAAACATCATTTGAAGGGCTTTTGTAAAGAGTCCTTTTTACATACATTTTATGGAGCAATATATTATTGAGTACGTTTATTGTCAGGGTACCTGCCTATATGTGCATCACACCACAGTAGCCTAAAACACCTTGTATGGCAAACAACCATGCCGGCATGCAGGCTAAGCATAAAAACGATAGGATTGTCAACAAGATTTTTCAAATGAGTTAAAACAATAGAGCAGCTTTGAATCCTTTTTTCTGCTACTGCAGACACACAAAAGAAAAAAAGATCTCTACAATAGCTACATGTGGCAGTGTACGGCAGGATACGTGCTGCTCTCTGTACGGATCATATACGGCCATGCCTACAGTATAAGATTCAAAGTCCACAGAATTGGGCAGTGTGTCATTCCGTAATGCTGCCAACCCATTGAGGAGGTGGCATCCATGCGGGGGGCTCGTAAATCACATATAGACTCTGCCAAACAATCTTTTACATTAGCCTCTTGTTTGTGTCCACAAGCCAGTGTCACCGTGTCAGAGACAGTACGCAATGAATATGAATTGTGTCAAGACAATTGTTTTACCTCATTACAGAAGATGGCCTTTCATATTCGCTCCAACAGCTTCTCTAAGTATGTCAGACCTGAAGATGATTTGCATGAAACCATCCTAATAATACAACCATAGAATATCTACATGATTTTCACATGGTATCTTTGCTCAGTAATGCATAAAATAAGCTCACCTCCAATATTATCTAACAAGCTTCCACAGAGGGTACAACTGCACATTATGTTTGTAAATTGTTAGTGATTGCTGCACCATTTCTTCGGTCTAGTTCAATCTAAAGACAACATCACTATTTCATCGTAAAATTATTTGATCATCCTCTTTCTTCCTTCCCTTTCATCTGTTTTATAGCCTCTCCCTTTTAATTGGGCTTTAAGACCAGTGTTGTTTCTAAGCCAACAGAGTGAGTTTACTGTATTCCGTTTCCCTGTAAAATGAAGGTGGCCCTTGAGATGCGACCTTGATGTATCTGAATGGAAAACTGTCCTCTAAATAAAGCAATGGACTACATTCAATTGAGTCATCACAAGCTAACAAGATGATAAGAATCCCTCAAATTTACATCAGGAAGGAAGTGTCTCGTGACGTTGAGCTTCCTTGAAAACAATTGTTAGTTATTTCTTAGGAGAGCAAATCATCAAGAATTATTGTTAACAATATATTAAAGCAGAGTTCTACGAGGGAACGTTAGAAAAAGGAACAACGCAGAGTGTCTATAATCTGGCACTTATTTCGATTACATTTTTTTCCAATACTAGCAAAGGGAGGTGTCAGGTGAATCACACTGCAATCAATAAGTTACTGTTTCCAGGATATCAGACCTTTTTCTGACAGAGACTTTGGACGGAGTTCTCATTGTAAAGCATTATGGAATTCCCTTGAGGCATAAGATAGTCCAAATAGCACGTATTCTGTGCAAGGCATGTCTCTTTGCATGTGTAAGTGGCATTAGCCAGGCACCCACTCCAAATAGTTAACTAACCCAGGATAGTCTGTCAAAACAGCTTGCCACACAATGTGGTGTTAAATCACTGTAGCTCCAGCTTCATACAGGAGAGAGTATTTATATCACACTGCATTTAGACTTCCAGGGTGTGAATCAGGTGCCCCGCACCTACATCATGCATGGCAGTCGTTAAATATTCACCAGCGTCATTTGGACAAAAGACAAACAAAACTCTCTCCAAAATCACTTGGCTACATGTTTCAGCCACAGATTCCACTCAAGCACTGCCTTACAATTCAACAGGTAAATAAATGATCTGAACAGGTAGAGTATCGCTACTGGTCACTCACCGCATTGTGGGTCTGTGTTTGTCCAACCAGGATCAGTATGTTGGAGCAGATGATTGACAAGCAGAAGTTGATAAGGATGATAGACCGTTCAGACCGGATATATCTGAAAGAAATAAAAGACAAATCTGCAATTCCAAAATGTACCTCTTGCCACTAGTTTAGTATATTGCACATGACAGTTATACCAGCGAAAAGGTTGGTTTGTGCCTTTACTGTATGCCAAATAATGTTTGTGAATACATACTTTCCACCTGTTAAAACTCCAACACACGTAATAATTCTATTTAATGCCCAGAAGTATTTTTATGATGTTACTTATGTTTCTTTGGAAGTCACTTGGCTGTACTTACCTCCAGAGCACAGCATAGACCACCGCCAATGTGATCAAGGCCAGACAAGAAAGGCCACAGCCAATTATCAATGTCACAGATGGGACCCCTGAGTACTCCATAGTCTGTGGGCCACAGATAGAGCTCAAAAAGTAAGTGGAGGACTTTCACAATATATATGTGTTTCTTTCTGATAATATGTTTAAAGTTTTTTATACACATTAGATTATATACATCATAGACTAAAATAATTGAATCCTTTTCAACTCAATTCAATTAATCTTTTTTTTCCTGATGTCATAGCACCTAAACTGATATTTTATATATTTTAGTTGGGTTCATAAACACTGTTGACTGTGCAATTAAGGTCAGTAAACCTCATTACCTTTTCAAAAACTTTCTGCATTTCAATCTTCATCTATTTTAGACTATTACAACACAATGTTTCACTTCACTGGAATGCATCCATGGACTTCCCAATCTCTCTCTCTCTCTCACACACACACACACACACACACACACATACACACACACATACACACACACACACACACACACACACACAAACACACACACACACACACACACACACACACACACACCAACAAGCACAAATACATACACCTTTATCAAATCTGACAATCAAAGTTAAGAATAATCAGATATCAGAAGCAAGCTCTGAAAGCATGGTACATCGATTGAAAGGCTTTCCATAACATGCGCACATTTTACCGACAGTATGTAGCATTTATCAAATCAATACTTACTATTTCTCTTGGTAGCTGAGCCAAAATGGCGAAGGTAGATACACGATCACATAAGCATTTAGTATGGGATGCATCTGTAAGCACTGTTTTACATCCTTTTGCGGACCAGGTTCCCCAGGAGTCGTTCCTATAAGAAGAGGGATATTAATTCCAGTGATACTTCAAACGCATCTTGCTTTGAGTAATTCGTTTATATTGTATCCAAAACGGTGTAATATATTCAACAAACTTAAATAAATGCACGGCAAAATGCTAAACCATCACAGCTTTTTTAGGCTACAATAAGCATTCAGCTCTACCACAGAAAAAAGGTTGTGAGACAGAGGAGGGGAGGGAGGGGGGACGGGACGCACGGAGCTGTCCAAACCAGACTGGTGCTGATTGATTACATTTTTCTCTACATATATCGTTAGATATCAGCTATAAAGATACAATATATAGGCCTAGTCGTATTTGGAAAAGATCGCTATGAATATGATTGAGAATATAGCCTACCGGTATTATCCTCTGTTGAATTTGGAATCGCCTGTTTATTTTCCTACCGGCTCTTCCTTTTTCCAAAGGCTTTTATCCTGGGATTTTTTATATTTTTCGTTGATCTTGATTTCTAATTTGTAGTAATTAGCAGCTTTTGGATGCTTCCTAAGGGGAATTTTTACCCTGGAAACGGCGGACAGCATCAGATTGATACTCTGTTCGTTTCTGTTGGTGCAAGCCCGAAGAGAGGGTTGCTCAGAAATTGAGGAAACATTTATTTTTTCCGACTATCTGTTGAACTCATTTGTCGACACGACAGTGTTTTCGACAACCTTGTTACATTTATTTTAGTCTATACTAAATGTTAACTACAGCGTCAATTTTGAGTTATATAAACAAATAGCCAAAATACCACAGCAGAATACCACCCCATGAAAACGTTGCAAATGGTTGCAGCCAGATACTACCTTACACCACACTAGCAGGTAGGCTAAAAAGAAAGAGCGTCTGCTTCTTTTGATTTGTCTCCTTTCATTTTTAAATCCTTATACATTTTTCCAAAGCAAAGATGCTCAAATAGTATTATCATAAAATAAAATTCATAGCCTATGGAAGAAGTGTCAAGTTCGTTTTTCAACGAATAATATCTTCTTGGAGTTAGTGAATTTAAATACACCTACTCATAACTTAAAAAAATATATTGGAACTAGTGAATTCTTGAAGATGTGATAGCACATAGCACCTCTCTTTCTTATATAACACACAAAACATAGCGAAAGAAAGATTACTAGATATACACTCACACATACAAAAAGACAGAGAAATTGGGATTTTACCATCATAATACCCAATTACTGTCATATAAAAAAAAAAACATGCAAAGAATGATGCAATTGTGTTTGCATTTATACATTTCAGATGATTTCCATAAGCGGTTTTAAAAAAGCACCTGCCTGGTCATGCTTTGGCCAACAGGTTATTCAGACAAAGTTTGGAATCAATCTTTCTTTAATTCAACAACTTGAGGTAGAGAATATACCCGAACCCTTCTAGCAAGTTCCGGTATTACTCACATATTAAAGGCCTATTCATCATATTCAGTTTTTGCAGTTCCCCAACCAAACGCAACATACATTTTGTCTTGATTATGGAGAACACAGAGAATTGCCAACCTTTTTATCAACTCATTCAACAAGCCTGATAATTGGCACAATTATACTGCTGTTTAAGAAGTAATAATTGAGATGACTACAAAGTTAGTACAGCAAAGGCTGCTAATTGAGCAAAGTATTGCAGGGGAAAATGCACTGCAGAAAAAAAAAGCCAAACAGGATAATTTGTTACTTACCACGTACATTAACACTGACACAAAATGATGACAACAATTATAAACCCAAGTAAGTGGGTGAGTTTGAGACCTAGAATCTGAATATTTAACAATTCATATACCTTTTGGTAGACATGCAGAAAAGTCAATCACACATTTCTAAATATGGTTGGCATAGGCGTTAAGTAAAGGTCTCTTCTCAGTTTCAGTTCCCCTGAAAATATAATTGTGCACATTATAAAATATTGACAGGTTTGATGACTTCCAAAAACGTTGGAGTACCATTTTAATATTCCATTGGTCTCGTAAAGGATCCCTTACCGTCCACTAAGACTAGAGTCAATGAGAAACTACTTCTAAAAGTCCCAGTTAGCATAGAAATTGCGTAAATTCTCCCTTGTGGTAAATGGCACATGTACTGAAGATGTACTGTAGGAATAGCCTTGAGATAAAACAAACTTCTACCATATCTGGGTAAAACATGATTTTGATTCACAATAACTCTCAGTTTTAATCGACTTTGAAATGAGAAAGGAGTTTGGGGGAAATTAAGTTGAGGCATTTTGTGTGGGGTTCTATGAGAGATTTTCATTCCGTTTTCAACTATTGCATGTCTCTGTAGTGTAGAAAAACTTCCAAACTTCCTATCAACAAAGTGTTTACTCTTATGTGCAGCTGAAAGCAATGCAAACACAATAAGGAGAGAGGATAAAGCTGGTCTCGGTTAGCAAGTAACCATTAGGTTGCTCTGAAATCGCTCCCTGTGTGGCAGTGTGGTAATTGACAACTCCTTGCTCTTCAGTCAATATTCACCCTATTCTGTCAGCAAATAATGACAGTTTGTACTGCTGCCATTTAGAATTGGACACCTGAACTGAAGAGACTGACCATTATATGCATCTAAACTGCAGTTCAGTAAGACCCTAATATGTGCACTACACAATTCTAATGGTTGATGTTTGAGAAGTAAGTGAGACAAATAAGGCATCACCTGCCTCATATCATTTAGATAGATCCACAGCATAAGTTAGTTTGAGAACTGCAGCCAACTTGAGATTTGAATACCCCACCATATCAAGCTTTTGTTAAAAAAAAATGTTTTCGCCTGTCTCCTGGCAGATAGCTACACTTCATGACCATCTCCCTAAATCAATTCAAGAGAAACTTAATTTCCTTCAGAAGCATTGCATTGTTTACCTTATTATACAGCATTTCCTACATGCTAAATGTTTGTTTAAATGAACAGCTAAATTCAAAGTATTGTATACCTATGCACCCTCTGCACTGTTTTTAAATTAGGCACCAACAGTGCTATTAGGCACCAACAGCGCTATTAGGCACCAAGAATGGCTATTTTAGATTTTTTTGGTTTTCCTGTCAGTTTTTCTTGTTTGTTTTTATTTTCTTTATCTTATCTTAATCCAAAGTCCTCAGTAAATATTTGTATGATAATATCTTCCCAGAAAACAGACCCCAACAAATTATTGAATTCTTGCAGCCTTCACAATCACGCATAGCGGGTGCAATGGATGGGGTGAGTGAGCACGGTCTTGTATTGTGATTGTTTGCTTACACAAATGAATGTTGATGTTGATTTCATTCATTGAGTACACATGTTAGCCAACAAATTAATTGATGAACATGTTTATACATAAATAATCTGACAAAAAGATTATAGAGGAGACTGAACAAGACATTCTCGCTTTTACAAGAAACGTGTTGCTATGAAAGATAGATTTGGTCACTATTAGCAGGAATGGTGGTGCTGTGTGCACACCCTTTCTTTTGCTCCTCACTTGTTTCTTGTTCGTTTTATTGATACTGTAGACTCTCAAACCATTTGAATGGTTTAAATCAGTCTCCAGAGTCCGAAGCAGTACGTCTCTGATTCAATGGAAATTGAATTTACTGAATAGGCTTTCTCCATTTTCTTATCTGTCGGTTGGCGCTGAAAGCCTTTTCTCTCATGCTCTCCTATTGCTGCCAAGGCAAAGAGCAATTTTCACATTTTGGACTTATTAAGATTAAATGGCAGCCACATTCAATGTACAGAGTGGTAGTGAAATAATCACTTCATTATGTAAATTAAAAAGAAAGGATACAAAAAGAGTAGAAATGAATTGAAGAATGACAAATATGATCCATTTCTTCCAACCACAATACGGTAATGTCTTTGGCAGCTATCTGCAGGTGACCCACCCAGGCATTGTGCACTGGCACAGGTTTAAAAGCTTTTTTATTGGCATAGTTATGGGTTTGTTTAGGCCTTGGGGTTATCAGTTGGCACCGATGTCCTTGTCACCTGTACTCCCATTTAACAGAGAGTAGCAGAGACTCAAGAGCTCAAGCTGGATGGAAAGTTTTACAAGTGTGGTGTCTACACGTACATGCAATAGAACTAGTGATGAGGAGACAACTTGTGAAATTACTACACGCCGTAGCCAAAGTGGGTACGGGACGTCTCAAAGAAGCTGAAATACAACAGACAAAACAGAAGAAACAACTATTCATTTGTGAAGAGCATTTGGCATTATACCCTTCCCTGAGTTCCCAAAAGCACGGGATTAAGTAAGGTAGCACAATGACAAAACCTGCCGGAAATTTAGCCTAATTATCATCAGTTCCTCCAATGGTATTCTATTCTAAGAAGGACACGTCTATGAAAGGCCTGGACGAGTGGTTTACCCAGTTCAAACCTATTCAATAATGAGAAGAGAGTGGTGAGAGGTGACAACACCAGTGAACTCTGCAATCTCACGTTGAAGAGCCTGGCAGGACTGACACCCTGCTCCAAAGGATGCTTCCTAAGGGGAACGTGTCAATATCTGACGCCTGAGTGCTACTTTAATTGCAAGCCTGGGAATAGTATGGGTGTTTAAATCAACACCAATCGAAAATAAAGAGGCCACAAGAACTTTACTGAAAAGGACTGCTCCTCCCCCTAATCCAAAATGAGAGTCGGAATAGTGACACAGACAGTGGCAGATGTGTGTCCTCTAGTAATTGTAGTTATCCAGTACCTCTAAGCCAATCCTCTAAGGGTTGATAAAGCAAAACAATGATTCTATTAGACTTAAATGTCACCATGAAAAGAGAATGGGCCAAGGCAAATTATTTGTTTTTCACGAATATGATAATAAGATTGTAATCAAACCATGGATGGATTGTTATGACCCCAAAATGTAACAAGGTAAATAAAAGGCATTCAGTGCACTGACAAACACATACTGAGGACACAAACATACACACACACACACACGCACATACAAACAGTTTCAATTACTCCTGGAACTTTCTGGAAACTCAACATGCCCTCATTTAAATGTAAGTTGCATAACCACTGTCTAATGAAATACAGGTGCTCTTCATGAAAAAAAGAGTGAATTTGTATTTTAATGTACCTCTGTCCCCCTATCTTATTACAAAGCAGTAATGGAAAGTCAGTGTTGCACTTGTTATTCCCACTCTTACTTATAGAATGTATTCCTCTCAACTGATTTTAAATCTCCGTGGGCTTAGTCTCAGAGGACAAACCCTGTTCTACGAGTTTAAAATGGTCAGCCTTTTTATTTATTAGAATGAATATTGCCAGCAAAAGAGTACACACAATATTACACTGTTTCAAGAAGAGAACATACCAATGTCAGATTTGTACAGCTTTAAATGAAATGCGGGTGGCCATCAGGTGCGCATTAAATTACATTCCACACAAAGTGAAATCAAATAACAAGGGAAAAGGCCCACTTACATGACGTTGCTGTCCCACAGAGCACAGTAAGGATTCATGGTTCCCTGGAAGACAGAAATAAGATAATGCTCAACAACTCGAAGGCATGATCATGAATCAACCCCATATCTACCCCATAAAACTTCCGGGGATGGCTTTCACGGGTCACATATGAACTACAACACGATGGCATTCAAACTACGCTACGCCAATAACATGCACTGCATCACCTTGGGTGATGCCTTTGAGTGATTCTCTCTCTTTTCATCGGCGAGATTAACTCAAAGGACTGGGGTCATAAAAAGGGCTGTCCTTGTAATTATCTGGCCACACTGTAATGTCTTCCCATGACATGCTAAAAGAACAGAGCTAAACTGGGGGCCTGCAAATTAATTATCGAACCAATTACCCTCCATTGTTTGTTGTCTAATATGCACTAAATGTGTGCCACGGTCACCGAGGAAATCCGCTCAATGAAAGAAGATAAAGCCGCCCCAAATCTCAGTGACATTTTGTATTGCTCTGCTGCAATGCAAGCCCTTCCCTATTATACTGTGATTTACCAATGACTCACCAATTACACGATGCCCCTCTTTCATATGCACATTTTTGGAAATATGTATAATCTGTTTATTTTACACAACCTACTGTATATACCAAATACTGTTAAAATGTTTTGAGTGCTTACGTTGGCCAGGTGAGCAAGTTCAATCTCCAGGTGTGAATTGGTTACTTTAGGCTCTGGTCTCACAGTCACTGCGATTACTTTGGAGTTCACTGCTGTGTGATTCCTAGGCATGAAACGGAGAGATTACTTTGAATCGAGCAAGATACACCAGTGCTTCTTTAGGTGCTTCGACATAGTGTGCAAACTGTATCAGGCATCTAGAGAACGTGCAATACGTTGACAATGTCACGCTGATGAGGCTCTATATATTGAAGAAGAAAAAAAGTTAGGTCCTGTTATGAATTCCGACTGTTTTGAAACCGAGCGGGTTGTGAGAGATTGGAAACAAAGGTTAGGTAGCCAGAAAACAAATATCGACACATACAATCTCCATTTGAAGTGCTTGATAATTGCAACGCTTGGGGGAAGAACACAACTTGAATGTGACATGCTCAAGTTGAACAGACCGGAAGTGAATTGGAAGAAAGGTGAGAAATGCCTCACAGAGGCCTGGCTTGGCCATACGTGTGGCATAATTTCATGGCCCATTTGGGACCAGTCACAAAGATTGAAAATAGACACACCTCGGCAACCTGGATCTTTCCTGTGTTACTGCATGCATGAATCACTTTTTGGAGAGTGTTGCCAAGCAGCCGGGACGTGAGAGAGATCTTTAAGCGCACCCTCTTCCGCTCACAGTATAGGTCGTACAAAAGTAAGAAAACTCCAAGCCAACATAACCTGAAATATACATCACTTGATTTATCTTCAATGCGCCTTGGGTCCTAAAGAATATGGATATTTTTGGCTGAATGAAAAATGCTTGATTTTGTTCTGGAATGGGCTTCTAAAGATTGAGAAAATCTTCCTCTCGTTCCACATTTGTAATTTTTTTATTATGCTTTTAAAGCTGCATTGAAATTGTACTGCAACCCGGCGGTGGCCTTGATTCCCTTTGATTCCAAGGTGTCCAAAAATGGGAACACAAATACCAAAACAGTAACCCCCCCCCTCTCTCTCTCTCTCAAGATAAATATCACATATGTGGGAATATGTTCCATTCTACGATCCTATGAAGCCATTAGGGGCTACGGGTAGCAACAAGGTAAAAATACTCTGAGCCTCTTTAGGGTAAGACGTGATCTGGAATATCAGTTGTTGTGGCCCAAGAGCCTACCAAAGAGAGGCTTTGAGCAACACCAGTCTGTGACATGCTCTGTTTTCTCTATATGAACAGAAACTCGCTAATAGACATGCAATGCTTGCTTGTAAAGTAAACAATTATGTCATTTCAATATGAACCTATAGTGAAAAATATCCAATTCAATAATCCAAAAGAAGAAATGTCTCTCCACAATGAATGTCAAGTATTGCTTTGGTTACATCAAACTGCTGACTCTCTAATGACATAGACATAGATTTATCTTGTGACTTGCGACATGCTATTGTAAGGCAGATAAATGTAATGATATGCATTTTGGTGTGTCTTTTTGCGGGCATTACGCCAACTCTAACATCCTGTGAAACAATGTCTTGCCTTAAATCACCCTCTTAATTCTACTGGATGACGGCGACATGGCCGTACTGTATGACGTTAATGTTCAATTTGATCATCAGAACATCTAACGATATTGGAAAAAGATGGTGATGCAGAAATCAAGAGTCAAATATTGCTAACTTGCACACTTATCAGTTTCCATTCCAATTAAGGACATTGTATAGGTTAAAAGGTCAGTATTCACGCTCTTGTGCTCTCAGCAGTAGTAAAGATTAATTGTATTTTAGTCTTATTTATTATCTAGTATTGTTTATGATTTAGTATCTAGTTATTGTCTGACATGCAAATTGCAACTTTATGTAAAACCACACAAACTACATCCAGTATTTATTAGGTGATTGCTTGCTTACACCAATACAATGTTTTTACTGTGTGTAAGGTGTCCTTGGGTGTTCTGAAAGGCGCTTGTAAATAAAATGCATTATTATTATTATTATTATAAGAATACCTCATTGAAATACTAACAAAGCAGAACTTTCCTAGTGGGCGCGTGTGAATGTCCCTTGAAGGAGAAACTAAGCTCAAACCGCGTCTCTCTGACACGAAGGCTCCCGGTATCGTTCACCTTTACCCCCATACATGAGGAGACACAGAGGTAAAGGCAGATGGCTTGATTTACCTCGGTGAAGGCAGCATGAGTCCCAGAGTCTTGTACAGAACCGTTCCCAGAATGAAGACTGGAGAGCCGTCCATATCTGATGGAAGATTCAAACATTCACTGTGGTCAGGAGTATACATACATTCATCTCGAAGAAAAATGCATTCCTTTTAGTTTTCTAGGCCTTTGAACAAATAGTGTATGCTGTAGTTCTACCAACACTGCGTTAAGCAATCACAAAGATTGTTCTACAATAATAATACAATTGTGAAAAATGGTCAAATCAGTCACAGGAAATCAATCACTGATGCAGTTGCTGAGTATGTTCTTTAAAGCCTCCATCCTTCTACTGAACACCTTTTTTATCTCTTCAAATTAAAACTGCTGGGTTAGAGTCCATCCCGGATCAATCCCCGCTTTTTCTTATCTTTGACATGCGCCAGATAAAACCGATCTCACCAATTAACGAAATGATCTGCCACTGTACTGAGATATACTGTGGCCTTTGGCATCCATTGTTTAAAAAACAAGACAAAGTGCTGAGTCTAATAAATAGTCAATTACTGAACAAGGTTCTTCAAATAAGGACACAGCCAACAGCGTACAATGACTGGACACATTAACAACATTTTATCCTATACAATTCAATCATGTGTCCAGCCATTGTACGCTCTCAGTTGTGTATCTTACGGGTGCAGGGGCCTCTGCAGTAATGCTATTGAACATAAACTTGGTATACTAAAATGCACCATGGACCCTTTTTTTCTTTACTACGCTGTAAGTTTTGCTTCAGTATGCCTCTGTGTTAAAACAGTTTTTGGCACTACAGGGCTAAGAGTATCACAACTAAATTTCAGCTTTGTAGTAGTCCACTGAGGGTTCCGTAAAAACAAAACAAGTGAACCTGATCAATAATGGATGATGTGGTAGTGTTACCTGCTGACTGGGGGACAAAGATGCCTTTTGGGATGACCACTTTGTCCTCTGAGTTCCTGGCCCAGTCTACCATGCCTTTACGGCCCTTCATTGGGAAGTTGATGTCTGTCATAACTGACACAGCAGGGAGCCTCTGGATGCTTGCCACTGTAACAATCAAAATATCTGTTGCAATCAATACACAATTGTATCAAAATTGGAAATGTATTTCTGCTTTCAATACTGCAAACTGCTGTTGTTGCAAAAGAGCATTTCTGTTCAGAGTTAACTTTTTAGTTACAGCTTTTTATGGAGTAAAATTATATCTAAAATATAAGTTTTTTTTTCTCGCAATAGCTGTTGCTCTCACTCTTAGACATTGAGATATTACAAACTCAGGTAATATATTATGGTAGATTCTCCCTATACAGCACAGAGAGATTGGATTGGTAGTCCCCAATACAGCACACATTCAGTCTCTGGTGAGAACCACAGTTCCCACTGTGTTCTTGCTAACTTGCAAATTGTGTGAAGACTGCACTCGCCTGCGCACACACGCCCAAACACACACACACACACCACACACACACACACACACACACACACACACACACACACACACACAAACACACACACACACACACACACACTTTATACGCACGCACGTACGCACGCACACACACACACACACACACACAAACACACACACACACACACACACACACACACACACACGGGTGTCAAAGTGCACAGTACTGCAAGAAGGAGAGGCTTAGACGTCCTTATCAAAGCTCAGAGCTCTGACATACCTAGTGTGTATAATGAATACTAATAATGTGCAGTCAATGGATAATGAATAATCATTTTTCAATTACAAGAACATGCTTGCCCTTTGTTTCTCTATTTCCAAGGAGAACGACTTTAATGGCTGAGGTCTGTGTTCCCAGCCTCCTGTAATAACAGTTTCACTGTGGCCTGGCCTCCAATCCACTTTCAAGGTCCAGCAATCATGGAGAGGACACAGACACGCGCAGTTAGGATCCTCATTGATTGACAGAAATCCATCAGCCTTGGTAAAGTCAGCTTCATTTCTTGTATTTTACATAGCTCAAAATCGTTCAAGCTTCTGAGACCAGGTAATAAAGCCCTCCCTCGGTAAAACAGGCCAGTAATTAGGATAATCATATTTTCATCTTTATGGCCTGATTGCCAGGCTCTACGCGGCCACTGAGGACCGGCCCTTGTGCAGGAGCTAACGACATGATCCAAGCCCTGGGATCAATACCAACAGAGCTCTCAGCGATACGAGGGCCGGATTGAGGCGGTGCATACTCCAGCAGGTATCACATCGTGTTGCAGCCTAGTGGTACTCTAGCACAGGGACTAGGGGGCTAATCCTGCCATTGATGCACAAGCGCCATTGTTCCTTGTGAGCTGCCGGTAATGCAATTTGAAACCTGGCAGGCCTCCACGTTGGAGTGTGGATGTGTGGGAAAGGGTGTTGCTTGCGACCAACTGCGTGTGTGCAAGTGTGCTTACTTGAGTCCCTTTGCGTGTGTGTGTGTGTGTGTGTGTGTGTGTGTGTGTGTGTGTGTGTTTGTTTTACGCGTGTGTGTTTGTATGTGTGTGCGTGTGGCTGTGAGGATCATCAGACAGCGGGCATGAAATCAGAGTGCACCATGGGAGCCGCCAGTTGTGGAGAGGAAGCTTCACAGCAACAGATGTCGTATGCAGCCATGGCAGGGGGAAAGTATTAGTCACAGGGCACATTGTGCAGCAGAACAGGGTACTGAAAGGAGCTTCTTCAGAGGGCTGGGTAATTCTGCAGGTAAGTGGGGCTTTACACACCATTGATTGGCCTTGCAAGCATAAAAAAGTGATCACTTGGCTTTCATAAGCTCTGAGAAAAGGTTAACAAAACCCCGAAATATTTTCAAGGGCTTATTCTTCCCTTGTGGGGATTTGAGCAAGCCTCCTGCCCGTGTATGCCGCCACAAAAAGCCCTGCATTTAAACGTAGATTTGCACGTTCAACAACATTAGTATTACGTATTATCTGTGGTTCACAGACAGACAAAATAGACGGATAATATATGGTATATACCGTATATGTATATACGAACACTGTTTATTTGTGTTTATCTCCATAGATTGCACTGCCACATGTTCTTAGATTGTCAGAGGCCTCTCAGCACTAAGGAACAATATCATTTGGGGAAGCATTCAGACATTGACAGCTCTTCCTGGTTGGCAGAAGGCAACACGTCCCTGGCCGTCGTTCCCCCTGCAGGCATTTGCCTGTAAAAAGGAGGAAATCAACCACTGGAGCGGAAAGCTTTTTGCAATCAAGGTTATTTGACTAAAAGTGGGAGGACACAGGATGATGCATTGGTGACAGACGGTATTTATCGAAGTGTCAAGGGGGTGCCATAAATTAGAGCCGAAATGATGCAGCAATATCTTACTCAGCCAGGCGCTTTCCGCTTGGCTTCCAGCACACTAGACACACTACTCCATTCCTTTAATCAAAGGGGGACTGAGGTGCTGGGCTGTGTGAACAAATAAATATCATGTGTGCCTGCCATGTCTTTGGAGGACCAAGAATCAATATTTCTTGTTGGTTTTACTTCTGTAGTTATTATTATGATGCAGGAGATAGGGAATGTTAAAGCTTTGTTCATCTGGGGGTGTGAATGTCAGAACTGGGGGCTTAGATCTTTCATGTGACATACTTTTTTAGTATTAGTCTGGATTTCAGAGACCTCTTATCAGTTCATTATGCAATGTGTTAATCTAAATAACCTTTAATATTATCCAAATAAAGCCACGGCACTTTACTCACCATTAGGCAGGGGTTATGTGTGGCTTTTAAGAACATTCTAGAGCGATAAAGATGGAAAAACACCCGTGGAATAGGTGGAACATTATCCTCCTGCAAAATTAGACTAGAAAAAAATTGATTCACACATGAACTCACTAATGTTTACCATTATGATACGCCTTGGAGCCTTCCTTTTAAATAGCCATTTGAGTAATTTGCTGAGTACAGTGTATTATAATGGCCATATAATGAAGGCATTCCTTACATCATGTGTTGTGGTGTAGTCTACACCCGCACCCCGCAATATATAATGATGGCAATACAATGTTCCACAGATTCACTTTGAAGATGGGTCTATGTGTGTTAATTAAATCATGGAATTAGTAGAAAAGGGTGCCGGAAGTGGACATCCCTCTACAAAGCAACTAGTCTTTAACATAGATGAGTTGTACAGAAGTTTATTCGTGTGCATGAATAAATTATGCCGAAAGTTATATTATTTAATTCCATAAAGAGACATTTGTGGGAAAGAAGAAAGAAAAATGCCATTGAGACATCAGCACTCCAGAAGGCAGTAGACAGCCTGTAGGTTTGGCAGAGTAGGAATTAAGACCCATGAGACAGGGAAAAAAATGAATTGTGGCAGAGAATAAGAAACCCAGACTCATTTGAGAAGATGAAGAGCCAGGAGGCATTTCAGGACCATGGACAGCGCTCAGAGCTAGGGTCTTTATTGTTGAACTGCTATGTTTATAACTTAAATCAAATATATATATACAGAGTACAGAGAGTGTTTGTGTGTGTGTGTGTTTGTGTGTGTTAGTACGTATGTGTGTGTGTGTGTGTGTGTGTGTGCGAGTTAACGCAGCCTATATGATAATGCTAACGAAGAAATCCTTGAATTATCATTTTCATTCTTCGCTAGCCATAAGACACAGTTCCAGAGAATTATCACATTCTAAGAACATAACTGACTTGTTTTGCTTGAGATTACGATTTCAGTCACACACGTGTGCTAATTCCATTGCCCGACCTTGTGTTTCAATTAGCTTTGCCCATAAAGCAACTAACAATGATTTAGTTAATTAAATCAGCGAAAAACATTTGACCTTTAAAGTGATGGTGGCTACCAGGGGAACAAATAAAAACAATGAAACTGAACCATCTTCTGCTTAGGAGGGGAATGCTACATTTTATCAACTGAGACTCTGAGGAAAGCGGGTGCAATTATCTGCTAATGTTGTTCATCTAAAATCGTCCACCCTTCCCCTCGACAGGCCTCTGTTTCTGTTATGATCTACAAGATATTTAAACTGGGGGAAGCTAAGCTACTATTCTACATTGGGCAATGTCTGAGACAGTCACACAGTATCTTGGATAGTTTTCTGTCTATATGTAGATACGTTTGTATTCTTTGGATTTTCATACGTTTTGTATTACACTCCTCGACTCAGGGTGGTTAGAATATTGCGTGATAAAATACTAACTGCCAAGTTGAAGGTCACCATTCAAGAAAAGCAAGAAACAGAAACACTCTCAAGATTAATCTGAGGGATTACTTGAGTTGGTGTATTAATATTTGAAGGTATCCAGCATTCAGAGTCAAGTTGAGTAAAGAACAAACTAACTGTTTCAAGCCCCCTCCCCCCCCCCCCCCCCCTCCCCCATGCTGTGTCCACTGTTGATATCGGATGAGAGTGTTTTCCCAGGAATCTAGCACATTACGGGCACACGCTCAGTTTTAATTAACATTATTGATTCCTGGTGTTTCGCTCCCCACACACCATTTATCCTAAATTACTGATGGAGGGGAAATTGACATGAGGAGTCAGCACAGAGCACGGGGATTATGTGTCCATGTCAAGCAGCAAAAAATGTCCAGAGCTGCCGGCGGGGGAATGTGGGGCTTGGGAGGTCCTTACCCAGGTTTCCAGTCATCAGATAGGCATTGTGGAAGTCCTTCATGCCCAAGCCAACGATGTGGATGAATTCTTCGATGACCTGCATGAGCTCCACTGCACCCGGGTAAATCTGGACCAGACAGACATGAGGAAGAGGATCAGAGTTACTTCAGCAGGGATATGAGTTTTACCTGAATACAGCTCTAGGTTGTTTCCCTGTCCAATGTGTTTCACAGGAGTTGACAGGGTTAGAAATGTAACTAGTCAGGCATGTGAGTGACAGAGGTAATTATCTCGGCAGGAGAGAAAGAAGTTCACAGGGCCACGTAAAGATAGTTGGTGGTTTCTTGGTTTTTCAAGTAAAGGCTATGCCGTCGATCTTTATTTAGATTGTCTTTCCTTTTCTTCTTTTATTTTTATGAACTCCTCTTGACCTATCGATGTGACGGGCGCATCAGTGATCTGAACAGCGAGACTCCCCATGCCTGTTGCCAGCCCACTCCTTTGAAAGGACATCGCTGAAGAGCGATGGCACTGGCCTGTGTGCTCGTCCATGGGGACCAGCCATCAGTGTCAGTGCAAATGCAGCGGGAGGCATTCAGCACCATGGACAGAGCCCCGGGTCACCCAGCCAGCCCGTCCGCCTGGCGGTCTGTCAGCACGCCTGTCGCCTCCCAGTCGATATGGCCGAGACGTGCTAATCCAATAATTGACCTTCAAGAGATTGGCCCCGCTGTCCTACTCTCAAATCTATCGCAGGACGGCTCAGATATAATCAGAGAGGCTTGATTCGGGGGCTGACCATTTTGTGTCCTCTGCGATTTGGGTCTTGGCAAACTCTGTGTGCTTTTACCCCAATGTCAGCTTTTCGGTAAAGTTTTATTTCGTGACGTTTGTTCATTCATTTTTTTTTGTATTATTGCATCAAAGGTGACACATCGGGAAACAATATGTTTTACACTACGGATTAGGAACAAATCCTACCTGTAGTACAGCACTGTTGTGATTGACTTAGGCAAACATCATGTGTACATCATGAACTGGTAAAGCAATTACATGGCTAAAATGGGGAAACAGCTTTGAGTGACATTCAATAATTAACACCTCACTCAGGGTTCATATTTAATAACCACCCAAGGCAGGTACTTCTTCCCCTCTGTAATCTCCCATCACGGGGAGTTGTTTGTTAGTGCCACCATGCTTCTGTGTGTGCACACGTGGACGCGCGTGCGCGTGTGTTTTTGTGTGCGTTGCCTTTTCGACTAGGCGATGCAAGTGGGCTCAGCCGTGCTGAGGTTGGGAGCCCCACACAGCGGAGTGAGAGCCCTGATGGGGGGAAAAAGCACATCAGCTCATCCCTTCCGGCACGAGTGACGCAGAGTGCCGAGTGCAGGGCCACACTCATCCTGCTGCTCTCCATGGCAACGGGGAGATGTGAAGGCGGTGCGGAGAAATGGCCGCGGCGGAGGCTACACAGAGGCAGAACTCTCTTCCTCTCCTCGCCATGGCAACAGGGATCTAGAGGTGAAAGGATCTGTCCACTCGCTCTCTCTCTTCAAAAGTCCTTCTCCCTGCCAGTAACAATTGATTGAATGTACAAGAGCGTTTTAGCGTGTTAGAGGTTTAGATGAGTGATCTGAAAGGGCTTTGGAGCTAAGATTATCTCACGCCATGTCAGTCAGTGGTGTGCTGAGATCTGATGATAGTACCACACCAGACAGGGAAGCTTCTTTGACATGCTGACATATGCCTTGATTAACCTTGTTGCAGCTTCAACTACCTCTTCCACAGTCAGGATGTCTCCCTTTGGATCCAAGACTCTGTGTTTCTGGCTGGCTGGCTCTTTTATATACCTCTGTTTTATTTGCAATCTCTCTCTCTCTCTCTCTCTCTCTCTCTCTCTCTCTCTCTCTCTCTCTCTCTCTCTCTCTCTCTCTCTCTCTCTCTCTCTCTCTCTCTCTCTCTAGCTCTGTCTCACAAGCATTGTCCTGGGTCTGCTCTTTTATGCATGCTCACACATCTTCAGTACTGTAGAAATTACAGACCAGCGTGAGCCCTTTCCAAGGCAAGGCCACCCCCAGAGCCCGCCAGACAAAAAGCTGCTGTGAGTACACACAATTACTGCCTGCAGAGAGACTGCAAAGAGTGGCATGGCTGGCAGAGGGTGGACTGCCCAAGCCCCACAAATGCCTCGGAAATGGTAAAGTGAACCAAGGCAAAAAAAAACAAAAAACAACAACAACTGAATGTGAGTGTGTGTGCTATGAGACCCCCCTTGGTCACTTGTCTGGCCCAGGTGATGCCTTGGTCCACGGCAGCAATTTTCGAGTGGAGCTTACAGAGGCTCAGATGTCCTTTGCAGATTGGCAGCCCTTGGAGATGCTATCTCAGACAGTGGACGGCTGTGTGTGATTTCGTGAGGCCAGCTGGTCTGGTTGGTCTAAGTGGGGCTTTTGAAGGGAGAGTTGCCACCTCTCAACCTTAAAGACAAGGCGGACGGGCAGACGTGAGCCGAGGGCATCGCGCACAGATAAACCCTCGCGAGTGTCTCGGCAGCCATGGAAAATTCTGCCTGCCTCATTATGCGCAGACATTCCCGTTTGAGCAGCTAAATATTGCCTCATTTATATTCATCGTTAATTTGTTTTGGAAGCTCACTGATGTATTCTACCACAAAGAGTATCTTAAAGCTGCTTATGTTACAGACGAGCTGTGTTAAAAGGAGAAGGGGAGAGAGCATTTTTCAGCTCGGGTAATAGCGACCAAAATGTCTATAATGTGGTCAAATGAAGCTCAGCTCGCATATCCTAAGGGTCTCTATTTAATTCTATGATTATGCATTTTAGCTTTTCAATGACCTAGCCGCCCTGGTTGCCATGATCCGTGTCTCTAGGGGACAGAACATTGCAGTCCGAGAGAATGACTGTTAATGGCAATCTCCATGACAGTGTTGCTGCCACTGTGTGGACGACTGCAGAACTGACTCTCTGCGCGAAGGCAAACAGAGAGTGTTCCTCTTTAGATACCTTTGCCGAGATTTGGGTCAATTTCACACTGCCTACACAAAAATAGACCCTTTTCAACCCCACAATAAATCGGATATTCATGAGCATAAGATGCACTGTGGCTCGACCAGAGTTTTCTCAAGCAAAAGACACACAGATGCTGTAGTCTAAATTATTAAGCAACCTCATGGCAACATGCTTACCTGTTGTGCATCTTCCCATTTCTCCCGGTTCTCCTCTTCCAAGAGATTGCTGATGATCTGAAAGAAGTTCTGTGGAGAGAAAAAGGAGTATTTTGGGGGGTTTGGACTGAACGAATCAGGAGTGGCACCTGCAGAGGCAGACACGTCTCTCCACAAACACACGCATGCACACTCCCCTGCAGAGAGGGAAAAGCAGGCTGTTCTTGGAACCCAAAGCAGCGGGTCAGAACAATAGCCACTCAACGAGAAAACTCTCCCAGTTAACATATTGACGTCTGGAATACAAATAAATAAGGATGTGCAAATGAAAGGGGAATGAATGAGGTCCCCGTTGTGCAGAAACAACATTCTGAAATGTTGTCTTGGGGAGCCACGGTACTGCAGTGGTGGGAAGTGAGGGAATCTGTCTAGGCGTACTGACAGACAAAATGCACCTGGGATCCCCCGCAGCTCTCCGTGAGCACTTACTGCTAACGGAAAGCAACATGATTCGCAATCAGGAGGAACAGATGAAAGGGAATGTTTGAGCGGCTGTGTGGATAGGCTTCTCCTCCAGCCCCAGATAGCAGGGGGCAGGAACAGGGGGCCAGGGAGGGGTATGTTGGGGGGGTGGTGGGGGTTGGTGTGCCTGCGGTAGTAATAGGGCCCTGTCTGATCTTTGGCCTTGTTATTTCGTCTGGTCTACTATGTGTGCCTGGGGGGGCTGGGCGCTTTCCCTTGACACGGGCTATCTTGTTTTCTATTTGAATGCTTATGCTCCCTCTGGTGGTAATGCGCCCACTTTAACACTGCATTAGCACACAGCCAGTGAGGGGGCAGGGTGGGGGCCAGACCACTGCACTACGCTGCAGCCCGAATGCATGCAAAGGCAGAGCCACGGACTGCCCAGTTCCAAACGCCATGCGGCCCACACAGAAGTGACAGTGAGAGCCTCCAAAGCGTTCTGTGTGACTTCTGTTGGAAATGACAAAGCTATGAGGACAGCGATGATCTTGTTGGTGATGGAGGAGGAGCTTTGTCAGTAATCTCTTTCATCCTATTGATATAAAGAGGATCAAGTCTGCATTCAAGCGAAACATGACAGGATGAAACAGCCGTGGACTGCTGAAGGGAGACATCTCTAATACAATAAAGTCGTTGGCTGGGCTTTCCCGTCTTTGGGTCATTTGTAATTTCATACCATTTGGCCAAAATCTTTGGAAATATGACACATTTATATCCGCTCTACAACCGTGCGTACATATTATTCTTCCATTGCATAAGTGGCAGCATATGCGTATTTCCCTTCCTTAGGCATTTTATTCAATTCAACTGGCAAAGAACACTCGCATTTTCACGACCATTGGGTATAACACCTAAGCAATTAGACAGATTCCCATGCAAAACACAGTTCACACACTTCCCAGTCTCTCAAAATTTTTGTCAGTGAGCTTCCCCTCACCTGTACATCATCCGAGGACGGCTCATAGCTGGCTCTTTTGAAAGTCTCTGTCACGTTGCGGAGAATCTCCACCGAGGTGAGTAGGTCTCCAGCATAGAAGTTCTTCCTCTGGGTGAGGTCCAGCAGATTCTTGGTCACCTGGGACATGCCGTCCCCTGCCAGCATCCTCTGGCCCTTAGCCAGGTGGCCCTGAACCTCCAGGAAAAGGAGAACAGACAACTTGGGGCCTGGGTGTCCTCTGAGATGCTTGCATCATCCCTTACGTAAAGTGTCAGACATCCGAGTTCATTTAGCAAAAGCAGCGAGACACACACCAAAAGAGCCTTATGTCATCACTTATGAATGTTTCTGTCTTCCAATATTTTGGAATTAAGTTATGCTGTATGCTATAAGTAGAGCAGAAAAATCCGGAGGGGAGCTACTGTAAATGTCAGGAAGAAGCCATACAATTTCACATCCCCGCACAAGGTTAACAGTGTGTTGTTCTCTGCCTTGCAAGTTTCAGGCTTTATCATTATTCAAATGAGATGGCTCTTCTATTCAGAGTCAGGGAATCATGCAGAATATTTAACAGTCAAACAGCCAGATCAAAAAGCAGATAGCAATCAAGGCCTATAGCACTGGCATTTTTCTCTAACGGAGAGGATAAGGAATCTAAAGGAAGAGAATACCAACTAATATGACTTATTTGGGTGGTTGGGAAAGAAAACCCACACTATCACTCCCCCCCCCCCCCCCCCCCCCCCCCAAACACACACACACACACACACACACACACACACACACACACACACACACACAGACACACTCGCAGATGGGGGGAAAACAAAGATGAGGAGCATGTGACTATGAGGGGAAATTGCCAGCAGTTCTAAATCAAAGACTTAAAGGACTTGGCGAGGGCCATTCATTACACGGGGAAAAATGGTGAAATTAGTGTTTTAATTTGCTTCTCTATTGAAAGCGGTTAATCTTTGGCTACTGCTGTGAGTATGGGAGGGGTGCGGAGGGGAACATTGGGGAGGTAATTTATGATGCACTGCAAACAGGGGCCGAGCGAGGGAAGCTGACTTTGCACCTACTGATTGCTGCAAGTATCTGAATTCATTTGTTATGCATCGGGCATAGCTGGGCTGCTCCCAGAAGGCCACACCGCGCTGATCCAGGGAGCAGCGTCGACTAGTGGTGCCTGGGAAAGAAAAGAGGAAGACAGAGAGAGGGATTGACAAGAAAGACAGACATTCACAACGGGAGAGGAAGAAGAAGGTTTTACAGACAGAGAGCAGGGAACCGAAAAAGAGGGGAAATAAAGAACCAGCAAAAGAAAAGGAAGTGGATTAAGATAAAGTAAGTAAGGCAAAAGGAAGAAGGGGAGAAATAAATGGTGGGGGCCGGGAAGGGGAGAGACGGGGGGCGAGGGGGGGGGGGGGGGGGGGGGGTTTGGAAGAGAAGGACAAAAAGGGAGAAGAGAAAGAGAAGGAGAGAGAAGTTAATTCTTGTTCATGAGAAACCGATATTCCCTTTGTTGTAATTTTTCCCTGTGCCTATCACCCCCTCACACCCTGCCAGTGGGGGTGGGGCTGAGGGAGGCTACAAAGAGACAGCGCAAGCTTCCTGCCTGACAGATGCTGCAGCATTTCTGCTTCAGCGTTAAAGGTAATGCACACAGCAGTCTCAACATCCCTGTATCTTCACACGAGTACTGTATTGCCCCGTGTTGAAAGCCAACAGGGCATGTCCGCACACATACAGCAAGGCATTGGGGATAGCTCCAAAACAGGGATCTGAAAATAGCAACAAACAGGCCCGGCCTGCGCATCCTACACAGGGGCCTCGCATGACACCTCCACAGCTGTCGACCTGGCCGAGTGCACTTCGCACATCGTTCGTGCTCCACCAGAGGTGCTGCTCCACATGCGCGCCAAAACACCACCCCCCCCCCCCCCCCCCGCCCCCCGCCGCCCCAATGCCACCGCCACATCTCCTTCAGCATCGGCGCTCCATGTGAGCATGTCCTCGAGCTCATGTACTCCCATGGTTTGGATGAAAAAGCCAGCCCTCCCACGTCTCAACCCCCCTCTCCTGCTCCGCTGCGTCTGTCTGGAGACACAACCACAAGGCCAGCGGAGCACGCAGACCGCCCCCTCACTGGAAGCACCCAGGCAACCAGATAAGATAGCATGAGGCACTGCCCAGAGGGCAACGAGGAAGGGGCTGGCCCCTGCCTGTACACCCCACTGAGCAGCCTACTCCCATGGCACCCTGGCTCTCCACCTGGGCCTTTTCATCCCCCTTTACAGTGGTAGTGACTACCCCCACCCCCCTTCCATCTCCTGTCTTTGGAGCCTGTCTTCACTTTTCCATTTTCACTCAACCGATGACTCAAGGACACAAAATGTGGCATAGGTGCACAAGAGAGACGCTGTCTGACACAGAGCAAGGAATCCCAACTGGGGGAACCATGGGGGGTCTTCAGGCCAAACTACAGACGCTGTTCTGCTTTCAATTGCTCACAATGGTGACAAGTGAAATGTCCGCGGGACATTGTTGCCCCATGTCACGGAGATAAAGCAACAGGTTCTGTAACGGCCTCCCCAGCTTACAAATAAGGAGAAGGGAGAGAGACCAGCAGTATCCAATTAAGTCCTACTGTGAGGGAGATGACGCAAGCATAGCATCTATATGCTTAGCATTATTTTTCCTATCTCATCCGCTAAAAACCTGCCATGACTTGCTGGAGGTCAATGCTATGCAAATGCTTCAAATATGTAGGTACACAAAACAGCAAGCACTCCAAATGGCTCGCAGCAGGATTGGAGCTTCAGTTTAATATATCAGGAACATTCGTTCGTTATCACTCCTATGCATAGGCATGAGCAATACTAATGCTGGTGGACAAAAAAAAAAGAAAGAAAGAGAGAAAGAAAGAAAGCGACCATCTGGGAGAGGAATTCACAAACCACATAGGATTTCTCTCTCAAGGCATGGCTCAAGATTCAGCTAATAGGCTTGACTGAACAATATGACAATCATGTACGGCTTATAGCTGTATTCTGCTAATACATTATGTTTTGATACAATAGCCCAGCTCGCTGTTGAGAAACGTCCATGCATTACCACTAGGACTCAATTAAACATGTCAATCACAACTGAACAACATATTATAATGTAATAGGTTGAAATAGCCCAATAATTCGGCAACCAGTGGCAAATTCAAAAGGGCAGTGAACATACTGTCATGCACAAGAGTGCTCTTACCAGTGGCGTTGGGGGGGCACCTGTTGAAGGCAAGTTCCCCTGAGGGCGTGCGTCTCCACACCATGGACGCAGCGTAGTCCTCAGGACATATCTCATAAGGCGCTAAAGAGAAAGGGTCAATGAACAATTTAACTTCAACATTAAAATTAGAATACCCGAAAAAAAGCCTCTGCAAAATGCAACATTTCCAAAATGATGTAACAACTTCTGAACAATACATAAAACATGATCATAAAATAGAGATAAAATAATTGGCTTTCAAGACATGAGCAGTCTTTCGTCCAAAACAGCCATGGCTGATCGAAAAGCCATAGCGTGTGTATACAGCAAGAGGGTAACAATAAATTACATATATTTATTTTTATAGGACTGTTTGCAAATGCATATTACTATTTATTGATTCCTTCAAAAATGAAAGTAGGCTAATGGACTATTCATTTATGGCACTATTGGAAGCGCACAATCTTTTAGGACCAAACCTAAGTTTTGCTAACTTCTGTCATTATCGTGTCTCTTTACTTTGTGAAACCTTGGACGTAATTTTCTCTTTTCTTTCAACCTTTTGTTTGAGACAAATTCTATTTGTCTGACTCTTTATAACACCGAGATTCATTAGTCCTTTGAATGGGAGAATGGTAGAAGATAAAAGAAAATAAATGTATTAACGCACTGCAATAGGAACTGTATCCATGGAAATTCAAGCAAGTGGGTGATTCATTGCCATCACTTATGAGAAGATATTAATCATCCATTAGTGGGGAAATAAGGGAGGAAAGCTAGGCTCTATCTGCAAAGAATGTCCTCTAAATGCTTCGGTTTCGCTGCAAACTGATGCCTTATAAAGTGGTAATCCTCCCACTGAAATGCATATCACTCGGCACAGGAAGATACAGTAATTATATTCAAGTAAAGCTCAACATTCATTCACCGGCTCTTTGCTCACTTCTAACTAATTTACTCTTGCAGGTCAATTATCAATGGAGTTACCTGGGCAACGCTGGTCACTGCACTTGCGGACTTCCTCGCCAGTGCCGTCACACTGTTGCCCGGTGACGGCTGCCCCCTGGCACACCCGGGCCCGCCTCTGCCAGCCGCCGTCACATGACTTGGAGCAGCCACTCCAAGGGCCCCACGGGTTCCACTGACCGTTGGCTGAGGATCAATCGATAACAGTCAGTGAGACAGATAGTCTTTTGTGTTCCATCAACAAAGCCCACAACCGGTGGAGTGCACTGCAAGCAGCAGATGCATACGCAGTCCAGCCTTCCAATCTCAATAATGCGGTTTGACCTCTGAGACACCATGACACCTTGAGCGTTGCATGCCTTGTCCGTCAGAGATGTACTCAACAATTATGTTAAGTGTCCCTAAAAAAATAATAATGAAATCAGCTCATAGGAAATAACCTAGTGCCTAGCTTTTGGCTTTGTTATGGTACCAGTAAATACCTGGAGGTAAAAACTGTTTGTAAGTCAAATGTATTTATGAAACCAGCAATGAGGATTAAAACCTTTTGTATGAATAGATGGCTACACTGACCATTGTTGATAATCTGCTGGGCGCTGCTAAAATTATTATTTTTATAAAATCTTTTTACGGTAAAGATTCCAACAGAAGCAGCATGTTTTCATTGCCTTGTAATAAATATTTAAAAATCATGCTAGAGAAAAAAAAACTGACATTGCCCTTCAGCATACTAAAGCACATTGCCTTGACTGGAAGGTAAAGGAAGCCTGTGAGGGGAAACACACACTGCACTCTTCATCTGACCTGCACTTACTGCAACCCTCATACACACACATTCGTGTTCCAGAGAGAACACCATTGGCTGTCAGACGAACTGAGAGCTTTCTAGCATGGGAGATAATGCACCACCCTCTAAAATAAACAGGCATACAATGTCAACACCTGCCCTGAGCTTTTGCACACTACAGTCAGCATGTATCCTGTAGGTAAAAAAAAATTCTTCTTCTTTTGATTCGTGACAGTCTTTTAGAATTCACCGGGTCAAAATAAATGGCGTGCATGCCTTGCACAAGATAAGAGCTTTTTCCCCTTGTGCTCAAAGGACCAAACTCCACATGTCGGCCTCAGACAAACCACAAGGGTTCCCTCTACATCTGCTGTGTCTTTGTCCCTTTTTATCCATGAGAGTTCATTGAAAATTGTGACCATAGGAGGAATTATAATAATTGTTAAGTGCAGTGCAAAACCTAAATCCCAAGGTGTTACAGTTTTGCGGGGAAAATTGCATCAGCAGATTATGAACTGCCTGGGAACCTAACTTCACACAATCAGAAAATTCAAAAGGCTGGTTGAGCTCCTAAGCCGACAGGTCGGTAATACTTGTCTAACTGAACCAGACTGGTAAGGACAACTAACATTGAATTATGTAAAGAGCTTCCTGTATGCCTAAGTGGAATTTGCACGTCCAATCGGTGGAACATATGGCTGTCGTTTATGATTTAATTTGTATCATGCGATTCCTGTCAGGCAAAACGAGGTCGAGAGAGGCAAGCTAATTGTTTCTGAAATATGATTCTTTACGGCATTCAAAAATGACCTTTTTTGTGTTGAGGACGACAATGATGATGCCAATGCCAGTGGTAGACGAAGTACGAATATAAAGTGAAAGTACAGAAATCCTTGCTAAATATTACTCCACTAAAAGTCTTAGTTTGATTTCTACTTGAGTCAAAGAACAAAAGTACCCGCTTTTAAAAATGCTCAGTATCAAAAGTAAAAAGTACAATTATTTAGTGTGTAGGTTATGTTTGTCAGGGATTGCTTACAATAAATGAAATACAGTAGGCAATTCAAGTTTCTCAGTTGTGTGTATGTGTGTATGTGTAACCCTTAATTTTGCCCATTTAGCCATTGTTTATCAGAATGTCCACCCAGAAGTGCAAGTTATCTTTAATAATGTGTGTTCTTTCATGCAGCTTGTAACCCTTGCAGAATGTGAAAATAGTTTTGTTTCAGCTACAGTGATATAGGACTCTGTAGGGCTTTGACATATGGCCATGGGTGTTGCAGTGCCCCGGCCTCCGTGGGCAAGAGACTGTCAGATATTATCCTAATCCTGACACTTATCAGGCTGAGGCTCTCTTGTGTATCAATCTATCTAGTATCTATGGTTCAAACGAATGTCATGAGCCGATCGAAATGTGCGCTATGCCCTGATTGGCAGGCTTCAGTATGAAAGTGTGTATTGTTATTCTGCAGGATGTTTTAGACAATATATTTGCTCCACATCAAAGCAACGTGTAAAAACAGATATCGCATCAAAGCAATGGTCAAAAGTAGGACATTTTAGTTTGAAATGTAGTGGAGTGAAAGTAAAAACGTTTCCCAAAATGGAGTAAACTACAGACAAAGATGTCCTTTGTTCCTGTCCACCACTGGATTGCTAATGTTAATGTCAGTGGCAATATCGACGACAACAAGAAATAGGACGGTGAATGTGATAACGATGTTACAGTTATGATGACGATGCATATCAAATTATTGTCGAGATGAAATAGAGCCATGGTCGACGTGCCGGATAAGAGCGTGAGAGTGTGTGGAGGAGATCTTTACCTGTGCAGTCGGGATTGTAGCACTCCCTGCTCTCTGCCCAGTGACCGCGACACTCGGAGCCCCCATGGGCTGCCGCCGAACACTGCCTGGTCCTCTGCTGAGTCCCGTTGGCACAGGTCACTGAGCAATCGCTCCAAGGGCTCCACTCCTGCCACTGACCGTCCACTGAGGCACCCAACCAGAACCCAACCGCCAGGTCCCCAGGACCGGGAGGGAAAGGAGGGCCGTCAGATGGGTGTAGAGATACATTCAGATCACTGCCCCCTCTCCCAAATTCCCAGTATTAGGAACATACATTCTTATTCATGCATGATGTGTCTCATATGAGCCGTATTACAAGGAACATTCTATTTCTGCCATTTTTTTTCCTCCACGCAAGTAAAATATGAGCACACTGGCTGACAGGCAGTGAAAAAAGCACATACACAGAGGGACAAAGATGTCGACATGTTTATCACTTGAGCAGCAGGTAAACACCTTGCACAGTATCGCCTTTCCATAAAAAAAAGTGCTGACATATTAAAGATGTTCCTTTCAGGAATCCGGCAGCAAACACCAACTTCTACATGCTGCAAGTGTTATCGAACTGGAGAGGGGTTCTGGAAACCTGTTAAACACTCTTGAGTGCTGCAGCTCTAGTCCTAACTTGTACTTGCTTGTATGGTCTGCAAACTACCTGCAGCAGCCCTCATCAGGTCAAGGTCAACTTCGAAAGGTAATGCCAACATAGCAACTAGTTTGTATTTCATAATAACCCAGACTTCCTTTAAGCAATGCTTCATGCTCCTGGCAAAACAAAGAACATTTGCTCAGGAAAATAGCGGTTAATTGCTTTTGCCTTGAGTGGGCAGAATGGGAAAAAAGCACCTGGGATTGGACTGAGCCTAGGCTGTCTGTAAGCACAGTAAAGCCAACATTTGCAGTGTGGAAAAACTCATCATTACTAATCTGCTTACCCTTCATGGGCAATTGCGGCTAAGTGATTTTCACTTCAGCATTAGAGTGTTGACTCTAGATAGAGGTTCTCAACCCATGTTATGATGAAAGCAGCACATGTAGATCTAAGGTGTCACGAGGCCCACATACATGCTGTGTTTTCCCTCCTAAAATGCTCTCTTGACATGTACTATTATTATTACTAATATTACCATGCATCAGGGAGAAAGGTCCAAAACATCCATCGACTACATTTCTACAAATGTAATTGTTGACCCTCCTTATTTGTCTGTTTATTCTAACTATCAAAGAGACTTTGTAGACTATGATGTACTTAATGAAATCCAAAGGCAAATGACAATTGCACGGTCGAAAAGGGAATAAAAACGTTGTGTGTTACGGATACTGACTCCGTACCTGGGCAGAGGGCAATATTGCAGAGTTTGCTCTGGGTCTCGGGTCCATCGCAGGCCCTGCCACCATGCTGAGGCGGGGCACACATCCTGGTCCTGGTGCGGTGGCCTCGGCCACACGTGAAGGAGCACAGGCTCCAGGGGGACCACTCCTCCCAGACCCCGTGCACTGCGGACATAGGACAGGTCATCAGGGCACGGTCACTACTGGAGCTTCAGTAAGTACACTAGTCTTTGGAGGAAGCAGATTCATAAATGAAAAGTAGCAACTGGTCCATGCCAAACATACTCTCAGAGATACACAACAACAAGTGCGTGGAGTGGTGAGACAGAGCCCAATCCCTCAAACGCAGGGAGAATTGTTTGGGGTAATTTCTTCTTAACCTACTGAGCAAAGATACCCACAGTCTCAGCACAACCATTTGAAGAAGGCTTAGTCCAAAGGTATGCTCCTTGCCTCAGCTTTCCTTTGCCTGAAGATAAAACATAATCTGGTCACTAGTGAGTTGAGTGTTCCGCAGTGTATCTCTAAGTGGGATATCCCTCTTTCAGAGCACTGCTGATTGCTTTAGGAAAACGCAAATCCTAGTTTGCAAACACTGTTAATTAAAGGTAAACTCCCACTGCACCCCTACGAGAGGGGGAGCATCTCTCGGGCCCATGGTCAAAACAAAGGGACAGTCCCACAGTCGAGGATGACTTCTTTCTCCTCGGTGTGCTTCACCTAATCTCCCGTGATCTCAGTTGCACTCGCCACAGCATCTCCTTCATTGTATTTCACCGTGACTCGTAAAAATCCCCACCTTTGGTAATATTGCCCTAATCACTTTGTTTAGAAACCATTCTGGATCAGAGTTTACTGACGCGTATGAGAACAGGAAACAAAGAGGTGAACGTGCGTTTTACAATATACTGCTCAATATTTCTGCCACTATAGTCGATTCCACTAAAATCCTGCACCAATGTCACAAGAAAAAACTTGTTTCATTACATTGCTGCCGAAACTGAAGAAATTAGTTGATTTGGTTTAATCCATAATCCTTTGTTCTGATTTCACTTAGAAAAAAAACCATTTAGAACATTATCATGGTAGTTAAGAATGGCAATATACGTACACAGACTTCCCTAGTATATTTCCTTTATTAGACACAAATAGGTAAAACCAAACTTTTGAATTAATTTTGAGGTCACTCTTTTTCCTTCACTGATGACCCTGGGCCTGTGTCCTGCCATCCCCCTCTTGTTGTTGCCACATTTTAATGGGAACTACATCAAAATGTCAAAGTGCCATTCACAAGACTTTTGACTTGCCAAAGGGATAAACCTTCTGTGTCAAATGATTCAACGTAATTTTATAAGACCTTTCCTTTCACGGTACAGTGGTTTAAATACATCACTTTGCAAATAAGTGGAAAAAGAACATTAACATGACTGTCTGTACTTTGCCTCTACACAGATGGGCGACCTTTCTTAATAACTACAGAAGCACAAATGTTACCAAATAAGCAACAATAGGCAGTTCAACAATGTCCCATGAATGATGGGACAGCATTGCTGAGTCAAGTCAGAATCTCCGAACACAAATAACCTCCATTTTCACCAGTCAGCAAGGGGATCTAGGAATAGCAGATACAGATACCTGACTATTTCCTGGAACTGCGAAGGACTCTTCCAGTGTGCCAGCCTAGGTTGCGCAAGACATGCCTCACAGTTTGTTTGTAAGAATGCTATTAAATTGTATTTTTGGTAAAGGCTGTGTCCTTCACCTTCAAATATAGCCTCGTGATACATCAGTATCTGGTGCTCACTAAGCCCCATGCGAAACCACATCACTTCAAATCATTTCAACTCAAATAAAAGGACTTATTTATATGGAACTGGATGACAAACATAAATTCAATCATGATAAAACATTCATGCTCATAGCAACAAATAATACAGTAATGATGAGGCTAAAATAGTCATAATAATATTAATAATAATAATGGGGATAATTATGGTGCAAATACAATAAAGAATGATCATAACACAGAGAAAGGGAACATTATAAAAAAAAAGTGTAATAAGCACATCAACACATTTCCTGTCATAAAGAATTAAAGAGAAAAACGTTAACATCCAAGAATCTGCGGCTAACACTACCTGGACAGAGGGCAGTGTTATTGCAAACCCTTGATTCTCTTAAAGGGCCGGTGCAGTGTGTTCCGTATGGTGTGACACATGTTCTTGTTCGCACCTGCGACCCTTGACCGCATGTTACAGAGCATGAGCTCCACTGGGACCACTCCTCTGCACCAGTTTCACCTGTATGGGAGAAGGGTGACACCAGTTAAATGCAGCAGTATGGTCATGTGACTGCCCAGGGGTGGGGCTAGCAGGGCAAGGCGGGGTGGGGCAGGGCAGAAAGGTAGGTGAGGTAACATTAAATGGCATATTCAATGGGGATCTGCTTCTTTTACAGTTTACACTATTGCAGGAAAATACTTTTCACATTAGGTACTCTAAGTGTATGTATGTGATCTTTGAATATGTTATTTACTGTAAGCGAGTAGTTCCACAAGTGTGGTGGAGATGTTTATACATTTTAATTGAGAGTTGCTTGAAGTAGAGGTGTTGTTCAGAGTTAGTTTGCTTTACATATCTGAAACCATTTTAAATGCATAATATAAATTATAAATATATGATACAGTTGGACTAATTTAAAGAGCACCACAAAGTTCTGAAAAACATTCAGATTAGAGAATCACTTGTAGACCTGTAAACAATTGCTTAATTTTAACTTCAAATCATACATGCATATATTGCTTAACCAAATAATATAATTGGGAAAGCAAAATGGAAATATCATTTGCAAATACGGTTGAATCGAAGAACATGATCACATGCAAGAATAATTAATTGTGAATAAAATAAAATATGGAATTGTAATGAGTGTTAGTTCACAAATAAAGAAGTGTTGGTTATGAATCCCATAGCACTGCAGCAATCCCACTATTTCAATGGCGTCTAGTGAGCAGTTTCCTTGACAACCGTAGAGGGTCTATGACCCATTAGTGAAGAATTGATTAAAAAGAACACAACTTTTTTTTCACGTTTTTACTCCCAGTGATTGATGGGTATAAATTAGGAGGGAATGTTGATTTATTCAGCAAGACAAAGCTCTTAATATTGAAGTGTTTGGAAGCAAATAGTATATATGTTAAAGCATCTAAATATTTATACCAAATGCATTTTTTTCCTATAAGGACCTTGATGTGCATTAGAACTACATAGGAATCCACAAGAAAATAGACGCGGGTAATTTCAACAAAAACATTCATTATTTGGGTTAGATTCTTCACATTGTAATCCAAACAGTATTACATAGACCAGATTGATAAGTAGGAGTCTTCACTTAAAACGAAGCACGGCTTAGAGTTTCATTTACAACTTGCTAAGCATAATCATTACCAAGGGTCGTGGTATCTTGAAATGCCTAAAAGAACATGTCTACAAACAAAGAAAACAATCTGAAAGCTATTAATAACTGGATCAATATGGGTGATTGATCCGAGTTACTCTTCTTAGCATTGAGTGGCAGTGGGATGCTTCGAATACTGTTGTACTCTGAGCGTAAGGCAAATAGAAAAGGAACAAGAATATTGGGTGACAATATCATTTAGCCTTATTTCCTCACCAAAGTGGCCACCAATTATTTCATATTTTATACAGATTAACCCTGTGATAATTTGAACGAAAGGTTTTGTATGTTTTGAAAAATCTATCTTAGTACAGAGAGGATCCTTTTTTGTGCAGAAATTTCAGCTCTGAATACATTTATGCCATTGAATAAATAAAATGATGCAAAGATTTTGTCTACAAAGTACCTTCTCAAGCATAATCAAGGATAACTACATTAATCCAAATTGAATAGGGATCAAAACCCTACATTACATTTTTTAGATAGTAGAATAAACTGAAAGGTGGATCAATTGGTTAAATGAGGCAGAACAGGGAGAGTCAATTAGACATTAAGAATGGAAAACGGAAAAGCACAGCAATGAGATCCATAACATGTAAATAACACACCAACAGCTTGTTGAAATGGAGAGATGATGTTAGGGTTTAGTAAAGAATATGATTTGCAAATTAAAACGATAATGAGATGGGTGTTTCAATCAATGTCACTGTTTTAAAAGCAACAAGACATAAGAAAAAAAGGCTTTAACCCCCCCCAAACATAAAGTAAACAAGAACAGTCAAACTAATTAGCCCACACCAAAGTCTCTAAATAAAATTGCTTAAGTGGGTTGAGAAAAAAATGTAACTTGAGAAATTGAGAGAGGAACATAAAGGCGTTCATATCCTTACATTTTGACTGTATTTAGAACATTTGATAATAAACATTATATTGATTTATATTATTAACAATTTACATATGACTTGACTATGATTGTTTTATAGTTTGAGTGGGTCAGAAGGAATTTTTTTTTCACAAATAGATGAGATTTCAATAATTCTATTGTCTTTTTCTTGTATCATACATTTACGCCCAGTAATTGTTTTATTTCTACTGAAAAAGGTTTGACTGTCATTGTACAACATTTTATTAATTACGCCTTTAAGGAAATGATTAACTGCCCAATGGCGTGATTTTCCTCCCCTTTTATGTAATAAAATAATTTTTATAATCGGCTTGCCAACTCACTGTGTAACAACAAAACAAACAGAGACCCACAAAACCCAATTATACTCCTT
The DNA here is from genome assembly GCA_017639675.1 of Aplochiton taeniatus. Classification (NCBI taxonomy): domain Eukaryota; kingdom Metazoa; phylum Chordata; class Actinopteri; order Galaxiiformes; family Galaxiidae; genus Aplochiton; species Aplochiton taeniatus. Next base: position 9,318,574 of record CM030184.1, read on the forward strand.
ATTCAAATAAAATACTTAAAGGGAAATTGAAAGTTTATCTTGCGAGTTTAGATGTGACAATAGAGGAGTTGGAAAAAATAATGCAAAACATTGTCACTTAAAAGGTGCAGTACAAAGAGAGCATGCAAGTGACCCAGATGAAATTAAGTTTAGTTAACAAAATAAAGTAAGGAAATATAACTATTGTTTACCAGTTTGTGCCATAAATTTAGCAGATTCAGCTTGCTCCTGTAGGGCCTTTGTGTCATGAACTGATCTTGGCCGCTGACTTTTTACAGTATGTTCTCCGATCATTCCATATTCTAGGGACAGAATAAAGGTTCAAATGAAAGCTAGGCTTTGACAGGATCTTCTGAGAAAACAAAAACTTATTACATACTGTTTTTTCAAGATGTGCGAAACAACTGCAAAGCATGGCTAGAAACAAAGATCACACAAGGATAAATTTAACTTGTCATTTACTTTAAGGCAAAGAACAATGCAACGGTTTTATAAGGGTGAGTTGGGAGTATTAATTGAGCTTGAAAGCACAGCTTAGACACATAGAAAACATGCAAATAAACTCACATCAGTTTTAAAGATGCTAATACGTCATTCAAACCACTCCCCCCACCCAACTTCCCCTATCCCCAGAAAAGAAAGAGGAAAACAAAAGAAAAAGAATAATGTGTAAGCCATTTGGAAGCCACAGAGGAGGGGGTCATGGACATTGCATGCTATTGATCCACAGTTTCTTACAAAGCTATTGCAATTTTCATGTTATTTGTTGAGAGACTCAGTCCAGGATTTCATTAGTCTTTGCAATAAAAAAATTATAATGCAATCTTATTTATGACAAATGTATTCCGAGCTGTACATTACATGTTCTCTTTGTATCATAAAAAACAAACAAAGAGACAAGTCAAGTGTCAAATAATTTTTCTTGAAGAATCAATTTTCCTAAAACAGGTTTTCCTTAGATTTGGAGTAGAACTGTATACAAATAAAGAACAGGTGACACTATTACGACAACATATTCAATGCGGCTTTTGTAAGTACAATAAAATAAACGCCATAAACACCATACACTATGCCATTTGTTACCGGCAGTAAGTATATTCAGATGCATGTGTCATACAGCAGATGATCACTGCTGAGCATTTTTATAGTATTTACTCTGTGATTGGCATATTTAGAAGCGGAGAGGATAACACTGGAGCTACATTCAATACACCGCAGGCATGCATTTGATGCTAATTGCTATTTTTTTTCGAACTACAGGTCTTGCAAGTAAAGTCTGTAAAAAGCGCTCAGAGGTCTTTCCAATCATTTTGGTTCAGTCCACCATCTGCTTTGATGAGGTGAAAAGATATACACTCCGTTCTGACCATGCGGGGAAAGAAAATGACATCTAACCTCAGGTTAAAAGAAACAACTGGAAGTTGATCCTATACTCCATCAATTAAGACCAATATCTGTGTCTTTGTGAACATGCTTTCTATGCCGTATTGTATTTTATTTACCACTGTTTCATAGACTAGCATATAAACAAGGCAATTAAAAACAGGGTTACTAGCCAATTATATGAGAGGATTGAAGTCAGGAGGAATTTGCAGTAGTCACTGCTTACTTACAACACCATCTCCCAAATTATTGAAAGTTTCATAACATGTAATTTAGTTTTCTTAAAATAAAATGTATACAAACATTTGTTTAAGATTCCCATATGCAAACATGTTCCCAGATGCTTATAAGAATTCAGGCAGCATCAGATGCGCCACTATAGAAACAGCTTGTCAGAACCAAAATGTCATAATGTCACTGAAGTGTCAATCAACCACCGTATATGGACACAGCCCAACATTGGTGACTAGAGCAGATGTGGACTAGTCAGACAGTTGCTCAGGCAGTCGTTTATGATTGATGATGGAGCCAGTTTTTAACTCAGTGTCTATTGAGAGGGCACCAATGAAAGGACAGTGGCTGCTCCATCACATAACAAGAATGGATTTTCTTCATCAGGCATACTTGATATATTTGTGTCCCAAAAACAACATCTATGACGTCATGCTGTATGTTTGCAGTATGTTGATTGAATGTATGATTATAATTAACAAGGAATTGAAGCGGGGAATTTCACCAATAAAGAGTATAGTGACCTAGAATAATTGTTATCATGGTAGAATAAGAGGTCTGAACCAGTGACCACAGTTCGCTGGTATGAATTCAAGGTTATGACAACTAAATCAAATAGACTCAGAACACCACTTTGAGAAAATAGCGTGTTTGTTTCCCAATATTTCAACCCTCTGTTTCCCTAGTTTGCTGCAAAATACTTCTCCATTGGTGTGCCCTAAATAAAGGGTACAAATCAATAAATCATTGTAAAAAGTAACATGCCCTATGGGTTTACTTTTCAATCTGATAAAAAATCTAACTTGTGTATAAAACACGATAAAAGTCTTTTTGGTTAAAAATAGACGTTTATTCAACCTCAATAGGAAGCGTTGAGAAGCCTAACATGTAATTTATTACAGGCAGAAAGGTCCATCAAGAGGGAAATGTCATAAAGTAATTCCTACTTCACGGGACCAACCACCAAGCTTGGACAAAAGAAAGCAGATAGCATCATTAGGAAAATCCATTTCCTTCTACCTTTCACACAATACAATGAGATGTTCTATTGTAGTAGCAGATTTCACATGCAAATCCAAAATGACACTGAAGGTTAACCTCAATGACATGCCATGGACAAAGCATGCTTTATTGCCCTAAATATTGTAGAGGTACACCTTTGCCATTGTTACTGTGTAGTCATTAAGAATAGAGGTTAGGGTGGGATAGAAATGCTGACATAAGGATTTTTTTTTTTATGTGCTCTCTAGACAATATTACTGTGAGGGTGGAGGTTTCTATAAATTAGCCACAGATAGGAAGTTAACCTGCTGGGGTGCAACATTATTTAATTTTCACTTGCTAAAGGGTAGAGTGCAATACAAGGCTAACACTATGATGAACTAGCCTTTGTTAACCCAACGATAGTATAGTAAGTTTGTGAGACTGGCCTTAAATATTGTTTGGAAAACATTTCCATTATATTTCAGGAAGGTCTAGGCCAACTCAGGGCACAGGGAACACGGCAGAAACAGAAAACACAACTTTTTGTAAAACACCAATCCCATTTTATGGGGTATAGAGAGATGAGATATTAAAAATAATTTTGTCTTTGGTGGAAAAAAAAGAAATATCCATTGTTGAGCATACGATATTGATGAGCTCGGTTGGCATTTGCATTGGAAATTAGGCTATTGATAGCTACGAGTCCAATTGTCAGTTGGCAAGTTATAGAATATTAAAGAACCATGAGAGAAATTAGAGAATAATAAATAGAACCATAGGAGTTAAAATACTTGCTGATGCACCGTACGGTTATGAAAATGTTGTTGTTCATAATATTTCAGAGATAGTATTTGTTTGAAAGGTTGATAATGGAAGACTGTTATGAAGAGAGACATGTTAGTGGGCATCCTATTTGTTTTCAGATATTATGCCTGACGGAGAACGCAATGGAAAGCCAAACTATTTATTTACTATTTACTGCTTTCTGTCAGAAATCAATCCAGCAGTGTTAAAGTAGTATTTGGCTGTTTCGGTCTAAAGGTTTGGAGAAGCCAGTCTTTTTTGTACTGTAGGTCATCCCTGTCACTTGTGTCGTGGAAATTCGCCTCTTTCCTATTACCCATGTCTGAGAAATATGGATAATATGGCTTTGGCAGTAGAATGCACGTATATTGCACTGCAGTGCATCTATCCTTTAACCTTGTAATTCACATCCTTAAATAAACTTAGCTTCTCTTCTGAAAATGCTCTTTCTTTGATAATGTCACGAAAAGGTAGAAGGTAGAAGGATTTGTTCTGTACCACTAGGTACTACCCTATGCCTTTGTGCAGTCATGTCCAATGAAGGCTGAAGTCTGCACTATTTGATTACTCAAATGGGAAAGAGACATGACTACTAACTATGATTACTTTCTTTGGTGATTTCACCGCAGCCCATACTTTGTTTTTAGGTATCAGATTGTTTTGATGCCTGTACTATTTTTCCCTGCTATACAGTTTTACTCCCCCCCCACACACACACCCACCCACCCACCCCCAACCTGAGTCTTCTTGTTTACATAATTTCTCCACATTGATGATAAGACTTTTGACCAAATACACACTGCACTCAACACTTCCATTTTATCCTTAACATAAACACTGTAGCTAGCTAAAGTAGCAGTGATAATATTACAGGACAGTATCTAGTGTAGTAAATAGTACGCTATGGTAATAATATCCCATCTGTATCAAAATGAGTCCCTGGCATTTACAACCTTTGTCACCACTTAAGAATTTGATCCACTATATGCCGGATGCTTTAAAGGGTAGGTTATACACTGTAGATGATCGCCCAAGCCCCAGAGATCGCCCACTGACTCCATTGCACGGACGCGTTCCATGTGTAATTTTTATTGAAAGGCAGTAAAAGCCAAGCCCATGGCCGATGACTGATGTGTCTAACCTTGCATGAAATGAGCCTTTACTCAGAGGGCCCTATGTGCAACTTCCATCAGGGGCGCTGCGCTCACTAGCCTCCATGCATGCCTGCCTGACTGACTGTCTGTCACAAATGTAGATCTTAATGAGCGTCACTTCATTACGGCTGCACTCTGAGAGGGCTGCTCCCAGAATAGAGACAGCCATGGAGTGCAGCCTCCAAATGAATAGGGATACCTCCCCAGCATGTCTTCTACTCGGGGCCCATTATTCAGCACAAGAAATATTGAGGCAAGGAGTCTGTCGAAAACGTACCACAACTTGGAGCTTTTAGTTCTCTGTTTATTTCTGGAGGGCAGTGAAATCCATATTACATAAATTTAGGAAACGGGTCAAAGTCTGTTCTGGTTGACTGAGAGCCAAGCTTGACATGTCCATGAATATAGATTAACCGTGGCTTACATGGACTGAGACCAAGCTTCTTCAACGCCAACTTCTTAGATGAGGCATTACCAGTTTCATATGTAATCTGTCCAATTACAAAGTAATTTCAAGATTTACAACTTTTTCCATATATGTATGTATGTAGGTATATATATATATATATATATATATATATATATATATATATATATATATATATATATATATATATATATTACATTTTATACACCATTTTCTAAGTTCTTTGATGAATATACATTTAATGATATTTCTACCTTGGGCAGAATAAAAAAAGGTTCTCAATAAAGTGATAAATAAAACAATGCAATCTACTTCTGGCTGGTCTAAACACCTATAAAACAAAACCTTTACCAAACACTGCACCATATGCTTGAACCAATCCAAAAAACTCAATTAGGGCTTCATCAAGAAAATGAGGGGGTTGCACATAATCAGATACAAATGACCAATTGTCCCTCGAGACATACAATTATCCATCACATTCCTGCGGCCATCTGTTTGAGTCCTGTCGACTATCCTAATGACTCAGATTGAAGGCAAATTAGATTGGTCTGCAACCGCAGCTGTATATCATAAAAGCTCATGCAAATTATGTGGAGAAGTATGTTTATGTACTTGGCCATTCAAATTTGTATTGCACATATTAGTATACATGGTAATGCGGAGAAACACTGAGCAGTACCACTCTGAGCAACCTAGGTGGAGCTCTGACGTTATCAAAGCACTGAACAGAGCAGCACTGTTGCTGGGTGCTCTGAGCAGATCCTTCCACATCTTTGCTATATACCTCCGAGCATGAGTTGCTAGAAATTCTACAATCTGCTTTCGCTAGAGTCTTGTGCACTGAGCAGGAAAGCAAGTTATCCAAACATTTGTAGATTGAATTAGTTTTTCTGCAGCAGCTGTGGCTCACCAGTTAAACATCTATAGTATACTGTAGGTTGTTGCTTTCGTCTATTTCCAAAGGGTAAAGTGTTCATAATTCTGTCTCACATTTCAAGAGAATGAGTTAAGCAATAAACAATAGATCATAGGCTGAACCGCACAAAAAGGATTTCCTTTTCGCTCACATTAAAGTCGGAGTAAATACATTTTCTTATCATCCATTATGTGCTTCCACAAAGACAAACCCTGTGCATGATAATTTGAGAAATGTATTATCTTTATAGCTCAGTTTTGAGATGCTATCAGAAGAAATTGCCCTCTGGTCTTTTCAAGTCGAGGCAATGCCAGAACTGGAGCATATAATGTCAAAATCAACAGTCATTTGAAAAAAAAAGGCTGAACGAAAACTGGAAGGGCTGCAGCGGCAGAAAAGAAAAGGACCACTGTGTAGCAACAGAAACAAGGATGGATGTGGATTACTAATTAAACAAATTCAGTTGGAAGAGTACGTTTACATATAGAAAGCAAATCAGCCCTCGACTAGCATATTGCTCAACTTACATAATTCCTCATCCTCTCTGAAGTACAGTTGGTCAAACCCAGCCACAGTTTTCATTCATTTATTAATTTAGTTATTTATTCATTATTTCCTTCATTTATTTATTTGTAGAGTTTATCCCTAAGCGCTCATAGGGAATATGTATTATCATACAGTAAGTAATTGCATGCATTTAGATACTGTATCTTTCTTCGGTCTAACGTCTAATGCAACCATGATAAAAATTTGGTCTCCAATGTTGAGAGAGATGTCACTCCAGCAAAAAACAACCAACATACTGGCAGATGTTTGGTTCATTGTGTGGAGGATGAAAAGCCACTTTGGGCTGTAGTGTATCTTTGAGTTGGAAATTGTAAGGACACTCTTTTGAATCAGACTTTGCAATTACACTAATGCTAGGGGATTTTGGAGAACTCTAGGGCTTAGGACAAGGAGGCACAACCCCAGAAGATGGCTTGGCAGTCAAAGGCGGTGCTAAGCTAAACGCCACCATGCCAAGCAATGCATCTGTCAAGTGAGAAACATGCCACATTTTCTTAGCACCTTTACAGCTGCGACTAAAATTCAAAAAGCATATAATATTGTCTGTTACCAAATATTCTTTACTGACATGCCAAGTAATGACTTTGCTTTTGGACACATGGCTATCGCTAAACTTGTAAATGGAGTATAATGTACGATACACACGTTAAATTAGATACGGTGGTTTTATATCATGAGGGAACATATGCTACACAATCGCCATATTTCATCACATGCAATATTTGAGACATGCCCTAATGGGACTTTTATAATTCATGTTGTCAGCCTTCTTCCACAACAGCAATCATGTGCAATGCTTTGCTGTGGTAGATTCCACTGCCTCGCACTGCCACCCTTCATCTATCAGAGCAGGGAACATTGTGTCATAGGCAAGAGTTAGTCACGGGGAAGATGCCCGCCACATGCCTTGTCTTGGCTCATTGACTGAGCTCATGTTAAAACAAATATGCTCCCCCGAATAATTAAAGGACAGAGTGGCAGAGGATAAACGTCCTCTGACAACAGCATCAGTACAATGGGATATCAAATCTCTTCATCTAATGGGTTCTGATGCCAAATGAGACACTACAAACGAGCTAACAATGGCTATTTTGAGTTTCAAAGCAAACAAGGTATTAGGAGGTTATAAGATGATGCTCGTAGACAACATTCTTGTTTTATCAAACTTCACAGCATGTGCTGATTATAGTGAGATCAAATGCTTGCTGGGGATAAATATTAACTATTGAAATTAAGGTTGAGAATGCAGGAATTCTTAACAATTCAAAAGAAAGTCAAATTACTGAAAATAAAGCTAAAACTAGGGAAAACAAGGATTTGCCTTGTATCAAATGTAACATAAACGAACATGGGAAATATGCAAAGGAAACTGCATGGCAGGGATCAATCAAAAAGAGAGCAGGCCCTCAAAGTTGGATATCTATCTTTATCTTCAAACTCCATGGATTTGAATCAAATCCTCAAAGCACAATTCAGGTTTATATGGAGAAACATCATTTTTGTAATACTATTATTAGGTAGTTATTTCACATGACTGATTGCATTCCTCTATTTCTACCTTCCACCCAAGTGTTTTGATGAATATGGAACTGCTTCCAGAGCCTGTGGCCAGCTAAATAGCAAAGGCACCCAGGCAATGTGATTCATATTCAGGACAGCACACAATTAACAGAGTGCATCAAATATGTATGGAAGTATAACAAATATTTCTAACCACACAATTAAAAGCTGTGGCTTGGATCCCACAAGTAGCAGGGTCCCCATCTAATTAAATCTTGGTCCTTGATACAAAGTTTTGACATGAATGCTTTGAAGTTTGATAAGAGGTTAAGGTAGTAGATTTGTGAATAACTGACCCAAAATATTACATTATAATTAGATTTATTTGCATACGTTGTAGATAGTAAAAATTGTAATTCATGAATAATGGTTAATTATTACATTAACTTGATGACATTGATGAAACTTTGTACTTTTCTTAATACAGACCCTTGGAAAATGGGAGTGAAAAAGTGGCAACACGCCGGCATAAATTGACACCATAAAGTGTTGCCTTTAAAAGCCATGCTGTTGGAGACTGAAACTAAGTGTTACAGTTCAAAGTGTCTACACCATTACAGTTACAGTGGTTGGAGGTTTCCTTCCCATAGACGTTGTCACTATAAAAAAGGAATCAAACATTCGGTTTACAGAGAGATCAGAATGCATGGCAGTTTACCGTAGAATGTTAAAGGTCACACGCAGTGCTTATGTAATTTCGAAGCATACAAGGGTTTATAAAGTCCATTCTAGCTTGCATCTGTACCAATTAAAATTACTTTGAAGTACTTTTTCTTTCTTCAAGGCAGATGTGGAGACAATGCCTTGAGTGTCCACAGACAAATTATATTTGAGTGTGAAAATGACCCCTAAAAACAATGATCTCCATGACAGACATCATTTCAGCATTTAAAGTTCTTTAGTAGGGCGACTGAAAGATCCTCAGCCATTTGGATGAGCTGATAGAGTTCATGGCTCATCAGTATGTATCTTTAAATGGGTCAGCCTTACCAGTCTCCCTGAAGGCTGCCATCAGACAGTGATAGCCAACATTAGTATTTACTGTAGGCCATTTTGATTTCCTTTTGCATGACAGCACAGCCATTTGTGACATTGGATATGGACAATGCTCATTGCAAAACTAAAATGTGTCAAAATAAGACATTTTAAAACATGTTTTTTGTGTCAAAATAAAGAAATATGGGCCAAAATGTCTGCAATCTGTCCCATATTATGTGAATGTCCCTGGTTATAATTCCCACCCTGAGCCTCTCCAAATGAAGCATGAAATGACTTATCAATGACAGCTCCTTGTTATATGCTATGGCAGAGGCAGCCAAGAGTGGCCCAAGTATTGAAAATTAATTGTTTCTTAATGTGCACGCCTCAAAAGTCCATCGCCACACAGCCATGCACCATTAATGTGTTCAATTAGCCATTCAGCATCTTACTGCGGGCCAACGTACACCGCAAGTTACCCCCTGCAGGTTCCCATGTGCAGAATATTAAGTGTATTTTAACTATTGTCAAACAGATTCAAAGCCCTCTTCTTCTTCTAACATTCAGATGAAGCCAAGTTGTGGACCCAGGCTGCAGCCGGAACAACATCGTCATAGATCTAATGCTCTCGCATTAAATATAAATACATATTTTACAATACACTGAAATGTAATCTATTTGAACCTTTTATTTCAACCTTATATAACATAATACATAATTTGAAGAAAGTAAGACCGTTTCAGCCCGCTTCCTGATATGTCTCAAACGATGACATTAAGGAAGATTGAAGTGCATTATCTGTTCACACAATGGCTGCTGTCTATTCAGCTCAGCTCTGCAGAGAACCGGAATGAGAAGAAAGTCACGGCAGAGGAACGGCAGGCTTGAAGGGTCTGTAGCTCCCAAACCCTTCAATAACTATGCCTGAATAGCCTGTCTGACCTATTGTCCAAAAGTTCACATTATTGTCAATGTCCCTGTCTGATACGTAGTAAAAGCCGCCATGTACCCCTACCTTCGAGCCCTATATCGAAAACGGTTTAAAATGTCTCCATTTCAGAACTCCCCATTTCAAACTTGATGGGTTACCAGCAGCAAGAAGTAAGCTTAGAGGAACAAGCTTTATAAAATATTGGTAAAAGCAATTTGAACAGCATCATTTCAATTTTAATTTTTTGGGAGCAGATATACTGTACATTATTGAAGAAGGTGACATAAAAGCTTAATCAAAGACCTGAAAACAAATAACTGAATAGTAACCTCATTGTGTGCACTATGCAGTTGTATGTTACATGTTTTTGGGGGGGAAAATGCTCATGTTTATTCATCCCGTTCTCATACCAGGCAACATCATGCTTGCTATTGAACACCTCGCCGGGTGCGGTGCGCATCTGTCCTAAGATTTTCTACAGAGCATGTAGAAGCTGTTGAACAATATAACCTTTCCCTTCCAGTTCTTTTGGTTTTTGGGGGCAGAAAAGCCTTAATGAGCTTTTCAATATGAAAAAAATAAACAGTATGCATATATTTTACTCTCTAATCAGCAAAGTGAAAAAGCTGTCTCCTCATGCGTTCTCTTCCCCTAATCTAATTAGAATTTATTAAACTATGCAAAAGTTCAAGGACATCAATGGCTGCATTTCCCCCTTCCACACAGAGCACTAGTTAGAGAGCGGAAACAGATGCTAGCCCAAATGGGGGAAAATAAACCATTTCAGGGCTGACTACCCTTTCTACTCATCATGGCAATTCAAAGCATCAATGAATGCATAACATCTCCTGACATTCGGATCCAGCTTCATTCTGTGCAGTTGGCATGTGATAGTAAGCAGTGTTGGGATGCACAGCAAACTCGACAGTACTCTGAGAAGCAGAGAATGTTTTAACTGAGAGTTTTTTTTTCAAATACGGTTTAAATTTTAAAAGACAACGGTTGCATGACATTATCTTCAACTTTTGGAATTGCCACCTGTCGTCATCAACAGTGCAACAAGTCAAAACTAACAGTCTCCACAGGAGTGACAATACATACAGAGTAAAATCCACTATCTGGTTTGCCAATTACAGTTACGTACAAGCCATGCCTAATACCTGTACCACGCTGCACTAAACCAGATCTTACTGTTTGCATATTTGAACAGTTCAAACTAACAGTACATTATCCCCCATCCAGTTCCTTTCACTTTGGTCATTTGGAATGAAGCTGGGGTGGATGATCAAGAAAACCTGCTTATAAATGGAATGCCTCACATATTGAACTGGCTTTCCTCAATTTAATGGTAGAAGGACCTTCATTTATTTTGCTGCTGAGGAATTTGTTGACAACCAAATTTTGTTCATCAGCACACGATATCTGAACTTCAATACATTTTTACAATCATTCTGTAGGATTACCAAACATTCAGGAAGAACAATCAAACAAATGGAGGGATGGTAATGCTGTACTATTTGAAATGCAGCACTAAAAATATATTTGGTCAAAACAATACATCTCAGTCAAGTATTAGGGGCACATTGGTATAGGTTAAATTTGCTGTAAAGGATCCATTCAAATCACGCATGTGATGGCTTCCAAAACCACAGCGAAAGGTGCAACACCTTGTGTTTTCTCGTTTCTCTGACAAACACAATTATAATTTATTTGATTATCTCTACTAAATTCTCTCTTGGCTTCATATTGCCTTCCCTGTTGTTAATTCACAACAGGGGCCTCAAAGGCAGGCAAAGATTCAAAATACAAAAAATTCACACTTCAGGCCATGGGATTATTGTTAGACTTCAAGCAATCTCCCCATAAGGCCTGCGTTTAAATTAATTTGTCATTGCTAGCAAACAGAAGTTGGGAAAGTAGGTCGAAATTGGAATGATTTATAGACGACATTCTCATATTAAAAGTTTTCAACAGCTTCAAGTAGCTTTCCTAATTGTAGGAACGCAATCCATTCCATTATGCAATTAAAACATTTATATAGAATGTATTCCAGTTTTACCAACCGGACTAGCCTTGAAAGGAAAATAGAGTCTTCATTGCAACATCATCACTTTTCCTAAATGATGCTTGACTTTTACGATAACTTTATCCAATCAAATGAATTTGTTTAGGGCTTTACACAAGCTGGTTAACAAAATAAACAGGGCAATGATATCACAAAAACAGTGCAGCAGTTGTTACAAAGGGTTATTACAAACCGCCTTTAGACTCAAATAGCAAGTGTTTGAAGACAGGTGGGAATAAATTGCTATTCTGTTAATATTGGCAACCACAGATTTAAGTTTTAATCACATTTTAAGCTTAAGCAAATAATGTATGCACTTCATGTAGATGCATAAAGACATGTAAACAGCTTCGATTAATGAGGCCAGACACGGCTCTGCATGACTATTTATAAGTTAATGCAAAATGCAATACATTCATTTGAAGTTAGAGCAGTCAGCATTTCTGGTGTCTCAAGGCACCCTAGAGAGACAGGATTCATTATATGACATCCTCAATAATTCATTGGCCATGGTCCCTCAAATGACTTCCTGTAGCTCCCTGTATTTCATCACGCCTTGGACCAACAAACGTCATTACTGTCTGCATCGCACACCCCACCCACACACACACACACACACACACACACACATGCACACGCGACCCACGAGATCAACTTCCAATAGGATTTACTCAGACTCCACTCAGGCCCCTCACTTAGTGCACTGCTTAGAATTCCCCTGCAATAACCGAGATTCCTGCTTTCATCCTCATCTTAAGCGTGTGAGACATGCAGCAGGAGGAACTTCCTTAAGGAGTCTCAACAGAAGACGAATCAATTGGAGATTTTCTCTCATTATCTTTCCCTTCCAATTCCAGGCTGCACATTTATTCACAGGGATCTCTTTCCTTCCTCTGGTCCTCTGTCCCCCTTTAACCCCCAGATCTCTTTTCTTTTTCCAATCTGGTTTTGGTGATTTGAATGACTAATGACATTCACAAATTTCCCCCGAAATCCCTGGCAGCAAAGATCAAGTGGCATCTGTGATGCTTTTGTGTTTAAATTGGGAGTTGCTCTTGGAAAAAGGAGGAGCCATAACATGGAATCCCGGTAGTCCATGGCAAAGTATAACTAATCTGGTGGCACATATATTGTGTCGTTACGTTTTCCCATGGCCTATACTACAGGAAATCTTCTCCATTAGGAGGTTGGGATTCACAAAGGGTGATCCTAATAGGAATAGCTCATATAAGGAATGGAAATGAGCTGTGCTTGACCCAGCCCAACATCAATATTAATCATACATCCTGGTATGTAAATTACATAATACTTCTTGGTGCTGTACATTAAATAATGTACCATATAAAACCTTGAGTGTTACAAAGAAACGATGATATGCTTCAAGACTCAAAAAGATAAAATATGCTTGTTTTTGTATACTTGAGCTTTACATGCACAATTTCACCTCCCAGAAGTGTATTTTTATTTTCAATATATGAAAGCATACTTTTGTGGAAAAATATTGGTGTGTTCCTGGTCTTCTACTTACATGAGAACCAAGCCATAGTTAATTGCCATTTTTGGATTGTTTTGGATGTGGCTCGCTGTAACCACAAAAATGTGGCATGTATAATCTTTCAGATGGGAATGGTACATTCACACTGTATAGACAGTAGAAGTTCATTTGGCAGGCAATAATAGCTCCTTATGAATTTTGTCAGTTTAAACAATTATGCTGAGCTTGCTTTGAATAACTGTTCTTATGATAGAATCCTGTAAATGGTCTAGGTATAGTACATTGAAACTAATAGGAATGCCACAGGAAATCAAATTACGACAATGTGTGTTTTTATCAATCTGTATACAAAGTGTTTACACACAATGGAAAATAATCACTTGGTGTTCTCTTGTTAGTTGTTACCAAGCAACCAAGTCAGCCTATTGAGATTCCTTCCTCCTGAAATGAAAGACAAAACCTGAGAGAATGGGGTCTCCTTGTGCATTTTCAAACCCTGTGGAAAGGAAAAGATGAAGGCAAACAAGCACCACAGATCAAGTCTTTAAGAGCAGGGTTTGAGTTTTCTTTAATGAGAACTTGGCCGATTGAGAGACTGCATGCAGGCTCAAATGGTGATGTGACTTGAATTATAAGCAGTTGGCCAGTGTGCATGGGCTTGGCCATAAATTCTTCGCAAGGTTTGGAAGCATTGGGAAAAAAGAGGGGAAAGGGGTGAGGGTAGAGACTGTTTTGGATCTCCTCCCAGAATAAGCTTGATTCTCTGCAAACTGAGAACAACGAGAGAGTATCTCTAGTTATTGAAATACCAGACAGCCATGAAAAGAGGCACATCAAGCAATGTGTTTGATTTAATTTTCTACTTTCAGGAAAGAAATCCTGGTATTTGCTGGGTTCTTATAACAGGGAAACACTTATTGACCTGCTCACTGGCAACAAGATAGACAAGCTCACCAAGTGCAAGTGAAACACTATTAACGACTGAAATGTTAACCCAACTCAAATGGGATCCATGCCACAAAACCTGCCTGTGCTCTGCCTTTTGACGTCATCTAACTTAGTGTGATCCACAAATGCCTTTTTTTTTTTTCCAGGAGCACCAGGTGCAAAAGAATGTTGGGAAATAAACAGCTGTCTCATGACAGATAAAAGTGGGCATGTGCGTGGGAGTAAGCGCCCAGATAGGCTGCTGCCCCACCGATCCAGCCACCCACACTCATGACAAGCATTGGTTTTGCGACCATGTGTTTGTGCCTGTGTGTCAGGTTCATTTGAGTTCAGCAGTAGGAGGGAAGCGCTCCACACTGCCACCCACCTATTTTAGTGCTTGACGGCCCTCTGCTTGACAGATAACTGAGACATGAAATGCATCTGAATAATGCAGCTGGCCTCTCCTTTCAGAGATGCCGATGCACACAAGAGTGGGATATATTCTTCCTTACGCAGTAGGATCAACATCTTCATTCCCAGAACAGATAGAACACACAGAAACAAACTAAATTAAAGAATGTATTCACAGGAGTTCATGGTTATTACCTTTACCCACAATAGGGATCACCTTTGCGACATCACATCCTGTTCTGAAATGATGAGCTGTCAAAGGCTCTGCAGACACCCCTCAAACACCCCTCCTCCCATTCATCTAAATTAACGCTCTGACAAATGTGTCAAAACATTGGGGGTGAAATATGATAAATGCTTGCTCCAACCCAACCATAACTAAGTGTCTTTACTCTAGATGGAAACGCAGCAGCCAAAAGAACAGTTATGTACCATTTATAATCCCGTAGACCTTGTTTGAAGCACAAAGGTGACTCTGTCTCTGTCATGAAAGACAAAAAGAAACATTTTGTTTGCAAGCTCCATGATATTTTATACATTATTAAGAGAAAGAGAAGCTATTGTCTATAAATCAAGTTAACATTTATTTACCCTTCTGACTCAGCTCATCTAGTCTTGACATATCACTAAGACTTACACTAAAAGTCCATGATTGTTCTCTGAAGCAATTTCCTCTTGCGTTTTAGTATTAATACATTAAGACACAAAAAAGAGCATGTGATTAATGTACTGAGCTATAAGAGGAGAGAGGGATGGATTATTATGTGGGAGCCTTTGTTTTCCATTAAAACAGAATTAATTAAGGTATTTAAATATTGAACTGCTCTTACTGTATAATTAGAACAAGCGCACATACTCTTTGATGTAGAAGGAGTTATGGGTCACCGTGGAGACTTGCAATGTCAACACATTGTTTGATTTCACGGTCAGATTTTGCGTCATTTCAGTTTCTTGTTTTGAAAAGAGCTCCCTGCATTTGCAGTAGATGCATAATAATAACAACACCAAGGTTGCAATTGGGTTTCACGTGAGTAAGGCTCAACACACATACAGTGCTAACATTTTCATAAGTGGCCTCCATTTAAAGGTGAAATTAAAATATTGAATTGAATATGCAACACATTATATAGGATATGTAGTTATGAATGTGACACATTTGAGCAACAGAATACTTTGTGTGAGGTTGTGCTAATGTATAGTCACAAAAAATAATGGTCAACCTTTTGTTATGATATCCAAAACCAAATATTCAAGGTTGGGCTAATGTGTCTATGCAATATGTGTATCACACTTTAAAGGGGACCACACCAGAGCTATAATACCACATTAGAATCTTATTAATGCAATATCTTAAAACAAACTAATGGCTGACCAATTTCTTTTAAATGAATTTACTGTATAATCAATATTGTAATTGTAAATAAAGTACATTTCATTAACCTAATATGTACTGTATCTGTATTTTGCTCATTAACATTCATTAGATTACTTATGTAATTGGCTAGGGATATAGTAATGTTCAGCTGTTGTCATGACTGCTGCCAGAGTAGTTCAACCTTACTTATACGAGCCTGAGTCCCGAGTCGAAATTGGTCGGTTACATTGACACCAGTTTTCTACGTCACAACAGGCTGCAATTTAGAACGGTTTGTAAAATAGGGTAGGTGTGTTGTTAGAGGTTAACTAGAGAACATACACTAAGCACAGATTTCACTTTTTCATTTGTTGGTACAATCTCTCTGAGTGATGAAACAACGCTAAACACAGAAATATTCCTAATCCGATATTATGGGGCCTTAAAGGTCGTAGTCCTTCAGGCCCGAGCTCAGTGCCCCCACCCTACAAATGCCCCCCCCCCCCCCCCGGCTAAACCTATAGGCATGCTGATTCTCAGGCATGTCTCTGGGAGTGAGGTGGAAGAGAGTGGCAGTCTCCTGCCGGCTGGTAGCCTGAATCCACTGATGACTCAGGTGGAGGAGAATGAAAAGCAAAGCAGAGACATGAAGAGACTGCTGCAGTCAGACCGACGTCACACAGCTTGGGGACATGCTAATAATAGCACATTTTGGGGAAAAAGTTTAGTTCGAAAATTTGAAGTTGCTTAGCAGAGTGTATCAAAAACATCCCAATCTTGGTAGTAGAGGAATATAGGAATTAATTGTCAGGTAGACAACAAGACAAAGTGGATCGGAAGGATTGGTTTCTACATTAAAGTATGCAGAGCAGGCTGGATAAGTCACTTTTACTAGGTAGCATAGTCCTATACATTTGCTATCCTGTGGGAAAAGTGAAGTGAAGTGAAAAGTGAAACATACAGTGGAGTTATACACATGCAGACAGGCATTCTGACCATCTAGGTTCTCTCACATGATACTCTACTGAATACTTTTGAGGACATGAATGATAACTACAGTTTTGTTAATTCTAAAAGAACTTGATGAATAAATAATGAGTAGTAATAATATGAGTGATGACATTAGAAATCAAAAGAGAGAACGATTATTGTTATATTTATAAACAAATGAAAATGGAAAGTAAAGAATATGTTAGAATATATAAAGGACATGTATTCATAACAAGATCTTAATTATGGCATCATGTCTGACAATAAGTGGAAAAAATGATGGTCAAGTTATGATATATGCCAAACTAAATATTTAAGGTTGAGCTAATGTGAATATGCAATATCTGTATCAGTCTTTAAAGGGAACCACAAAGTTGCCTGGTGTCCCTTTTAATGTTTAATAAATTGACAGCCTGGATATTTAGAGCAATTTTTGAATGTACGCTGTGACCAGATGATGTGACTAATTGCAACTGCAGCTTGCCCCAATGTTTGCCAGTAGTTAGGTTTCAGAATGGTATGATTGATTGCAATCTCTCAAATTAAATTTCCCATACAATTTTCCATACAATTTTACACATTGAAATAGGTTGTAGAGAGTGAACACTGAATGGAGAGATAACATATGTTTGCTATCTATTGTTGTTCTTTTCACATCAGAAAAAGGACCCTGGCTAGACGATGGGTGGTGACTGGTGATTCCAGGGTAGTGACTGATTTCATGCAGATGTTTACTCTCGGTTAAATCCCAATGGCAGAAGCGGTTGGGTGGGGATTTGTTTTTCTTGCTGGCCTCAAGTCCTGAATAATTAAAAGGGATCGGCATGCTCTCTTTTTTGTAAAAGACAGGAGGTATTCCGACAGTCTCTGCTTGACAGGCTTTGCCCTACCTCAGAACGTGAGGGGCCTTCCAATCAGAGTCCTTGCTTTACGCATTACGGGAGAGAGACAATGTCTCAAACCAAATAGCTCTTTCACACTAAGCTCACTATCGGTTAGTATTACTTGGGTTAGGATAGGAAAGCCAACTGAAGTCAAAGTCATATTGGTTGCTTTAGATTCAGCAGTTTGGGCTAGCCGAGCAGCTCGGCAAGCTGTCCTCAACTAGTGCTGGCAGAAAAGCCTAGAGTTCTTCCCCTGACTGTCCGACGGACACTAAATGAACATTTGCTCTAAGATCACACATGCTCTTTTTGTCGTCTTAAATTTCCCCAAAATGCTGCTGGGCAAAATCAATCAATCAATTGATCAGCTTGTTTCTATGAAGGACAAATTAAATTGATTCAGAGCATTTGTAGGTCGTACTCAAGATATCGAGGGACAACCAAATAGAACAGAGCACGATGTCTCGTTTGTTGTATTTGTTTTTTCCCACTGTAAATGCATGCCGAGAAAAGGTACAGAAAGAAGCGCACACCTCCTATGGTGTGATGGAGGTAAGTCATACAATCAGCCATTCTTCATGATAGCTCGCTAAACGTTGGGCAGACACAGGCTCTTATGGAGAATTGTAATGGGAAAACAACAACAAAAGCTGGCCTTGCTGCTTTTACTGAGAAGCTCTTAGCGCACAGGGAGACAGCACACAGAAAAAAGCATCAACACAACTGACCTACCTTTACTATTTTCCCATTCATTACATGAGAGCTGTACTTTCCGTTACCCTGCCCATCTGGCTACCAATTCAAGCCATCCTTGAAGCATTCAGAACACTGAAAGCATTCCCTTGTCATGTAGTGATTATAGAAAGAAACTGTACGGAAGTAATGAGAGACTGAAAGCATGGAAAAAAGTGTTGGGATATGAATTGTGTGTGGGGGGGGGGGGGGGAATTATAGGATGGGGATAGGATAGGATAAAGGGACCTAAAACATCATAATATTTGAAAAAGACACAAAGTTGAGTATACGATGGAAGAAAACAGAGTCTTCAGGTTCTTTTAGTATGTCAAATCAGGTTACAAGAATTAAATCATAACACAATCAAGGCCAAAGGAAATATGACTCCTTTGCCCTCCTATGCACACCACTACCCGAGAAGATAGTGGCTCACTACCTAGGTTGAGAGGCCTGTGCAAGGGAATTCACAGAGTACTTATACTCTAAGCCACAGTAATGGCCATGGCCTAGTATAAACAGGTGACAAAAGAACTGGGTGACCCAGTCCCAAACCAACTGATTAGACATGGATGTACCAGTATTCTTAGAACATGCGTAATATGATACGTCACTGCAATAACTGATATGGCAATCCATAAACAATTCAAATCCTAATATGTAAATGAATGATTCTTTCAACAATACCTCCCAGAGAATCAGCAGGAATAAACATTTAGTGGAAAGTAAATAGCAGAGTATCTACAGTGTTACCCCATATTGTACAACAATGTGATTCTAAGGACTGTTGAAGAATCAAATAGGTTTTTGTTTTTTTTGTCAAATTCAGAATATACAATTTTAAAATGCCGATTATTGGTAGCTCATCTCAGTCTGAAGGAAGCACTTCATTTTCATTCAGTGTTCTGGGTACACCCACACCTAATGGTTTTAGGTCAATAATATTGTTTGAAACCATAAAGAACTGTTAAAACAAGGCGTGTAGCACATACGTTATAAATCTAGACCAATGTATTGATTCTTTGTCTGTGTGGTGCTCCCGCTGTGATTTTCTCCATCCCCTCTCTCTGCCTGCAGTGATGCTTTGGGGAAGTATCCGCCAATAAGCTGTAATTCATTAACCTCTCTCGCCCACACTTTACTGCTGTGCCAGCAACATATGTCACAGCTAATACATCTCAAAGAAAGGCGCTCGCAAACAGCCACCCATAAGTAATGCAAATTATAGGAGGTGGAAGACATACCAGGGGTTGCACAGTGTAATTGCAAGTGGAGGCTGGAATTCACCTTAAGGTCTCAACGGAAAGGGATCGTGACCAGAGATTTAATATAGCAGGGTCATGCAGCCATGAACACTTTGAAATGACGCGTTATGATAGAGCCTGATGTCAGGGCGAGCAACCACTGATTAGATCCGGCATGTGGTCTTAACTGCACCCATGTGTGAGCCCTGACCCCTGAGCCCTATTGTAATGCTGACCCTTCGCTAGGGATGTACATAAAAAAAAGGGAAGAATCGTCATTTTTCTCTCCTTTATTGGTTGGGTCAAAGGTGTGTGTCTCTTTAGCGTTGGGGACTGATTGGAGCTCTCAGGCTTAGACTAGCTCCACACATTGCAACAGTTCTCTGATAGAGACGTTTGTTGTAATTCATATATCATCGGAATAACAACAATCAAGAGAAACATTCCATGGTTCACTGCAAAATGTATCTAGGCCACTGCATTCATTACTTCACAAGGACCTTTGTGAAAATATGACAGTATGCATCAATTCACACCCTCCAATGATAATATTTACCGAACACTCACATTGTTCTGTTTCACCCATCGTCTTCGTAACATTCAGTATGTGTTCAGTCATCCTGCCAAAACTATTCTCTCTCACTCCCACTGCTAATGCCCCCTCCATCTTTTTCACTGTCCTAATAGTTGTCACCTCAAATCAGAAAAGAAAGCTGCTATTATTACACTTCACTAACTGTTTAGACAACACTGCACCAGCCAAGCATTGGCCACCGCTGAGCTGATAGCTGAGAAACATGGCTAAGTAGCAGAGCTCTTTGACTGGAGGGCCACAGACCTCCTTCCTGCGGACAGCACCTGCTTCATGCCAGCTTTAGAACACTGCATGGGAGTGCACGGATCTCAGGGCACAGTGGGGGCACACCAAGCCAGGACCCGCGGCTGTCAATCACACCATAAATAGGCAGAAGCTGAAGCATATCATTATTCCAATAGCTGGGGAAAAGGGTTCACATTCAACTCTTTACATCTGGTGCTTTCGATCCTGGCTTTCTTCAGAATAACGGCAATTAAATATTTGACCTACACAAAACGTCGGGTTGACATGATCTGACAAATGCAAATGTATGACCAGTGATCAAATATTTCAAAGATGAAAATGTACTGTATGTCAACTTTTTTGTTTGTAATAAAGGACAAAATACTCTCTTTAATTAGGTAGTAATATTACTATTACCATTGCTGCACCTTTTAGATAAAGTATATTTTAAGGAGCTGTAATTATACTTTTATTTTTACAGGCATATCCAGCTCATTTGAAGCATTTGAAGAATGGTCTCCATGACAACACATATCTTGGAGACAAATTCAAGCTGCCTTGACATTGATCTTCAATTTCTCCATGAAGGGGCAACAAGTAATACATGTCCAGTGACAGTGAACCAATCGTAAGGTTATTGCTTAAAAAACTGAGAATTTACCACAACTCCACCAAATATCTCTGCTAGATAAACCGCTATGACTAAAAGGGACAATACAGGGAAATGTAGCTATTACTGTAAAGTTAAAACCATTGTAATTTGTTCTGATGGACTCAGATTATGGTAATGACTTGCAGCAGAAGCTATCAGAAAACATACCAGAAGGTAGAAAAGCCATATCGAAGGACAACTAATTATTTGTCCATCAGTACTGGAGATACTGTTGCCATTTGCAGCACTCTGCAATCATACTGAAATAACAGACGAGCACACACACACTCATTGGTTCCAGAATAGGCACGCACACCGTGCCTGAATACGCGCACGTCACACATCTACCCACACACACACAACAGCAGGTGTGGATCGCACGGCTGACCTTTTGTCGTTGAAAATTGCACATATCAAAGCCACAAAATCAAAGCCTTTGATATTTCGTTCAACCATAACAACAATACACCCATGTTCCAAAGCAGAACAAAGCAGGCTGCAAGTGTCCCCAATCAATCAAAGACCAGACAGATTAAAGGAACAAACATGGAACAGCTATTAAATATGTATGTTATAGGAAGATGACATAATGAGGTCTCTCTTATCGCATACATGCTTGGAGACCAATCTACAAGTTTACATAACAACGTATATGAAGTTACGGTGAAATTATATTAAATGATGCCATAGTAAAATGGAAGACTTCTACATGGAAAAATATAAATTTGAACATGACCAGCTTCAACGATCATACTGTCGTTAATAAAAGTCCAACAGCAATCTGAGCACTTAAGGGGTTTTCTCCACATTCTTTCCTTTCATTGGATATCACAGGCTTGTCGGGGATTGAACAGCAAATCCAAATTACCAGCCAGGCTGACCGTGACACGGAGCAGCTAAGTCCAGGGCATCACAAGAGCCCCCAGTAATGAGCAGTGCCCCGTGCAGTGCATAGCAAGCACTCATATGAAGTTCAACACCCCCACTCCTCCACCCTTGCGTGGGTCTGGGGGTGGGGGGTGCCGGGGGGGTGCCGGGGGGGTGCGGGGGGGTGCGGGGTACAGAGACAATGATACCAAGGCGATTGACTGGGCTCGTTTGCCCTCCTGCTTAATCCAATCATTAGGTTCACATCACACTGGGCTATAATGTCAGGGGGCTAGCACCCACGGCCCCTTCCTCCAAGGCTATGGTGGTGGAGCCTCACCGGCTGCTATTTAGCCATTTCTGACACCGTTGATTTCCTATCCAATTTTCGACGGCTGTGGGGAGGAAGACGGAGGGTGTTTTCTCTGAATTTAGCCTCAGCAATCCCATTTCTTTTGACCTTAAACAGAAACCTTGACGGCAACAATGTCGCTGTGAAGTAAAACATTTAAGAGGAACTGACAGGTTGGGATGGTGATTTACAGTACTGACACTGTGTGCTGCTAGGCCTGAGCTGATGTCATACATTGCAGTGGAAGGGTTGGGCCGTGCCTTCCCAGAGAGTAGCTCTTGCTGTGGTGGTAAACCTAAATACATATATTTCAAAAAACAACATCCACTGTCCGTGTCCTTTTCCCCCTCAAAGTTGATAATGCTGCTGATGTCATGTATATCTGAACCGAACAAAAATCTGAACTGAAGAAAAACACAGTGACTTATTTTACAATGAGCCTTGGCCATAGCCTTATAAACATAATTTCTGATCATATATATTCGTATATATATTCACCTCCCGAATAAACACAGCAGATAGAATCTGCAGTAAAACAAACGTGGGCCCAGACAGCTGAGTCACATTTCACGATGATGACATTGAACGGTGGTTGTAAATCCACAGAGGATAGATTAAACCATAACTTCTGACCACATTGGAGTGACGTAGTGGAGGAAAAATAACAAAGCCCATGCAGATATCGGCTGTAATTCAAAGCCAAAAGACCAAACCTGGGAGCAGATCCCTCCACTGACAGTCCCCATTTTCAAAGGTTTCATAACCTGTCACTTCCTGTGCTTTTAATCCCATTTTCTTTCTTGCGCTCCTTTGAGAAGTGTTTCAAATGTGGCCTTGGATTCCCTGAGAAACTCATCCACTTTGAAAGGGGATCATTAAAGAAAGGAAAAGTCTTTGGTGATGGGATGCAATATTCAACAGGGACAATCAAAAGCTGTCTTTTTTTTAAGTATGTAAAGGTGGCCGTTTGACAGAGCCATTTTCACATCATTCTATGTCAAAATGTGTTACTAATACACAAAACCTCTAAAATCCTACCCAGGCAACCAAAACAACATGAGACTTTAAAAAGCTACATTTTCTCATAATAATAGTAGTATATGGTATAAGCTGTAGATAGTACTATACGACAACAGTAGGACTGCAAGATTTCATGCTAGTTCCCTACATTTTATATTAGTATGTCCATAATATGACAATAGGTATGATGATAAAAGCTACTGTCCTCTCGTCAACTAAAATGGTGCAAGGGGGACACAGGAAGGCACTGTAACTGAGGAGCTGCTGGGGTGGTAGAATATTGATTCAGGATGCCTGGACCATTTCCCCAGCACCTCTGATTTGTCTGTCACATTCCATTATAACGTCTGTGCTCTGAACCTCTTTCTTACCATCTCAATACTGCAGAGACCAGCTCGCCATTTGATGTGCTGTCTGTATTGGGAAAATTGATTGAATTCTCTACTGTACTCTTTACTAAATCGAGTGGATTTTGAGATGAAATGTTAACGCTAATACAGCCACTTCTAGGAGATTTGAAGCAAATTACTTATCGGGAGAATTATAAGCAAATGCCTGTGGAGGATTCTGATATGGTGCAAATGATTATTGTATCATATTGTAAGAAGCAGTATAGGAACCCATGGCACACGAAATACATGTTGTTGCTCGATAATCTGACTGACCAATACTACAGGATCATCAATTTACAATGTACAGGTCACCCATAAATCCAAGTGCCACAAGGTGATTGATCATGGTATGAAACAGGCCATTTCATGTAAGCACTGACTGCTTTGTAGCATCTTAAATATAGAATATGGTCTCCCTTCAAAACGAACCTTACCATTTTATCTATTTCATTCATCAAGATCTTATCTCTAGGCTACGCTTCTCAAAGATTGGCAAGCAAGCGATAGCCATTCCCGAGTGGCATCCACCTACAACACATCTAACTGCTTTCCTAAGTAACTTGACACTCTTTTTACTTAAGGGACATTTGAATAGTGTCGTTCATCATCGCATAGCCCTATCTGACAAAAATATATCAATGCAATTTTTAATAGCCAAATAATAACACTCATTTAAACTATGTGAAGCAGCTGCTTTTCCCTTATTGTTTTCTTCTCACGGCTGAGCTGACAAGACTTGGGAGACTTAGTGGCAGGAGCCTTTCTCCAAGCACTGTGGAAGAGAGAATGCTTACGACAAGCTGACAATTTGGAAGCACAGATTGTCACCATAGCAAATGATCATTTATTAATCTCATTGTATATGTTACATGCAGACAACAAGGCTTCTCTGAACACAAGGAGACGTTGGCTAAGCACGTTATTCACTGGCAACAGTCAGTGAGTTAGTAGAAGAATAGTGAATTACTAAAAACAACTACTGAGATGTTGAACCAATAAAGAATAGTTACCATTTATTATTCTAATGTTGAAGCGATCTTCAACTGATCCCACACACAAAACAAGTGTGACCAAAGGATTACGTACTGTGTGTATCTACACGCCTATTCTTTGTCGATCTTGTGTGATTTATGCAAGAAATAAAAGCTCTTGTGTATATCTTGAAGAAATATTTGGCCTCAAACATTAACAAGCATTTTATGTTTATTTGATGATAACGGTCAAGGTTTGCTGCTTCACTTGCCAAAAGGTAATGTTTGTAGAATAGAAAACTGGGACAAAATGGGATATTCACGCATAAATGATTGTGTAATGTGAGAATTTTCTTGTTTTAAAATACAATTTGAAGTTAAGCCCACAGTGCAACTGGGACAGCTTTTATCGGATTCCATTGCTGAGCTAATAAATAAAACATGCAAGCTGTTTTTTTCTTATTTATCGTCAGTGTTTTTACATCAAAGTGAAGTCCTGAGAAGTCTGTAAGTTCAAATGTTAATTATTTATATTCTCATTACTACTAATGCAGCGCTTTTGAATGAATATATTTCTCTTCATCTTTGAGCTACACTGTGTTTTTACACTCCGTTCTAGACCAACTAAAACCATGTGAGGCATGACTGAGCTGGCAGTATAGTATTTGATAATAAAATAATTCCTGCTCGAAATTAGCTGATAAAAGATTCAGTTTACTAGTTTGAATCGTATTACCATATCATTATTTAAATTTTTGCACAACATTTTCTAGACTTCTGGAGCTGTCATCACCTAGTGTTGCAATGTCACTTCCCATGAAAGGCAACATAGAGTAAGTGATATGCAACTGTGCTACTTCAAAAGAAGAATGTGTCGTAGTTGAATAGCAATGTTGCCCATTCCATACAGTGGGAATATTAATACAAACAGTGGCACGTGCCCCTTGAGAATATATTGGATTTCACGTTCACTTTGGGACATAAACAGTCTCCTTGAGTGACGGTTTAATTTACCAGGTTTTCTGGCTGTCTGTTCATGCAAATGCATTTACAATGTGGGCTGTAATTGCCATTCTCAGACAGGACAACACTGACTCAGTAGAAACAACGGGGAACTGATACATTTAGATATTGCGGGCAGGATAGTTCTCAAGCAAAACTTATTTAAACTATTTAGGAAAAACAGTTTCTCTTCTGTTTTAAATAATGCAGTGCAGTAATGAAACCAATGATAAAAAATGCTTAGGCATTGTGATAAAGACTGAAAACTAGTATGAGTATATTTTTGCACATCCAGTATTGATTTGCAATTGTATGCTTGAATGTGCTAAATGTACCACTATCTATATTACTTTTGTGCTTCCAATTGTCCAATGTAGAAATCAGTCTTACAGTAATCTTTTCCCTCACTTTAAAGAGGAAGAGGTCCTTCTTATATCAGTAGGACATCTGGCATGATGTTTGGTAGAACTGCATAATGCATATGTTGGCAATACAACAAAAAAATATCTATTCAAAAAATGTACATCCAAACTTTTTTGAAGTACAGGAATAAAAGAGGTGAAAATCTGTAGTTATTTGTTGCAGGGTTAATATTGGATTGCATGACAACAAAAACTGTATCCAGTAGCATGACATTAGGATGTGGATTTGAGAATGGAAAATACTCTTCATACTATGGTTTGATGTATTATGTAAACTACAGATTGATACATTTTTCACACAATTTTATAATGAAAATATCCACAAGTGTGTGTGTATGTGTGTGTGTGTGTGTATGTGTGTGTGTGTGTTTGACAATTTGAGGGATTGAGCGGTTTAATAAGTGAATGAGTGTGTAAATGGGATTTATAATCTCAAAATGGTTTTGCCATGTACTGCACACCCATTTTTTGAAGGAAATTGTGTATGGATCCGGGCATAAATATATCATAGCAGTAGAAGCAAAAAGATAAACCATATCTTCCCCACAAAACGTCTGTTCTTTGCTATGTCAATTATGCAAAATATATTTGATGTTATATAATGTTAACCATAGGATTGTGCCCTTACATTCACAATGAGAACTTTCTTATAGACAAAGAGTAAAAGTCTATCCACTAGCACCAAATACTATAAGGATACAATCTTATGTGAAGGAGACAGTGGCACAACATGAAAGTGCGTGTGCCCTCAGCATGATTCCAACATTAAGAACAAAAATATAATCATTGACATCTGAACAAAACCAAATGCATCGGGAAAACTGGTGAGCTTCCCTCTGTTTCCTTCGAGTGAACTGGAACTAAAATGGCCTCCAAGTGTACTGAACAATGGGGGTGAGCATAATGCAGCACGACCACTGAGTGACTTGACTGAGATCCAAAGTGAATAAAAGGCCTCACTATGCAGTGAGGCTGAGCTGCTGCAGTGCTCAGGACTTTGGCGGGTGACAGTGCATAAGAACGCCTCACGTACATTTCGTTTGCCAATAAAATCCCACTGCCGTTTCCCACATGGCACATAGCGAACGCTGTCTTAGGATGAGCAAGGAAGCATGTGTGATGTGTTGATTATATCCATGCACTGACGAGTTTTGAGATAAAGAATATTGACTATGAGGTTTGGAAGACTTTTGTGTTTGTTGTTAATGATGAGAATTGAATCGCAGTGGCTAACTATATGAAGATGTTTTTATGGGTAGGATTTCCAAGCCCACGTTGGGCAAGATGTCTCATAAACTATTGGGGTACATCAAACACAAGTATAAGGAAAATGAAATAAGCTTTTTCTCCTATCGAGTTCATGTTCAGTTCAATTTCTCAAACTGACTGAAGTTTAGTGGATTGTAGTAAGCAATTCAGAAGTAACTCCTGAGTGCTGAGGGGTGATGTCCGACCCTTTACTCTACCTCATTAGCATTGAACACTTTTGCTTTTCAGGTTGGCTCTGCAGTGGCAGAGAAACAGTCACACAGAATGACATGGCAATTCTCTCACACAATGGCACACTTTAGGCCGGTCTCTGAAAGCAGTGGGGCACATTACCCAGAAATGAGACGTGGAAGCAGTTGGTGCAATGGCCGATGGCAGACTAGTACAGTGAGCCATTTAATGAGACAATGTCTGCAGATGTTGCTCATCTGCAGCCGCCTGAGCCATTTGGGAACAATTGGAATGGCACAATAGTCTGATTATTCCCAGCTTATAGCAAGTATCAATACCCGGGCATGAGGAAAACTAACTGGGGCACATATCCAGGAGAAACAATCTCCCAGTGTAATCACAACGGATCCTGGCATATTGTCCATGTGAAGGTAACGTGTTACAATTCGCTGCAAACAAGCCACAAACAACATACGGCGATATTTTAATGTTACTGTCGACAAAGACATGAAGATAAGCTCAACATGTTGACCATTCTCAAAACCCTTAACCACAATTGAATACTCTAGGGCGGTTTTTACTGACTAAAACAATAGGTTTCTGATTAATCCACCTTACCAAGAACCCTTTTGCAAGCAGTTTGGCCTGTATGAATACCTGAGATTAATCATAGCATAAGTGAAACCTCTAATATTGATTTGTCCCTGATTTCTGTCTGAAGAAAACTAAGGGAACATTAGAAACAACAACCCCCATCCCCCTTTCTTTTGCTCTGATGCCAACCTCTGCCATGATCTGAAAGGATCAAAGAGAAGTGATATCTCTTTTTTTATCAAACAGAGACCATGTCAACTGTTAGTAAAGCCTGAATCCTCATCAGGGAACACCCACACCGAAACCCGGATGCTGTGGGGAAAATAGTGCTCTTTTAAACCCATGGGTGATCTTCCCCTTATCCAGATGAAAACGGATTTATTCCAACCCCAACACCAGCCTATAAATAGAAGCTAGTGGAAAATCTTCTGAAAAAAATAAGCTGGTGCTCTTAAGCTGTTATTAACATGCTGATAGAGAAATGTCAAATGCTGCTTTTTGGAAGCAGACATCTCACTAAATGTACGGTAAACACAAGGACAGGATATGACCCCATGTCTCATATTCCTGTAGAATAATTTACGTAAAGCGTACACACAAGTAGTATACTAAAGGACATCTCTATGACGTGCAACAAACCAAAATGGATGGCGAGGAAGATTACTACATCAGCGAACAAGCTAAACACTGGGACTTCACACAACCTCACAAAAATAATCAGTACACAAAATCAACACAGAGGTGCAAAGGTAGAGTGTGCTTGCTAATAAGATGCTCAGGTGATGGTTTAATGTGTTCCATAAACAAAAACAAAGGACCAGCCTCATTAGGCTTTCTATTGAGCTCGGGGATCAAACTCAAGAGACTCAGAGACGTCCACTACCTCCGCAGAACTCCAAAGACTGTGAGGCTCCCCCTATTACATATGATCGGAATGCATGCACTTGCTCCCCAAGGTGCTATTATTGCAACCAGTGTATGGAAACAGAGCAGCAGCAGGATCCCTCCATAACTGGTTTTACTGGAGCCTCTCTCTCTCTCTCTCTCTCTCTCTCTCTCTCTCTCTCTCTCTCTCTCTCTCTCTCTCTCTCTCTCTCTCTCGCTCTCTCGCTCTCTCTCTTTTTTTTTTTTTTTTTACCAAATCCATGGTGTGATTCTTTATTTGTGGTTCACTGTGCTAGAAATAATGCCCATCTGTGATGTCTTAAAGATCAGAGTCTGCCTGGAGTAGAAGAACTTTATGTTTGGTGCTACCTGGTGTGGCTCCCCCAAAGACTCTCTGCTCGATTGTACCTGGAACTATCATCTCAAACTACGGCTGCACAGCTAGTTGGCTCTGTTGTGACCCTTCTTTGCTTGCATACAAGATCTGCACACAACTACAAGGTAGAGCGTAATTCATAGAAGTATGATCACCGTCCTAGCATGCATATCTACCCTTTTAAGTTTGTAATTGTATGTCCTTTTTCTGCGTTGTAATTTGAACCCATTAAACTATGGATTCCTTTAGAATGTGTTTGAAACTGTCATGGACTGTCATGTAATGCACGCACTGTTACCAATGTTCAACCTCATTCCAAGTCCTACCAGGAACCATGAAAATTTGAATTCATCAAAGGTCATAAATAGGACTTAAAATATCAAATATTATAAGCCTTTTCATGGCAGATGAAAATCCACAACAAAGCCAAACATCAACATTCTACCTAAAATGTTATCTTTATAGTGGAATTTAGAAAACCTGTAGTCTACAAATACTATACCGCCTCCAAAATGGAGTCAAATAGACATAGCTTGTTCACACCATAAAAACTGAATTACAAACCACATTTGTTGGCCAGGGCTGTGGTGGTGCAATCTTGACGTATGCTACGCCCACTCCTCTTGTAGCTTTACTGTGAATGTTGATGTACTTCACAAGAAATTAAGCCTATGCGTGTTCTTTGTTTCAAGGACCACAACCCAATTGTGTAGACATGCATTAGGCTCAAAAGTTCAGAAGAAAGTACTTACATGACGTGCAATTAGCTTAACAATCAGCCTATGTAAGCATACTGTAGTCAAAGTAGCCTAGCTGTACTTCAGCAACGAGATGGCTAGGGCAATGCACCTACCTTCCTTATGAGGCCGTTTCACTTCTGCGCTTAGGTTGCAGATCTGCCCTGCTTGGAGTTGCGGGGTCAAGCATCCCTCCGTTTGGGCATTTAAAGGCAAAACCACATTGTTAAGCATTAGCATACTCTCTGATTCTCCATCGCCTAAGTGCTGGGGACAGGTGCATTTTGTGTACACTATTCCACATGACTCCACAGTCCCCTTGTCTGATTTCAGGCAGTTTTCCAGCCATGTACAAAGCACCTGACACCCAAACTGACTAGGGCTGGCCTTGTTCAAGACCAAAAACTCCACGACCGATTTCTCCTCCTCATCCAGTTTCTGCGGCGTCAATCCATTGTAATCATGAGGGAAAACCCTCCGTAGCTGAACAAAATTCTTGTCATACTGCAAAAATACATAAATATTCTTGGTATCACACAGGTACACTATAGACTCATTGATTTTAAGCAATTCGTTGATCTTCTCATGCGAGTAATGATCAAACTGATAAGCAAGCAAAGAATATTCAGAGCAGCTTAGATCTCTCTTGTATAGCTTCAGGTAGATGCTGTATTTGGTAGGGTCTGGGTTCTCCAACGTCCATGTACAGTTGGTGTAGTTCTTAGGAAACATTTCAGACACAGAATATGATCCATAAATGACTCCTTTGACCAGAGTGGAACACCAGTAGTCTTGGGCACCAGTTAATCCAAACATAACCAGAAGATAGGTGGAAAATATATAAATCAACAGGTTACGAACAGCCTTCATCCTATGTCATTTGGCCTGTAAAGGGAGATGGAAAATAAGAAATCAGTAAGAAACGTTTTAAGAAATAGATACACAACAAGCTGCCTATTATCAGATATTTGTTTAAACATTAAACCTACACATACTTTATTTTTGGAAGAATTATGCACACATTCATAGTGAAGCATCGTTTTTTGGGAGATGCAGCATGTCACCTATGTCACTGCAAGGAATATTAGACAAACATTGCCACCTTGTGGCTCTTTTTGCTGTTGAGCTTCTGTGAAAGCCGCATAACACATCAATGACACTCTCAAGTCGGTTGTTTCTGAGACATGATTAATTGGATCGAACTTGGAAACTGTCTGTCCCTAGGGTCTCAATGATGTATCCCATTGCTTAAAGCACGTTGTTATTGGAGAATAGGCTACGAGAAACAAATATCAGATAAACTGCATGTGTTGAGTTTGGGGAGCTAAATGCTGAAATTCAGTTCGGATGTAGGTATTTTTTTTCATATTTATTTTCCGTACATATCCATACAACATGATGTGTTTTTGTTGGGATAAATCAAATTGAATTCAGGCTGAAAAGCTGGCTTATTTGTTGGCTTTATTTCAGTGTGTATTTGGTTCATTTCAACCGAAAGCGAAAGCGTTTACTCATGTTCAACTATGTCAATAAATGTAGAGCCATTTTATAGACTGTGTGGGGGATAGAGAAGTGAGACAGAGAAAGAGAGAAAGAATGCACTGCGATGTCCTGATTGCTTTAATCCTACAGGCAATGCAGCTGTGTGTGTGTGTGTGTGTGCGTGTGTGTGTGTGTGTGTGTGTGTGTGTGTGTGTGTGTGTGTCTGTGTGTGTGTGCTCACGCGCGCTCGTGTGTGCGTGGTTGTGTGCGCGTAAATAAAAGAGGGAGAAATAACGCGTGTTACTATGTGTGTGTGCGTGCGTGCGTAGATGCGTGCGTGCGTGCGAGGGCGTGCGTGTGTGTGTGTGTGTGTGTGTGTGTGCGTGTGTGTGTGTGTGTGTGTGTGTGTGTGTGTGTGTGTGTGTGTAGGCGTTGAAATTCTGAATAGGTTACTGACTATACCAGCCAATATCCTTGGCTAGAATGGGCAATCAGAATAATGGGCAAATACTATTTTTTTATTATAAAATGTTCAACATTGTACCGTTGTGCCGCAATTTATGCGAAATAAACGTATGGTGCTCCAGATTTTTTGTAACATACCAGCTTCTAAATTTTTTTGTCGCCACAGACTTAAGCATGATTCTACACAAGCTGTCAGTTTACGATATATAATTTATAAATTGATTACATTTTGCACAAAACAATAGCTTGGCCAACTAGACAATGTTTTATCGTTTGTCTGGGTAATTTTATTTAAGCGAACAAATAAAATCGTGACATTGATGTGATAGGCTACCCCGAATTCCAAAAGGGTTCGGGACTTACACACACCTTAAGTCTAAAATAGACTGTTACTTTGGCCATAATGCCAATACACAGTTTTTTCGCAACTCTTGTCTTAATTACTCAAAGTGAGATAGATCACAGAAACAAAAAATATAGCTATCTATTCAGAGACAACCTGATAAACTTTGTCACTGCTGAGTGTCTGATCATTAAAAACGTTCCAACGATAAAGCACATTTCAGACGCTTTGTAAGCTTTTGTGGCACAACAGGCTAGAATGATATTAATAATGATATGTTGATAATAACAATAATAATGTTCATAATTACCTTACACTCCGGAAGCTATGGCTATTTTTCCAACATACTTGACCACATCTTTTACAAATGACAAATTGTGAAGCCCTCTTGTAAATCAATACTTCCCATTTCCAGAGATAGAAGTCCAATGCAACAAGATGGTCAATGGACAAAAAAATGTGTTAGACTCCGATCTGGCTCATGTCCCCGTCTCTTTTCCAATCAAAACCGAACCAGTGAGAGAGAACGCAACGTACGACAGCGATTGAGAGAAATACTTGAATGATGAGAGGGAAAAAAAATCTACAACACTACCGTAAAACCATCTATTCCTCCTTGTTTTTTTTGTTCCTCCCGAGATATATGAGACACTCAGCCTCCAGTAGCCTCGTTCACAAAAAAATCCTTAACGGGTGGAAGTGAGCTGTTGAAATAGCCTACAGAGTTGGAATAGAGAGGAAAAGACGCGCTTTGCTTGCTCGCCGAGCTTCAGGACTGGGGCTGCAATATCACGTCACAGCCACTAAGATAAAGCACGTACAGACGTTTTTTGCTGCGTCTGGTAGACACTTTCTCCCCCCCTTCTCATATAGCCTCCCTTAATTCATGGCACAGGGATATTCCCCCTGAACTGGACCCACCGGTTGTGTGCTAAGACAACTGCGCCCGCAGTCAACCAGTACTTTGAAAGTAGACAGCTGGAATTTTTGGTTCTTCGCTGAATATACGTTGGGCGTGAGCAGGACCACAAAATACATGCTTTGGTGGCATTCGTTCCAGGATTAGCCGAGGTGTGTGCTTTTCGTGAAGCGCGGAATCTTTCATTACTAAATATTCCTCCAGATAGCAATGTTCAGTTGCATTGATATATTTTTTTCCACAAATTCTGTTAGGAAATGGGATAAAACAGGTCCTGGAAATGTATTGATATGTATGATGGCGTAGGAATACAAGCTGCCTTGAATGTGCGGGGATAAGTTTAAAGTTAGGTTCATTTTCTCATTGTCCTGGGGCAATCCTTTATCAAGGGGATATTCTAGTTTTCAAAGGTAAGAATATCTGTATTATAGCCTACATACTGAAAGTTCTGATCAAACTTCAATGTTGCCCAGCAAAGTACCAGTTTTTTAAATGTGACAATACCATTTTTTTTAAAGCATTACCATTGAAAAGCGTGTTTTCTTTCCATATTTCTTAATTGCATTGAATGGATGATTGCCTACCTTAAAACATAAACTATTTTCTGTTATGGGAAAAATGGGACAATGGAATTGTGAGTGTGCTTGTCATCTGGGAGATTACTGCAGTGGAGGACAGAGTACTTAAGAGTAAACCAGCTAAAGTGGCACCTAAAATGTAGCAAATTTAGCCATAAAGCAATCTCATCATTGTTTTGTTATAGTCAGTAAACCTGTTAGTGGGCTGGCAAAGATTCATTTATTATGCCTCTCATCTGATGTTTGATTTGACTGGTAGACCAAAAGGTGCCATCAGGGATCTACAACTATAGACTGTTTCAGTCACTTAAATTCCAGCAAACTAAATATGAGCTAAAATGTAAATAATATATGGGACCATTTGTGTGTGTGTGTGTGTGTGTGTGTGTGTGTGTGTGTGTGTGTGTGTGTGTGTGTGTATGTGTGTGTGTGTGGATGACTTTTGGAATGTTTCTTTAACACTCTGCAGGAAAAAGGTCTAAATTGGTGAGGGATGAGTGTGACCTTCACAGATCTTTGGATTTTTGAATGAGTTTGTTCGGACAGGTGCTGCTTGGCAGGTCCTAGAAAGCAGTTGCCTCTCTAAGTAAATCAAATTTGTATGCCAGTAAATCCAGGCCCTGATAGATATTCCTTTTCTTTTTTGTTTTTCCTTTCTTGAAATAATTAAAGAGTTATAAACGGAAACCTTCCACCAGAATGCCCAGTATCATTAGTTTTCATGCATTTGATGTTTTTGATGCAATTTTAATGTGGCCACTGTGCAGTATACTGTTCTAATTGAAACAATATTTGAATTGAAACCTGAGTTGTGCTTGATTCAATCTTTGAATAAATACCATCCTGTGCAATTACACACTTGCATAAAGAACAGACCCTTTCCTACAAGCCATTAAATGCACGCTATTTCATATCACATCGTTTTCACTGGGATCTGCTGAACTCCACATGTCAATCTGAAATAGCATGTTTTCATGGCACCAATATCCAATGTTAGCCATTAGACTTGCAAGAAGAGATTGCAGTCCCTTAGCCCCGTTGTTTGGCATGAGCTTTAAGTGTTCAAGTAATCCCAGGCTTCCCGGGAAGCAGCAGGCAGAACTTCAGGAGTGACCTGGAGCCGGCCCATATCCCAGTGCCATATTGAAGGCTTTGGCATTTGGGACGCTCTTGGCACAGTGCTCTGAAAGGTGGAAGAAATATACGCAAAGTCTTATTGAAATAGTAGAACACAATGAGCATCCCTCTGGCAAGTCATGGGGGGGCAAACACCACACTGCATGATGACTGCAATCTCTCTGCCTCCACCAGGATGTTTTCTAAGAAATACTGATTGACATTAAGTAACGTTTGCCCTCCAGACTGAATTCAAGCTCAAGAAATACTAACACACAAGCTAAGAAATTTGACACAAGGTCAAGGATAAATATCTGAAGAGTGAACTCCACACAGACCATACTTTACATGCAGTGGTTGGATGTACTGTAAGCTTGGAACTTATTGGAGACTTTAGTAACCTCCATGAACCAAAATTTACACAGTTTTTCTAGTGACCAATGTACAGTCAATAGTGTGCTGTAATTGTAAAAACAAACATAAAAGAGAATTAACTACATGTAGGCCATTGTAACACACACTTTTCAGCCAATATTATCGCT
Source organism: Aplochiton taeniatus (assembly GCA_017639675.1). Classification (NCBI taxonomy): domain Eukaryota; kingdom Metazoa; phylum Chordata; class Actinopteri; order Galaxiiformes; family Galaxiidae; genus Aplochiton; species Aplochiton taeniatus. Next base: position 9,354,592 of record CM030184.1, read on the forward strand.
GTGCCAAATGTCCTTGAAAAAGCTTTCCTTTGAATAGTTAGCAGTGAGATCTTACTACAGCATGATGAACATACAACTTTTTATTGCTGACCGTTTACCACTCCTGTCTGAAAATAATCATATTTCTCACTGAGCAGCCTCCTGTGATGCTTTCTTTCATTCTGTCAGCCTAAATGGATCTGTCTGTTGGCCATCACAATGTTGAATTATTCATCACTTAATGCTAGCAAATAGCTAAATTATCACCTTTTATGATTATGTTCGTGTGTGTATGTGTGTGTACGTGTGTGTGCGTGTGTGTGTTTGAGTCAAAATGCATGCCTGTCATTCTTGTTAGCTAATGTCTTTTACCAAGATCTAATGCTAATGTGACGAGAAAAGAAGTTGTTATATGTTTAAAAACATGATGGATGAATGGCCGGGTTGTTCCTGTAATGTAACATTTTAGTACCCTGGGTTGATTTAAATAGTGATTCTAGTGATTCAATTGTAAGACAAACAAGCATTGAGGGAGATATTCTTTTCATTATTTAGTCAAATGTAATTCCTTGATTTTGTTTTTGGTCCTTGCTACACTACTGAATAAAAAATCCAAGAAACAAGACACACATAGATGCATACAAACCCATTATCAACAGGGTAGCTAGACTTGTACTCATGTCTGGGTCACCATGTTGGTCTGTACACTGATAGGAGAAGACTCCTCCCTCTAGGCATCTCTGCTGGATGAATCACTGGGTAAATCCCAAATGAATAGATATAGGAGACAAAGAGTATTTTTATATATATATATAATCTTTTTTGTGCATTCTGTATGCTGTTGTGGAATATTATGTAGTGATTTCCTCATTTTTCAACCATATTATAAATGCTTCGAACCAATGGACTGAGGGCCATTTCTCTTTTGACTTAAAACATGTGCTAGACTTTATGGTTTCAGAAGGTGTACTTGGCACATATTTAAATTAAGTTACACTTCGTTACACAACATATTTGGAGATTGTCTTTTTATCTTTTCCTCCACTTGTGCTCCTTATGCATTGCCAGAGAGAAGTTACAGCTAGAACTTACAGCTATTAAAGTCTCATAGAGCCTGTACTGCAGCTGGCTGCAGTGTTACAATTTGTAATCTTCAAATAAGTGCTAGCCTGGTCTAACTTCATAACCAAGACACTGTCTCTGTATTTGTTTATTTTATTGGGAAGAGCTTTTGCTTTTGCTTTTTTAAAAGAGACAATTAAAAGGGACTAACCAGTTTTAGTCTTACCTTAGCCAGAACAAGGTTTTGTTTCCAGAATTTACGTGCACCTTTACCCCACAGCACCATAATTTAAACCTCTGCTACTTTCCCTAAATCCAACACAGCCATTACTTTTACAGTTATAATTAAATGAAGAATTAGCAAAATTATTTGAGAGATGAATAAAATAGCTGAAACTGTTACACAGACTAAGCAATGCCAGGGAAACTTTGGTGATATGGTTGCTCAGTGACAATAGGAAAATTAGGGAGGAACACACATTTCTGCTGACTGCTCATCTATTAGGCCACTGCACATACCATAGAAAACCTTAACTGCAGCAACTCCATGTACTGTATTTATATAAATGTCTGCGTGACATTTACCACGTATGAAACACAGTAGGATGAACACACTAACATAATCCTGATATATTCTGAAATGAGCAGCAGCCGCTGAAGAACTGTCAGTTTTTGTTCAGTTGATAAACTATTCGGAATATAGTGTATCGAGCTCATTTATTACATTGTAGTCTGGGGTTGGAGGCCTTGTTCTTAAACACAAGAGAAAAAGCTGAAGATTTGAGAAGTAGTGGTTGATATTATTTCCATTGTTGCAGGACTGAGTGTCGGTGCTATTATACAAATTGACATGTTCTTTTACAAAATGGTTCTTGAGGGAATCACCAGTTGAAGACCAAAGCACTGGTCAAAACATGTACCTGTCTTTGTTATGCTGAGATTGTGGTAAAGATCTTCTATACATTAGACAAGTGAACATATTGTATAAATAAGCATAACTCTTTTTTATCTGGTCATCAAGGTTCCATCTTTCCAAATGTTCAAGGGTTTTGGTCACATAGCCCTGTGCAATCCCAATGTTTAAGATACATTGCTAAGAATGTAAGTGTTGGCACTTCTCATGTATCCCAAGGACTGTTTCATACATTTTGTACATTTAATTAAAAACCATAATGAAAATTGCACAGAGGGCTGTAGTGGGAATAAGGTTAAGTGTTAGGGGCAGTTTTTGCACATCCAATGGTATCATAAAAGTTGCAGGTGAATGCCGAGGAAAATGTGAGTTAACACTCTAAGTTAATCAACGGCTGTCAAAAAAATGTATGGTCTTAAGAGAAGTACAGCGTATGCAATCAATTTATCATGATGATTCACCATGTTTCTAAAATATTAAGCCAGTTGACTCCTTTTGGGCCACGCAAGCTTGATATCGCAAAAACCTTGTGTTGAATTTCTTAACTCTGTAGAATTTATGAGCAAAATGGGGATTCATATCATCATGAAGCATAATTTAAAGACACTTTTAAAAAGCAAGAAATAGAAGTGTCCTCTTCTTTTTGAGGACAACGATGATCAACAGCCTTGTCAACAACACCATCTTCAAAAACAAAAGCAGCAATAAAGCAGTTACAACAACAATAACATGATATTGCAGGATGCATTCAATGTCTGACCCCGTTGCACTAATAAAGCTCCTTAAAAATACACCAGATGCTATATTTCAGTTTTGCAAAGGAGGAGGAGATAATCCGTCAGACACCCTGTAATGCTCAATTCACACATCATTTTCTAAACAAACAAACATATCCTTCCCTCTACAACCTGACATATTTTCTTGCAGAATCCTGGCATAATGTAACCATTAACCATTGTCTTCCTTTCATTCAATGTGTAAAACCTACAGTATAACTCACATGGCCGAATTACCTTAACTTTGTTCAAGAACTAGTCCCAAGCATCCCATTTTTCATTCGGCTCACACTCCTATTTGCCATTTCCATGGCTGGATTATAACTGAATTTCAAATCAAGGTGTTTCTTCCCTAGCAGTGCTCCTGTATTTTTTTTTTATTTTTTTTTTGAGACAATGCTCCTCCACTGCATGAATCCTCTGGGTTTTTCTTCGTTTCCTTTGAACACAGTACCAGGCACCAGGCCCTAGACTCCCACAGACCACCTTCCCTGGCTATGTAAATATTCCATGAGCAGCTGCCCCCTCACCATGGATTGAGTAATATTCTCGCATGCTTAAAAACAACATCTCCCTGACACAGTTGTTTGTTTAAGATGGACTGTGTTTTAGTCTGTACGCGTGGAAACCGGTGCCTGTGTTTATCTAGGTACTTTTTATGGAAACATACTCTAATTCACTGAAACCCACAGTAACTAATTGAATTCCTGGTAGTTGTTTCCATTTTGTAGGTCATACTGTGGGGCTGTGATAAGACATCTATGCAATTATTTTAGTGAAACTTAAAACGTGCAGCAATCATTCTGAAAAAGGAGTTTAAAAATAACCTTGCAGTAGGCAGTTTTCTAAAAGGGAACAATGTCCCCGTTAATAGAAAAGATCATGGGTCACCTTAGCGATTATCATTTCTGAATGCACACAATAACAAATGATCTTTTCAGCAAATCACCTGCCACACTTTCATTTTCCTGTCTATAATTTATCGTCTTCTTAACGAGGAAATGAGGTGATGGCTGTCACTGGCCAAATCTGACAATTTTAAAGATGCCCATAAAGGAAGCTGTCTAGTAATTAATAATAGATACAATGATTAGTTAAGCTCATTGTATAAAAATTAACATTAACATATCAAAAAAGTAATTGTCATCTGTAGGTTATGGTCAATCGTATGAGCATAACTAATCAATCTCTGTCATCTTGCTATTCAATCCCTGCCATTATTTTGTTTGCATTCACATGGCTACTCATTGGATTTAAAGAGGAATTTGAGTAGAGCATGCTTGTTGTTTTCAATGGAATGTCACTGTAATTTGTAGAATGTCTCTGTGGATAATGACCTAAGGAATATAAAAAAAACATTTGCATTCTACAAACTGAAAAGCAATCTTTTGAATGCACTGTATAACTTGTTTTCTACAAAGAGCTTATTAGAAAAAACGTGAACTTGATGTATTATGAACCTGACAGGCTTTATATCAAAATACAGAGAGAAATCAAATAATGAACTTAGCAAAAACGGTGCTGTCCTATTTCTTTTTGTTTTGAATTTCTATAGACCTGTTTAGTCTTATGTTTAATTGAAGTATTGACATAAGTTGAAATGCATAACTTCACCAAATTAATGAATTTACAGAGTCACTAAATGTGCTTCATTTGCTCCCTTCATCACTACTGTTGGAGCTGCTTCACGGTGTATTCTAACTCTGAGATACAGCTAATTAAAACTTCTATGATAAAATAATTAGCTTCCACCGCAGACAATGCTGAACACAATTCTTTTCTAATCACTCAAATGAACTGATAAGGAACTTCTCAACCGCTCCACAATTCCCCGACTTTGGGAAAACCATAACTCATTTATTCATTTTCATTGTCAGTTATTTTCAGAGCAATGACTCAGCAAAGCAATAACTCATTACTTGCGATACACTACTATTAAAATGTATGTTATATTTAAGTTTAGCAATTTCTTCAGCAAAGATAAGCACTTTTACTAAGATTTTGTATATTCAACGGTCTATTTCATTACTCTCAAATAACCATAAAACATATAGTTATTGAAACAGACAGCTGGAAGAATCAGCAAACATGTGTGAGATGACTCACAGGGATGATTGCACACCACAAGCCTCCATGCAGGTACTAATGTGATAATTTCTCAAGAATCCACATGCAAAACCTTTGAGTGAGTGGATACAGTATATGGGTTGTTTCCACAAAGAAAAAGTATACACATTTACCAAATAATCACAAAATGATGCATACATAATTAAATACAATTATTAATAACATTGGTAGAATGGATTTGTTAATTTGCATTCCTTATACTAGTATGTTTTGGTATTGCATTAGCATCATGGTGTCCTTATGATTGCTGAACATTATATGCCATCCCACGCCTTTTTAATTTCCTATTGCAAAAGCACCAACCTAGCATCTTGGAGTGTGCTCTTTTTGAGGGATGTCGCTTAAAATGCAGTCTGTTGCACCATATCAAATGAGTGTGCCATCAGCAAACTCAGGGGATGCCGATATGTTTTCACTACAGGATTGGAGGCAATGGCTTTGCTTTGCATTGGCAAAATGAATAAACCAGAGTCTTCTTACTTTGCTGTACACAGGTCCCTAGTTCCCTCTCTCCCAACTCATTTTAAAATTGAGGACCTGTAGGCCTACAGTTAGCCTTAGACTAAGTACGTCACATTGTCTTTGTCCTTCAGAAAAATAAGTTTTATTATTCTATCACACATGGTTCAAGTTTCTTTTTCATCAATGTTAATCCATTTTGTTAGACTATTATTGAGTGTAGTTGACTCCTTGGCTTGCTGACAGAAAATAAATCACATTATAAAATATATATATATATATTTTTAAATTGATAAGCTTTTGTGTTGAGAACACCCAAGGTCCATGTTGGATTGGTCACAGTAAAACTTAACCATGTCCAGGGTCCATTCCAGTGATGCTCGGAGTCTGATGATTCTGCAGGGGCAGTTTGATGACGTTAAGGACTTGAAAAGATGCCACTACCAAACCATTGCAAGCCATACAATTCTGGACAATTGACATATTAAGTGTAGTATGATGAATTTGTGTATTTAACAATTGGCAGATATGGGTTTAGAATTTTTAAGAAATTACAAAGCTGCTTGAACATATAACGGTTTCCCACAATGACCTTGAGCTTGGGTCTCTAACATTAATATCATTGCAGCTCTGCTGAACATTAAAAGTTATTGCCCATAGATTAATGAAATGCACTTATCGTGGAGAATTAAACAGGAGTACATCTATCGTGTACCTAGCAGAGCCTATACACTGAATCAGTACAAATAAGAATGAGATAATCAATAAAAGAATCAATAAAAAAACACACTACAACATGACATAATAACAATTTTTTTTTAAGGCGGAACTTTGCAGCCACGAAATCAGTACCATCTCATTTGGATCTCACTTCCCTTTCCATGTTGCACTTTCCCCCTGATATCAAGAAGCGAATAAGAAAACCCATCAACAATCCTGATAATTATGGTTAAGGTCCTGTGGCCTCGTACTATTGCTGCTTCAGAGGCAACCTTCTGTGAGGAGCAATTACCTGGATCAAGCAGTCCAGTCTGATGGGAAGGCCTGAAAACTGCCTGCACCACTGGTTTCTGCCACCGAGCTGTCCCATGTGATATCCATCTCTAGATTCAGGCCTATAAACTGTCAATCTGCTGGGGGAGGAGTATCTGACTCCATTGATCACGTCTGGACAGCGATGAGGCTTCCAACTGCATGAATGGTCAAGGTAAACTGTGCCTCTTTTATCACAGCCAGACAGTCCCTTTAGATCCATCACACATAGGCATCCAAGAAAGACCGTGGCTTTCATTTTGACAGATACCACTTGTTTTGCCGATTATTGGTGCTTCCCCTTGCTCCTCCCTAAATGGTCTTCAAATTCATAATTATTTGGTTGCCCGCACAAGTGACAGCATACAGACTCATTGGGAATCACTGGAAACAATAGAGATTGCAGTAGAAAAGTGGTTGCATTTCTAAGCTTAGTATCATGATGCATTGAGTAGTGGTACACTGAGGGACGCATATATATTGGAAGTAAATTGGTATTGAACCCAAGTGCTTTTTCATAGCAATGCTAGTGGAATCATGCCCAACTATTGTGTCACAGAGAGGAAGACTATGAGCCCTGCACCAAATCGCAAAATCTGAGTAGGATGTGGGAGGGTGTTTTCTATAAAATACAAATGAAAACAATCTTCACACAGCAAGATATCACAGACACTTTCTCATATTATCAATGTGATCCTGCATTAGACCTATGGGTAAAGTCGCTGGTATTGTGTTGCTCCTTCAGTAGACGATCATAATGAGCTTCCATATCATTGACAACCATTTATGTATGAGTCCTAAGGATCTCTTTCCTGCTCCAATAAATGTTTTTACTGCAAGATGGAGATGAGACATTCCGACTGCTGTGCCACGCATAAGGTGCGCTTTTTTAAGATCAATACTTGAGTGACTCTTTAGAATTTACCCTGATGGGCATGTCTGCTTTGCTGTTTTGAGTTTGAGGCAGTTTTCACTCAAAAATAGAATTTACTTATTTTAAATTGTTTGTAACTTGTTAAAAGAAAATTGAACAGCACTAATAGGCAGGGTTTTTTACTGGTAGGTTGTCTATGAGTCAATCCTATTTTACTTTGATGCTACAACAATACTCAAATGCTTAAATAGCCTGTACAGTATATGATTGATTTGATAGATTCGTACAGTAAATGCATCATGAAACCTTTACAGTATAAGAACAAATGGATGTGTCTTGACGTTATCAACAATTTTCCATTTTCACTCTCTAGGCAAGCCAATTTAGAAGCCAACAATTACCTATTTGGTTATCTTGTTACGTAATACTGTACATTTATGTAAGTAAAGCTAAAATTGGCTCCCAGGGGTCCTAAATACGCAGTCAAAAAGCAGCATGTTACAAGTACTCTCTCAAACACTCATTATGTTTAAGCTACGGTTGATCATACAAGACAAAAATACAACCAAATGTTCATTCGACACCAGAACCATTTATTACTACGGCAAGTCATTCAATTTAACTGATGACACAACTTGCAAACCTCCCTCTGTGCATTGCAGCCCACCTGGGCTATCCCACCCGTGTACATGCCAGCAAAGCGGGCCCATCCCCTTGTGAGTAGTGGGACTTATTAATGGGGTAATCTCTGGTGTACATCTCTAAGGGAGCTAGTTTGCATCCAACACCACCGGGAAGTATTTTCTTCCACTCCCGGGGGCCTGTGCAGCTGTGAGGAAACACAGAAATTGTCTCAGTATTGCAGGCAACACTGCCCACATGTGAGACGCTCGGGTCCAACATCGCCTATTCATTTCTCATGCGTAGAATTAGGCTGACATGTCGCAAAGGCCCTTGTCCAGCCGGGACCGCAGCATGGGATGACCTATTAGTAGGCACTGTGTCACCTCCGCCTGTTTGAGCGGATGATGAATGATAACGGGGAGTTTGGTGCTGCTTGCCCAGCTGAACGATAAGAGGTCGGTGCTGTCAGCGAAGGTTTTGGATGGAAGGCCTTATGAGGTTGCACATCACAGAGGGCATGGGCTCACAGTAGGATGACGGGGAAGGACCCAGTGCCACCAATTAAAGAGTGTCTCGGTTCACCTTGGATGGCCACAACAGAGTACGGCGGGCTGACAACCAGTGCCCTAACAAATAACAGTTAGCCCTAACAAATACATGTCACCCCTGGGAGCAAAAGGACAGGTGTGAAGCATTAGGAGGATGGAAGATGAACAGCATCGATGTTGACAAAACAGGAACATTTAGTCTGGACCAACCCTCCACAAGGCTCTTTGTGGGAAACACCATCTACAGGCTCCAGGCTTCATACTAAAAGATTCCAGCACAAATTTCGAAAGGATTCTAATATAAAAAGTCCAGGGAGAACGTAATCAGAGGAGATACTGTCCAATAAAGTTCAGTGAACCTAAACGTTTTACCTCAGCCTTACAGTAAGTATTTATTTTTCTCTTGCAGTCTCTCCCCATCTACAATCAAGTGTAGCACTGTTCCTCTTGCTTTGTTATGACCGCCCCCCCCCCCTTCCAGTCCCAACAAAGGTTCCAACAGAGAAGAGGGGGGACTGATTGGAGAAGCAATTTAACACCAGAGGGTGCCAAAGCTTTTCCTGTTTCAGAATGAAAGGCACAATTCAGACTCTCTCCCTTAAATTCCTTTTTTTATTATGAAGGTCATTTATTAAAAAAAAGTCCAAGACTGGAACAAAATAAAATATTTTCTTTAGGATAATGATATAATTTAATTAGTACACAAATTTGAAGACAGAACTAAATGAGCTTGATAATTACACCTAATTTGGACACTTACAGTATTAAAAAAACGCTGCTTCTACCTTTAAACACACTTTGTCGGTAATTCCAAACCAGCATGGTATTGGTGTTAATACAAAGTGGAAATATAAAGGATACATATGTATAAATATAAAGATATTCTAACATAATCTTCTCTTTATGATAAGCATTAGGTACAATATATGAGCTACTAAAAGAAGATTCCTTGTCTCTTTTTTTTTTCGAACATTACTCAAGGTAACAGGATACATGGTCTGGTCACCCTCATTCTCTTTGGGTTGGACGTCTTTTAGAGTGCATATGGTTGGAGGGGGGGCTTCCAAAGAAATGGAATTCCTCTGCCAGAGAGGATGCAGAAATAATCTTTTAGCTTAACCATGCCAGACATATCAGACATCTGTCACTTGATATGCTGGCCAGGCTTCAGCTTTGGAAATCTTTTCTATTACGGCTGGCCACCAAAGATTTGTCACCCAATTTTTAACTTGTGCCGCTAAGTAGTGTGAATTATTCCAAAGTGCAGTATCAATGATAAATCATGAAGAAGTAGGGTGTGATCACCTCCTATAAATAGATCTTGCTTTTGTCAGGGGTTTCCTGTGGTCTAAATGTCATTGAGGTGCTCATTCAAATAGACACAATTAATTCCCCATCATTTTGAGCATAGCTAAACTGACAGAGTGCAGAATAAGGTCATAAGGCAATGTGCTCACCTGTAAAGCAACCCTCTAAAGAACAACTGAACGCATGAATGGCTACAAGGGACATACCAGCCCTCTGCTGACCTAAAAAGGGAATGAATATGGATGGGATTTAAGCCTAGGATGAAGTAATGCCCTTGACAACATAAACAAACCTATACAGATGCTCTATATATCTACTAGTCTAGAGCCAACCAAACCATCCCACACTTTGTGATGCTAACAGTTGTGATATATTGTCTCTGAATGGCTGAAGGGAAGGATGTAAAGAACACTACATGGTATCGTATAGTTCTCCATATTGCTTCTCTCATAATATTGCCCATCCCAGCATACAACTATAGAAAACAAAATATTTTTTGTAAATCACGCTTCAGTTAAAGTGCAGCTACCAATGAGATGGTGACCAAAATAATCATATTAAGAATAATGATATCTGAATGCCAAATGACTATCTCCTAATCATTTCCTCACTAACCCAAATGTCCATCATATTTTTGTTGATCTCCCTCTCTACAAAATGGGCCCTATGAAACCTTGTTGGGTACTTAATTTAATCACTGAAATGGCCTATGTGGTGGGCTAGCAAACCATTGCCGCAAGTATTTGATTAATTTATTTTTCCACAGCAAAAATGGATTGATAAAGCTTCCCACTAATGCAGAGTAAAAAGGTTTATCCACCTCACATAATGTTCCATCCAGTATCGCCCACAGTGATGACCAGTCAAATTGGATTAAGCTGAGGTGGCTTGGGGCTTCTCTGCAGCTGCTGCTGTTTGATATGGGGTTTAGGTGAGCTTCAAGTGTAAGCTTGGCCGGACTTGAAAGACAGCGGCTTAAATGCCACACTGTGGCCAAAGTCTCTAACAAAAACATAGCATAGGTTATAATAAATAAAGGCCATCTATATTGTATAATTACAGGGATAAGGTCAATGTTAATGTGTCTAAGCTACTGTAACATTACAGACATACAGTCAACTAAGATACGATTTTTGGAAATTGCATTGCGCCTATGTACATATATGTGTGTGTGTCTTTAAAAAATGTAAATTGCTACAATAGTGCAATCCCGTTGGCTCAGGCCCTTTCTGTGTGGATTTTGCATGTTATCACCATGTTTGTGTGGGTTTCCTCCGGGTGCTCCGGTCTCCTCCCACCATCAAAAGACAAGCAAGGGTTAATACTCCTGTCAGTGCCCTGACCCAGGCACTGGCAAAGAAGTTGGTCCCCGGGCACTGTCGTGTGGCTGACCAGTGCCCATAGTGCTCCTATTGTGTATATAGTGTAGGTTAAATGCAGAGGATCAAAGGTTACTTTCTTGCATAGAAGAAATACCACAATCTTGAATTAATTTGTACATGCCTACTATGGTAGTCAATGATACTACATCATAAAAAAATATTATCTTCCAGAAGTGTAACACATTTGGAAAATGACCTTTAGGGACTCGTCAACAGCTAATTGTATCTTGTGCCAACATATTAACAGTTTTCATGTAGACCAGGAAAGATAGGAAAGCAACAGCTGAATAATATAGCTGTGACAGGAGAAGGGTTACAAAGTGAACTCTACATAGAGGAGTGAGCAGGACTGCCCATTTGAAGACTGACTATGAATGCCAGCTAAACATCAAAGACGCTGGTAATTTTACCCATGGCTGTGATTCTAAAGCATAGGCTGTTGCCAGGCTTCCCTTGTGTAAAATGCCCTTGCCAATGCTATCAATATTTCTAGGTCCAACTCAGGCTCAAGCATTCATTTTCAAACAGTGAGCTAAAAGAAATGCACTAAAAAGCTGCTCCTATCACTCTGGTAAGTACCTAGAAAAAAAAGAAGAAAACTAGCAAAGCAGAATTGAAGGTTATTCAACAGCTTCCACTCCATTTTGACGTGTCCCTAAATTAGTTGTGCATCGTGATGCATTCTACAGACATTTCATCAGTACAAAAATTATTAAAATAGTCTGACAATGGTCTGACAAGAATTTGCTGTTGACAATTGGATTAGTTATAGGCCGTGGCCTTATCTTTGCAAAGAAAACTAGAATTTTCTTAAAAAGGGATTTTATTTGTAAGAGCTAAGACATTGACTTATCTTTTCTAAAATACACAATTGGCATGCTTTGTAGCCCTTAGTCACTTGAACAAATGTATACATAGTATGGTATACCATGCTGTGGCTACTGAAGTTGCAACTGAATTAAGGCCCCAAATAAAATACATTTAAACCTGTTTAGTAAATCCAGTGCCAGTTCAATTATATTGCAAAGTGTATATTTAAGCACAATGTGCAATCATTTTAAATAGGCAGATTTGCTGTGACCTTTCTGTTACCATTGTGTTCCCAGAACCTTTACGTTTCTTTAATAGCAATCCACAGGGGGAAATAAATGTTGGTCTAATCAGTTGTAATACAAAATGTTCTGCCGAGGTAGAAAATACAAAATCGAGAGAGGGAGAAAAAAAAATATATATATATATACACTGCTCAAAAAAATTGAAGGAATTGAAACCACATCAGATCTCAATGGGGGAAAAAAATCATGCTGGATATCTATACTGATATGGACTGGGTAATGAGTGAGGGACGAAAGGATGCCACATCGTTTGATGGAAATGAAAATGATCAACCTACAGAGGGCTGAATTCAAAGACACCCGAAAATCAAAGTGAAAAAATGATGCGGCAGGCTAGTCCATTTTGCTGAAATTCCATTGCAGCAACTC
>CM030184.1:9367259-9458837 GCA_017639675.1 Aplochiton taeniatus
AGTGTTAACGATCAATAGGACAAATTCAGCCACTACACTAAATGTCACTTTCCTTTCAGGCGCCCGCTGTGACCATGAAATCAACGAGTGTAACTCCAACCCCTGCCTGCACAATGGCACATGCCTCAACTTTGTTGGATACTATGAATGCAAGTGCCCCACGGGTAGGTTGGCATCAGTCTTAGAGTTGCACCACTGTGGACCTGTGAATCCCTGCACCAAACAACCCCATGACTGACAGCTGAGTAAATCGCTCAGCTCATTGGCAGAGCTCATTAGTGTGGGGGATTGTGTCAATATTATGTTTTGAAATGCTCTACCCTTTCATGGGCCTTCGACTGCTGTATTAAAATGATTTTCAAGTAATTGTTTGTTCGCCTCCACCGGCTGAGACTGCATTTGCATTCATTGATGCAATCTGATGTACCACCCCAGAGAGCTCCAAGTCACTGGCAGGATAGGGCTTACTGTTCTGCCAGCTGCTGCTATGTGCTATCACTGAGAGCTTGGCCTGCTCCGCCCTTGTCCAAATGAAGATGTACAGCTCATTTTGGTGTCCATAGGAGGGCAAAGGCTCTCAATGTGTTCCGCAATGTTTGACTCTATACAATAAAAATGGAGTGCAGTATTGGTATCAAAATAGATACTATGAATTACAGCAATATAAATCTTTCCTTCACTTGGTCCCTGCAGGATATCTGGGAAAGAATTGTGAGGCCGACATAGATGCTTGTGCTTTGCCCAACAGTACATGCCCGCCAAGGACTCAATGTGTGGATCTGCCTGATGGGCTTAAGTACACATGCCGTGTATCATGTGCTCGAAATATACAAGTGAGTTAAGTTCATCCATTTTTTTATATAAAACAAATGTCCTTCATCGTCTGACAAATCTGCACTGCTTCAATCGATACCATAGATGCACACATTACCTTTCTCTGTTTTGCACAAACCAGGTATGGGTGGTAGATTGCTGATATTTTAGGCGATTAGTGTTTTCATCTGTTTTATAACGCTCACATTACAGAAATGAGTAACGATGCTTCCCCTTCCCCAAAACAGTTAGTTAAAAAACGCCTTACATTTATCACTTTCATCTTAATTTAAATTATTAAATTGACTTGCAATTTACGTTAATTACTTTATATTAAACATAATGCTACAGTATAATGATTTGATTTACAAGGTCCAAGTAATTGTAACACTATTATCTTTTACGATGATTTTTCTTTCAAAAGCCGTGTGCCAATGGGGGACGTTGTTTTTTGAACAATGCAAGCAGCTACACCTGCATGTGTGCTCCCGGATGGTCTGGCCGCAATTGCCGTGTAAATGTCAATGATTGTGTACAACATTGGTGTCAAAATGGAGCAACTTGTGTGGATGCGATTGATGGCTACAGGTGAGTGCTTAATACTGAAATGTCTTTGCAGCTCTCCAGGCCAGCCAATTGCCAAGGTCTGCTACCACAACATTGAGGAATGTTGATATTTGCTGTCCCTTAGGGGAAGACTAAACACATACCAAAATTATGTAATTTTGTATCTCTCACTAGCTGCCTATGTCCCAGAGGATACACTGGGGCCTACTGTGAAGTGGACATTGACTACTGCATTGGCCATGGCTGTTCTGAGCATGGCGTGTGTGTGGACCAGATCCATAACTTCACCTGCCACTGCATGCCGGGATATGAAGGGTCATTTTGTGAACTGGAAACAGATGATTGCAGAAGTTTCCCCTGTGCCAATGGAGCCACCTGTCTAGACACCGTTGGTGCATATCAATGCCACTGTCCTGCTGGTTATGAGGGTATGTCAACCAATCTGTTATCTCATCATAAGGTCCATCTTTTTTTATTTCTCTCTGAAGGGGTTCTTCATTGCTACTACAAAACTATATTTAAACTAAGGCGCAGTGTCTATTAAAATGCATGTTTCATACTTTATCCTGGGTGTACTTATCAAACGGGTCGAAGTCAAGCTTTAGATTGTTCAGCTGTAGATATGAGGCTTCATCCACTTAGAGGTGTGAGGCAGCATCTACTTACCCCATAACATGTTTGGGGCCATTGAACATACCTTTTTCTGTGGTACTGAACACGTTCCAATGTGATTGAATGCATTGGAGTGGGGGCAAGGATACTTGCTAAGGAACATAAGGTATGCTATTGCCATGTGCCATTTTGATTTACTGTAGTGTATCTGGCAGATGTTCTGCCAAATTGAAAGTCCATGAGTTATAAAGTTAGCTTAGGATATGAAAAAGTGCAGTGACAATGCACCAAGTTCTTGACTGGATGTGTTGTGTTGATAATCCTTATTTAAGTGACATTATTCTTGTACATATACAATTGCAGTTAATATAGTCATTGGAATATGTATTGTTCTCACAAAAGCTGTGCAGTTATTCAAGATGGATTTGATGAATTAAGGTTTTAGATCAAGCAATCAATAAAGTAATTTGGCTTTATTAAAATATGAAGTATTTGTAACCTTTACCATATTGTTTAAACACGTGATCAATGATCAAATAATCAAATACTAAAGTTTGTATCTACAGGGTTAGGAATCTAAACTTCTCTTTTTATTCTTTTCTACGGTTCTTACAGGAAGGTTTTGCTCGGAAAATGTGAATGACTGTTTGTCATGGCCGTGTCAGAATGGAGGCTCCTGCTTGGATCTGTTAAATGACTACATTTGTCATTGTCCTTTTGGTACGTGCAAATTACGATTGTCTCATTGTAGTTGCCATAAAGTAGTGTGTCCTCCTGTCTAGCTCAATGCATACAGCATGTTGCATTTTTCTTAACTAGATATAAGATACCGCTAGAGTTCATCCATATCAGCCTCTACTAAGAATATATTTCGGAAGAGAACTACCTCTCAAAGGCTTAGAATAAAACAGAATTTGTTAGCATTTTTAAAAGCTATAACAAGACAAAGGCCATGTTGAAAAGAGAGACATTACATTTGGATGCTTCAAACATGCGTTAGTATACCCAGAAACATTCACTTATCTCTAATATTATCAGTGTGATATCACATCATGGAGAGGAAAATGCATCAGTGTAAATTTGCTGTTCAAAATGCATAAAAACTACTTCTCAATCATTTACTTTGGAAGGGAAACAGAACACCCACATGGCAGCAAAACTTCCATTATAGTTTTGATTTCAATGGTAGATTTTGAGTCTGAGGTGTGTTTAATCTCTTTAGCTTTCTGAAATTGAATTAGATAAGTGGCTTGTGCTGTTTACTCTGCAGATGGAACAAATGTAACGGAACAGGCTGACACAAGGTTAACCCAATTTTTTACAAACATGCTTCACTTATTTTTTTATTTTTTTTTCATCCTGTTGGGCATCAAGTAAGCATCAAGCTTTGTGTATTTCCCAGCAAGGATAAGGTGCTCTGATTCAATAGTTTAGTCACAATGCATGTACACTACAAATAGGTTTTAATGGTTTATGTCAAATACTGCCTGATCTGTAATTTTTCGAGCTATTGAGGAAGCAGCATGGATATTACAATACAATTTATTTCAATTACCATTACTGTAGAATTATGTTCCATACTCTGATCAGCACCTTGAATGAAATGTATTTTCCACTCAAAACCTGTAAGGATATTATCATTTTGTATATTTGCTGAAGTTATCATCTTCAGTTTGCATTGAGTGCTTTCTATAATATTTGAATGCTCTATTTATACAATGACTTGTAATAACTTAAATTGAGTCAAGCAGCATAAGCACAGTTTATCTCACAGTTACAAGACATCGCTGATATTTGATTTTCCATACAGACATCATGTAGTTCACTAAGCCTGACATTTGTATTGTATGCAGAACAGTACCAGCAGTGCAATCATTCATTCACACCGGCTGTAAACACTCCTGAGGTTTTAGTCAGCTGAATTTGCTTTCTTAGAGGGTATATGTCAGTGTTCTGCACTGCTGTTCACTCGGCCTCAGAGTTTAAGTAAGGCACTAATGGATGCTGTGGGAGGGGAGTAGGAAGTCCCATTTGGACATGGTGGCACTGTAAATGTGACATTCCTTCATGCAACATTAACCTCCGAGTGAATTGCATGCACAATTGGTTATTAAACACTTCTGAACACTTTGTTGGAGACAATAGCTGTCCATTAACCAGTCAGGATGACGTTTATAATGGTAGAAGCGCAGTTGGTCAGGTATTTAATCTATTTTTGTAATATATTATGAATATACCGTATTTTCACATCTATCCATTTTGACTATGTATTATGGTTATCAGGTTAGTAGTAATAGTAGTAGTATTAATTTATTTTGGTCATCATTGATAATATTTCAAAATGAATGCATATAGAAATAAATAGGGAACAATAAAGCATTAAATTGAAAGGGAAAACAAAAAACACAAACAAAACAAACAAATAATATTGATCGTAAAGGTATATGCTGAAGCTATAGCTTGTTATACATCCCTTTTTTACATCATATAATGGGCAGCCCATTCACTACTAGGTTTAGGCTATATAAAATCAAAACAAAAACAGAAGCAAAAACAAAAGTTCCAAATAATTCATACACAAACATGGTCATACCTCAGTTTTATATTTGTTTATTCATAATTTAGTTTTTAAACAATTTTGCATTCCTTGTCACAAATATTCCACAAGCTTGCACCTTTGAAAGATCTACTTTTTAAATTTGTCCTTAGCCTTGTTTTGTTTTTAAACAAACCAAATCACCTAAATTCATACGGTCTTTCTTTAACTCACTATATTGTTGTTATAGTTAAATCAAAACACGCAATTCACAATTTAATTCACATTAAATTGGAGCGCTTAAAATCAAATTGAACACATTTTTACAATTTAGACATTTTGCAAATATTATTTATACACAGTATAAAAAGTTTAGGGCCTAGCCTCAAACCTTGTGGAACCCCACACGTAACCTTCAGCAAACCAAATTCGAGATGTTTTATTTCGCCATGATATTGGTAAATAATTTCTTAGCCATGAATGTGATATCCCTCTAATACCTTATCTCTCCAGTTTCTTCATTATTAAGCCATGGTCAATAGTATCAAATGCATTTTAAAGTCTATAAACACCCCACTGTATATGTGTTATGGTCCATTGCAGTGGATATCAAATCAAATCAAATCCCATTTATATGTGTAGCACATTTCTTACACACAGGCAATTCAATGTTTTTACACAAGGCAAGCAGAAACATACAAGGAAGAAATAAAATATCTCTTTTACCAGTTCCATCACTGCCATTTTGAGGTAGAAATTTTTGTTCTAAAGCCATAATGGTGTTCACTCACTGAATTGAAATGATCAAGCCTTTGGACAAATCAGGGAAATTAGTCTATAATTGGAGAAATTATGTTATGTGCTAGTGGTTTTACTATACAATCTACAACATTTTTAAGCAATGCCAATTGCAGTCCTATCAGTGGACTTTTTATTCTTACATTATTTATCAATGTCAAGCATTTGCTTTTCATCAACACCCCTAATAAAGAGTAGGAGTAGTCATTTTTATATTTAATATCTTCATCTGGGGGTCAGTCAGAAGGTTGTCATTGAAAATCTTTTTTTAAATAGCGCGGAAATTAGCAAATGCAAACAAGGAATTTGACAACTCAGAAAGCAGCTATTACTTATTGCTTCTGGTCACTTGTCAAGCAGAACAGACTACAGCTTCATGACAACAATTGATAAAATGATATGTTCCAATTGATGTAAGCTTGTTTTTTAATTCAAAACAAAGTCTGTAAGCGATAATGTAAGTATTTTCCTATAGATAGTCCTATATTTTTGTTGCAACACAGACAATTTAAAGGTGCGAACTAAAATATCCAGTTCATTTCCAATAACTGTTATGTGGAACAGAGTATTATGTTACATATCCAAAGAGACAGAATTAGAGGGATAGGTAATTTATTTAATTTCATATGGCTGTGAGACCACTCGGCTATATTGGGTAATGTATTTTGTGTGAGTCTTATTTAGGTAGTTTCCATAGCTATTTGAAATTGAGGGATCTTAAAGCGATCAATTTAAAATAATAATGACCTTTAATGTAAGACTATTTACCACATGCATTGATCATGTTTCAGCTGAAGTTATCTAGCTGTTTTGTATTTTTAACAACAGATATCGACGGGTATATATCCCTGACATGTAGATGGTGCATCTGGTTGGGCAGACAAATGTGGTATAGATCAGCTTGGTAGGACAGGTCTTTATGTCAGGGATTCACTCAATTAGCATACTGGGCTGCAGGTAGACTGCCAGAGGGAGAATCAATGCCTCTATAAATCTGCCTGAGAATGGCTGTCTTTACCTAATAAAACATAAAGCAGCCATAAATGTGTTTGGCATCCCGAAATGTGTGTTTTATAGTCATTTTGCTGAATTCCAACTTTATGGCCACAAACCCCTGGTTTTAGAGAAATGTTCTAATGTACGCTTTTGCAGAAGGGTTGCAGCGCTCTGCCATGTCCTTCGTTGAGTTCAACATTTTAAGTACCTTATTTTTATCTGTTATTCTATAATACTTCTTTGCTCTGAATATAGTTCTGGTTTAATGTCTTTGATTTGTTAGGGTTTGAAGAGAAAGATTGCTCTAAAGATGTGGATCTGTGCTCATTGGGAATATGTCAAGAACACTCACTAAAATGCACAGAGACTAAAAACGGACAGAATGTCACTTGCATATGTGAGAAAGGTAAGCATTTGATTTTATCACTTGTCAGGAGACAATTCATTTCCAATTCATTTCTTCAGTGGAAACATTCATTGTGTGTCAACACATGCCATTAGTAGACAAAAATACCCTCATTTCTGTAACAAAGGTAACGCTGATTAAATGCTAATAACAACAATTAATAAAGATGTCTACCTCTGCTCCTGAGTTCTAAGGAATGTCTGGGGATCACCAATAGAAGGGGCCATGGGCTGCTAGATCAATGAAGTGGCATTAGAAACGGAAATGTCTGATTAAAGTGGCTTCTTTGCACACATGCCATGTCTACACAATCTCATGTTTATGAAAAGCCCCTAACCCCTCCCCCACCCCCACCCCACCCCCCTCCCCACTCAATGGACCAGCTTTCCAGATGTGGATTTACGTGTGGCCGATTCCAGCTGCACTTTTTAACAGTGGTACCTATGTATTTATGTATTTTAATCGTGGACTAGGTTTAAGCCGTTCCTATGGAAACCAGCCCAATATTAGCCCAATAAAGGTTTTGTCAAAGACATTATGTTTTTGTGCACACTCCCAACTGTTATGATTTCCAGGTGTACACTACACTTAATAAACGTTGGATAACTTAACTGTAGTATACATTTTACAGCTGACATAATTGCATTGTATTATGTCGTAGATTTGTGAAAATTATCACTTGCAAATACACTGTTTACTAAATGATGAATATCCTATTTGTTTAAATTAACTAGTAGTAATTGAGTATCATTACAACACACGTTGGAGTACGTTTTTTAAAATAGTATTTTTCTAGTTGAAATCCAGCCAAAGCTCTTTAAGTGACGAAATACCTGTATATTGT
Organism: Aplochiton taeniatus; assembly: GCA_017639675.1. Classification (NCBI taxonomy): domain Eukaryota; kingdom Metazoa; phylum Chordata; class Actinopteri; order Galaxiiformes; family Galaxiidae; genus Aplochiton; species Aplochiton taeniatus. The sequence continues at coordinate 9,374,832 of CM030184.1, forward strand.
GTATGATGCATGCAATTCAACCTATGTCTTGAAGCAATTAACCAAACCTTGTATTACCACAATCTTGGAATGCAGAGCTGAACTGTGTCCCATCCAGAATCCACAGTCCACATCACCTCGCATCTTATTCAGTTTGAATGAAATTTTACATATTAGTTCATGTAACCCAATCAATAACCACAATTTCATTACTCCAGTTGCACTTATGCTTGACATATGTCAAAGTGAAATATTGTGAGTGATTTCTTATGTAAATTAAATCAACCTACGGTGAGCTTCTCTACCCAGATCACTTCTCAAGGGCAAATTATGAGCTGCCGTCTTTATAAATGTTTCAGCCTGGCAGTCTTTGCATCCATATTATCTATTGCTGTAATGTCTTAATGCTGCCCGGGGAGCTTTATGGCAATATCCCTTACATTACCCAGCGTATCCCTGGAACTACACTTGTGAAAGTGTACTCCAATGTGTCCTTGCTGTGGCATTCTACTCAATTATGTTTTAAAAGAAGCACCCGTAATGATCTGTGCCTAAAGATAGCTGACAAAACATGCTTTAACAGTTTAGCTTTGGGTTCAATATTCATAAAGCTTGACATAAAAATGAAATGCAGGTGTATTGCATAGTTGTTTTGCCCCAATAAGTCACATTTACAGTAGTCTGCTGTGCTGGCTCAGAATCTGATTATTTATTGAAAAAATAGATGAGATTGTAGGAGACTATGATGACAAGACTGGTTATCAGTTATGTAGTGCCAGTATGTCTGTGTGTGTGTGTGTGTGTGTGTGTGTGTGCGTGTGTGTGTGTAGGTGTGTGTGTGTGGGAGGGGGGTACTCTGTAACTCTCTTTGTCATTAGGTTACATTTGTTTTGATCTTGGGTCTTGTAAGATTTGGCCTGTTTAATGTAATAAATCAGAAGGGCAATGACTGGTTCTTATTAGACATGATTAAATGATACTGTGGGCTGAAACTGCATGGGCCCAGCAAGTCCTTTGAATCAATAACCGCTTTGTAAAGCAGCTTTGGAGTGGGGAAACAAAGTCATACAAATCCTAATTGGCTGAGGGATAAAACCAACCAAAAGGATTCCAATAATGATCCTTATTTTCCCATGTAGGCTTTGGCGGGGCATTCTGTGAGGTAAATCTAAATGAGTGTGAGTCGATGCCCTGCCGGAATGGGGCCGTTTGTGTGGATGGGCCTGACCTGTACCAGTGCTACTGCCCAGAGGGTAAGTCACACCTTTTTCCCAAGGCGCCAACTGGCTGGAGAGTTGATATTGGTCACTCTGATCTTGACTGTCAATATGACGGATTGCCGTCCTATAACCCAAAATATGATTCATGACCCGTATAAAAATAACCTGTACCTGTTTTGCATTGCATGTGCCTTCACGGTTGTTGCTATAGCTTCTGTCTCTTAGGTAATAGACGTCAGGACAGTACATACTGTATATCATACTAAGCCACAGAATGTCAGCTTTTGACTCGGAATGACATAATTGTCTTGAAAACTTTTTATTACTAATCAGAGCTCCCTAATTTGCTTCTTTTTCCCTGTGATCATTTTCATTTTAAGGCTCCATTACGGCTGTTATATTTAGTGTCCTGAATGTTTCTGCCCTCATATTTACAAACATTCACTATATCTTAGCCTGATCTCATAAATGCCTGCACATACTTAAATGCCTAATTTGTGTCATAAATTGGTCAGAGTCATTTATATCATTACTGGCAAGAGGGGGATAAATCTCTGCAATTTCTCCTTATCATCTCTTGGCTCATTCGATGTCCTACCTGTGAGACATGCCTCTGATTAAACCTTGATTGTGGACGAGGACTGTTATGCATTATTAATGAAGTCGGGATAATTGTCAAAATTTATGACATAGAGAGAGGTGGAAATTGGTTCCATGGTCAGTTTGAGGAATGATGAGAATTTGCCCTGCACCGATGGTGCTGATAGCCTGGCATTAGTCATGGGCCTCCTGCAGCCGTGGCCTGTGACAGTGCTAATGATAGTCATTTTGTAGCGTGACCATGCGGCGGAATACGTTTATGGGAGCATAAAATGGCAGAAATTGGAGCAGAGCTCTCCTTCACTTCATTGCATTAACCTTTTATCTTTTAAGTTAGAATGTGCTGATATAACTCAGAATTAATGGCCTGAAACAATCCAGTAATCAGGTAGTCACTAGGGGGAAAAAAAGTTGTTTTATTTCCTTTTGCAAAGAATGTACTGTGTACAGTATATAGTGTGTTGATCTGTCCATGGCGCTGTTTCCCATACACAATCAATAATGATCAAATGTGTGGCCTATAGAGCAGAAAATGTACATGACACATCACATTGGTGGGATATCGTATGGCGTTGTAATTCGTTTGTAACTCATAACTCAATGTGATGAGATTTAATCTCTCTTAATACAGGTTTTGAAGGGTTGAATTGTGAAATCAACTATGACGAATGCGCCCATGGATTTTGTGCAAACAATTCCACGTGTATTGACCTCATCGCGGACTATGAATGCATCTGCCCATTGGGGTTTGCTGGTAAGATATTCATGCAATCCATGAATTACATAATTTGTATTGGCAATGTTTTAAATAACCTAAGGGATGCACACAGTAGGCTCTCAAACTAAAAAAAAGTTAACAGTATCGTTCTTGTTTAAGTAGTGGCAAATTGTGGATAAGTGGAAGTGTTTGAAATAGTAAGAAAGCTCTAAAGGGAAGATAATAAAGGGCATAGGCTGTCTACTGAGATATTAAAACACTTACAATCCTTGGTTTATAAGGCATGTTTGCAAAGCATGAACAGGAGAATATACAGTAAATGTTTTAAACCCTATTTCCCCTTTTTTTATTTGAATTCCCTTGAAAAAGACATATATACGTATATACATAGAGAGAGAGACGCTCAACAATTTACAATCCTAAAACAGTCCAAGACAATGGCACGCAGTCATTAAGCACATCTCTGGAACTAGTCAAGGTCAGTCTTTATCAATGCTTATTTTTGATATACAGTAGATATTATAAAACCATTCCAAAAGGCATTGAACGCACAAACAGAGTGGCCAACATCACACGATATCAGCCGACTCCTTAGTCTCATTATCTCTTCTAAGATGACTTGCAGTACTTCACTTTTTGGTATGAATAAGGATTCAACAATGTTACAAGTGCACGCACACATCTCAAGATGCAAATGATTGCTCTAGTTATATAGTATAATGCAGGCAGAGACCTCATTTATGCAGAAATTATATTAATCATTGGAAAGAGAGTTTCAAATTCCAATTTACACACAATACACAATGTTTATTGACACTGATAATTGCAAGTAATTTAGCTTGCTTTTCTGTAATGTTAACAAATGAAAACAGATATCTTTCATGACTGTTATTTCTTGAATGCAGAGCTGGGAAGGAAAATTGTAATTCATAGATGGAAAGGTGACATTTACATATCTCTCATTTTTATGTGCTGGGACTAACCCCCCCCCCCCCCCCCCCCCCCCAGCCCATGAACTCAAACTAGGTGAGGAAAAACTATGGATAAGATATAGCTGAGTAGAATGACAAAACCTCCTGCTGCTCTTGAACAGAACCCCCTGGGAAACCAGCAGGACTAGCTGTTGACTGTCATACTTTCACCTTCAACAACGGATTAGTTCCTCACACCCAACTTTTGTTGTCTTTTAATCACTTTACTGAGCGTTAATGAATGTCAGTGTTCATGTACTATGATATACTGATTGTCAAAAGGTTAGAATTGGCAATATATTTGCCTGTTCATTGCAAACGGTTATTACTGTATATTATTTTGTGATAGCTTTCCATGTCTCACTATCTCTATCTCTATCACTTAGTTACTTTAGCCAATTATGTTTATCTACCCCTCAGATAAGAATTGCTCAACACCTGTCAATATATGTGCGTCAGATGTCAAGGCATGCAAAAATGGAGCCACCTGTTACAACTTCAAAGGAGAGGTTTACTGCATTTGCGCCTCTGGTATGATTTTACTTTATATTATCTGTACAGAGCCAACCTTTATCCGTAGGGGAAATATCTTGTTTGAGATAAAATGACAATGAAAATGAATATTAAATTTTCTGAATATACATGGAAATTGGATAATACATTAATGTGGTATACAAATAATGCTGAGCTTGTGGATTTTGCTCACAGGTTGGGTCCTGTGCCTTTCCTACTTGTTTTAAAAGAATCCATTTTAGAAATGAAATTGTTCATGTGACCATATTAGTGCTATGGATTTCTCAAACAGCTTTTATGCCAATATGAACAACGCTTATTGTTAAGCAGTAGCAAGTATTGTTAGAAGAAGCCAGGCATGGCTTTAAATCGTGTTTAATTGCAATGTGGAAAATGAAAACTTCCTACAGCTCCATTGTAGGTGGCTGACTATATTTAAAATCCTTCAGTGGTTCCCAGTGCCTAAGGCTCTTGCGGGAAAAGCAAAATATGCAAATCAACTAAAGAAAAATGTAGGCAATGACAGCATCTCGAAAAATGACAATCTGTGCTGTGTACCAGAAGTGGGCTTGCAGAAGCATATACCGTAGCTACTGTATTCAGCACAGAGTACATCAATCAGTCCTTTGATCCCAACTCTTCCAGGATTCTACGGCAATGACTGCTCCTCACCGGTGAACACATGTGTATCGAATCCTTGCGACCCCAAAGGGTCCCTATTTTGTGAAGAACTGGTGAACTCTTTCAAATGTGTCTGCCAACATGGGTACACGGGCCTGCTCTGTGAAACTCCAATAAGCCACTGTGTGGATGGTCTGTGTCATCACGGATCAAAGTGTGTAGAACAACCCTGGGGATTCAAGTGTGATTGTTTACCGGGTAAGCTTGTCATCCGGGGATATAAGCTGGCTTTTGTTGTGGATACTGTCCTTGAAAATGACTGTTCTTGTTTAATGTGCTAGTTCATTGTGTGCTTTAAGGATTCCTACATTGTATGCAGAAAACAAATGTTTTTGTTGTGGTATAAATTCCTGGTAAAAACGGACTTTAATGTACATTTATTTCTATCTGGGCAGGCTTAACAGGTGAATTTTGCGAGGTAGACATAGATGATTGCGAACAGAAACCTTGCGGAATCTTGAGTATTTGTGAAGACACTCTCAATGGATACAATTGTTTCTGTGCACCTGGATTTATTGGTGAGTTAACCAATGCAATGTCCAGACAATCTCTCCTCTGCAGGTAATTTCATCAACGTCTAACCAATATGTATCAAAACGTGCTTCCAATGTGGCCCACCATGGTGAGACATGTATTTACTGGCCACATAGCATTGCCATTACACACTTTCTTTTTGACATCCCGTATTTCCTCTGCCACCTATTAATCCAAGGGAGGCTTACTTCCCCACATGCCCACATCATTAAGTAAGCTTATCTGATTTAGAGGGGCCTGTTGCTCACTGCCCCAATGTGTCAACATCTTGCAGATTGTTAATGAACTGAACCTCTTTTGCTTTTCCAGGCAACAACTGTGAGATTGAAGTAAATGAATGTCTGAGCCACCCCTGCCTGAATGGAGGCTCCTGCTCGGATGAACTAAACTCATTTACCTGCCACTGTTTAGATGGAATCACAGGTACTGTACACAAGCCACTTTCATTTGTTTTCAATCATTTAAATGCTTTGGTCGTAACTCTGTCAATGTGCTGGTGGATGAGAGATTATTTTGCGAAATGCATAGTCATTCAGCCAGGTTCTAATTTTTAAGACATCTATAGTTGTATTTAGGGTTAAAAAACAGTGCTACATCAAAAGTTAGACATTTTGATTCAAGGGGCTATCACAGGGTAATTTAATATTTTGGGTACACTGTTGGGGCTCTGTTGACTTTAAAAATATTAGGGTGAAATCTTTGAATTCGTTTTTCCGTTTGTTGAAAGCTTATTGTCTTTGTTGGTTATATGTTGAGATAGAAATTGGTATTAGAAAAGAACGGAATATGATCTGTGTAAAGATAGCAAGTTCCATTATCTAGGGATCCAAGGTCAAAGAGAAAAGCTATTTTTGTGTGTTCATGCACTGTGTGATTTACTTTATGCAGACAGGGCTGATTTTACCCCGCAAATTATAAAGTACAGATGGAAATCTGAATACCTGTGAAGTGTAGATGCTGCGTCAGACCATTTAAGATAATGTATGCCCACTGAAAAAGCATCCGCACTCCTATTTGATTTCACAAAAAGTACTGATGGCGTCTGGATGCATGATGCAAGATGAAACCAGTGATTTTTATTAGAATTGAAGTCACTGATACCGTTTCAAGTGTAGTGTTTCAAGTTAAACCTGAGCAATATGCTGCAACAATCCATAATTTGATGAAAAGAGTAATATGTGTCGAGTGTCAGTGCACCTGATAGGCCATTCTTTTAAAATAATGTCCAAAATGATGCTTGGCATGCTGGTTAGAAAGGTTATTGTGTGTCAGAGTTTCTCTGGGGTGCTTTGGAACTGAAGTCCAGGACACAATGAAGGAAATGGCATTTGTTAGGTATCCTGAGCTATTGTTAACAGTGTTACTGTCATTAAGATCAACATCAACATATTTTTTCTTCTATGAAGTGCCAAGTTTTAGTGCCACCATTTGAAAGTACTTGTATGCACAGGCATCTTATTTTCAACACTAATGTCTTCGATGTTCATCTCTCCACAGGCATTTTCTGTGAATTTAACATGGATGAGTGTCAATCGTCGCCCTGCCTCCACAATGGCACATGTGTTGACCTTGCAAATGGCTATTCGTGTGTCTGCCTGCCAGGCTTTACTGGTAAGCTTTTCAGGTTATACACATACTAGCTTGTACTCCACATATTCTTTGACCCTTGCATGTGGCCACTGAGCTGGCTGGGATTGAGAATGATCGAGTGATTTGGGATTTCCAGCAACCTAGATCACTCGACACTCCAGACAGGCTGAATTGGACTATTTTGAATGCTAACCCAGTGCTGGCTATGAACTGAAGCTGAGTGTTTAAGGCGTGTTAGCAGGCCTGTAGCACAGAAAAAAAACACTTACTTATTCATGAGGACTGAGGAGCTCAACTACTTCTCCGTTTCCCAATTACATGCGGCTCATGTTTTACCATGTGTGGACACCGGTAGGTTATTAACTGTCTGTGTCTCCGTGACCCTAATGGTATTTATTTATTAATTCTTCTATGTTGTTGTTTGTCAAAGGCACTGAGTGTGAGCTGGACATTGATGAGTGTGCATCGTCTCCTTGCAAAAACGGAGCCACTTGCATTGACCAGCCTGGTAATTACTTCTGCCAATGTGTGGCTCCATTTAAAGGTAATGAACACTGAGGGAATGGGGACAGAATGCAACGTTAATTAACTTCACAGACTATTCCTTTCACCTGTCTGAACTCATTTCACAGTCTCAACAAAATTAGTAAATCTTCATTTGCCGGCGATATTCAAAGAAAGAAAGCAGATGACTAATTTGCATGATGTTAGCTATGGTACGAGCTATTCCCACATCGCGGTTGATATTTCTGTCACATAACGCTTTATGTAAATAGTTCCATTAGCCTACTCACATTATAGGAAGTGAGGAGATGGATATTATGCACTTACATTCCTCTCACAACATCAGCCAAAAGTTCAATAGTAATAATGTATTTCAATATATTGTATTCAGGATATACGGTATCACAAGTGCATACCTTAGAATTATGGGATAGCTCATTGTCATACAATGCAAAGGCGATGATTGACGGTGATGAGGACAATGATAATGACGATGACGATGATGATGATGATGATGATGATAACATTACAGGGACTTTCAATTTTCAATAATACTTTGACAAATCTACCACCCTTTGTGTTGCCATTCTAATTCACAGAAATTATCAGAGGTACAGTCCTATCTTCCTTCATGAGTGCTTTTCCTGCCTTGCATGGCTTTTCACTTAAAATAATCGTTGGTATTTAATGCCTGTGATTGTAAAAACTATTGGCTTTGTATGCAATTCATAAAAGCTAACTTTTTTATTGCATTATTAAACAATATGTGTTAAACAGAAAGCCTACATAAACATGAGTTTCTAACTTACTTTACTATTTTACATATCGTATAAAGCACATTTAACGACCCTAGAAAAAGTATATTGGATTGAGGTCCTTCCATGAATAGCTTTTTTTTAAGGAGTGACCATACACCAAAATCACTTTTCTGCTGAAAACACAGCTTAATTCTTTTTATTTTTAATTGCAAACTTTTTGGGTTTGCATTTCTGTAACAATTCTGAATCGCATTGCACACAATGACTTACACAAGACCCTTGTAGATAGCCTGTCTACTCTAGAACATAAAAACGTCGCAAAAAATAGCATGACACTTGCCACTGCCGCTTGATTTTAGAATCTTTTCAAGATCTACTTGGGACGTCCAGGCTAAAATCAGGTGGCAGTGGCAGTCGTGTGGGTGTGGGTGCGGCTGCCTGGGCGTTGTGCATTTTCAAACTTTGCTGAAGTGAAAATGTACTTGATGTGATGTTTCTATGTTCTTGATAGGCTATCTTGAAGGGGTTTGTTTCAACCACTGTGTGGCCATGCAAGTTAGATTGGGTACAGAAATGGAAACTATCAGAACTTTGCCATACAATTTACTTTTTTTAAGCTGGGTATCTTAGTGAAGTCCAGATACATAATGTTTCAACAGTAACAAAGGTGTCTGGTTACTCTTTGAGAATGCAAAAGCATGGGATGTTCCCACTTGTATACAGTTTAAGTGAAGCTATGCATGTTTGCAAGTCTCCCAATCTGTATGTTGTGTTGTGCTACAGCATTAGATTAGTACAACCAATTTCAAGTTCAACCAATACTGATTTGCGCAGAGGAATTTTTTTTTTGTGAACTTGCAGAAAGAACCAGGAATAAGAGACCTTTATGATTCAGAAACCTTTGTGAAGATTTACACAGCAAACATTATAGTGAGGTAATTGTATTACTGTTAATGAACAAGCTCAAAAGAAATCTGGAAGGCATTTGTCATTCAACAAATAAAATAAATTCACATTTTAATATGACACCAACCACTTCTATCGAATGCACAGAATTGCCTCTTTTTATTGTCGTTAAGTAACAATGTGAACCACGTTTGTCCTTTACAAAATCATGCTGTTAATTGTTCAAATTCATTTCATTTAATCACTGCAGTCTGTTACCAAGATGGATTTAAAAGCCTCTCTGTGTCCTCAGAGAACAATGAGCTATAGGAGTAACAGTCAGGCTCTATGTCTCTAACACTATTGCCTTCGACATGTTTCTATGCTCCTCCAGGTCGTAATTGTGAGTTCTTACCCTGTGAGGCCAATAACCCCTGTGAGAACGGAGCGGCGTGTGTGGAGGAACTCGGTCAGGCACATTTCCCTCTGGGTTTCCGCTGTCACTGTCGCCGGGGCTTCACAGGCCCCCGTTGCGAGATCAATCTGGATGAGTGCAGCTCCAACCCCTGTCTTCACGGCTTCTGCTACGATGGTGAGAGGAGGCAACGCATCTCACAAACCTGTCTCATAACCCCGGAGAGAGACTCCAGCACACGTGAAAATCTGAAGCTCCATGCTCATTGCGAATACGTCACAACTGGTTTTGCTCACTTACGTTTTGACAGCTAGCGTTCTGCAAGCGTTCACCCTTGCGTCTAATAAGGAGGGTTATGAGAGTCGAGCTGTACTATCTCTAATGAGGAGCCAGAATATTGTTTGCTGAAAAGGGGCTGATGAGTTCCTTAAGCCAACTGCAAGAAGAGATCCATTAAGCATCAATGCTGCGGTGTAATTTGAATAATGTTTGATTAACGACAGAGTGGATACAGCCAAACCTAAAGGCAGGGTGTTGTTTTTCTTCATCGAGCTATCCAATAAAATGTTTTCTAATGTATTCCATCTTGAACATAAACGATTAAACAACTCGTAGATCAAATTAACAGCACGGGTTAAGATGATCACAGATCATCAAGTCGTAGATGGTTGCTTGTTTTTAAAGGAACATACCCCAGTTTAACTGGTATTACGCTATGGCGCACAGCATTGCTGTATATAAATAGTTGTGTTCTTGCTGTACTGAAGCAATTGTATTCCTCTGTGAAGTGCAGTTTTGTTTATTTCAGGAAAGAGAATCTCCTTTGAGATGGGAATCACAATATTATTACTGACAGACGTTTTCCCTTATTTGAATGAGTAATTTAAATTCAAAAGCAAATACATGTTGGGTACAATAGGGTATACTGCCTCTGTGGATATATTACAATTTACTTGCAGATCAGAACCAAGATTTACAGACATTGCAGTTGGTAATGATCCAAGGTTAGCCACGACTTTAGCCTCTGCCGTGGGCCTCAGACAGTTGTGTTGATGGGTCCTAAGTGGAGACAACCTCTCTCAGGTTTCCATGGCAGACCTGGAGGACCTATTGACCAGTCATAGAAAGCAGCCAGCCACCAGGGAGAGGCCCCATTGCACGGCCACAGCAGCCAGAATGAGTAATGCCGCTGCCACCCAGGACCTAAAGCATTTAATGAGAGTAATAGCAGCTACACGTACCAAGACAGAGTGACAGCATAGATTACGTGGTAAATCTTTGGGATAATGAAGAATCCTGGGACCCTGTCTAGGGTTGTAATAAATTCACTCCTGTAAGAACCGCAATTACCTCTGTCACTGCCTTGCCAGTGTATCACTGTTGTGTTGGAGGAAAAAAGATGCATTCCTCTTTAACATCGTTAATGATTAAAGAGTGGTAGGAATGGATTATTGGCCCTGGGAGATTCTGCCTTCTAAAGGCACACTTCGGCACATTTGTTACATCGGAATAAAAAATGACCCCAGAAACGCATGTTCTCTCTCAATTGCACTCTTCCTTTCCCCCTTATTCAGTGTGTTGCATTGGATCTTGAGAGAGTGGAAACAAATGGCCAGGCTTTCAAGCTTTCATTGAGAAAGAGAGGGATAAGTACAGAGTGGCTAAGGGAAGCGACAGCGGTAAACAGGATTGAGAGTTTCAAGGAGACAGGTTTATTTAAACATGGTTAGGGTTAGCCAGCCTTCCGGATTGATTAACAAAGGAATGAGCTATCACATACATTTTGCCATAGCTCAGTTGACTGACATGATGCAGGAGGCATTTTAATAGTCACAATGCAATTCCAAAATTAAATAGAATGAGCCATTCTGCTTTTATTATGCCATGTCATGTGTGCACTTTATACCGTCATATGCTCTTGCTCTTCATACGATATCAATTATCAGGATATGTATAGTGTAACAAAAAACACTGTTCAAAATGATTACATTTCCTCTAACAATTCTCTTATGTCGTTGCAGTGGTGGATGGCTTTTACTGCCTTTGCAATCCAGGCTACGTTGGGGTGAGGTGTGAGCAAGACATTGACGACTGTGTCAGCAACATGTGCAGTAATAACTCAACATGCATGGACCTTCATTTGGTAAGTACCAGTCTACAAGTTATGCAGGTGTGTGCGTCCCATGGAGACGTCCATGATATTGGTCAGAACGCTGATCCAAGTGGGACAAAAGCATGATCGTAGTTGAAAGAAAACCCTGACTATTTGACTGCATTGTCCCTGCTTTTCAAAAGAGCTATTCTAACAGGTACTTCTGCACAATGATTGCAGAGTTTGCCCATATTACTTATAACATATTCAGCATTAAAAGCTACTTTCCAACTCCACACAGAGACATACAGTTCAAACGGTATGATTATATTGGCTCTCTCGGTAAATAACCATTACTGCATACCAAAATTCTCATTGCAGAACTTTGCAAAAATAATGTATGGTATGAAATACAAAGGTACATAGTTCTCTACCTGTTTTCCTTTACAAATCCACCCTCCATATTGCACATCTACCAAATGCACAGTGCCCAGTTAAATATTTTCTCATATTTGGTATTTGTCCTAAGACTTGTCTCTTTACTTGGGATTCTTGGGTCTTGCGTTTTCCCCTCTCTTCTGTTTGTTCATCTGCCGCTCTGTTCTCCCATTGCTTATTGGGTACATGCAGGATTCCCCATGGTCTGTCACTCTGTTGGCACAGGGTTAGCATTCTGCAGTGAATGTTACATCTTTTATTTATTTAATTTTTTCAAAATCACACTCAATAGCAGGGGCATAAATAGATAATTTATGTCTGTTTAATAATGCAAGCCTTTGTTCAATGATCATAGTCAGCCAGCAAGGTCTTCATTTCATTTGATAGGGGGGAACAAAGCCTTTTTTTTCTCAAAAACGCTCCCAGGAACATACAATTAAAATGACTATATCAGGCAGTCTGTATTAAAAATACTTTCTTTATTGTGTTAATTATCATATGTCCATGCAAAAAAATAAAAATAAACGGTTTCATGAATGCTCTTCTGTGGGTTGAACTCAAAGATCGATATGATACACACCACACGTCGTTCTTCAATATCTTTCTGCCAAGTGTGGGAAAGAGTGGGCTCTCAGCTCTAATGCACACCAGTCACATTGTTCACAAAGGGGAAGTTGAAGGAGAGTCCAACAGGCCATTTTACCACAGCAAGGTCTGTAACAACAAAGCAGCGGCTTGAAGGGTTTCCACTAATGCACTAAGAGTTTTTTTCTGAAATTCTTATGGTTTGTAAAGACTCCTTCTTGTTCTAAATGACTATTTGATGAAGATGGTGTCAGTCAATAGATAATGAGACACCTGTTTATCTAAGTTCTTTTCCGAAAAAAATTATGAAAATATAACCATAATTCATGCACTGAAAAAGTTGGGGTTCATGGAGCATGTCTTGCCTTTAATCAGTGGTAGGATTTATGTGGTTGGGAAGCACCTCATTAACAGCAAATGAGCAATGAAGTTGCTCTTCTTAGTGTTCTACCTATTTACTCTGTAGGAACAATCTCGTTATATGTTTCTATTTGTGTAAATAGATATAAAATGTGTCTATGAAACAAATACAAAAGGACATCAAATAATAGAAGGGGATGCCATCAGCGGGCTGATATAGTAAGTAGATATTCTACTAGTCACACTGTTCTTGGCGTTGCAGGTATTTTTCACTCTCCCCTCCCCCACGCCACCCCAACCCCATCTTATTATTCAAATAGAGACAGGATTTGAAACCCCCTTCATGCATCCTTGTTTACAGTGCAGTTGTTCTCTCTCTGAACAACGTATCCCGCAGAGCTGTAGCTTATTTGGGAGAATTGCGGTCCCTGAAGGTGATTTAGCAGCAAAAATGAGATTATATTCTGTATAGCCAGAGGTGAAGAATTGCAGTCTCCTAGAGGCATCCAATTTATCATGAGATGGCTGCATTTCTTCCTTCCCCTTATGAATAGGGCCTGCAGTGTACAAATTATATCAGACAAACTTTAACGGCTTCCCTCCAGTGCATGAAACACAGATTAGCGTGCATTCAACCAGCAGCAGCAAGGACCTTTAGACAGCTCGTTGGCAATGAAGAATCCTGAATACCCCTTGACCATATGACCCCCTTCATTTAGTATGCAAAGGAGAAGTTAAATTAAACCTGTGCCTCCAAAACTAATAGACAACAAACCATTCATCTCGAACTCCATGATTAATTATCATAATGAAGATTTTAATGACAAACTAGAGGACAAGCAGACCACAGACTTAACAAAGAGTGAAAACAGAACAACTCAAGGCAATAAAATTCCTCACAGATTTGGCTGGGTTCTAACATGCAAATGAGCTTGTTGGCTGTCTCCGGGTGCCAGCTGAAATGTACTACACTGTAAGGGACACGGAAGTATCTGCATTTGAAAAGGAAAATAATCACGGCAGATATGTTGCATACAATGTTGCATATTTTGATATTTTAGTGTGTATAAAGCTACACCATGTTCTTTGTAATTCCCATTTAATATATACAGAGGTAATATTGTATGCTTTACAACAACCTAGCTGTATTATATACCTTGAAAAGCGATGCAAAACTGCCTTGCATATTTTTCAGATGGTGGGTGGTTTGAGGAATACATCTGCATAGCTGTTAGGTGAAAAATTCAGAGACAACCATGACTTCGCTACAGTTTAAACAGATTGGAAAAGACACCTGTGGGAGGTTGTGAAGGAATGTTCTTAGGCGTGTGAATTCATTACTTCAATAGTCATACCTCCTGCATTACCAAATGTCTTCAAATTATGCTGGTATCAGTTGAGTATTAGAAAACATATACAACAAATATTGTAAAGGATTATTATGTAGTATGAGGGACACCTCCTGTCAAATACCTTGGTTTGAATAATTTTGTAATCTGTAACTCAAAAGACAATTAATGACAAAAGTTGTTTTCAGTATTAATCAAATAATAGTTAAATTTTGTAAGTAATTAAGTATTTATATATTTTTTTTCTATTGCAGAGTTATGAGTGCCAATGCCGTGAAGGCTGGGAGGGAGAATTCTGCCAACAAGAAGTTGATGAATGCTTACCACAGCCCTGCAAAAACAATGGATTCTGTACAGACCTACTCAACGACTTCAAGTATGTGCTCAACTTGTCTCATGAGGTCCATCAGTCACTTAATAGATGCAAAGGCAGTCTCTTGGAGATAGCTGTACGTCCTTCCACCAGTAGCCAAGATAATGAATTTCAGATGGCGGGTAAAATAAATGAATCAATCAATGACTCACAGCAGGAGAAAGGTTTCAAGGGATCTGTGACTCATTAGAGGAAAGGCTGGCGTATCTGCTCTACCTGATGCCCCATCTCAGTGGGAGGAGAGGGAAACAGCTCCAGGTGAAAGAGTTGGGGGGTGAAGGGGAGGAGCGCCAGAGTGCTTGGCAGGGCTAGGTTCTCACTGCCACCAAGTGGAATATATATCCAGCTCGAGAGCAGAACAATGTGTGCACACACTGATCCCAGATCAGAGCTTTACCTCCTTGTGTCCTATGCTCAGCTGTGTAAAATTAAAATACTGCTCCATTCCATGGCCCAATTAACCTATTAATCCCTTTGAATGTTTTTGAAGCACTGCACTGTTACCCGGGAGGAAATGGCAAAGTGTCATACACACCAAACACAATCACAAACCGGTTAGTGTTAAATTATGTAGTCAGACCTCTTCTGGGTCACAATCCTGCAGCCAGTGGATCCTTTGGGCCGTGGGCAATAGATCTCAACTGTTCTGCCTAGCTACACGAGTATGACCACAGTACACAAAGAATAATATTGTACAGGACTGTTTGGGAACATACACCACAGGGACAGTCTTCTCTGTTGATATGTCTCAAGACTCTACCCAGTAAATCATTCAATCAGAGGCCCAGGGTCTAACAGAATGCACTGTCGACAACTTTTTGGGACTGTTTTCTTATCTGTAATATTCTACCCGATGTGATTTTCTTTTTACAAAGCTGACATATTCACCACAACATGTACTGGGTGTTGAGTATTTTTGTATCTCTAACTCCCTCTATTACTTTTTCCTATCGGCCCATATCCTTCCGTGTGTACGCTAGGTGTCTGTGCTCTCCAGGCTGGACAGGTGTGGACTGTGCCGATAACGTGAACGAGTGTGACTCTGCGCCCTGTCTAAATGGAGCCGAGTGTCAGGAGTCAGGCGTACCTGGGGAGTTCTCCTGCACCTGTCCTCCGTTCTTCAATGGCCTCCTCTGCAATGTGCCATACGACCCCTGTTACCCCCGCCACGACCCCTGCCTTCACGGATCATCCTGCCTGACACGCTCAGATGGAGGCGCCTCCTGCAGATGCCCAGCTGGTAAGCCATAGCGCCCTGCAAACATACAAATTGTTTGGCGGCAGCTTCCAGGGCCTATGTGTGCCATATTGCAGGTAATTCGATTGTAGAAGGATCTTTG
This sequence comes from Aplochiton taeniatus, assembly GCA_017639675.1. Classification (NCBI taxonomy): domain Eukaryota; kingdom Metazoa; phylum Chordata; class Actinopteri; order Galaxiiformes; family Galaxiidae; genus Aplochiton; species Aplochiton taeniatus. Next base: position 9,390,737 of record CM030184.1, read on the forward strand.
GAATAGCATTTTTGTAGAAGTGCTAGTCCAGGTGCTAACCGTTTTTCTTTTCAGTTTTTAGCTTAAATGACCATCCTGTCATTTCATATACCTATTTTGAATCCACAGTGTATGCATGCAGAGTTTTTGGGTTATGTTTATCATTTACAGTAAATGCCATTCCTACTGTACAGGTAGAAAAAATGTAGACGTTGTTGCTTTATCCAATGCCATACCACTCATGTAGAATTCTTGGGGGATAAAAAACGGGTTTAACCTGAATTATGTTACTAAAACCAAGGACATGTAATCAAACTGGATGCAAAGTTTAATGTTTGGGCTCCTTGATCAGTCAAAAGTGGCAGCAAAGAGGGCTAACATTGTTTAACTCATAGCATTCACTTTAGAACTGTTACGTGATGCTAACTTATAGTCATGCGCAGAGCTAGGTTGCAGTTTCTTGAGTTCTGCATTATTTTATACAGTACATTATGTTTAGGCAAATGCTACTGCCCTGTAGTGCACGGTTAACACTAAATACATTTTGGGGAAGTTTGGTATACGTATTGCGATTGGTACAAACCATGATATTATAACAAATAATAGCAGGGAAATAGTATATCTATATTTTATCTATGATGATTCTAACACAAAGGGCCCTCTAGTCAAACAAAGATTTGATTTAGTACGATTTTCAGATCGACATGCAGGTGTGAAGTATAGATGATCGCATTGGACAAGTCCAGATGGCATGGCGTCCATTTTTTGTAATGTTGGCAATTGGAGGTGATACATGCGTTCATATTATGTTCCTGTGGGCTGCAGCGGGCGCATGAGGACTAAATTGGGCTTTGCAGAGAGTTGTCTGATGATAAGTGTGTGCCTATTCTGGGGTTGCAATACCTTTGTAACTGTATTTGCCCTATGGTTACTGCCTTCAGCTTGGTTTAGGATGATCAATTGCACTGAGAGCGTAACTCCAAATGACTTGTGGAGTTTGGACCCTCGTGAACACGCCACTGTTCCATCTTCTAACCTGTAGAGTGTTTTTCAGAGTCTGATTTCTCTTCAGAGAAATAAATCCTGCTACTCCTGTTATGGCACAACTTTCAGCTGTTTTATTAAATTATGGCTGCTCGTACCCACCAGAGAAGCAGACGACATGTCTGATTTATGGGGAATATGTGGTGCGAAAAAGCCTCATTGCATTCAGTCTTGCCACTGTTGAGAAGTGCCCAACCTCAGGCTGTTTTTCATTTGCACTGACATGTATGAGGGGAAAAGATCTTATCAAATGGCAATTGCAATTCCACTGCAGATTTTATTTCCAGCTTACAGCCGACAAGCCATGCCACAACAGTCTCAAGCACAAGTTCAATGTGTGCTGGTCACAACAACCTTACCATAAAAAGGAAAAAATATGACCCCATATTATAAGTGTAACTCTGGATGTAATTGTTTGTCACTTCTGTTTATGATCTAGTACTGTACTTCTCCAGGAGACTGTATTTTATGCAGAGCTTTAGGTTTAGGAACTCTCTTTGGCGCTTTAACTTTTAACTACCTCTAAGTCATTAGTGCAGCTTTTATTGTAGCAGGGCCTAATAAAAATGACTCTTGGAAAGGACTCTCAAACAGTCAACTTTTCAATTGAGTGGTGTGCTGGAGTTAGATTTTGGAGACCCATCTAGTGTAGCTTAATGAGCAGGTTTATATGACATTGTTTAACTGATGGTTGTATCAGTCAGAAGATAAAAAGACTTTCCCTGGTATAAATAGAGTGACTTGAGAAGCTGTGGAAGGCCCCCTTGGAGAGGCATAAGAAATTAGCTACTGGCTGCATACATTACAGCAGAAGCTGTGCGTGGGCTTGCCTGTTTCTGCTTCACATTTTGACTAACTACTCTCCTCTATGATTAATTCCAAGTCCACCATAGACAACTTTAGCTCTACATTTATCCAGCTATCATGCAAGCCATGGTTTGATTCCATTCCAGCAGACCTACAGACATTATTTACCCTACAATGTTAGTTATTGTGAGGTGGCAAAACAACTGTGTTGCCCTTACATTATTCCCAGCCCTAATTAAATTAGAATTTGTTGTCTGCGCCTCTCTGCCAGCTATCCAAGATTTACTGCTGCAGGCAGAATCTCACCCCTCCCCTTCACTTTTGCCACCCGCACAGCAAACATTATCAAGATTAACTGTTTGTAAAATCAACACCCCTTATTACCATCATCCAAGATATTTAATTGTATGAACCTTATTACTATTTAATTAGAGCTGTTTGTTGGTTGAGGGGCACTACGTAAGGCTCTTGAGTATGTGTATTTGTGTGTGTGGTTTAGTGTGTGTGTGGGGGGGTGTATGTCATTGTGTGTGCCTGCTAGAGGGGTGATATGACGCAAGATGACACATATCACAGCCAGCAGTCTTTTGTAAATGAAGTGTCCATGCAATATTAATCAGGCCAAGGTTGCTCATGTACAAGTTCCAGTACATCCATACTAACACTACATAAACAAGCCATCATAAGAACCTAAATTATTATTTCAAAGCATTGTAACAAGGCTGTGTCGAGAATTACAAGCTCTCACCTGAATACTTTGACTTGTAAATTAGCCAAGCGGAATTTACTCAGTTCTTCTTGGAATACGGAGTATATGTCATCCTTTAGAGGAGTAGACCGTGTCTTGCTTTTGCAGAGATTCTTTTGCCATTTCTTTTAGTCTAACCACAGCCATGTGTATAGGGACATAGAAATATGATTTAAAATACATTAATTTATGTACATACTTGATTATTAACAAAATGGCCATGATACATTACACTTTTTGAAGGACTTTGAAATGTAATTGTTTGTGTGAAAACCACCACAGAAACTAAATGAAATCTAATGGAATTTAACTGCAGTTTGTGTCCATGGTATTAAGCAATGTAGTGAGACATAAAGCACTCAGCCAAATATGTAACATTACCCCCCCCCCCTCCTCCACCTTATACCCCTTTTCCCAGGGTGCACTTGTGTTTAAGTCAGTGTGTAATGTGTGGCCACCTGTGTATGAAGCCTCTGATGACAAGTGGTTTCCTTCCTGTGCCACAGGGACCTTTTTGAGTGGAGAACCATCAATTTCCCTTTAATATATTACAGGGGACAAAGGAATGCGTTGTTTTTTTTCCGTTAGATGCAGTGCATTTTGAGGCGTCGCTTGGGTCGCTTTACATGCAAAATCCATTTGTACTCGTGGCTCATAGAATATTTTCTGTGCTGTTCCTGGCCAGATGGAGAACAAACCCCATTATTTGTATGGCATGCCACACTAGCCTTTACCTTCCAGAAGATGGAATCCTATACAAACCAGTTGGTTAACAATGCTCCTGCAGCTGCCAACAAGACGTTTCACAAATATAACACAATACACCACCTTATAGAAAAGGAGTTTCCTGTCACTCATAGATAGCGATGATGATTCCTTATTTCTGTTTGAGGCATACGAAGCTCAATTGTTTGATGCAGTGTGTAGGTCTATTACATTTCAAATCATCAAGCCTGATATGATTTTTCAGCATTATGTTATCATGTTCAGAAATTGATGGAACTGAACTGAGTTGTATTTGTCTTTGACACAATGTATTATTCAGATGCAGCTGTGCATTTTCAGCTGAACTCAATAGTGTCATTTTTGGATGCCTAAAACTAAACAAGTCATCTCAATATTTCCTTTTGTGTTCCTGTTGTATCATTCCTTCACATGTCTTGTTACAGTGTTAGTGATATTTACAGCCTCATGGTAATTTTCCCCTGGTGAACTCCACTTTGGCCCATTACCTAAGCCCTATTTTTCTACAAAGGGAAATATAGCTGAGAGGCATCCTTTCATCCTTTCATCCTATGGCCTTGACTAGCATTTTCTCTCTTTATGCCCTGGATGCAATTCAGCTGTACACTTAGGTAAATGTTGCCTTAAAAGTAAAACCTAAAAATATTCTATAAATCTGACAGGCCAGCCAACTTACGGTATGCTTCTACGTTTATCTCTCTCCTGTCCAGCTTTGATCCTAACGTAGGCCTCAGCTAGTCTATGGGATTTTGTAATGCATCCTGAAGGGTTTTTCCCACAATAATCTCACCTGGGTTTTTGGAGAAGGGCCCTCCAACTATACTGTATGTTAACACCAGTCTCCAGAAGTGAGAGCCTGATACAGCATGTTAGGAATACTAATACTGACATAGATCTCAAAACCTGTTTACATGTAATACATATAACCCTTATGATTTGATAAAATATGTACTCCTTATTAGCAACTTATATATCGTTCATATGATGTAGCTTTTTATCATAATTGGCTTTAACTCCACGGCATTATTTTTTGTCTGTGTATAATAATTACAAGCTTCTGCCAATTGGTTTAAAGTGAACATGATGTCATAGCATTATGTGCGTTCAAGAGACATAGATTCAAAATAAAACTGTCATTCAGAAGTCATTTCAGCGTGGCTGGTTGCAGGGCAGACCTCAGAGATGGCACACCTGCGTCTATGGCATCCCACATGGCTCTTTAATCGCACTGTTATTCTTCCTCTCTGATATAACAGATTTCCAGGGTATAGTAATGCCTTTATCAATACACAACAGAGCAACACAGAGGGTAGTTGTTTGCAGACGGGATAACTAACCTGCGGAATGCTTTGTGGGTCTTCAACCTTTTACAATATCAATTCTGGGGTATTATTTAGGATTAATCAAGCCGACCTCTTGCTGAAGACCCTTGTTGTTGTAATGATTCCATTCAGACAGATACATGTGCAGGTAGACTTTAAGGTTTAATACAAAAGGGTGAACAAACAAACTTAGGCATTCACAAAAGGTACTACTTACAAACACACCCAACAAACCAAAAACACAGGAGGCTTAAATAAAGGGCTAAACAAGACACAGGTGCAAATCATAAAGCCAATCAATAACACGAGGATGAGGAACGCTGGAGTGAGGGCGTGACAGTACCCCCCCTGACGCGCGGCTTCCGCCGCAAGACGACCCCGGCATGGAGGGCGGCCCCGAGGACGAGGGGCGGGACAGTCGGGACAAGCCCGATGGAAGTCTCTAATGAGGTTGGGATCCAGGATATCCTCCGTGTTGACCCAGGACCTCTCCTTCGGACCATAACCCTCCCAGTCTACAAGGTACTGCAGGCGACCGCCACGGCGCCTGGACCCCAGCAAGGACCGGACCGCGTATGCCGGCGTGCCCTGGATGTCCAGCGCCGGAGGGGGTTCGGCGCTAGGCGAAGCACTAGCCAGGGGACCCGGCGCCACGGGCCTGAGGAGAGAGACATGAAACGATGGGGAGATGCGATAATGTTTGGGCAATAGCGGAGTATACGTCACCTCGTTGACCCTCCCAACAATTTTGAAGGGACCAATGAACCGCGGGCTAAGTTTGCGGCAGGGCAGAAGGAGTTTCAGGTCTCTGGTAGACAGCCAAACCCGATTCCCCACTTTGTAATCGGGGGGGTCACTACGGCGCCGGTCCGCCTTAGTCTTCTGTTGCCTGATTGCACGTTGAAGCCGGACATCGGCGGAGTTCCAAACCTTTTCGGGGGCACGCATCCACTCGTCCACCGCTGGCACTTCGGCCGTACTGGGATTCCACGGGGCCAAGGGGGGTTGGTACCCGAGAACAACCTGGAACGGGGTGAGACCAGTAGACGAGTGACGGAGGGAGTTCTGGGCGTACTCTGCCCACGGTAAGTAACGGGCCCAATCCTTCTGGTGGTCGTGGCAATAACTCCGGAGGTAACGACCCAGCTCCTGGTTGGTCCTCTCCACCTGGCCGTTGGCCTGGGGATGGTAACCAGACGTGAGGCTTACGGAGACCCCCAGGCGTTCCATGAAGGACCTCCATACCCGTGAGGTGAACTGGGGCCCTCGGTCAGAGACGATGTCCTCTGGAATGCCAAAGTACCTGAACACATGCTCAAAGATCACCTCTGCCAGGCGGAGACCTGCAGGCAGACCGCTGAGAGGGATGAGACGGCAGGACTTTGAGAACCGGTCCACCACGACGCAGATTGAATACTTTAAGGTTTAATACGAAAGGGTGAACAAACAAACTTAGGCATTCACAAAAGGTACTACTTACAAACACGCCCAACAAACCAAAAACACAGGAGGCTTAAATAAAGGGCTAAACAAGACACAGGTGCAAATCATAAAGCCAATCAATAACACGAGGATGAGGAACGCTGGAGTGAGGGCGTGACAGTTGTAGTAGGATAACATAGGATGTCGAGGAGTTTCATCTTACAAACTAACACCACTTTCTTCCTCAGTGAAGTAATTAATTGTGTAACATTTCTAGACAGCAACCCATATTATATTTCTGCTGATAATAACCCATAACAATAGTTGTCTATTTATAGTTTGGTCATTTGATGTTGTCTATAAATATTGTTCTAACAAAAATGTATGTTTTGAGCACTTAAAGACCCATGTACTCATGTCATTGAGATTAATGACCACAGTCATTAGGACTAATTAGCTGCGGTCTAATCCCTCCAAGATGAACACATATAATGATTACAATCTAAAAATAGATCAGGGAATGTGTCACCTCAATGCCTACATCAGGCCAATTAATGCACCTCTGACATTATGACTAAAATAGTCTGTAGAGATACATTTTGTTATGTTGCAGAGTATGGTGCAACTATAAGGTAATATGCAATTTGTTTTCATAGTGGTTGTTGGAATGTGGTACAAAGTTGGCTCATTCTGGGAAATGATTTCACAAACAAACAATTTTAGTCTTTGTATATTATACTGGCTCTTTGACAGATTATTTGGTTTGTTTCATGTCATTAATTATTGCTAGCCATTATGCATACTACAAAAAAGAGCCATATGGATGGTAAACAATGCAGGGTATCCGGAACACACTAACATGCTGTTTTTCAAGACACCTCCTTTGAAGTTCATGGATCTGGTGTAATTTAAGACTGCACAAATAATGGATAAAGCAAGAAATTATTTACTTTCTGGCAACATACAGAAAATATTCTTTGACATAGTCGTGTGTGTGTGTGTGTGTGTGGGGGGGGGGGGGGGGGATTAAGAATATAAAGCAATTGACGAAGATGCTCAAAAATATATACTTTTGCAACGTATGGGGGTGAGCGAGGGGCCTTGTTTGACTCAAGAATGTGAGGCTTGCTAGGGATGACACTGTTGTCATTGTTTTGTTTTTTATTTTGTTTTTGCTCTGTAAGGTTTTGGGACATGCTGAAGAGGATGAAAACAGGTTGATTATGTAGGTAAAAAAAAAAATGTACCTAGAGATTGCGTTTCTATAAAGGGCATGTAGCAGGGTGCCCTGGTAGCTCATCGGGTTAAGGTGTAGACCATAAGGCTAGTCTTTAATACAACTTCCTGGGTTCGGTTCTGGCCTGTGCCCTATGTTGCATGTGATTTCCTCTCTCTATTTACTGTCCATCCACTGTCCTGTCTAGAATAAAGCAAAAATGCCTCCCAAAAATGTGTGTAAGGACGAACGGAGAGGTGGTTACTTTGAGTTGTGTGTATACTAGATACTGGGGTAGATAGCTGGACTATTATAAATATTAAGTTAGTAGTGTAGGTATGGAGAAGGGGCTTGACAAGACAAGTATCTTACTTCTTCCTGCTCCATTTCAGACGTGATATTTATTTGTGTTGTTTATTGAGAATGTGTTACTTATGTTTAATGTACATTGTATTAGCTGTTTTTGTTTTGTTTTCATACTTCATATTGCCTTTCTTTATACATGAACAATGAAGTATGGTATGTTAATGCCTGTTGGCAGTATGGTGACAACTTTTCCAGTCAGGAGGCAACAATCACAATACCAATAGTTCAGTAGCCTTCAGAATTAAGACATCAGTCATATTTTGATTGAACCATCCATCAAATTTCCTTCACAAGTCCTTTTTAAAATGATTTGTCCTGGGGATTGCCCCTACCCCTCTTCTCCAGTGAGACAGTGGAGAGTGGCAGTAGCAGTGATCACATTGCTCCAGCCCGATGATGGAATGAGTGGCTGAGCACGTGCCTTGGGCGTCCCACTGCACTGACAAACAGGAGCCTCCACTAACTGCTCCATGGCAGCAGATGCATTACATTGCGTTGACATGCCAAATTGTCCCGGAGGTGTGCCTCCATTGCTTTGAGTGACACGCAAGCCTGGAAAAGCTATGGTGCCCCATAATTCACCAGATATTGTGTGTTCTCACTGTAGCCACTGATCCGCCTTTTCATTGTCAAATCCCAAAGTGTAGAGAACCTCGTCAATGCTGCAGTCACACTTGATTCCTTTTTACCTGCATCGACTTGATTACCGCCAGTGCATTTTTCTTTCATTAGCTTTAAACTTATGATTTATATTCCCCCTGTCATAGCGTATTAGAAAACTGTTGAACTGTATGAGTTATATCATGACGGAATAGGCTCTCTGCATTCTTTTATTGTCTCTCAACTGTAAACCCTTAATTGCCCAGGATATACACATTTTCAATAAAAAAAACGGATTATAATCATAACTAATTCAATAACACATCAATGTCAAGTAATCGTTCATTCAATGTTTTAATAAGGGTTTTCACTTACATTTTATAACCGTAACTGCTGTGCTGTTTTGAACGGTTTTGATTTAAAATACACCACTATTAAATTATAAGATAATTGCCTATAACTGAACTTACAGCGCAGGAATCCTGAGTATGAAGCAAAGCCCAAGCAGCAGCCAATGCACCAGAGGAAAACCTCTGGCAGACGAGAGTAGTCTAAGATCCCAAAGCAGCCTTCAACAGTACCACCAAGCATCCATGCTGATCTACTTAGCCATCCTCCCCCTAACCCCCCCTAATGAACAAGGGCAAAAGTGCTCTTAGGCTTAGTTTCTCCCTCTTACCCTAACTTAATGAGATGCCCCCCTACAACACTCACACACACACACACACACACATACAACCTCAACCACCAAACCCCAATCCTCAGACCAATCTGTCAGTGGCACTGAAGTATTATTAGACTTATACACTCTCAAAGGGGAAACAGTGAGCACTGAGGGCTGGCAGATGAGATATGCTACAGGGGCTACTAGTTCCATTAAAATGGCATTCACCAGGGCCTTTGTTATCGTCGCCACCGACGCTCTCAGGATGTAGTGGGGTTTACTGATCCATGACCATCTCATCTATCTTTTAGGATTTGAGGGAACTCGGTGTGAAATTGACACCAACGAGTGTAGCTCCAGCCCATGCCAGAACCAGGGCCACTGTCTGGATGGGGTCAACAGTTACAGGTAAAGACTGTAATCCAGAAGCATTTTATCTCTTCTTTGTGAGGATATTCAAAAGAACCATAAAATGTTTCATGTTTTAGAGCATGAAGTTTTAGAACAGTGGTGTCTCTACCCCAGATAAAATAATTCATATTAGTGATTACAGTTAATACATTGATAATTAAGTGTAAACATGGTTTATATATTTTATTTGTGAATTTATTTTTCACAAAAATCTTCAACCTCTGTGGGCCATTATTCATGAAAATTCCGGAAACTCAACTACAAAGCATTACAGCCAACTGCTTTATTCCTCTTTGAATTTAAATGATGTGTAAATAGAGTAAAACCGGAACAAGCAAATGCTTTGATATGGTTAAACTGCTGTGTATAGCATGTGCTGAATTCATGCCATGCATTTTCAAAAGAAAAAAAGAAAACATTGTTGCTTGTAAATGCACCCTTTGGAATGGAAATTAGGTCAATTCAACACTCATCTCCTATTCAAAACAGAACAGAGTTCCGAATTATACATTAAACAGTCTTTACGGCTTAATGTTTGGTTAAACAATCAAAATCCATACTGTAATCAATCTAAATGTGAGATGTAATTAATATCAGGTAAGGGCCCTATCGATTTTTATTTCCTATTTTCTTCCTGCTCATGTGCCAGTAGAAAACAAATGGATTTTCTATTTTGTATGCGAGAGAGGAAATATCAATATTAATGATTTTTTTTTGTTTTCAGCTGTGACTGTAAGCAGGGATTTTCAGGCCTTAACTGTGAGGAAGACATCAATGAATGTTCGTCAAGTCCCTGCCAAAATGCTGCCATTTGCCAGGACCTTGTGAACAGGTTGGTATCGGGACCTTTCGTGGCTTTTGATATTCTGCCGTACCTTTTATTTAATCTTCCATGAATTGAATATGGGATTAAAGAAGGTGGTATCAGACATTTTTGTTTTGAATAGGCCAGGAACCAAAGCAAGTTTGCAGTGAGTCCCGTGTGGTCGCAGCTTCTTTGGTGCAGCTGCTTATATAACTGCCTTTCTTCATCCTTGACATATATAAGCTGCCATACTAAAGACAGAAAGCCAATTCAGCAGGAACACATCATGCCACTAGATTGGGTTTACTTTAGAGGATCTTCCCTCCACTGTGCTTAATGGGAGCCCCGGGGCTTCCCGGCTTAGTCGGACAGATGGGCAGAGAAGTCCCAGGGCCAATTTGAGTCCTAAATGGTTTGTCTCCAGTTTGTCTCCTGTCATGCTTTTGCTCCCTTGTGACCCGGCTGCGCTTGGAGCGCTCCCCTGATTGTGAAGTCCTGGGAGTTCACATAAGATGTGTCTTAGGTATCCAGCCCTCCCCAGTCTTCCTGAGCAGGAACCTAGCTAGTGCTGTCTAGATAAAGACAATGAATCAGGCTTAGTCTACGGTGTACTTACAGGCACCAAGCACTTCATCTCTTTCGGACTCGTTCTCTTAGAAATGCCTTGACACACCCATATCTCTTTTGTGCAGTGAATAGAAGGTTGCCTAAATATTAATTAATTAACTATTATCAGTTATTACTCTGCAATATTAATGCACTTTGACAATGCAATGTCAGTGTATGTATGAAACATAAACCAATTCAGTGCTTTCCTGTAGCATGAAACTTCAGGAGATGATTGTCATCACATAGTATCTTCAATTCACTGTCATCAACAGTTCATCTTCTGCAAAATGCCTCCTTCCTGATACTATAAAATCTCTTACTCCTTAGTTTCCGCTGCGATTGCCCCCCTGGATACTTTGGAACAGTCTGTGACCTGGATGTGAATGAGTGTGAAGTTTCACCTTGCCTATACGAGGGCATCTGTATCAACAAGCCTGGGGGCTTCAAGTGTGTCTGTCACCCCGGATACTCAGGTAGATCCCTTTGCCCCTTGGTGACACAGAGATCAATATAAAAGGCTAAAGCTTATCATGACGACTGTGGCCTTTCACATGCTATCTAGGCAACCGTGACACGGAGGTGGCTTAGAATAAAGCCTACTTCACAATTGTGGCTTTTTAATTACTGGTGCACAATACAGTCTGCTTCCACACTGCTTTTTAAGACAGATAAGAAAAGGCACATTTGCATTGCACGATTCTATCTGTAGCCTTTATTTCATCAGGCTCTTTAGTCCTGTCACACCATTGTTGTTTTACTTCAATCCATTTATCTTATTTTTCACTCTGAGAACGATATTGAGCTTTTTTGTGTGTGTTCAGACCATCTAATCCCGATTCCTGTCAGGTAGAAGGGAAGATTAATTTCATTTGTCTTCCACACTGTATCATCAATTTATCCTTTTCCAGTTGCAAGAAGGGGGGGGGAGGGGGGTCTCTGAGGTATTGCCACTCTTGAGAGCAAACTCTGAGCATGGCCCAATTCCCACAGAAGCGGCTTTTATTATTAGGCCCATGCTCAGCATAGTACAAGTCATTACTTTTTCCTCTTGCTCTAAGCTCATCTGAGGAAAGGTCCTCCCCAGAGAGCAAGGCCAGAGGAGAGAGTTTGGATTGGCTCAACCAGCTAGAGCTCACACAAAATATTTGCTCTAATAAGACATGTAGCAGCACTGCAACTTTGGAGGGAACAAAAAAAAGAGTGAATTGAGAAGGATGTAACAAAAGTTAATATGCACTGGCCTAGTGGCGAATTGGCTGTCTCGGGCTGATCTACCCCATAATGATTTTTGAAATTGAAAATGTGTTTTTCTATATGGCTGATATGATGTGTCATCTCCTCTTGCCACAGAAAATACTGTAACTCATTTTGTCACTTTGATGCTATTATCAAATCTATTCTTATATTACTTGCTTTATCCACCAGCGACCCAGACTACTCTGCATATGGAATGCCAACATTCATTTTGAATCTGAGTGTTGCTGTAAAAAATAAAGTAGGCAGGTGTTTCAGGCAGTTGCTTTCTTTCATTTGATTACAAAATTGGGTCGCTGTGGTGGTGTGTGGACATTTGTTTCCAAATGTATTGAAATTTCCTGGAAAGTACATGTCTCTAGATATTTACATACGTTTTAATTAAGAAATGTTTTTGTTTAAAATAGTGAGAAACATTTACAATATACTGGTACATCTTTGTAATCCTTGCTGCATATGTAAACCAAATTCTTCCATAACCACCATTTTGGTGTTGTTTATGCCTCCTTTGCGATATGTGGTATACTGTGATGTTTTCTGCTTAACCTGAAATTATAAAGTAAAGTATACAGTTAATTTCTATCTGCCCATTTATCTATGGTATCGGTTTCAATAGCTTGGGGATGAAAAAGTATTTCTGACCCACCTTTTGGGTTTTTAGTCAGTGCCAAGTTAATCTGACTGCCCTTCACAGCCCTGAAATGTTGTATGTCAGAACCTTTTTTCAGAGTGTCCAGAGCATGGTCCATATTATCTTCTCCTCAGTGGGGTGGCTCAGCCCTAACACTATGCCTCTTTTATTTTTCAAAAGGGATGAAAATCAGATTGTAGTTAGTGGATTTGAGGGGGAAAAAAGGTTCCAGCTAGGAGAGGTAATTGAGAATAGAAGCCCAAGATTATTATTTAATTTCTCTCGCTTTCCACTTGAAGTTTCCAAGAGCCTGTAAGAGGGTTAACCGTTTGGATTATAAACCCTAGCAGGTTTCTAATCTCTCTCCTACATTTGCTGTTCATTTTACAGCAAGCCAGCAATCTTCTAAGTAAAAAAAGAAATCGGGAAAACTTTGATTGTTGTATAGTTTGTTTGATTCAAATTGTTTTTCCTAAACATATTGGCATGCATTGAGATAGATAGCACAGATTGTCACATATCTGGCATACACTTGACAGGATATGATAATCCTAATTACTTAAACTTTGTGAATCAGACAATATAGATTACAGAGCGTTGGATTTGCGTATTCAAGCCAATAACAAATGTCTAATCATGAGATACAATTTTACTTAGTATATTTCCTGCCAAGTTTGCACTTATTTGTAATTCCAATTTTCTACTTTCTACTTTTAGAATGTGTTTCAATGCTCCTCAATAATCTATTGTTGAACTATCGTGAACCAAAATGCTCTGAAGTTATCATTACGACATGATTAATGAATTCTCTGCTTCGTATAAATCATAGTTTAAGCAGGGTATTTGTCGCCTTTTTGTTTTCTTTTCCTCACCCATCATTTAGAAAAATGTTCCCTTGAGCGATGGTACAGTGAAACCAGCACAATGCCATAGATTATCCAGTCAGCACTGTTGGATAGTAATCCATATTCATCATGCTGGGGCTGCAATGCTGCACACTCCTATTGCAGTGGTTAATTACATTTTAATGTAACATTATAAGTAGTTGGTAAACAGCATATGCTTTCACTGTTGTGGTAGGCTTAATAATTTGCCTATATTAATCCGCAGGGACGTTGTGTGAACTCAACGTTGATGAATGTGTTTCTAACCCCTGCCAAAACTACGGGAGGTGCATTGATGCTCCCAATCGATACTACTGCTCGTGTGCTAATGGCTTCACGGGCCTCAACTGTGAAAGTAACATTGATGAATGCATGTCAAAGCCTTGTCTTCATGGGAGGTATGGAAGCTTTCATTGTCATAAAAAAATGCATGCGCTGGAAATGCAACCGAAATGGAAAGGAATTAGTTTTAATTAGACTCCTCAACCGGTGCGAGTATGCTGCGTGTTTGAAGAGGCTAATGTGATGCTGACAGCTTGTGTCAGCACTCTCTAAATTACAGTGATTTAGACTCCTGTATATGGGGAATTATAATATTTAAAGGCGGTCAACAAAAAGTATAGACAAAAAAAGGTGACTGAGTAGTATACGAACAAACTTTTAATTTAGAGTTCTTAGCCTATGCTAAGGTTTTAGCTCAACAAATCAAATGGTACATCCTCTCTCTCTGTCCATTAGCTGCAGTGATGGAGTGGATGCTTACTCCTGTCTCTGCGAATGGGGATGGACTGGTGTCAGTTGTGAAACCAACATTAATGTGAGTGGAGATCTATGAAAGTTGTATCCCCCATAAAACCTACCAGGGTTTAGTGAGGAGGATCTTTGCTGTCATTGTGTGGTCTGTTTTCTATTACAACCACATTGATTATTCTGGAAGATAAGTCCATTGAATTACCAGGATCATGTAAGCATTGTACAAATACCTGATTAAAACAAAATCGCTCTCTCTAATCCTTAATTGATTGAATACCCTGCACAGCTTCCAGTGGACCCCAGAGATAAAACACAGGGCTTCTTACGAGGTCTTGTAGAGCTTTCTTTTGAATGGCTTATTAGGCCAGAGTCTGCTTTTGACTCCACTAACAGTTCGGTGTAATTTATAGTTTGCACACATTCTTTGCTGGATTCTTTTTTTTTATTTTTATTTTTTTTATCAACACCATGCAGCGATGTCTTTCCACTGTTGTAATGCACTCCTAATATATTCTGTTATGTCTAGACTAAGTATGCTGGTAGCTCTTGGTATTTTTGTGATCTGATCTTTTGCTTGACCTTCCTTCATTTACAGGAGTGTGCTTCCAGCCCTTGTTTAAATGGAGGCGTGTGCGTGGACCTTATTGAAAAGTATGCATGCTTTTGCTTGGATGGGTACAGTGGGAAGAACTGTGAGGTTGACATAGATGTCTGTCTACAGACCCCTACAAATGTCACCCTGTGTTACAATGGAGGCACTTGTGTCGACAGCCATGGATCAAATTTTACGTGCAGGTGAGCGGGTCCCTTTACAATATTAAGGGAAAAAAACACACTCGAGTATAGTCTTATTTTAGACTTTAGTTTCTGACTGAAATACCCTTGTCATCATTACGCTTATTTTAGGAAGCTGCAACTTTCTGACTTTTAAAGGTACAATCATGTAATACTTCCTATACAAATCTACACTATATAACCAAGTATATAATTTCTAGGGCATTCTATACAGCTATTCATTCAAACAAAGAAGCACCAGGTTGCATGGCTGCTTGTAAATGTAATTTTGATTACTGACACACTGTCTCCTGAGTGATGAAGTGCGTCTGAATAGGATGTCCCCGCAGTAATGGTTTGTAGATTTGACACAGCAGGTCCCTGAACGTATTGGGGTTAATTACATTGTCTTAGCTTCAGCACATATGCTCAGACTTCGTGCAATAAGTCACTGTGCACCAGTGTACCGCCGTTTCAAATAATAGACCACTGTCTACCCACTGTGTTTATCTTTGTAATTACCGAGCACGGGATTTGCCACATGGCATACTACAGCATTATGTTCGTCATTATGGTCTGCTTTTATCTTTGCCTATTTTTTTGGTATGCATTCCTAAGATGCTGCTGATTTTTGATAAAAAAATGGTTATTGCTTAAAGGTAATTGAATCGGTTGGTGATACTGAATTGCAATAACCGTTTGGCCTAATGCTGTGTCATTAAATAAAATAAAAAATTACATACTTAACTATAAATTATTTAGCGTATGGTTTTGCATGGGTTTGCATTTTAAAGATGATGAAATGGTGTTCATGCATGCCTAAACTAAATTCAATGAAAATATACTGAGAAATACTTAGATTTCTTTTTAGTATTCAGTCTGGAGATTAGTAGTTCACAAAATAATTGCTATTAACAGTGCTAAACCTTTCTCTCAGTTGTCCTGCAGGATACATGGGAGACTTTTGTGAAACTGATATTAATGAATGTTGCACTGAACCTTGTCTGCATGGGGCTGTCTGCCAAGACGTTATAAACGGCTATGTCTGCCACTGTAGACCAGGTGAGACAATGAGGAAACCAAGGAGCTTGCCATTTATACCTTAACAGTCAATTAAATACACTATCTTTAAAGTGGCTGTTGTGAGTGCAGGAAAAAAAATGCTGCATAGGCTTTTTATTTGAACAGAGAGAACAAACAACTACAATTGTGATTGAAAGCACTGTGATAGGTTTTTGTGGATTTTAACATAGTTAGATGTGACGTTGAAGACTTGGAGGCCACACAAAGCAAGGTTACTGTATGTTTCTGTATGTGGGTAAATGCCGGGCCTTAAAGTCCTATATATTCCTCAGGGAGTAATTACAGTTACACAGTATCAAAAAAGGGATAAAAACACCACCTTACCTCATTAAAATGGTTGTAGCATTATAGACTATTGTGCAAACCTTTCCTTGTGAGTATGTGCGCGTGTGCGTGCGTGTCTGTGTGTGCTCACCCTAAGGAAGCAAATCAATGTAGGGGAATCTGATTGAAATTCACTTCAGAGGGTGGAAGTGGGAGAGCCTGTGCTCACCGTGGTACTCTGTGGGCTTTTGTTCCTGGCAGGTTGGACAGGCCTTCACTGTGAGGATGACATTAATGAGTGTCTTCCGCAGCCCTGCAACCAGGGGCTGTGCATTCAGAACGATCCGGGCCATGGCTACACCTGTTTCTGTCGTCCCGGGTTTGTGGTGAGACGCCTCTCTTCTCCACCCCACCCTCTTTCTCTTTCTCTCCCTTATGTCTTCCTCCTTCTCTCAAGACTTTTCTATTCGAGTGAGTCGTTTGCTTTTCGTTTCATGACAGTCTCCTTCTTTTTTTATTTTACAAATGGTCTGAATGAGGTGAATGACCTTCTATTTACCCCAGTGTCCTCCAAAGGCAATTCCAGTTCTCAGTTCTTTAGTACCCCTTTCGCGTAGATGTCAGTACAGCTGGGGGCATCTGTGATAATTGCTCCTGCAGCTGAACGTAAACCTAATTTACAGCTTTATTAGAGTGGCTTGGGAGACATATGCCATGTTTGAATGTTAATGTCTTCACCAGGAGCTGTGTTAGCTAGATGTTTACTTGTTGCACGTTTCATCGGTCGTGTTATTAGGAAATGATTAACCTGCCTCGTGGAAATTGAGTAATTGGTAATCCCCCATGCGCTGGCTCAGTATTGATTGTGATTTGTAAATATCATCATCAGCATTCATTTGCATGGCTTGTGTTTTATACATACAGGGGTGGTTTTGTGAGCAGAATTACAATGACTGCCAGCTGAATCCGTGTCCGGATGACTACGACTGTGTGGATGGAATAAACAAAGTAATCTGCCTCCCCTCCAATGGGTCTGTCTCCATGATGACTGCTGCCCCACCGACCCTGTGGGATGCCATGCTCTCAACACCAATGCCACTGCCTGGTATTCCAACTGTGGAGCCTGAACCACCAGGTACAGGAGGGATGTAAAATCACACTGAAGCCACAGTTAAAACAATATTAATGAGCATTTGGTATTAATGGTAACTTATTTACAAAGGAAGGTGGGATTTTTATTTCAAGTAAATATTCGCATTGGGTTGATAATGACACTTTATTTATTTATTTATTTTTTTTTTTTATATTTTACCCCATACTAGATGAGGTATACTTTACATTAGAATTGTAACACAGCTTTTTTTTATCCAGGAATAATAGTCCATACCATAATCTAGACCCCTTGAAATGTTTAAACTGTCTATTCTAGACAACACCACTTGTGAATTTTTAACATTTTCTGATGTCTTGGTTTCCAGAGGATCAGTGGTTCTCTATTGAGATAGAAAGTTTAACTTTACTTCCCTGTGCTCGGCTATCAGTTTGATCTGAAGAACAGGGTGTAGGGGCTGGATTGTTCCCACTTGACAGATGAGGTGTTTCTGCCTTTAAAGCTGTTGATGGAGCTGTGAATCAGCTCCATTAGATCAGCAGAGAGCTGGAAACAATTCAGTGTGACACCTCCATACCAGAGGCACAAAGGTTCCACCACATAATGGAGTCCTAACTACTGCACCTTATACAGGGGACTGGGCCCTCCACTGATTTACTTGTAAAGCTTCAGTTGTTTGGAGAGGGTTAACACACTGGTCAGGGAAAGAAAATGAAAAAGAAAACTAGGAAAAGAAAAAAAAAACTACCTTTTGGAGAAAAAAAATCGTTTTACTTTCTTGTCCAGTATTTTTTGTCACCTATGTTTAATTGAAATAAATAAAAACATTTAAGAGGAACTCATGAATATGTCTAAGTAGGTCACCATCTAAAAACAACCAGTGCCCTTGGTGCTGCTGGAAATAGACTCAGACGGCACTCCTTGAGTTTTCAGACTGCTCAACGACCTTCTCTACCAAATCTATCAGATTTAAAACAAAATGATAATGGCCACATTGCTTTTATCTTTATATATTAGTGGGAATAAACAACACTTGTCAATAGCTTGCTTTGATCTTTAATGTCCATTATGTAAACTAATACAAAATTAAGAGAAGATCCTGTTTATCATCTTCCTGGCCTCTTCAGTACTGTAGTGTTGCGTTCTATATAGCGTCACAGTAGTATAAGCTGATGGGAATCTTAAGTTGTGTACCACGTATGGAAGGTTGTCTTTCAGAGCGATATGCCCAGCTTTGCTGGAAGAATCAAAGCACAGTCTGCCTTGTTACTGTTTTCAGTTTATTGTAGGGGGATTTCAATTATATAAGCTAGACCCCTTCAAATTAAGTTGGAGCTACATAGGAAACGCAGGTGATCGCTTGTCTTGATACCACCGCTGTCCCCTAGAGGTACAGTATAGTGTGCCTATGGCCTATAGCTTACTATATAGGCTACAGTTTTATATTATCCTTTCAAAATAATTTTATAGTGATTTTTTAAGCAAAGGCAATGAACAGTAATTCAGTCTTTTTCTTAAGGGGTTACACCTAGTATATTGTCAAAAGGCTTTTACCATCAAATTTCATAAATTTACATAACTATGACAATGTCATGCACATGTCATTCCCAATTATGAATATTTATAAGTTGAGCCTTGGCTGTGTGAGAATCAGTGTCTCAATTTGTCATCATGGTAGTGGTTTATGTCCCCTGTGTTTATGCAGGTTATACACATTAAATGGGACTGCTGCGCTTGAGTTACTTTCAACTCTGTGATACGCTCAAACAAAAACTTTTATTTAATTGTTTGATTTATAGATAGCCTTTTGCATGTTCACATAAATAGCCTTACACATAATTGGGAATAATGAGAACAGACAATTCCCGCTCCATATTCAGCTGTTAGGTAATCCACATAATACTGCAATCATGGAGAAGCTCTCATGGCTATAATAATTATAGTTGAAGAAATTACTGTAGGTTGTTTGTTTTGACCTGAAAAGTTGAAACAGTTGAAAAGATTATTATAGATTTGAACAGCGTAAAGAGTAGGTTTTTTATTAGTTTTCAGTTTTTGTTGCTGAACATAGCTGTGGTGAAAATACAAAAGCTTGAGTAACATTTTCCTACACATGTTGCATACAGATATCCCACACCCAATCAGCAAATAAAAGATGACCTTGTGCATTTCCTAAGGGCTCCTAAGGCATTACGTGGGGCCAAAAGAGACTTAGGGCTGTATTTTATTCTTGTCCTGTGACATGTTCAATCAGTCAGTCTATTATCCTGTCGGATAAATCAGGCACAAAAGAGGATCCACATCCTGGCATTTTATTATAACGGCGACATTAAGTCCATATCAATTAGATTTCACCGGCCAAAAGTCTATAGCAGTCTTAATTTATTTTAAAGTCCCATTTGTCTGAACATACACATCTTTTTTTCTTGTGTCTTAACCTTTCACTGACATTCACTTAGCAATGTGCTATGTTAGCTCTTTTGAAAACTCAATACTGCACTGGCTGTGATAGTGCTGCAACAAACTGCATCTGCTCTGATGTAAAATAAACAATGCATTGAACATTCACGGCAGTAGGTTATGTCCAGGATGTCCTTCGACTCACAGATTTTGAGGCTTAAAAGATCTAACTAGTTAGTGAAGAGGTTTAGATCAGAGTGGAAGGTATAGTGAGGAAAAGAGAAAACCTTGGAGGGAGAGACTGGAGCTAACTGCTAATGAGGCATGCCAGTGCCTCCTGGCAGCAGGCTCAGACTGCATCAAAGCTTACATCAGACCAAATAAGGCTTTAAAATTAATGAATGGGTTTGTCTCCCAGGAGTAATTTTCCATCATCAGCATTGGCAAACCCTATTGTCAGGATTGGAGAGGGAGGTGGCACACCCTCGTTGCTGTGCATTTATCCTCATTAATTCACAGATCACAGTCGCTCTGTTCCTGATAATTTACCCCTTTATTTCCGTCGGGGGCTGTTCCACTGGGCATTGGTCATATTCCTCTCCACAGAAACGGGGATATTTAGGATAGCCTGTTTCCCAGCTTCCCCCGAGCCCCACTGCCAGATCAAAGGTTTTTTTCTTTATTAGGACATGACGTCAAGTAAATATTGACAAAGGTCTCACTTACACTTGGTCGATTAATCACGGCAGCAACCTTAAAAGGAGGCTTGCCTATGTTTCGGGTGCAAGTATTTAACTGTGGTAGAAACAGGCAGGGCAAGAGAGGTGCATCATGGCCTGCTTTTCATTTTAACCCCCATCTTTACGATGGCTTTGCTGCAACAAATTGCAACATTTCAAGCAAATGAGAAATGCATTAAGCATGAGGTCCCTCTAATGCCCGTTTGAGATTGCACAAGTCTGACTCAGTCTTTTAGGTTTGTCCGCGTCACTACCCTCAATGAGCTCTTCAGCAGTGGGACTTTTACTGAAATGTTCCATAATTACCGACTGACATGGACGATATAAACCAGGATATCATACTAGACAATGAGGCATTTAATAAACTTGTATGAATAAATTCCTTTTAGTTCAAGGCTCCTCTCCTGGACGATATTGTGATATGTACAAGCTTCACAGCCTGTGGCGAAGCAATCATATTTACACCTTTTCTGTGAACAATTGAGGAAATGTACGCCTTTAGGGCATTATTCTTTACAATACCCTTTAGAAATACTCAGATCGAGTTGATCCACTCTGTTTTATCTCTCATTCTGTCTTTTATAGATTGTTTTTATTATATTCAGCGCATAGATTTAATGATCCAGTTTTTACTCTGTGCAAACTGAAAAAAGTCTTTACATTTGGCTTGAAGTTTTATACCAGACATTCAAATGCTGAAACAAAAGATTTTCTTTTTGCCCCACTGTCGATTTCGCCCTATTGACCAGCAACAACGATTTCATATGGCAAAAGCTTTTGGCACCTTCTACACAGCTCTCATAATTTTACGTACTAAAGTCTTTCTTGAGAACACACATTGACTGTCAGTTGAGTGGACAAAAAATCACTTGAATATCTGTTGTTATTTGAATACAATGACTTGGCAGATTCATGGCACAAGGTTAAAATTACTATTATTTTGTAAAAATTGTCTGCTTCTCTATCCTTCCTCCTGATAACTAAATAGAGCCTATATGAAGTCAAATATCAGTCACCGAGTAGCTCTCAACTCCAAAAAGATAGTTGAAATACTAAGGCATGTCAAGCACAAAGTAGCAGTGTAGCCCTGATATCAAACTGTGGAATGGAGGCCAGTTCCCATAGACATTCATATAACTCTGAGAGACACTAAGCTTTGTTTAAAATGTAACTACGTTTCAATGCTGACACGGCTCAAGTTGGGCCTGTTTTAAAATGCAGTCCTCCAAGAGTAAAAAAAAACAAAAAAAAACAGACCCCTTAAGTTTCAAGACCGACAGCTCAATATGTGTAGAGATATGTGCTGTCGATTTGTTTTAAAGAGGTATGTTAACAGCTCGGCAGCAATGGTGAAATCAAGGCATACCAAACAGCTTTTTTCATTACCCTTTCAACTCCACAAGGAACCCAGTGATGGTCGATAGTTGAATTAATCACCGTGATAAGTTGCACCCAGGAGACACACGAGTAAAATGCATAAGTAAAAGCAGCAAAATAAAGGCACTGCAGTTGCATATGTTGTTTGCATTGTATAGTACTGTGAGATGCTACAAAATGTCTGTTTTTTACTTTATAGAATGACCACACCAAATAAAAACTGTCTCTTTTTCTCCATTAGCTTCAAGCTATATCAAGTACTCTGGCAATTCCTACCTGGAGTTTGAGGGAATTAACTTGGGTACAGTCAACAATATAACTGTGAGATTTCAAACTCAGAATGGCCAGGGAACCATTCTGTATGTTGACCAAGGACCAACAAGCAGGGGGTCCTTTTTCATGAAACTTTTCATACTGCAAGGAATGCTCCAGGTTAGACTGCCCTCACCAAGTACAATTATTCTTTGCCTACGAACTGCAGAGTTTTAGCTGTCTACCTCAATTACACTTCTCACTTCACTTATATGGATTGTACAAAGGCTGTTCTGCTCAATTTTACTGAATGTTGAAGCTATTTATTCACTATTACTGCATACTTTCAAAAATAGCCTTCCACGCCAAATCTACTCTCCTGAATGGTTTCAAATGATCACCAAAGTAAATGCTTTTTACTTCTTGAAAATGTTTTAGTATGACTTCTACTGCAATCAAGAAGAGGGGATAAGAAAGATCAACACGTCGGTTCATGTTGCAGATGGCACACCTTACATTGTTTTTGTCAGGTAGGTTTTCATAACTTTCTAAAATACACATATTTAAAATACTATGTATAGAGACGTGTTTTTTTAATCAAAGGGCTGTCAAGGTACATTTCACACAGGATGACCAGTTTGATGATACGATGCGAAATCCTGTAAGGGCGAAAAAACAATGTTCAGAAGTGGTTTGAAATAGTTTACATGCAGGGAAGGCTACGGCTGCTATTGCCTGATCTCCGGCCAATTATTCATCTAAAGTGTATTAATCTGTCATATTAGTTCTTCAGTCAAATAATACTAGCATTGCTGAAAATGCAACAATCTTGATGTCCTGTGCCAGCCCCTACGATCCATGGCTGAAGACTGGCGAGAAAGAGAGCTGTTATGGCCAGAGCACAGGGGGAGGAGGAAAATGGCTACGGGTTTCATTTCCACCAAAACAAATTCTTGGTGATTTTCCAACGGCTGAGGCTCTCCATCTCTGTCTGGTTTGACCCAGAGTTGCTGCGATGGGACGCCCATCCCCTACGTCACTACCGCCCTCAGTATGGGCTTTTAATATATCTCCCCGTCAAAGACAATTCTCTGTTGTAGATGTTTAATAGAACTGTGTCTGACTATTCAAGGACTCAGCAGAGTGCCCTATGGCTGCTGGCCAGGCTGCTCGGGAGAGCACTCCTAAATTAACCGCCTCCTCCACACCGGCTCCAGAGAAAGGACTTAAAGAGCTCCGGGGTTGCTGCCCCAAGTGTTGAGCCGCCATACACTGCTGCCTGCAAATTACAGCTTAACAAATCCGGCTAGACTACTTTCTGGTTCCCTCCACGTGGAGAAGAAGAGGTGTCAGGAGGCTCCAGTGTGGAGACAGTGCATCTGTACGTGGAGTACCCTCCAGCTGCAGATAGTTAGCCCACAATCGGCACTTAGGCAATTATGTCCTTTCTCCTGTTGTTTCAAAGGGAAGATTTTAGCTTTGGAAAAATCTCCTCGTGGCTGTGCACGCATACATAAAATAATTTTGCTGAGACAATTCTACAACTTCTACCTCGCTTTGGCTCCCATGTGGCCACCTACTTTGCTTGGTTTAACAAAGATGTGTTTTCTTTGTATGGACGCAAGTATAAATCCCCATAAAAGATTGATAGTATGGTCTAGAGTTCGCACCCTGGTCATTCTACATAGCCTCTGCTGACTTTCATAGAAACTACTAAATTAATCTTTCTGCTATGTCACGGACAGTTATAGTATGGCAGTTATCCAATGATTTTTGTTATTTGGACTTCATGAAGGCCCTAATTACAGCCCAGTACAGATAAGACTGTATTTGAAAATGAATCACAACCATTGCTGATCAAGGAGATGCTACCATCTTGCTTTAAAATTGATTTAAAGTACATTTTATATCATAGATCAGTGGCTTTCATGCAAAAAAAGATCTGCAGAATCACTACATGAAATGCTGTGAATGAACTCACTCTACTAGATCAACTGTAGCATATGCACATAGATCCTTAAACGTATGTTCACATAATTGCATAACATATACCCTCAATCTAAACTTAAGGTACAAGTTAATTTGATGCTATTTGTGCATATTTTGTCAACTGTTAACTCTGAGCTTGAGGATATCGGCTTGTTAGATTATGTGTAAGTCTTGGTTTGGTAAACATGTATTAACATGTCATTTGTTTTGATGTGATGATATTTGAAATGGAAAACGCCTATGAAATAAGCATTAAGGGAGCTTAACATTTTTTACATAATTGTGTTATCCTCGGGCTAATACTCTTAATGCTCTATAACATATTTAAATGTGCAGTTTAGCCATTCCCATTGGTAGTATGTTTGTAAAACAAGATAATTGCTTCAGAGTATTACAATAATTAAGAAAAGAAAAAAGCACTAATTAATAAAAATGTGTTCAATAATCCAGAGACAATCTGGAGAGGGCATATCATATTGTATATTTGAATGTCCTTTTAAAAATATTTCAAATGACTCTGGTGTACTCTTTTTGTTCCATTCGTTCCCTTTCCTTTAGACAAAACCTGGCACCTTGTGAGGCTGAGGTGACTGTTTCTGGCCATGCAGGAGTCAGAAGCAAACCAAGCAATTACTGGTCTGGACTCACCATCCAGAGAATGAGCCATCTCCTTATAGGTGGTGTGCCACTTACGTCCCTGGCCTATCAGGTTAGACTTTATAACAAGCATGTGTGAATATTTATCTACACTGTACTATGAGGGGGGGGAGGGACGTCAAGACATATAGTGCCACATTGGGATGATGTGGATAGAGTACAGCAGTTTTGTGGTGACACGTGCTGATGAATTATGTCAAAGGTATGGGTATAAGGTATACAGTATGTATCTTCTTACGTCCACGATAGTGGGTTCACTATGTATGTGGGAGACTAAATAGGTTGTCTGTATTTCTCCAGATGTGTTGGTACCCTTTTTCAAAGCAAGAGTCTAAAAAGAATTCTTCCTACCCCTTAGGCAGCTGAACCTTTCCACAACTTTACTGGCTGCATTGAAATAATTGAAATGAATAAGCTGAAGGGATTCTACACTTCGAATGCCATTGCCCACAGCAACATAGACAACTGCAGGTAAAATAATTTAATTTTCAAAGAGTCATTGGCTTTATACTATTTTTCTCTCTATTGAACGTTTTCTCTATAATCATCCAGTTTGTTGAGCTTTATTTTTGCACTCGGTAGTGTCAAATGTGTAAAAACCAGCTTTGTCTGGCCAAGATCAATTATTTTAATACTTTTCAGACTATTACTCTCAGTGATCTGAGAAAATTGAAGTATCGCGGATTGTGAAACATCCTGTAACAAGCAAATTGGATCGCTTATTGCGCTGCATGACTTCTTCCCCAAATCATACGCAAACACCAATTTATTGCCAAATCAAATCCAGTTAAAGCTAAAGTCATGGTGAACACTGAAACAAACAAGAAACTAAACTGATGTTTCATCTCTGTGAGGGTGGAGAGAAACACATCCTAAAAAAGCGAACATAACGTTTTGAAGCAGTACTTAGTGCTACAGACTTATCTAGTCTTCAGCCATAACAGTATCTACATTGAAAATGTAATTAAAACTGTGGCCACCCTTTGAACTTCCTACTCTGAGGAGTTTATTATTATTTATCTTATGTATTACATATCTGTTGTAGAGCAGGTAGGCAGACAGGTTATGTTACTTACTGGCCGACTGGACCAATCATTTCAACCCACCTCTATTTTTCAGGTATTATTCGTATAAAGATGTGTGGGAAGCCTTGACAATTTCCTCAATTGATTTGACCACTCATTCCCCCACGGCTAAAAGTGAGAACACAACTGTGTGGCCCACATCGGCCCCTGCACATGTTCCGCATGTCTGCCACGCTGTTCTCTGCTACAACGGGGGGACATGCTATGCACTGCAGCTGCCCAGTGGAGCTCAGACCTTCCACTGTGACTGCCCCCTGCATTTCTCTGGAAGCTTCTGTGAGAAAGGTAGGCTCAGAACTGTTGAAGCGCTCGTAGTTCGTCTCACTGTAAAACAGACTCGCAAATTAAAATGCCTTTTTTAAACTAGTGAATGATATGAAAAGGCCCTTTGGAAGAAGTTCAGGCCTAGAACCATTTTCACCCTTACTCTGACCTCAAGAGCACTATCATCAAGTGGCAGCCCACTGATAGCATGGTTAATGAAAGCATGGTTAAACTGTGGTTAGCTGAGCCTCTTTGGGTAATAGGTTTCAGTAAGTAAAGAGATGGGGCACTGTGACTGCACTGCATTAGGAATCGTGAGTGATGTAAATTATTCATGATGTGATTAGTATAGGATCCATACAAGAAGCTCGCAGCATCAGTGGTCCAGTGTTATTAACCTCTGCCACGTACTGGGAATGACAACATGACCCCGACCGCTAATGCTCCAGATTCCACTGTACTCCCTCCCCGTCATCCCCACCCCAACGTGATACATGCACTGACAGAGATGCATAATTCCTGAGATGAGGGCAATTTCTCGCCAGGATGTCAAATGATGTCTAACATACTTTATCCGGGCCACACTGAGATCCTGTGGTGACGCTGTCATTGTCTCTTTTCTTCAGTGCCGTTATTAGCAATATCAGTCCCACGCGTCCTGTGTGACTATACGGGCTCATCTCTCTGTTGTGCTAATAGACTTTTTATTGTATTCTCTGCTCCCCTGTCTGCTGACTACACACATTCTTCAGATGCCAATATGCCAATGCATAAGACAAGAAGGCAATTTACTAAGCCATAAGTTAATTTAACTATATTGATGACAGACCTGCTGGCGCATCCTCAGTTTCCATTCTTCTAGTAAAATAAGAGGCCCATTGAAAGGAGAAGGAACAGACCAGTGCTTTGACGACATGACTCTTTCATAGCTGTCTTGGTTGACGGTTTCATCTTACAGAGGATCACCAGACATAACAAATCACAGCCTTTCATAAGATAAACACAGTTCAGATCAGAGTTTTTAACCTCTGTGCGACAGGCCTGATCAAGGTCTTTGCACCCCCACCCTCTTTTGACACCTCCACAGTGTGCTCTGAAAGTGCTAATTTGCAGATGATTAAGTAATCTCCTGAAATGTTATTTGTCTCTCCAGGCGCTGTAGCAAAGCAACAGGGGTCCTATTTTCAGGGCTACCCTGTCATTTGTTGCTCCCCATGGGAGATATCATATAACCACCGAGACACTATGTCAAAGAAATGCTCTGAGCGTGCCCTCAAAGATGCATGCCAAAGAGCCGGACCATCATAGCTATGATAGAGGTAAATTCCTATGGGAGCTGGATTGCAGCAAAGAGAAGAGTCTACCACAGTAAAGTACCACTAAAATCACTTTGCCAAACTGCAAATGTATATAATCATTTTATAATAAAACATCATTGTTATGTAGTGCAGTGTTACATAGTATAATACAGCGTAGTATAAAATGGCATTCCTTTTTGTCATGCTTTAAATAGAATGCTCGAACACGCACAGGCATTATTACCCTCATTAGTTCCCATCACGTTGAGTGAGATGACACCTTCGAGAAATAGTCTCACGCACCGCCAAACATTCACCATATGTTGTACATTTTTTAGACAATGCTAAATTGAAACTTATTATTTCACTGACTTGTTCATTATATTCAATATTATTAGCAGCTTGCCTATCATTTATTTTCCAAAATAGGTACGTGATGTTGATCACACCATGGTGGGCACTGCCTACGGGATTCCTTTGGTCCATCGCAAAGAGTTCTGAGATATAAAGACAGCATTTTTCTATAACACCGAATGATAACTCTTCAGTAAACTACTTCATGTTGCCATTATTCGAGTCACTCCTATCCCAGGCTTCATCACGCTTGTAAAGATGCCTTTAAACAGCAGTACTGGCACTGACCACTGTTTTCTGCTTAGTTAGAGGAATTGGTGCAGTAGAAAAGCAATCCAGTCCTTCAGTATTAGCACATTGCAATCTCATAGGAGCGCTCAGTCAATGATGTGCTTTACCTCACACAGCGTGGCAAACAGCAGTTCTGATAGCCTGCAGAAGGAGTCTGCAAGCTATTTACTTGCTGACATGGTCGCTGAGTGTGTCGTACTACAGCAACGTTGCAGGCTGAAAACAGCACTCTGACTTTATGTTGCCTCAAGTCATAGTCACTGAACATAGAGTGATTTAACGAATCACCTCTCATAACTCTGGTGATCATAAAAGTCACCCAACATACACAAAGTAATGTTGTGCATTTGTTGATATATATATATATATATATATATATATATATATAATATGTTATATCCTAGGTACCACCAAGCATTCCATGAATCATGTAGCTAATATATTGCTAACAACCCCCATGGTTTTAACTTTAGTCTTAAGTGAAACCTTCAGCTACAGTGTGGAGGTTCGCTTGTAGATCAAAGTCAGAATATACAATTTTATTGAACACTTTTTATTCTTAATAATCTCTTTGTATAATGTATTTAAAAATCTTAGCTGAGGGAGTGCACCTGCCCCTTGGATAAGCCTTTTAAGAATATTTAGAATGAAACACTTTGACCAATGTCAGAAGCAAAATCTTTATCTCGAATTGAAAAAGACTTCAACGCAAGATTGGTAAGACGTTAACTAATTTAAAATGCATGCTTTTGCGCTGGCTTTTCATTTCAAACGAGCTTGTTAAGGAAGCCAGTAGGCACAACCTTACCAACCTTGCCACAGGTACTGTGCAGATGATAGCAGTCCAATTCACTGTACGGAGGCATTAGTCTATGATAAATTGTCTTATCGGGGAAGACACAGTGGGTCAGGGACCTTGTCAAAGACAGTTTGTCAAGTATGTTCGCTTTCAATTGAAAACTAAGTGATCACAAAATTGGTTATAAAGTAAATTGGTAGGGGGTAAGGAAGTATGCATGAGACAGCAAATCACTGGGGCAGGAAATTATTCAGACTTGGTCTGTATCGATCATGACCTCCTCCAATGGCTCATTAGCCCAAGTTCTAACTCCTCATATATCTCCACCTTCCTAAGGAGTATGTAGGCTAGAGCTGAAGTGATTAACAGGGAGTCTCTCAATAGGAAACATAATTTGGTCCAAATCCCATCATTTTTAAAACCATCAGAAATGTGGCATTCGACCAAAGTCAAATGAAATGCCCTTGATTAGGTTAGATCATGGATTTTGTTACTCTGGTTATTGTCATCAAGTTTTGAGTAAAGCTTTGTCTGTAGATGAACTGGATGCACGATCGTATGCAAAATAGTAATTTATTTATTTTATTTATTTTTATAATGGTCAAGATATTTTATTAATTTTTAAACGCATTGAAGAACAAAAAGTCCTAAATGATTTGTCTGTAACTCCTTAGCATTTCATTGTAGTGTTTCTATCTTTTTTACCATCTACATTTTAGACATTCACAGCATAGTCTAGGACAATATTTGTCTATAACTCGTTAACATTTCATGATAGTGTTTGTATGTCTTTTTTTCATCCACATTTTAAACATTCACAGCATAGTATAGGACAGTCAAACATAGACGAAAAGTTGGTGGTACTGCCCCGCCAAAATCACTAACCTTCAAAAAGAGAGAGTGTTCTCAGACTAGAGCAGACCCACTGCCCGGTCTGAGTTCTCTCACATGTATCTGGACAGCCTTCGTGCTACCCTTCCTGGGACAGACGGTCCTTTGTGTAAAACCCAAGCGATCATTACCAGCTAGTGGAGTGTGTGACCTGAGAGGGTGCATCCTCCTCCTGCCCTGGTTCAGTCCTCCCCATCTTGTCATCAGAGGGGAGATAACCCAGCACCATGCAGCTCT
The DNA here is from genome assembly GCA_017639675.1 of Aplochiton taeniatus. Classification (NCBI taxonomy): domain Eukaryota; kingdom Metazoa; phylum Chordata; class Actinopteri; order Galaxiiformes; family Galaxiidae; genus Aplochiton; species Aplochiton taeniatus. Next base: position 9,420,862 of record CM030184.1, read on the forward strand.
GACAGGGCCCTGCTGCTGACTCTGCTCATAGGCTAACTGTCAGTGTAGGCGAGTCGCAGCAAGCCCAGGACCCGCATTTAGCCTAACTCACGTTTTGGACTGCTGCAGCACCATGCATTGCAACACAACACAATGCTGTTGGACACGAGCTGATAAATGCTAGCATGGTGCAAACGATTTCTATTTAGCTTAAATATGCATTAAAATGTAACACAAGTATCAAAATAGGTAAGACAAAGTTTCACTTTAAATAAGTAATTTATTATATTCAGGGATGCAATGGTCAGTCAAAATGCACAGTAATGTTGTATCCAGCTTTATCACTGTTCTTCCTTTTATTGTGTCTAGACACCACTATATTCATCCCAGCTTTTAACGGCACGTCTTTCTTGGAGTTGACTTCGCCTGCGACTCTTCAATTGAACGGTGCCATCAACGATCTCTCTCCCACCAACAGTGCCTCAGTTAATCTCTATGTGACTGTGAAAACCCAAGGCACCCAGGGCACCATCCTCTACAGTGAGTATGCACGCATTTAGAGCAGTAATGTTAAGTCACTGTTTGTAAGAGCTGTGTAGTTGGCACTTCGATTCAAAGTAGCCTATGAAAGAACTTGCAATGCAACGTCATAAACTAAACGGCTCCAATTGAGCTCCCACAGTTATATATAACAGTGGTGTGTACAGTACGATGGTAGAGACTGGGGCAGGAGACTTTATGTTGAAGGCATAGGCTGGGAAAAAATGTACCTGAGTAGATCATTTCAATTGAATTTATTCCTTTACATTATTGTGTTGGCAGTGTTGTGGTGGACAAATATGAACAAAACGTTTGAAAATGCATCTACTCTGGAAAAGTGCTAGTTTGAGAAAGGAAAGCAAGCGTGGGCGGAAGTTGTGCTCGATTATTTGGACTTCAATTACTCATGCTGTAACTGCCTTCTCCATAGAAACCAGAGTAAAATACTTGAGATGTCCTGCTGATAAGGTTAACTGAAATGCCATTCTCCAACATTAGGCCTACCAAGCTATGCCATACTTGCCCTATTGTAAGAGTCACCATGGTGCTCCATGGTACTTTGGTGTTAATAAGAATTATTTTTGTAGTTTTTTTTTTGGAACCTGCTACGAAGGCTACACCTGCAGAATATCGAAACTGATAGATATTATATAGGATAGATAGATATCAAATTGTGCCAGTGTCTTATGCTGACCAATCATTTTAATCAGTCTCACCAATGTCTAATTGTATGCAACATTTCTATTGGCAAGGTTTAAATAACAAAGAAGCATAGCCGTGCCTGTTAAATACATTTTGAGTTTACCTTTCCAGGTTGTTCCACTACTGCACACTACACTACCATTAATCGACGGTAATCAGTTCTGTGTGCCACTTGCAGAAAGTAAAGAGGATAATCCCACAACACTCAAAATACTATTTTAAGGCTGCTAATTAGCCCTTGTTACTTCCGTGTCACGCTAGTTTTGGTTCATTTGACAATGTCCTTGTAGACATGTTTGTGCCGTGATTTGAGTAGAGACAGTAGTGGGATGACTGGGAAAAAAATGGTGGTGGGGGATGGGGGATCGTTGGAGAAAAGCGAATGAGGTTGCTCTTGATGTCAAGTTAGCAAAGTCGTTCTACCTCCAGCCTGTCATATTAGCTGCCTCCACATGCCTTACCTGCCACCCACTATCTGACAGTGTTTATCTGAACTCACTAGCTGTCCAGATTATCATAGATTTAATTCTATAGAGGAGTTTGTAAAAATATAAATAAATATGATGAGATTGCTTTGCTCTGACAGCATGTTTCCTGGCATCATAATTTCCTGTCTCTTGGCTTCATCTCACTGATCGTCCCTTAAATCCTTTCAGCAAACTTGTATCAATATTGCATTGGATCTAAAAATACAAACACACAAAAACTAAAATGCAATGGGTTAAGCAATTACCAAAAATATGTTTGCACCTATGAGTTGCTGTAGTAGGGAATACCATGGTGTTATTATGTATTCTCTCCATAAACTTCTTTACTCTGGACCTATCTTCTTTCTGATCTTATCTGAAGGTGCATTTCTCTGCTGCAGCTTGAGGAAACCTTACAAAAAGATGCAAGGCTTAACTGACTGTTGACGCACACACACACACACACACGTAAGGACACCCTGTGCCTTTTATCTGGCTCTCTTTCCCCGGCATGCCGAGCTCCAGCGTTTTCACATCAGAGGAGGGCAACTGAAAAGAAAACTCCAGAGATCAAACAGACAAAGTTAATCAGAAGAGAACCAAAAGACATGCATGGAGATACAGAGAGAATCTCCTCGGCAGACCTGCTCCTCATTCTCCTCTCCCTTTATGCACCCCTACCCTCCCTGAAGCATACCGTGAGACTCCCTCTGGGCTTCACTTGTCAGCCTGAGAGAGAAACAGGAAGAGAGAGGGGCAGGGAGAGAGAAAGGAGATGGAGGGGGTCGGGGCGGGGGAGAGAGATTGGGAAAGAGAGGGAGCGCACAGGTGACAGGCACTGACAAAAGGACGAACGCTCTGTTAGGCTTGGCGCAGGGTAACAGGGCCACAGGGACATCGAGGAGCCATTCGTCATTTCCTTGCCAGGGAAAAAACGAGGGAAAAAAAGAAAAGAAGATGGGCGAGCGTAAGCGTCGATCCTTTAAGAGTTGCGTGATTGTTCCCAAATAAGTCACAGCACTAACTGGAAACAATCACCCCAGAATGAGGCAAAGGACTGGCGGGGATATCGAAGCCACTTGAGCTCGTGTGATGGTTCTCCCACTCTTTTGTTGCCATGTTGAGAACAATACCGCATAGAAGCACTAGCAGGCATTTCCTTTGTAGGGCTTCCATTGATGAAAGGTTTCGTTTTGGCATCCTAAATGGTGTGTATTGTACCCTAGTGATGGATTGAAACTAATGCTACGGGCAAGAAACCCCAATGATGTTGAATTTGTTCAACCAAATAATACGAATAGGCAAAGACAGGAGTCATGTGGCTTTGATATAGGGTACTGGTTATGGAACAGTAATTAGGATATTGAAAATAGAATAAACAATTAGGAATCAATATTTGAATATACACTGTATATTGATGGATTGTCCTTGAAGCGCTATACTCTGGTCTTTATGCAATTGGCACTTATGTTAATGACATTACCAATATACAGTGTGTGAGTGTAGGTTCATACTATATGAATTTATTCCGTGTAAATGTAAGTAATGACATAAAAGTTCCAGATTGACTGATAACAGGCCTGTTCAGACAGAAACCAGTTCCATAATGAGAAGCGACGGTCTGAAATCCAAGCAGTCTGTCCGCCTGTGGGGTTATTGGATTGGTAATCTGCATTCTAAGACTACGTGGCCCAGTAAATCATTATGGCAAATTAACAGTGACTGAGCTCCCATCATGAAGAGATAGTCAGAGTGAGCGGACCATAACCTCTGACTGACAAATTGGACATTACACGTCATGGTAATCTAAAAACTCCTGAGTGACACAATGAGGGCTGTTTTTACTAGAGTGAGGTAACTTACAGCCACTAGAATAGGAATGTGTTTGATATGATACTGTAGATGATTTATATGAGAATATTGAACGTAAGCTTGTGCATAGATGTATTTCTTGAGAACTGTAGGCTTCATTTTGTGATTTAATGGCATGCCCTGCTATTGTGCCTACCACTACAGTTAAATCTTTCTTATTTTCACAAAGATGATAGATTATGATAGTGTTCCTCTTTCAGGGGAATCAGACTAGGAATTTCACTCCTCCTGGTTGTATCCTCTTTATCAGCACAATTACAATGTGACAACGATAGAAGCGGACAAAGAACACATCGACATTACAGCGGCTATGAAAGCAGAAGTATCCTAGGATGGCATTTAATGATTGCTGCTGTGCTAAATCTTGTAGACACCATTTCTGTCTGCAGTCTACCTTCTATATTCACTTTACTGTGTCTACTCAAGTTGTGAAAGTTAATTATCACCCAAAGTGTCCATGTCAAAGAAGTGTCTGTAAAAAGAAAATCCTTTTTAAGAAAAGAAAAAAATTATAAATAATTTATTGTGTCCCTTCTCTCTCAGCCAAAATGGATTGTAATGCTATTGAGTGAGGGCTTATGATTTTCTCATTCAGCTCCTCAACCCTGTTGTAAATTTAGTATTGGAGAAAAAGACTTCCCTAGGATTGTCACAGCTTTTAGGTATACTGTAGCAAATACATATGAAAAGTAGGTCAGAGGGTTTCATTTGGAATGCAGGAAATGAGAGACTACATACTGATCACGTTATCTTCGCCTTTCCAGCACAGGAACAAAATTTGGGGGATCAGTTCCTTCATGTATTCCTTCAAGATGGAAGACCAGTGGCAAAACTTGGCTGCAGTGGTGTTCATGTCGTGAAGGCCGCTGTGGGACAGAGCATCAAAAGTAACAAGTGGACAACAATCACAATACGGTAGGAAGTGCCTTATACTTTTCCCTGTACATTCACTTTTCTTCTATTACAAGATTATGATATATGCCCATTCTTATGCCATAGCCCGACGACAAAAGAATTGTCCATCCGCAGGCATTTATGTTTGTTAGGATACTTAGTAGCTAATTTTCCAACACCACATGATCATTTTATAAATATGTTGATAGGTCATGTGGTCTAGTGTGCTAACTGGAGATCGCCATGTTGGAACCCTAAGTAGTATGTCTAGTTTATGTGGGTATTAGATTAACTTAACCAGGTTTTATAGGAATATAATGCATAATCATTGCAGGGCTATAATTATTGTTTTCCAGAGATGTGTTTACACGTTATGCATAATAGTGCAAATTTATGCGCGTTCTTTTAGTTTTTTACTTGCATTAATCCCTTCTATTGTTTTATTTGATATAGTCAGCATCTCTTTACTTTTCTTTTCAACGACTTGGCATCCATTAAATGAGCTTGTTATGCCCCATTAGATAACACTAAAAGGAACATTTCAAATACAGTCTTTCTCATCTGTAAGGGGGACAGCTATGGCGGTGCCTTTGTGCTATCATCTTACATTTCCTTCAAGGAGTACTTTGTACATCTGAGGCCCTTTGCATCTTTTTTCCATATCTTTACAATAGTCTCCGGTGTGTGTAGTAATGTTTGATATTTGCATTTTGTGGTGTTTACTAAATGTGCGGATACTGAATATAAAACCTTTCAACATACTAAAGGGAAATCATCTATGAGTAATGACTTTATGAACGATAAGGCACTGCAAATGATAGGCAAATACAGGATTTTGTCCAGCTTTCAAATATCAGGCTTGTTCGCTGTTCAAACACCATACTAAAGATAAGTTGCATCTATGTGACAGCCATATTTTTATTTTTGATATCATAGTTAACGTATCAATCATTTCAACCATTTAATGAATGTGTTAAGAAAGCCTAGACATGTGACTAATAAGATAGCAATACTTTCTATCTCACTATCACGGCTATTGAAAAAGTTTAATTAAGTACTGTCTTTAAAATAATTTATTACATTAATTTATACAATCTGATTTGAAGCTCCATTGTCCTGATACTAATTTAAAAATGGTTTGTATAACAGTCTAGATGAGGCTAGAAATATTTAATTTAGATAATAAGCAAGGGTGGGTTCATATATTTTATTATAGGTAGCACATAGTTGAATAGTGTATCTGGAGGGAGGGTTTGTTGAATTGGATATCGTTTGCTTAGTGGCTAGTCTCTTTTAAAGTAAAAAAAAAACGGATATAGTAGCATTATATATTTTTTATCTTATTTAAGCCTATCAGAGCGACATGTGATATAGCTATTCTTGTTCTGTAGTCATAAAACTGCCCTGCTCAGTAGAGTGACAACTCATCTGTCTCATCTGACTCTAGCACTCGACCCCGCTAATCACCTGCATCAAGGGAATGGAAAGCTTTGTGAATATTTAATCAAGAATTTAGCAGCCTCAACTGATAGATAAGTCTTTGAATGAGTTACATGCTCCCTCTGATGAACAGCTCTGGCAGGAAGAGATTGCACGGCAACAATTAAGGCTGTTTGAACCGTTGGCTGGCTCCCTTTTGCCAAATTAGTTTGGAATCATTTACAGATCGTCTTACATATACAGTACCTATAGTTAAAATGTAGAGAAGTGTAGGTCCTGGTGGATGATTAGAAAAGCACTGCTCTGTTACATTTTACTTGCTCAGTTCCAGTATACAATCATTAGCTTAACATAGTTCATTTCACAAGATTAGTTAATTATCTTCAATAATGTACTCCTCCAAACCCCTTGAAAGATACTGTTGCACAGTATAGCATTGCCATGTTTTCCTGCTTTAATCTCCCCCTCTTGTCTGTTGGACGGCAAAAACCCTGCATTACAGTGCAAATATCAAGAATATCAATTTTTTGAGTCTTAAGGTCACCTTCTTGGATGTGGTTTAGTAGATGAGATCTGATGGGATCAGTCATAGAAATGGTTGGACTCCAAGGTCAGCCAGAAGACACTTTAACAGAATTCTAATGCCATAGAAAAGGTCGAACATCTTTGTCTAAAAAATATTTCAAAGCCTTGGTTTAAAAACAATTCTAACAAGTAACAATCCCCTTTTATACAATTGCCATAGGTATGTTGGTGAGTATGATCAAGAGTGAAACAGAATGCGTCTGTGTATGTGAAGTATGGTGGGTATGATCAAGAGCAAATGAAAGTGGGTGCATGTGTTTCTGTCTGTGTTTCTGTGTTTTCTCATCTGAATTCATCAAGAATATTGGTCTAGTATGGCTACAGATGTCGATCTAACTGCACACAGTAATGATGATGCACTTCAAAATGTCAAAAAATATTTGAAGCACTAGATATGTGTGCATTTAAACAAAATCGATAGTGTGACACTGAGTAAAGAATTCCACTTAATAGTCATGTTCCAGCTGCAAGAAATCTAATAGACTATGATATTTAACCCTTTGCAATAACGGTAAGGGATGCACACCACAGGGGCCAGGTTTAGTAGGCATGGGATGAGCTCGAAAGAACCAAAATATTGACTTAATTGGATTTGAGCATAGGATACTTGGATATAAACCCAAGTACTTCAGCGTCCTTCAATGTCTTCACCCTTCCATTGCAGATGGTTTCTCTTTTTGGAACACGGATACTTTTCGCCATAGCTTTTATGCCTTTCATACTCAATTAGTAAGTGAAAGGCTTCTGTGCACCACTGCATCACTTGGGCTCATCTCGTGATGCAAGATGAGTAGGGGAAACATATCAGAGCCCTTGGCTACTTGAGCTCCCGCAGAGCAGACAAAATGGCCTGGAGTCCAAATGGAATCTATAAATGACATGGGGAAAAGAGGCCAGCTGTGGGCCCATAAACTTCATTTAAAAAGAGGGCAAAATTCCACTGAGGGATAGTGCGAAGTGTGTAGCAGTATGTCTGCAAGCGATAAGAAACAATAAGAAGTAGTTAGCCTACATGCTATATCCAGCAAGTGTCAGAGGTTTGAAACTGATCGGCAACCTAATATTGCGGCTGCATACAGCCTGTCCACTTGTCTTTGTTGGGGGTGCCAGAGTGTCATGCTGCAACATGGTTTTAGTGAGATTGTTTCCCGTCTAATGATCAGCCGTTTAGCTGAGAAAGCGGTAATTGAGGTTTGAGTGTAAATTGTCCTGTTGAAGTGAAACTAAGCCATATCTATATGTTCCGATATCATTATTACAGTTACACAGAATGCATATTGAGAATGTCTTGGAAGATGAAAAAAACTATTACGTTTTAAAGGAATATTGCATTTATATTGAGTCAGTCATGACTTGGGATGACACATTTTTCAGAACTACGAACTATTGATTGTAAATAATAGGAATTTATGTAAATTCATTTATATCTAAAGGTTGCATTGTCATGCTGACAATTTGCTTTTGTAATGCAGACAAAAACTGATATATATTGTATTTTCTTATATTGGTAGCTTTAAAGGAATTTACTGCTCAAGTGGATTTGTTAGTGCCAATTGGTCTAAATATTTTGCTAAATTTCGTTTGGTGTTTGTCACTAGTACTGGTGAGTCACAGTTGACGTTGGTTCCAGATCAGCCAAGAAACAACCCGCCTCACAAGCTTCAGTGACACCTCAAGACACAATGCACAGAGCTCCAATTGCTCACACATGCAGCTGTTTTGAATGAGACCATATACCGTATATACAGTATATAATGTTGAGGTTATGGCCTCATCTATAAACCATTGTGTCTGTTCCACACATTATTGTTGAACACATTAGGGTGCAATATCTATGTTAGTGGGGAGACAAATCCCTGCTATGTAGCACAAATACTATCATATGACAGCCTCTCATCAGTAGTCTTAATACAATTGAATACATTTTAAAAGAGGTTTCTTCTTATACAGTACTTTATCTACAGAGTACCTTTGTTCCTCCTGGAACTTTCCAAAACTTTGCAACCTTACAGACGACACGGCTACATCCCACCACCTTTTTAATTTAAAAACTCAAACATTATTGAAAGTTCTTTATGGCAGAAAAAGATAACACCAAAGTAAATATAGCTGGATTGCTTGAGATAAATTGATGAATGACATTCAATAGCTGGGCTATTGTCTTCATGCAATTCCTTATCCAATAAAGTTAGTAGAACATCTTGTAGAAAAAAAAGCATACCTCTGCTCTCCTCACGAATCTCCCATGTGGAAAACTGAACCACTCAAGAATCTGGTAATTTCACTGTCATGGTTCTAATGAAGAAATTACGACAGAACACAGGCTACCCTAATCAATTGATGTCTGCCAGTTGCATGAGAAATTATGCAGCAAACTCTGAGGGATTTGGTGTTAGAAAGTCACTGCACCAGAACAAAAAGATTCATATTTTATCCATAATTTAGAACTGTGTGTGTGTGTGTGTGTGTGTGTGTGTGTGTGTGTGTCTGTGTATCTGTGTGTGTGTGTGTGCTTGTTTATCAGGAATTCTGTAAAACCGGCGTGATGGTCTGCGGTGCATCATTGACAGGTCGTACAAATAGTATAACACCGAACAGTCAGGGTCCTCTTCACATCTGATTGGCCGACACAGCCATGTAGAACACCAGTGGTTGAGACCTACAGGGCTTCTGTTCTCTGTGTTCCTACTGTCTGATAGTGAAGGGGTATGCGGTGTGGCATCAAGCGGAAGTATTACAGTACTTTATCAAAATACTGTAGCAGACCGTGCTGCATTATACATAGCCCATTTGCGTGATCTGACTTTTTCATAATTTCCGCATTAGAGGAAATAAAAAACAAAAAACGAGGAAAAGACAATAGAAAGCTCCATGATGTTTTACTGCCATCTGTTGCCAATATCTAATGATGGTTTATGTATTGGTGATACCATAATTATCTTTATGGCCGGATGTCATTGGTTCAGTATGTCACCGGTTTGGTGTCAGTCGGTGTGTGTGGTGGTGTCGGTTGGGGGGTGATTCCGTGTCACTGCTATCGCTAGCAGTTCCTTGTCAACAGGCACACATTGTACAATACGCGGCCTTTGTGCAAATTACTCATCCCTGCCTTGGGGCTGCAGGACCAATGTGAACTACCCCGGTGGATCATTCATAGGCCAGTGCTCACAAGACCTCATCAGGAATCATGTTGTTTACTCAGTGAACACGTTCGTGACTTCTCTAAGGGACGGTTTGCAGTGGAATCAAGCCGCATAAACGACCAGTAAGCACTCTAATATGCCCCCAAACACCTGGGGCGCTCTGAGGGAATACTGTGATATTTTATACCTAATACAAAAAATCTGTGTCGACAGCATTAAGAATGCCTTGAGGCCTTTGATCATTTCACTGAGCCGTTCGTTTTTTGTTTGTTTTTTGGATACCCACCCACCACCCCACCGCCAAACAAAAAAAAAACAGTCATGTAATATTCATAAAGTAATTATCGTATCATGACCACACTGCTGTTCTAATAAAAGGAAGGCCTACAAAACACAGCGCCTTTAATGGGGGTATTTCATTACTCCAACATGTGTGCTGTCTGTACGTCGGGTTGCATTTCACGTTTTCAGTCTTGGATGGACATTAATTTATCAATCTGTATGCAGACCACTGCTAACTTGCCAACCTGTAATTAGTCCTACCTGAGGTTGTATGGCTGTGATTGCCTTCTGGGAGGTGTCCTGGAAGGCTGGTTCAAATTAGCATGAGGGTGATTGGCCTGATTGCTCACATCTGGTCATTACAGTAGACGGTTGTCTGTTTTTTTTTCCTAACTCAAGATGTGGTGCAATCACCAGTGGAAAGTTGGACAAGTGAACCTGAAGACTGGCCCAATCGTAAATACTGTGGTGTGATTACCACTCCACTGCACTGTTTACAATCTAAAATGCTTTGGTGTGATTGCCGCTGCACCACCGTTTTTACAGGGCCAAACTTAGCATGGGGAAACACTTGTGCCCCATCACAGGAGAGGCAGTAATTTGCAAAAAAGAAACGTGGAGTAATGAAATGTGCATAATTCACATAGATCGATTTCAGCCTTTGGAGGTAGTGCTCTCGTATTTGGGACATGACATGTGAATTATTGTGCATAATGAAAGGTTTAACTGCTAGTCCCCAAAGGGTATGCAATAAATATTGCCAATGAGTAATTGTTAAGAGGAAATCACTTGACATAGCCAGGGCTGTAATATGATACAACTTAGCATTATGGATGCAAGTGTATTGAATATTACAATTGCATGTTTCCCCCGAGAAATGGAGCAGGTCAAATGATCAAGTCGTCTACCTCCTTTAAACTATGTGCTCATAATATATCTCTCCTTTGGTGCCCTCATTTTCTTTTACAAATTAGTGCTGAATGAAATAATGTGTGCTTTTGGTCCTATGCTAATATATTTACTTTGTGGTCAAACCAATTTTAGAGAGTACTGACTATAGCTCTTCATGTAATTGCACATATGTTATACGATTTTTTATATAAAGAACCTGTGTACTCCTTCAACGGAATTTAATCTGAAGTTTTCAAGTTTATTACCGAATATAAGTCTTCGGGAGCATTATATAATCTAATAGTATTATACATATTTTCTGCATAGCAAAGAAAACCTATTTTCTTCCTACCCTATGCAAATTAAAAGAAAATTGTTGCAATATTTGTGTCATCTCTCCTCGGCTTGAAGCGGTTTATAGCAATTGCGGCTTTGCTTCCTATCTACTCACTCACTCACTCACTTCTTGTTTGTAAAGAAATATCCTCTTAAATGTCTGAAGATTTATAATTGTTACTCTTTCATGTTAGCAGCTGACCAGAATACATCGTGTAGGAGAGGACAGTTATGATTTCTTGAAGTTTAAATGTATTTACGATTATTTGCAATCATTAAAGCATACTAACTTGGCATCTCTCTCTCTCTCTCTCTCTCTCTCTCTCTCTCTCTCTCTCTCTCTCTCTCTCTCTCTCTCTCTCTCTCTCTCTCTCTCTCTCTCTCACTCTCTGACAGATATCATCTGCCTGATGGAAGAGGTGGAGGTTCATGTATGATTGAAATAGCTATAGATAATGGCACAGTTCAAAATCAAGAGGTATACGTGTCCCACCCCATCTCAGAGGTAACATCAAATCATATTAGGTCTACTTTAAATGTACACTGCCTTACCTGATCTAACTGTATGTTATGCAAGGCATGCTATGGGTTTAGTTATTACATGAAATGCCATAATATTTTTTTCTAATTGCTAACACACTTGGACTGATTCTTGAGGCATAATCTCTGAAACCCTCAACTCCTACACATAATCTTCAGACCAAGTCAGCAAAACTGCAAGCACATTCTCTGCGTTAAACTCAGTTAGAAAATCTATTTGAAAACCAACACAGTTATTCATGTTAGACACATGAAAAACACTGGCATTCCCAATGCCACATTCATTTACCAATTGCTTACACCCAGTCCAGATGTGTGTAAGCACTTATTGATAATTTGATAATTTGGTAACTTAGAAAGTGAATAAAGTTAGAGTTTGATCACTGTAAATAGGCCACAGGATAGCTCTCTGTGGCCAAACCCGTATAGAAGACAGGATTTGATTGACTGATTGATTGATTGATTTTGTATTAAACAGTAGCAAGTCTATCTTTTGTTATAGTTCACTGTATTTGTTTTGTCTGTTATGATTCACACTGACGTTTGGAAGAACTGACGTTTTTGTTTATGAATTCATGAATTGCATACGGATACATATATTTGGGTAAAAACACAACCAAGGTGTAAGGTGTATTTTGTCACTTTTGTCTGACGGAGCCATACTGCCGGTTACCACTAGCTTACAGCCATGGAGCTAGGCTACATTTAGCTGATAACCTAACTAATTCAATATTGAATGTACAAACATAAAATTGATGTCAATCAGCTTGTCTGACTAGGGGTAGGAAGGGACTCAAAAAGTAAACTCTCACTTTAACACAATTCACAAAACCCCACACCCAGTGCAAAACACCTCATATATCCTACAAAATGAAGCACTTCTATTAAAACTACATAAACACTCACATCAAGATCTAACTTCTGCAGCAAATAAAACACACTTTATTCATATTACCAGATTGTTGTCCAAATACCTTGCATATTAAAGCTGGCACATTGGAACAGTTTTTGGGGGGGAAACCTACTTCTTATTATATAAAGACTTAATTTACAAAGCAAAAGGAAATCATATCAGAGTATATTAATACAGTTACTGTAATCCACATACAGCACATTTAGAAATTCTGCAGCACGACATTAAATGTGAGCCTCTGACATTTGGCTACTGCTAGCATGTAAATTCTACTGCTCATTTCTTCCAAAATATCATTAATGCTCACCTCATAAAAACAAAAATGATGTACCCATAACGGCCCAATTAAAGCAAAATGAGAAAAAAGTAAAGTAGAATAAAGACATATTAACAATGTGGGAAACCTGAATGGCGAAATGCAGTACTAAAGTCCTTGCTGAGAACTGGTTTATGCACTGTTTGTGGCAGGCATCTTTTGGACCAGTATTCCTGGGGGACGTCCCTTCCAATATGGAGGTACACAGAAGAACCCAGGGAGTGAGGGGATTGGTTGGCTGTATCAGAGGGCTCCAGGTGAACTCTCAGGAAGTCGACATAGTCAGCCAAGCTGTGAGAGGAAGGAACATCAAGAACTGCGACCCACCGGTCTGCCAACACCTACCCTGTAGAAATGGAGGGACATGTGTCAGGTAGGAAATAGCAGCACCGCAGCTTTTTTTCTTGGTTAATGGCACCCACCAAAACCACACACATGGGACAAATATTTCCACTCCTATTAAATGCAGCCAAACCCAATCGGCATTCAGCGGCACATAAATTACAGGGTTATGACAGTAAGAAGGAAAGCAATGGAATCACTGCAATTGAAGCCCAAATCTAAATTTGTATTCATAAATTGATGAATACTGGTCAATTGACTGAATGGATATTGCTCTCTGAACTCCTGATGACCCCAGGTCTGCTGTGTGTTACGGGATGGCATTGTACGGACGACCTATTCATCACAGAGATAATTGCAAATCCCTCTCAGTTGCATATGGCAAGCTAATGTGACCACAATGACACCAGACTTCCTCATTTGCATTCCAGCTGCAATTAGCAATAGGATATTCATAGTACTTTAACTGATTTTCTATTCTTTACAGTAAAATTCAACAGTTGGATCAATTCTGTCACAGGGAGAAGTAACCAGAACAATTTACTGGGTGACCGTAGGTTAGGGAGTATGAACCCGAACTAAAACATACTTAACATGACAGAAACAAGCATCAAATATTTATTTGGTAGTGAGGTTAGATTATTTCACTTGGCGATGAGATGTTGGTAAGGTGAGGAGGTGTTTATATGCGAGATGAGCTCAAGGAGATGCTGTGAAGTTTCACATAAAGGTTTCGATTAGCACCAAATTCCCAAAGCCGTTAATATAATACAGGTGTATATGTCACGGTAAATGGCCCCAAACCATAAAATTTAATGATGATGGTCATTTTATTACCTTTTAAAACAACATCACTGTTATTGAAATATTGGCTTTCAATGCTAAAATGAAAAAATAAAGAATGATCCAACATAATGTAATGTGCGGCTAATGGCCATACATATTCAAGGATTCTTCAATTGATTACTGGTAATGGACTCTTAACTGGATATAAGGTACTTCAGGAATAATTGCAACATGAGTTGCTGCCGGAGTCCTGTTCAGCCAAGTCATGATGGCCTAAAGCAACAGGAGGTTTCAAGTTAAAATGGAAGGGCATGGCCCACCTCTGGCACACTTGTCTTGAACTGGGAGGTTTAAATGAACGGCTTATGAGATAATCCACTCTCTCAGTAAACTGAACAAGAATAACATGCATCACACTCAATATTAGCTTCATGTATTACCTGCAGTTAGAAGTAACTCCAAACATTTTTAATAACCTGTACTTTTATAATAAGGAACCAATGTAGATTATTCTCCTGTATCAATTTGATACTTCTTGGGAAATTAATCACCGCAAGGTTTGTCGGAAATTTGAGATACTGTATATAGGTGAAAGAAAAATAGTACTATTAAATTTGACTGTGCTATTTTTATATATTTGTATGTTTTATATTGTTAATTATAGGCTACATGTTTTAGTATCAAATTTCATTATGTAAAAGTGACCTGTCCATGGCCTCTTCTGAAACAACATTCTGAGGGATGTACGGTAAATCGCAAAGATCGTCAAAGGAACAAACAACTATATCCCTTTTTAGTATCATTCAGATCATTACTACCATATTCAAAAGTTTTTTTTTTTCAGCACAGTTCCTTTTTACCTTAGTTAGAGAAGAACTGTGGTATAGCTAAAATTGTGGCTCTATTAAGCTGAACTATTACTGTGGATGCCTTCCAGCACAGAGATGAATAGGTTACTTTCTATCTTTGCCAGTCTTTTATATCTGATGCTGTAAAGGATGTCCAACTACTGACTGAGGGGGTTCTCTATCTTTGTGAAGGTTCAGTTATCTTGACAGCTTTTACAGTCAGACTGTAGATTTGACTAATCACAACTTGCAAAATCAGAGAATGTCCTAATAATTTCACATAGACTCAATTTGGACTCTAAAGTTTGTTTTAAATGGTATGTTTTCGAACAATCGAAAGCATGAGTTGGCAGACCACTTTACACACCAGGGGTTGTTTTGTTCTGGAGTTTGAAGAAACAAATGATATACATTAACCAACTGCTCAAATAAGTTAGCATTTTGTATAAATACTATTTCCTGATAGTAATTGGATTTTAATGTGTTATTGTTTTTCCTTTGTACTATACATGTTTATAGTAATTGAGGCCATTGATAGGGTTCATTAGTGGTTAATATCATTGCAAAGTCCAGACCAATGCAGAAATGCACTTCTCTGAACAAACCCAACTATCCTGATTCTAACACAGAGTAGTTGCAGTAATTGCAGTTTCCTACTAACAATTTGAACCAGTTCGCATACACAGCCAAATAACCAAAGTGGCTCCTTTTACATTGCATCATTATACAGATTTACCATTCAAAGAACTATAAACAGTCTGCAAGGGGCGAGACTTGAAATGAGCCAATTGCAAGGCGACACAACTTATTGTTTCAAGATAGAACCTAGCTGACAGAGATATCATAAGCAAACTGATTAAATATTCATCTGTTTATCTGCTACTCAACAGATTAAAAATGTAGCCTATCTTTTAATAATTGATAGTGTGTGTGCGTGGGTGTGTGTGTGTGTGTGTGTGTGTGTGTGTGATGCAACTGTGCAGCGGTTGAATGGTATGAGACACGTGGTGGGCCTCAAGTACCCAATCCGTTCAAATCGGTATTTGTGTGCCTTCACACTGTAACGTGCCTTTGATTTAAGTACTCACTGCAATCTACAAGCAGAAACAAAATGTTGAATCAAAGTGATTGCCTCTGGCAAAATTAGGTTAACCTATGTTACCACACATTTGTAATGTAATCAGGCTTTTGATTAGAACTATTCAAAACTTTAGTTGGAGAGTGTTTAATGTTTATCTGTCATTAATTTAAAAAAAAGAGGCAAAATTGCACAAGAAACACTAAATTGTATTTGGTTGCCAACATCCAAATACACATAAACTTTGTAGCTGAGCCAATAGCACATACATTAAAAACAGACTTTATAAGTAAAATTGTGGTGATCATGACAATGACTGTCACTCTAGCTAGAGACATCCATCTGATGTTGTTGTCAATCAGCATCATTTTTTGTGATAAGACCAGGATAGTCTATCTCTTTCAAAGATAAACAGATGTCTTACAAAACTCAATACCCCAATGATCGTATTACAGACTCATTTGCCTGTGCAGTCCCATACTAATTAACTGTCAGTGACGAGCCTTAGATCTATTGACAACACATCAGGGGACACTGCAGTGCTCCCCCTGGTCATTGTTTGTGATTAACAAGATTATTTTGAGGTGGCAGATTATTTTAGTACACAGTGTGGAGATATCAATTTTATTACTTACCTATGGAATGAGCAAAACACCGATTAATGGATTTTCCCATTCAACATTCTTTGGGGATATTTATGTGGCATGTGAACTACCACACCTGCATTCTACAAAGAGCCATGCAATACATATCAACCTTCGACTTCTGTTTAGAATTGAGGTAATGGTTAATTGATTAGTCATACTCTTTCCTGTTTTCTTGTTGTTTGAGCCGCAACAGCATGTTTACTCGACCCTGGGAGCAGTTTAAGGTTTCTCTGGAACTGGTTAACTAAGGACCTTACTCATTGTTTAGCTCCCTGCACAAGCATTTCATATTTTTCAGAATTTGATGGGCAACTTACAATTATAGTCGAAAAATTGGTCTTTAGCCTTTGACACCTTGTTATTTTTCTAAATATTTTCAAGATTTTTGACCTTTCAAAATGTTGACCCAAATTGACTTCCAACATAACAAATGTTTGTTATGAATGTCAGATTGCCTTTTAAACACTACAAGCAGTCTTTTGTTTTTAGGTTATGTAATTGCGAGTTTAGATGAATTAATACTGTGCGAGTGTAATTTATTCTAATGTTGAGCGGTATTCAGATATTCATTTCTTTCTTTCTTCAGCATAAAGTAGCAACACGATAACAATATTTTGCTGTGTGCTATTTGTTAAATAGCTGTACATTTCCCAGATTCGGACATTAGATGGCCCTTCATACTGCCCACTCTTGTGGTTAATTGCAGGCCATTTTAACAGCAAATACAGGCTTAGCTTCACTTGCTTGCAGTCAATTCTACATTCAGCAAAATAATGTAAATATTTTATTTCTAGAAGCCATCTTCTAGAAGAGCAAAATACATCCTGCAGTTCTGCTGCTCAAAGCACATTATTAATTTATAGATTTGAAACCCCAGCAATGCTTCCTGTATCAGATATTATACCTTTCAAAGTGTGTGCATCTTATGAAGTCTGAATATGACTTTTCATGCTGGCTCACTCTACACTCCTCACCAAGAGATAAAATCACAGTAATATGAATGAGTTGCTTGAATACTCCCAATCGTCGCTTTACTGCAAAGTAATATGTTGCTTTACACTGAACATCCATATGTTTACCGTATGTACATATACAATTTTTTAACAACATTTTGGCGGGGGTTATTAAAATAAATACTATCTGAACATACTATGTGTCATGTCCTTCACCCGCAATCAAGCATGCAAGCTGATTTTCTTGCAAATCTCTATGACATCAGTTGTTTTCTATCCCTCCCAGTGGAGTTACTCTTAACATGCCTTGATAATGTTCATCAATTTAACAGTGTAGCACACATTGCTTGCCTCCATTACGGTGTTGGTCCTTGGACCAGTTCCTCTCCGAGTGTTTCTCCTGGGCCCCTTGGACTGGAGCCCCATCACTGGTTATCAGTGTCCATTTCCACCTCGGCCTCTAATGATGTCTCCCTGGGTGTCTGTGTGTTTAGTGATGCAGAGGACTGGTTCTGTGATTGCCCGCCGCTCTACACGGGTCGCCTGTGCCAGTTGACTGCCTGCGAGCAGAGCCCGTGTGGCCACGGCGCCACCTGCATCCCCAAGTCACCGCTGGAAGCTGTTTGCCTGTGCCCCTATGGAAGACAAGGCCTCCTGTGTGATGACGGTGGGAGCGACTAACCGCACCCCAACACCACCCCACATCCTGCCACCCCCCTCACACACACACACACACACACACACACACACATAAACAGATATACAGTATCCCACAGTGCAGGAACTGAGCCAAGTTGCCAGAAATTACAAGCTCTGGAGGAGACAAGTCAGTGGATTGGAAATCATGCCAGGAAGATCACCAGTGTGTCTTCCTCTGTGTATGGATTTTTACATTAGAGTTATAATCGATACAGCACAAAGTGGGCCCAAATGGATGAGCAAAAGATATTAGTGCACTGATTCACGTGTAGCATAGTGTTCTGAGATCATATGTTCAGTTTAAACGCAGCACTGAGGATACACATGAAGCCAACAGTGGTTGGAAACATCAAATACATGTTAATACATTAAATACAACTTATACGTATAATAAATATTATTTAAAAAATAATTGATCAAGATTAAGGCCAGACACAGCCAATGATCTGGTGCAACTACCGACGCTGTGGTCTGAACTCAAAATCAGCCTATTCTCAGGAAAGGCCCTAAAAAATGGATCTTCTTATTTCAAATTCATACTTTTTATTTCGTGTTCAAATGTTTCGTCATTTGTGTGTTATATTCCATTTTTGCTTGCATGAAATGTGGTGTTGTTGCTAAATTACGTCGTAAGGTTCAAAGAAAAGTGCTATGCAAATAATGGTATTATTATTATTCGCATTACATCTCAGCTTTGCGGTTCTTCAGTATAGTATAGTATTTTCAAGCCTAATTGGAAGCAGGAGTAGCAGGGAGCTGGGTGGCGAGACAGCGGTGACATCGGAGCACCCTGATGCCAAATAGAGTTCTCTAATCTTCCTGTGTCACACTGAGTGTGGCTGACATTTGAATTTTAGAGCCTGATAACATTCGATAAGATCAGTCAATATTGATCACCACCCGGGTCTCCTCACTACTTTGTGTTGTTATGCAGTCAGTCCAGGCCACACTTTCCTTAATATGTTGGCTTGATTCTCTGCTAGATGATACATTTCGTAACGGCATCTTGGCTTCTTTTGGATTCGTTCTGGGAGTAATGCGTTCACACGTAGGGAAATGACAAACCCCCTGCCCCCTTGTGATATCTATAAAGTTCCATAAAGATAGTGGAAGCTTAGTGGAATGGGTGAGGAAAGTAGTGAGAAATACTACAACACAACAGTTATGGATTTTTAAGCATGATTGGATTCGAAATATGGATCAGCAGTCTCCGAAATGTCAACCTGTTGTGTTTCCCCGGCATTTTCACCACCTCACCCACCATCCCAGCTCTTGAGATTAGTGTGGAAAATCTATTTGCTTTACCTTAACAGCGACTCGCAGTAGCCTTTTGTACCCAGTCCAATCACTGAGCAGTGGTGACACAGCTGTTCGGGAGTTCTGACGAGGCTTGGAAAGATGTACCACACTGTTCAAATCAAACGGCAGATGAACACTAGACTTCCTCTCTATGTCTTCCCATGTGATGATGAATAATGTTCTGGGATTACGGCCACCTTGTTTCTTTTTCGACGACATTGAAGGGCTCTTTTGGATCAACATTGTAAAGACAATAGAACCGAATGTTTGACTGCAGATTTGATATAATTTTTTCAAGTCATAATCTTTCATGGGCTTTTATTGTGTTGGGACAGGTGGGTTTTTGTGTGTTCGCTTCATAGGAATGGATACTATGTCAAAAGTGGAACTCGTGGTAACATACCTTTGCTACCTCCTGATTTGCATTAAAGTTGTGCGTTTACAACCCAAGTGATACCAATATGTTGTCTACTGTGGTTCGATATAGCATGAGGGATCCTATTAAATTGTAATGGTCTACAGTGTTTACTCACCCACTGGCACTCACTATCCTTCCTGAGTTACTTAAAGTAACACAAGCATGAAGAGAGATGTTGTTACATGCCTGAGGCAGTCTTGTGAGCAGAGTCCATCTACTCAGTGCTTCCATACAGCAAGTCAGGGAACACAAATAAATGAATAACAAAGGGTTTCCACAGCTGTCTCTTTACCTGTCGAGATCGAGATGAACATACAGCACAGAACTGTCCATTTCTGTATCTCTATCTGTGATGCTTCGGATCCTAATTGGCAACAGCTTTTGTACTAAACTTGAAAACATCAAAAACATAACATTCTACCTAAAGACAAGCATAGGATACACCTGGCATATAATACCTCTGCATGAACTTTGTGTTTTTCTGTATGTTTTTTATAGTAATCTGATTAATTACCAGTCTTAATAACCTTGATATGCTCAAAAGTGTTTACCCCAGAAGATCATTATTGAATCCAGCCGGTATTGCCCATGCTGTGTATGTCACTGGGAATTTAACCTTGTGGTCAAGTAATGCCATCTGACACCTTTGTGCCGATAAGCTGAACTTAAGGCAGAGGTGGAGCAGAGGTAACTGGAGCACAGATGTAGCCAGAGGGCACAAAGATCCTCTAGGTCTTAGCCAGACTAGGGCTAAAGGCTGAGATACCATTCAACATACATTCTACAAACACGGTTCTGCCAGACTAAATAATAGCTGCAAAATATTCGAGCAGCATTAATAATTCACCAGCCAAACAAAGCTCAGGGTAGTCACACAGGGGATCTCAAACCACTACTTAGCCATAGCCTGGAGCGAGAGAATAATAAATGCAAGGTGTCTGCGGTGAAGTAAAGCAGTATGGAGTTTGGAGTCTGATTGGTGGGCAAAGATCTGCCCATATTTAATTTTAGAAAGAGCTGAGGAGATTTTTGTTCAGTCCCCAATGTAAAATCAAGTGGATGAGTGTGGTAAGATGGAATACCAGAGTGAGCATTATTGAATCAGTGATGCATTCTGAACGAGTAAGCTGATGATTGTAATTGATAATCACTAGGATTATTGTCCTACCCTGGTGAACATTGTGAATGAAGCATGGCTTGCCTGCCAAAAGCATTTCCTTGCCGCTACTAATGAAAAGAAAATGTGAACGGGAAGGCAACACTTTGCAAACAGGCCATCATCTCATATTATAGAGGAACAAAAATGCTTTGTCCTCCCTGTGGTGTACTGTGAAACAATAGCTCCATCGTGTGGTAAATGGAACAGTTCGAGCCAGAGGAGGACCAGCAACCAACTCAGATTGATTCATCATACGACATACTACTAATTCCTAGCACAAGATGCACCTCACAGTAGTTCCCTTTTTTCTTCATTTCTAGCCTACAACTGCAGTAGTATATTAGACTACAGGTTACACGATACTGTATATTCTCCGCCTCCCTTTCCTGCTTCTACTCATGGGCCTGGTCTTTTCATATTATTTCTTTGAGCTGATTTTTTCCTTTGTGTATTTTCCGTCCACAGTCATCAATATAACGCGCGCCAGATTCAGCGGGAACGACGAGTTTGGCTACACCTCCTTCATGGCTTTCTCCTCTGGCCCCAGCCTCAGCCTCTTGTATGAGTTTCAGTTAAAGCTCACATTCGCCAATAATGCATCTGCCTTCAAGGATAACCTCATCCTATTCTCTGGACAGAAAGGGCAAGGTGAGGAGCCATCTTGACAACCATGGATGGGCTCAAAATGACTTGCAAGATCATCTGACAAGGGGAAAATAACTAGGGGAGGTCTCCTGTGGATGCGATCCAATTCTCAAGCTTCATTACAGCTGCTGTATTAATTCCCATAGCCGTTCAGTGTTTTTGCCCGCCACGTTGTGTATGGTAATGTGCCATCTAAAAGATTTCCAGGGCAATAGTTTCCTCTCGCCTCTCAGATCTATCTTGTAATAAAGAACATTCCCCGAGGGCCCTCTCTTGGCAGAATTTGAGACACTGATGGGTTTTTCTGCAATTAGTTCAATTTACATCCAACCTATTGTTCACTATTTTCTTGAAGAGGAATGTAACAGCCATCGCTGGCAGTAAATTAATGGGCGATGTGAGCAACTCCGACGTGTCTGGGTAGATTACATTAAACTTTGCTTGAAATGTAGATACTTGATGGTGTCAGCCATCAAGGCATGTGGGGGTCTTCTTTCTCGGAGGTCAGCCTCAGTAGCTGCTACCTGCCGTGTCATCAGCACCACGATATTTAATCAAACGATAGACAGCTGAATAAGAACACCAGAGGTTGTGGATCTTCTGCACTTGGCTAGGTATCTCTTGAGATTACAATTTAGGGTGATTCATTGAAGAAGAGGGGGAAGAAGACAGCAACATGAATAATAAAGCACTTGTCAGGGGAAGGAACAGCACTGTACAAAATAGGACAAAAATCAAAAGTGAAAAATAAAACAGATGA
Organism: Aplochiton taeniatus; assembly: GCA_017639675.1. Lineage (NCBI taxonomy): Eukaryota > Metazoa > Chordata > Actinopteri > Galaxiiformes > Galaxiidae > Aplochiton > Aplochiton taeniatus. The sequence goes on from CM030184.1 coordinate 9,443,396, forward strand.
AAAATAAACCGCTTCATTGATAATTGCTCTGATACATTTTCACCCTGAGAAATAACAAGCAATCTACGTTATGGATTGTTGTGACATTCATTGTTGAGCTCGGCCATCACAAGTTGTTAAAGTTAATAAATAGCTTGCATTCATATCTGTCTTTTGATATTCATGAGATAAATGTACAGTCAATTAAATGTCAAAGAACAAGATGAACTAGTTATCACTTTTACCATAAATAACAATAATGAATAACACGAACAATCATGATTCATAATTAAGATTTTACCTGTTTATTATCAATTTTTATATTCCGTGTTGTACACAGTATATGATCTAAATGATACATGATGTTGTGTGAAGATTTAGACGTGTGTTCTGAAGGTGTTTTTCCTTAACATCTTAGGCATTGATGGAGATGATTTCCTTGTCCTGGGTATTCGAAATGGCAGGATAATGCACAAGTTCAACCTGGGCTCTGGTGTAGGAACCATAGTCAGTGACCGTTTAGACCGAGGGATCCCAATTCACACGGTCAACTTTGGGAGATCACGACGAGCAGGATGGTTAAAGGTGGTTTGAAGCAAACCTCTCTGTGTCAAATACTGTATATGTTCTAAAACTACACAAGACTATTTCTGTCCTTAAGGATATGTCAGATAATCCCCCAAATAAGCTAGCTGGTCAGATGATGTTTTCTTTTTGGGGCTGAGAGCTTGTTGACTAATGTCCACGGTTTCTTTGTAGGTGGACGGACAGAGAAATAGGACAGGCTCTTCTCCAGGCCCCCTGGTAGGCCTCAACATGCTTGGCCAGATCTTTGTAGGTGGCTATAATGAGTATACCCCTGAACTGCTGCCGCTTGGCTCCAGATTCCGCAATGGCTTCCAAGGTAAGACTCGCTGGCTGCCTGCAGCCTCATTACATGGGACCGACTAACACGGTCTACACGGAGAACACTTTTCTCAGAGTGGAACAAACTCACCGGTGGTCCAACTTTCTATCTCAATGAGCGCAGATGGCCGTAGAGGGGGGGGGGGGTTCTGATAGTGGTGGGGAAGTCGAAGAGGCCAAAATAGAGGTTGTGGGTTGATTGTGTATTTGCCCTTTACCACTTTACGGCCATAAAGTTATGTGTTCAGTGCAAATCTATTCCCGTGCTCATAAGTCAATAGGACAAGGGCACCGTACAAATGATCTTTGTCATAATCAGTACCATTTCTATTTGCTCCCCGGTGACCTTATAGTACCATGTATTCATTTGCTGCTAATGTGAAGCACTGGGTGGGGATACTGCAATAACTATAATGATAACAGCTATGAATATCATCATAAGTTGTTGCAACAGTCCCACCGTTATGGCCATGTTGCTTGTTATTGAAATAAAGCCTTTTGCTGTCAATAGAGGGGAGTTTAACACTATTTATTACGGGAGGCAATCACTTTATGTTGAATCTGTTAGACGCACTTGTACATTTAAATGCATTTGAAAATAAAATCTGCCACAGAGAGGCATCAATTTATTTGGTCTACGTTTGACTGTGTTAGTCCCATAGATGTAAACAGTGGCAGGGATGCGTAAGGCGCTGTGGAGCAGTAACCTTTCCGCTGGGGACGTAATGAGAACTCATGAGCGTCTAATCAGATCTGGGTGACCTTCCTGCAGCCCTAATCATGATGGCTGGCAGTGAACACCGCGATAATGCACTTCACTGCCAGTTATCAACACATCCACACACCGTCCCCTGAGACACACGGTGCAGTTGTCGAAAACATTTATAGGTTCACTTTATTTAGGCCAACAATCTAATAAAGTGAAGATATAAGCCCTTGGTTTTTGATAAGTGTCTTTGCCTTTATTCTGACTTTAATACGCATCAGACTATGTAATACATCTTGGTATATATCATGTGGTATTACTTGCAAAATAAACTACCAGTAGTGATTTGAACTGTGCTTGCTATTTAAAGTAGAAATGTGGAATTGATATATTGCAAATGAATTATGACTGAATTATGTAGCTGTAACGATGAACACTATTTACTCAAAATACACCTCTCTGCTTTTTATTTTATATTCCCTCACATAATTGTTATTTACAGCCGAAAACCGAAATCGCCCTCATCATCGTCTTTCTCCATCTGCCTCAATCTGCCAACAGCCTACATTTGCAGTTCTGCAACAGTCGCCTAAGTCTGCCAAGTGCAGTGGAGACGGCATCATGCCATGAATATTCATGAATGAGCATGACATTTCCTCTGCATCCTGTTTATTCCAATGACTAATGCAGTAGAGAGAGACAGATAAATGGCTTCTAGGCTTGTACTCGGGCCTTATACTATTCATAGTTAGCGCATTGCTCTGCAGGTAGAGGCCAACATAAACTGTGTTATTGGCCTGCATATTTTCCTCTTCTCTTCCAAGTTGGAAAATAATTGGGATAGTAATACTGTGTGGCATTATTTTGGTTTGGCACAGTCTGCTAAGGTGTGATCATAATGTTGTCATAATTATGCAAATTATTTATTTATATATGTTTATATTTTAAATCTAATAATGATTGACTTTCTGTTTAGCATTTGTGCAAAGAACAGAAAATGCATATATGAATTCACAATGCAATTATTGGGCCTAAAAACAACAATATTTTGATTTTAATGAATGCCTTTATAACAGTCTAATACAAAACAAAACAGCATTTTAATGAAAATGTTTCAGTGTGCAACAATTACCTTTGATGTTAATATTTACAAAGGTAATCAAAATAGTTGTGTCAAGCCCCGTAATACAATCATTCATGGGAACAGATTTGAAAACATTCTTTCTAATACATATTGTTATGTGGATGTTTGTTCTTTCAAGGATGCATATTTGATCTACAGTTTCGCACAAGAAAAGACGGAAGATTTCGGGCACCGGGCCAGCCTGAGGGACGTCCAGTCTTTGGTCGCAGTGTGGGTCAATGTGGGGTCACCCCCTGCACCCTGGTCAGGTGCCAGAACGGAGGGAAATGTGTTGACTCCGGATCGTCGGTCTAGTATGTTCAAAATGATTATATATGCATATATTGTTTTAAGTATGTATTATATGTATTATAATTAAATATGTTCCATAATAGGAAGTAGCAATCATCCTCCCTATTGAGTCTAACTTTGCGTCAGTGATGAATGAGAATGCAGTGACTATACATCAGTGGTTAGGCAGAGGCCAGAGCCACCTCCAAGTGCTTGTACTTTATGTCGTTGGAAAAACAACAGTGTATTGATGTTAGTTGTCAGACACAAGCTTAGTGGGCATATCTCCTCTTCCAGCTGGTAATCAATGTTATTGTCTCCGTTTCCCTTGGAGGCTGAGAGGAGTTGGAGAGTAAAATCCCTGCTGACAATGGAGGGAAATCATAGGCTGCTTAGCAGTAGTATAAAGCACACTGAAAAGAATGTGCTAGGTGTAGAATTCATTGGGGAGAGAGACATTGCACATTTTGAAATATTCTTTTACTCAAGAATAATAAAGGCCACAAACAACATAGTATTAGGTGTCCCATTTAGAATCCTCTTTCTTGTCTTTGGAATGCTAACACTACTACGATAATGATCTTTGTCTGAACCATATGAATTGTGCATGTCTGTCCTCTCTTTAGCTGCCAGTGTCCGCTTGGTTGGAAAGGAGCCCTCTGTTCTGAGACAGTGTCTGTGTGTGATCCAGAACACAGTCCACCTCCTCGGTGTGCTCTGGGCTCCACCTGCATCCCCCTCCCTAACGGATATACCTGCCAGTGCCCCCTGGGCACTGTTGGACTCTACTGCCAGCAAGGTCAGAAAAAAGACACCTGATTGTACTGGTATTATTGAACTATTGTTATCTACACTTAACTGTCTTATCATCATTTAAAGAAAAAAAAATTATGTCTCCAGTTTTTAATAGAAAAACAGAAAGGAATGTCATCTCTGGGACTCAATAAATTACTCATCCCCCCAAAAAATCTAAGTTTAGAAATAAGGACACTATGACATATACTCATTGTTCAAATTTCCCAAAAGCTGAATTAAAAGAGAATTTTGCTTTTTTCAGTCATGGCCATCAGTGACCCATTCTTCAGTAGTAATCAGTTCTCTTGGATGTCATTCGAACCCGTGAGTGTCAGACATAGGACTGATTTGCTGCTGCAGTTCCAGACCTTATCACCAGAGGGAATCCTTGTCTACATTGCACAGCATCTTAGTGCAAGAGCCGGTGAGCTATTTTAGTCTGGTAGTTAACTTTGTGATTTTACAGCCACCAAGTACCCTTTTTTGTTAGACATCTTGAGTCATATTTTGTTCATTTTGACACATACAGGAGACTTCTTCTGTGTTTCCTTGGCATCAGGCTTTGTCCAGCTGCGTTACAACCTGGGGGATGGCACCGTTGTATTACAGTCAGCTGACAGAGTGGACATAAGTGGCAGAATCTGGCACACAGTGAGTGCAGGAAGGACCGGTCATGAAGGGTTCCTGAGCCTGGATGGGAGGATAGTGAGACAGAATACCACTGAGGGAATGACCACCCTGGATGTCAACACTGACATCTTTGTCGGAGGAGTTTCCATCCTGAGCTCCGTCTCAAACGAGGCAGTCGAAAATGAACCCCTAGGCTTCACTGGCGGCATTAGAGAGTTAGTCATCAATGGACTGGACTTTGATCTGAATGAAATGGGGGCACTGGGTGGGGTCAATGTAGGGGACTGGGATGGGACAGCTTGTGGGTACAAGGTATGCCAAAATGGGGGTCGCTGCAGTCCGATTGGGACTGCCTCATTTACATGTACATGCCCACCGTCCTGGACTAGCCCAGTGTGTAACCAGTCGGTGAATTGCGTGAACAACCTTTGCAAACATGGAGCCATCTGTGCTCCCTCTGCTGGGGTTCTCTCGTACGACTGTATCTGTCCTTTAGGTCGGGAGGGAAGGTATTGTGAAAAGGAGGTGTCCTTGACTACACTAAGATTTGTTGGAAATTCTTATGTGAAATACAGGGACCCTAAATTTAGCTCCCGAAATCTAAGGTATTCACAGGTGTCTTTCAACTTCTCTACAAGCACAACTGATGGTATGATCTTGTGGATGGGCAAGGCAGAGCACGAGGATGATGACTACCTTGCTGTTGGACTTCATCAGAATCATCTCCAGGTTGCCGTCAATCTTGGGGAAAGGCTGGCCCGTCCTCTTACCTTTAATAACGTCACATTATGCTGTGACAAATGGCACCATGTCTCCATCACTCTGAACAGCACCATCATCCAGGTGTTTCTAAACGACAATAGAATCCTCTTTGAAGATGTGGACCCCTTTGAGCGCTACGTAGCCATGAATTATGAGGGTCTGTTTTATTTGGGGGGCTTTGAATTATACAGAAACATATCGACTGTGACATCAGGATTGTTTTTGAAGAAATTCGCAGGAAATCTGAGAGACGTTCATCTGTATCAGGACCCAAGGCAGCTGCAATTTTACAGCAGTGAAGGTTTTAATGTTTACAAGGGAGATCAATAGAGTGCTTGTGTGGTACAATACAGTAGTTTGTAGACTAGCTTTTAATACAAACTTTGCTGTAGGCCAATGTGTATTGATCACACCTGTGTGGCTAGTAAAGATATTGCTGAACATTTAAAACTAGCAAGAAGTCAAAGAGATGCTTCGTATAAATAAACACTTGTCTAAAGATCTTAGTAGTCTTTGTAATCAACAATAAAAAGATCAGCTTTATTATGAACTGTACATAAACACACAGTGCAAAGGCACACTTGATTTCTAATGTACAAGACAAGCCAAAATGTACATAAGACGACATTGTTCAATAGAAATGAAGCTTAAAAAAACATTTGCGGCGTTAAAAAAATAGAATTGAAAACCCAGAACAAGATAAGCTGCTTTTATGACTTTTTCTCAGGAAGGTGTTAGTTTACATTCGTATCTAGCGGGATTCAACTGAGTATTTCATTTCGGCATACTTGCCCCATCAATCCATCTGTGTGCTGGATGTTCCAGAATGTTCAAAACATTAACCACTTAAGAGCATTCATGCTCAGTGCAGTGGGTCATCATGTGACATGCATAATAAAAAGATATTTACAATAAAATTAACAGTTCAAAAAAATCAAAGACTCTAAACTTGAATACAACCATGAAGCCTTATTGTTTTGACGGAGAGCATCTGATTGGGTTAACTTAACAATCCTAGAACATTTTTTCTACTGAAACTGTGACCTTTAAGAGAAATGAACTTGTAAAAGGAAATGGCACACAAAATTGTTGTTGGTGGTTGTATAAAAAGGATCAGGAATAACTGTCTTTTGAACTTCTCCTCCCCTTTTCATGATCAGAGTCCCTCCGGTGCCGGTGGCGATGGCGGCTGCTGCTGTGCTCGTCACTGTGGTGCCTCTCCCCCCTCCTGTCACCATGGCGATCCTCTTTGGAGTGTCCATGGCGCCTACTCCTCTCCGTACTCCTCTCCCTACTCCTCTCCCTACTCCTCTCCCTACTCCTCTCCCTACTCCTCTCCCTACTCCTCTCCCTACTCCTCTCCCTACTCCTCTCCCTACTCCTGTCTCTGTCCCTGTACTTGTCGTCATGGCCATGCTTCTTTCCCCGCTCACTGTCGTGGTGTCTGCTTTTCTTGCTATTGCGCGATTCACTGTGTTGCCGGTGACTTCCGTAAGAGTCTCGGTCCTCTGAAGACCGCCGCGGTCTCTCCCAGGGGTCGCTGTAGAGCTCCTCTGATCCTTTATACTCTTTGGCTGAGGGTGGAAGTGGATTGGATGATTTGGAAAACCCTTGAGTGTCATAGGTTACAGGTAGTCCAGGAGGAGCACTTCCAGACAGAGGACCACCCTGGGCCCACAGCGTACCGTGATTCTGACCCTGCAGAGCGGGCGGTGGGAACATGTTAGGTGGGGGACCACAGGGGTAGCCGTAGTTGCCTGGTGCCGGGGGGTGCTGTAGTGGGGGGTGGAAAGGTGCCGCGTTGCCGTAGGTGGGGACAGCTTGCTGGTACTGGAAGTCTGGCACCTCTGGTCGAGTAAGGACATAATTGGCTGCCTGGGGCCCTGGGATAGCAGGGGGGTATGGGCCTGCAACTGGAGGGGCGAGGGGACCCAGCTGCGACATGCTGGTGTTCTCAGCATAGGAGGCGTTGCTGAGGTTACTCGGCAGGTCTCCCCTAGGTTGGTAGTCTGCCTGAGAGGGATGAGAGTAGCCATGCTTGGATGCGGAGGGGGTATCATTTCTGGTGCCGCTCAACACAGGAACAGGTTGGGGAGTCTCTAAAGCTGGGAGGCTGGCATTGTCTATTTGGGACACATCTGCTTTCTTCTCCTCAGTCAGGTTGGAATAAACAGAGCTCTTTCTCAGGATGCCACTGGGGGGAGGCTTTGGGGTCTTGGACAGGTCTGAAGTAGCTTGGGACTGTGAGAGGACTGAGGAGCTCTCTTCGGCCAACTCATTTGCGGAGGATGTCGGTTGCCCTTTACCCTCGTCAGGGATTGGATCTGCACTTCCTTTGTTTAGCGAGACAGCGCTCTTCTCTTCGTGACCAGCAGCAGCAGGTGACACGCTTGCCAGGAAGGCTTCTGTGGACATGTCGGCGGGCTTGTCCTTCAGAGAGACAGGTGTAGGGGGCTTGTCCTTCAGAGAGACAGGTGTAGGGGGCTTGTCATTCAGAGAGACAGGTGTAGGGGGCTTGTCATTCAGAGAGACAGGTGTAGGAGGTTTATCATTCAGAGAGACAGATGTAGGAGGTTTATCATTCAGAGAGACAGATGTAGGAGGTTTATCATTCAGAGAGACAGATGTAGGAGGTTTATCATTCAGAGAGACAGATGTAGGAGGTTTATCATTCAGAGAGCCAGATGTAGGTATGCCTGCCAGAGAGACAGATGTAGGTTTGTCTGTCAGAGAGACAGATGTCGGAGGTTTGTCTGCAAGAGAGACAGGTGTAGGTTTGTCTGCCAAAGAGACAGATGTAGGTTTGTCTGTCAAAGAGACAGATGTAGGTTTGTCTGTCACAGAGACAGATGTAGGTTTGTCTGTCACAGAGACAGATGTAGGTTTGTCTGTCACAGAGACAGATGTAGGTTTGTCTGTCACAGAGACGGATGTAGGTTTGTCTGTCACAGAGACAGATATAGTAGGTTTGTCATTCAGAGAGACAGCTATAGGAGGATTGTTATTCTCAGAGGTGGATATAGGAGGCTTGTTATTCACAGAGGCAGATATAGGAGGCTTGTTATTCTCAGAGGCAGATATAGGAGGCTTGTTATTCACAGAGGCAGATGTAAGAAGTTTGTCTGTCAGAGAGACAGATGTAGCAGGCTTGGCAGTGCCAACCTCCTTGCCCACCCCAAAGTAGTTGGCTGTAGATGTTCCGGCTGGACTAGATAACAGTGGCTCTGATTTCACAGGGGGTTGTGATTTTGGTTCCCTCTTCTTGATAACAAAACGGTCCATTCGAGGGGCAGCGGGGAGGCTTTTGGTGACGGTTTGTGAGGTCGTGCCCTCCGTCTTTGAGGTCTGCGGGTCCTTTGAAGGGTCCGGGGTGGTCTTACTTCCCACATCAGCTAAAGAGGGCAGTTCCCCTCCCAAGCCCAGCAGCACCCCGGGGAGGAAACGTAGTGGCTTGTTAGAATCCTGTGAATTGCCTTCATCTGATGCAGATAATTTCTCAGGCGAGTCTATAGGCAGCTCAGCAGCCTCCTCAACAAAGCTAAGTGGTTTCTCTGGCTCCTTTTTAGGAATAACATTAAAGGACGAAATAAATAGGTTCTCCTCCACCTTGGCAATCTTAGCGACTGTTGGGGATGCAGTCAGAGGCTTGCTCTCGGGGATAAACCTTGCCGTTTCATTAATGTCCACCGGCAGGAAATCCCTTTTAGGTCTCTGCCGGATGATCAGTCCAAGGAGGAGGTTAGGCCGGTTGTTTTCCAATCCTGTTAGTTCAAAACACGTAACGATGACATGCAGTCAATGAACAATAATCCCTTTAAATTGATAAAGAACTGAAAAAAGAAGAACTATTTCTTACCTGGTCCATCAAAAGGGACAAGTTGGTGTGGAACCTTTTCGATGGCCCCCAGAGGGATGATATACATATCCTTAACCTGTTTCAGGTTGTTGGCGACCACTCCAAAGCGTTTCCGGCTGCTGAAGTAGGCGTACAGCAAGGTGTACGAAATCTCATCCTCCTCAGTCTCGGGAGCAAAGCGAATCAGGCATACCTCCTATGGAAACACAATTTTAAAAGGCCTTATTTGATGTCACAAATTAAAACCACAATATGACACAAACACACGGGTCATACAAATAAAGAACAGTGAATAACCTGAAATATTGCCAAAACGATGCAAGGCAAATATACAAAATGTGTGAATTAAACTCACTTTTGTGCCAGTAGCACGGATCTTCTCCAAATAGTCCCACACTATCTGTGGACTTATCCTCCCTCCAACCTGGATGCTGTCCGGCAGATCCTATGATCATGAAAACAAGCCATGAGCGTTTTCTCAAAAGGATACACAGATGCTAAAGTCATCACTACCAATTCCTGTGTGTGCTTTACCTCAGTCAGGCTATCCAAGACACCCGAAACAGGGAAGGCTCTTGTTACAAGTTTGGCCACTGCAGCCATGTTTACAAATCCTCTCCACAAGCACTTCAGATTGGCCAGGAAAGCACTCTCGTCATCTCTTCCACTCGTATAGTCCGACCTATTACACAGCCACAGAAAGACACCCTGTTTAGCTCTCCCATGGAAGGGCTCAGGGCTAATACTATCCCCTGATGATGCTGGTTCAGTCCAAAGCTCAAGACACCAGCAGCTAATTTGGTGACACCAAAGTTTGTGGTGACTTTCCTATGCACTTGCTTGCATATAAAACGTATTTCATTGAAACTCTGGCTCAAACATGTTGCAATGCCTAGCGCACAAACAAAACCTCAGCAAGAGTACAATGACAGTTTATTTGAAAAGGCCTCAACATGAGTAGGACATGCCAGGAGGACTTTATTGGTTTGGTGGGCGAGTCAGATTGTAGTCTCAGAGTTCATCTCGGAGTGAAACGATGGATAGTATTAAGGCATTCTTTTTTAATCCTCCATAGGCATAAGCTGTGCAACAAGTGAACTCTTTAACTGAAGAAGTATTCATCTTAAATCAGTATAAAGAAATCATTTTACAGAATAACATTATCTTTGGAAGGCCAGATTTATTTGGCACTAGTGCCATCATTTATTTATGCCACCTAATTAGGAGAAGTGTAAAGCACTGCATGGCCATATTATACTAGCTTTGGATGAGTTGATGTGAAGTCAGACATGGCTAGAGAAAAGTCATACTTGCGACCCTATACTTCCAAATATACTGTAACACGGAAATTCAACTGCACTGTGCTCATGACAAATGTATATCTGTTTGTATAATGTGTATCTTTTTAGTAGCAAACAACCTTGTCCTGGCCCAAGAGATTTGCCTGAAAGGATTTGTGATTGTACACAGGGCATACATTAATATATACACATATCCATATACACACACATATACACACCTTCCCTCGCTGACTTTCGAGTTGGCGAGGCTTTCTTCAAGAACCTTGAGGTGCAGGTCATCGTCTTTTGGCGATGGGGATATTGTCTTGGTCTCTCCCTCGGTGGTCGACTGCCTCCTAACAACAGTAGTAGCAACTTTCACCACCTTGGTCGGGGACTCCTCCACAGGTGGTGCCATACGACCTTATTGGGGGGAGGGGGGGGTGAGAAGGGGCCACTCAATTACTACAGTGTTACAGAAATAGACGGATAAAAGACAAAAACACATTATATGCTGCAATACGGAGAGAGAAAAATAAAAAGGAATTTGAATTAAATTTGTAATAAAAATGTATAGTTGTTGAATGATGGAAATCTGCGATTGAATGCCAACCTGTGCAGATTTTGCAGTGTAGGTCAAACAGGTGGGTCTTGTGTAGGCTGGTGGTGTCTTTGGCCGTCTTGGAGCTCTCGGGCGCTATTGTGTCTAGAGGAAGCTCGAATAGATCCTCCATCACTTTGGGAGCAGGCTCAGGCTGAGACAGAGAGAAGCAAAAACAAATGATGTATGGACGTTCTACGGGTCAATGTGTACACAGGTTGTCTGTCTATAGATTAAGATTGGTCTGCCGTTACCTCCAGCTCTGTCGTCTCGGGTGCTTTTGGAGGCTCTTGGCTCTCGATTTCGATTTCCCCTTTGTGAGTAATCTTAGTAATGGGTCGCCTCTCTGCCTCGCGCTGATCTTTTTCTATCATTTCAATTGTCTGTTAAACAAAGTAGTGCACTTTAAAAAAAAAATCCATATCATTTTCTTGAGAGACCAGGTGAAAACTAGAAAAGATGTTGCTTACATGTCGATTCTCCCGTTGCCTCCATGCAGCCAATTCCTTGGAGGCTAGTTCCTCAGGGCTCATTCGAATTAGATGGCTTGGAGAGATTTCCCCTTTGAGAACTCTCCTAAATAACACCTGAAAAAAGGTCAAAGATGGAGCTGACTTAGATTGTTCATTTAGTGGAGTAGTTTATATAACAGAATTTGATCACAAAAATAATGCATCATCACACAATAATGTTATCAGAAAAGCTGCTACCAATACAACGATTGCGAAATGTTTAGTAGGAACTACTTACATTGTTCTTAGAGTCTTTGAGGTTGAACATTAGGCTCCTGTACTTGCTCTTGTATTTGCTGTCAGTGTCTTTGTACAAGTGAAAGAGTTCTCTCTCAGTCTTCTTGGCAACCTCATTTGTCTTCTCCAAGGGAATTTTCAGGTCAGATTCCTTCAGCCTAAACACAATGAATGAGATACTTAATGCTTTGAAAAAAAAATGTTAGGCCGGACTTCAATCAACTGGGCAAGACTACAATGAAAGTCAATTTACCGTTTCTGTAGAATTTCTTTCAGAGAATCACGTACACTCCTCCTGATTTCATCCACCGAGGGTTTCTTTGAAAGTGTGGACGAAACCTTGCTCTTTATTTCCTGCTTCAATTGGACTATAAAAACAAACAAAAAACTGTGATTGTTGTGTCTGACCAGGTGGGGGCACTGTAACCTCAAATACAGTTCTAAAGTTACTCCCAAAAAAATCCAGTACCTGTCTTGTGTGCTGAATCTTTTGTTTCATTTGAAAACCTTCTTTCCACAGAGTCCTACATGGGATTGGAAAAAATACATATTGACATAACATTTACCAAGTATACAAACCAATGAGCATCAAACATCAAATGCAACTAAATGAGGCCTAAAGTTTAAGACCTTCAGCTGAGTAAAATAATAATTGTCTACTACAACTACAGTGAGAGTGGAATGTCAGTGATGTGTTAATATGGTGATCGTCACTAAGAAACAAAGGCAGGAACTACTAGTGCACACCATGGTAACTAAACACCCATGTGTGCAAACTTGTGGCAAAAATACGTTTGAAAAAAGTTAACGAACCCTTGTATGGTGTCAACACTGGCTATGATTAATACCCGAATCAGCTGAGGAACAAAATCTGTCATCACTTACTTGAACCACCAGTTATAGAAAAAAATATTAAAACATTTTAAGACTTGTTTAAGTAGAAAATAACTTTTTTAAAGCTGTTAGTATGAAAGTGATCAAAGTATTCCAAAGATGCTCACGTAGGACAGGCTATGGTGATTATATGATGATAGCCTGATCGCAATTATTTCAGGTGGCCGCAACCATTTATCATGATTGGAATTCAAAGTCAACTGTTAAAAATGTCGCAACAGACTTTTCTGATTGCTTGTTAATATTTCCTAATTTCCTGAATGCACTTTAAAGCTATACTGTCGCTGCCATAGGCCTACTAATATGTATGTTCAGAACAGGAAGGATCAGTCCTCTGTTGTCTCCTTCTGCTTTTCATACTTTTTGGTGATAAGAGACAGCCATACAATACACACTAGGCCAACTATCTTCTGTCGCGCAAATTAGTAATGTCAAAGCGTCACTGGCACTGCTCTTATATATTATTTAGGTGCAGTACATTACTAAAGATTAAAGTTACTGTTTACTCATTAGCATGAGGTAGCAACATTTTGTCTCGTTGCATAGCCAGAACATTTATTTATTAGAAGAGCCCAATTTCCTATTTATGCGTTCTCATGTTCAATAAATGCCTCTTCTTCACGGCGCACACTTGCCTATTACTAAACTATTAGATTTATGCTATAAATGTAACTTCAAATTAACACAATAACAATTAGATTGTTAATCACAACTATTTGAATGACAATTAACCGACAACTAAAAAGGCATGATCGTGACAGCCCCACATGTAAGGCACACATAAAGCAATGCATTGCAATAATTCTCAGAGTGACGGTGCTTCTTACTTTTCTTAAGGGCCTCACTCCCCCTGGTGTGAGTGGCTCTGGGGGCCCATGCCTGACTTTAGGAGCTGACTTGTTGTCCTGGAACTCAGGCTTGGTCTGGACCTCCAGCTTTACTTCCTCCTGTGCGTCATGCTCGACCACGGCTTCTTCATCGCAGCACTTCAGGCAGACATACATCTGGTCCTCCCTCTCCATCTCCTGCACTTTGAGCAGGTCCAGCCCCACACAGTCGCCATGGAACCAGTCGTCACAACGACCACAGCCCACCATAGACCTAAACAAAACAAAAGCCCAAATGGTAAGCCAGTATTCACTGCATTCTGTTGCACATTCCATTTTCAGTTAAAGAAAAAATTCAGGGTTCTAGTGTCATTTACTTGTAGTTTAGTTGTTTCGGACCTCAGCATTTACGACGCGCGCTAAATTCAATGACAGTTCTAAACCCCTAAAACATGACATTTTATAATTAAAGGGAGTTCCTAATGTAAGGTAAGCTTTACAGAAAACCTGCAAAGTCTTGAAAATGAAAACAAGGATACAAGACACCAGCCAACACCAATAGCACTGCTAGTATAGCTAACATAGGTCTCATATCATCTATTTGAATAACCTCAGACCTGTGGCACGCAATCAAAAACTCACATGTTGTTGTGGTGCTTTTGACATAATCCACAGCTCTTACTTCCATCCCATACAGTCTCATCAGTCTTGTCCGGGTTCTCTTCAGTGGTTTCCTTTTTCACAGTCGGCGGAGCATTGTCGGGTATGAACAACTGTGGCTCATCGACAGAGATGGTTCTGGCCTGTTTGACCTTCTGCTTGGGAACCGGCTTCTCTGGCTTTTTCCCTTTCAGCTTCTGTTGCACCTCCTCCTCTTCCTCGGCAGTCTTCCTTGGAGGATGAGCGGCTTTTCCGAGCATCAGGTGAGAAGTCGGTGATTTGGGCTCCCCAGTGGAGTGGGGAGATTTGGCGAGTCCCGGCTGGCCGCCATGGTGATGGTCGGATGACAACGCCTTTTTGACCGTAAGGCTGGCTCTACTTGTTGGTTTTGGCTTTAGTTTTACAGGTCGCCCGTCCTGCATAAGAGGCCTTTTAGTGGCAGACTGGCCCGGCATATTCTCGCCATGCCTTTTCAGAAACGCAAGGCCTTGTTCTTTCATGGCTTGGACCCTATTCAGATCTCCACCATGAATGTTTCTAGTTGGACCATGCTGGGGTAGTTTTGATCCCTTTATCATGTTGCTTGGTCTTCCTGATACGAGGTTTTTCTTATTCCTTATAAAAGAAAGTCCTTGACTTGACTTGAGCTGTTTTCTAGCTAGAATCAGTTGTTCCTTGGTGCGTATACTTGGTGTAACCTTGTTGTTACTCGTATGCTGTGGTGCCTCAATAGCATCTTCTCCCACTGAGGCTGGAGCATGCTGCTTAGAATCCCTTTGGTCATTAAGTTTGGTTTCTGCCAAGTGGGTGCTGCCCAGTACTGCTCCATTGGAAGCCTGAACATCATTAGGATTCACATAAGGGCCCAGTTCAAGGGGTGGGTCCTCAGAACAGGGTTTCTTAGAGGCCAGAGGAGCAGCCAGACCTTTGGGTGTTTCTTGTGTGGAAGTTTGTGCACCGACCACAGCATATTCAATGTCCCCACCATATGAAACTCCATCCTCATAGCAAACAGCTTGGTCCGCATTCACGTTTTCAACGCAAGACATATGGGAGGGTCCTGGCAGCAGTTCGATACGAAAGCCTCCAACAGTAACAGTCAACCGCCTCAATACAACAACAGGATTCAGCCACAGTCCAACTTCAAGATCGCTGAGTTTAATCCGTCCTCCACAGGCCAATTCTCTCTTTAACTGGGAGACACTAGAAACCTTCTCGATCAAAAAGGATAACTGCTGCTTGTCAGACGGTTTTCTACCAGGTCGTCCAGGGGACTTGCTGCTCATTAGGCCCTTGTAAGGTCCTCTGCCAACACCTCGTGCTAAAATTCAAGAGCACAAATTACCATACATCCTTCAGAGAAGAATTAATCTACCTGTGGAG
>CM030184.1:9459037-9507055 GCA_017639675.1 Aplochiton taeniatus
ATGTAACTTGTGGGTCAGAACTTCGATAAGCACCTCATCAATATTGTACTCCTTATGAACACAGAATGTTCAAGGAGCTGTAAGGGTTCCAAGGGGTTGCAATGATTTATTTAGACCAAATCAGCAACTTTCTGAATCAATAATGTAACTTAGATGAAGGCAACCTGCAGCAATGTCCGCGAAAATTCAAGCTACACCGAAACACCCCGCTCAGTAAATTTTTGTGTCAGATGAACTAACCTCAGAAACATCAGAAAAACAACCCCAAGGCAATACTAAAGAAAAGAGGCCAATTTGTCGCCAGTTAACAAAATGATAAGACCATTCTCACAGAAAACAAAATCAGATGGGAAGATGAACTGGATTCTATTAATTTTCTTTCTCTTTTAAGTCTGTAACTCCATCCCCCTTTCCCCAGAAAACCATGGTTTCAGCATCGTCGCCTATCGGTTTCTCACCACCTCCGTCAACCGCCGCGTGCTAATGGTGTGGCTTTGTGCAGTCTGCCACAAAGTGCAGTCTCTGACACAGCGCATACATCATTGTGAGAGCTGTGACCTGCGTGGCACCAGCCTGCCGTCGCCTCTGCTGTGGAACAAGAGCTCGGCTTTGTGCACTGCCCGTCCACGTTACACCTGAGAGGGCAGACAGAGGGGATCTAGCCACCTTAGAAATGGGGCACTTTGAAGAGTGGCGTTGCATGACCAGCAGAGAATGTGTTTGCCCATGAGGGTCTTAAACAACAAGACTGCTAGGATACTGAGAAAGGGGAAAGACTGAAAGCTGGGTAGACGGAGCCACCTTATCGCTACTGGGTCGGTGAAAGTGTCTTAGAAGTACTGAAAGCAAAAATCATCCATTTGACATTTTCTATGTAAGTGGAAGCAGCATGTCTAATGTTTAGATAGTTTGACTACCACAAATAGTATCCAGCAGTGACAGTCAAAGGACTGGATAAAATCCCAGCTATATGCTGTATGCTGCTATGGTTAGCCTTAAATGGGGCAGTTGTCCACATAAGAAATGTTGCCTCGTTATCCTTATATCTTTGATCTAAATATTTTCAGTCAGATGTATTCAAACCTCTTCACTTTTTCCACATTTGTTACGTTACAGCCTTATTATAAAATGGATCAAATACATGTTTCTTCTCATCAGTCTACACACAATACCCCATAACAAAAAAATTAAAATAGGCTTGAAGACATTTGTGCAAATGTATGAAAATTAAAAACCAGAAATATCACATTTACATATGTATTTTGGCCCTTTACTCAGTACTTTGTTGAGGCCTTTTTGCAGCGATTACAGCGTCAAGTTATCTTGGGTATGACGCTACAAGCTTGGCAAACATGTATTTCATGGGATTTCTCCCATTCTTCGCAGTAGATTCTCTTAACCTCTTTCAGGTTGGATAGAGAGCGTTGAAGCACTGATATTTTCAGGTCCAGGCCCTTGCTGGCCATTAAAGGACATTCACAGACTTGTCCCAAAGCCCCTACTGCGCTGTGTGCTTAGGGTCGTTGTCCTGTTGAAAATGAACCTTCACCCCAGTCTGAGGTCCAGAGGCTTCTGGAGGAGGATTTAATTTGGGTTCTCTCTGTACATCTTTCCCTTGATCCTGACAAGTCCCCGAATTCGTGCATCTGAAAAACATCCCCACAGCATGATGCTGCCACCACCATGCGTCACCATTGGGACGGTATTGGCCAGGTGATGAGCGATGCCTGATTTCCTCCAGACGTGACGCTTGGCATTGAGGACAAAGAGTTAAATTTCGTTTTATCAGACAAGCGAATCTGGTTTCTCATGGTCAGAGAGTCCTTTAAGTGCCTTTTGGCAAACTCAAAGCAAGCGGTCATGTGCATTTTACTGAGGGGTAGCTTCTGTCTGGCCACTCCACTAGAAGGCCTGATTGGTGGAGTGCTGCAGAGATGGTTGTTAGTTTAATTATTTGCATATCTGTTTTCCCTTTGTCATTATGGGGTATTGTGTATAGATTGATGAGGAAAAAAAGAAAATAGCCCATTTCAAATTAAGGCTGCAATGTAACAAAATGTGGAAAAAGTGAAGGGTTCTGAATGCTTTCTGAAAGTATGTAATGAGCCAAAAGAAAAATAATTCTGTTATATTGCGTTGCAGCTCCTAGTGGATTTCAAGCATTTTAAAATTCCAACATAAAATGTACAGGACACAATGTCCACTGAAGTCCAGATATGCAATGAATTGTCAGTAACAACGATAACACACCATATGCAGTTCTAAATCAGTTTTCATCAAACAGTTTTTAAATGTTTAATTAAATCAATGCATACCCCCCCCCCCCCCCAAAAAAAAAGAAAATTAACAACAAACTTGAATACGAACCCAGTTTAACAAACACTTGAATCTGATTATCCCAGATAACCATCACTGGAGGTAAATCTATTGATTATAGACTAGCAATGTCATGTGTGTATTTTCTATATCCACACCAGAGCGGAAACTCTCAATATTCATGGCAATTAATCATACTTTTTTATTTTTGTAAAACTCCGCTCGACAAGGTTTTCATCAATTCTCATTACAAAGAGCAGTGACATTCCACTTCCTTTAATGTGGAAAAGGCTCTAAAACAGTAATTTTTTTTACCATGTGTTATCCAGAATTGCAGGTTGTTCTATAGGTAAAGTCTTCACATTCCATACATAAACAACTTTTTTTTGGGGGGGGGGGGGGGGGATTTATGGCACTAATGCTATTGCAAGAGCATTATTGCGCAGTATAACCAATAATCCCTTTCTATATATAAATAAAATGATTAGAAAGGCAATTCTACTCATTTGCAAAAAAGAAAACCCTACAACTAAAGAAACTTCGAACAAAAACAAATCATTTTTTCATGAACCATAAATTATTTAAAATGAACATTAAATCGGGAAACTACGAATCAACAAATAATTCCATTTAAATTAGATTGGCTACTTTCATTAAATATATTCCTGTATGCTGGTATAAGCATCTTTGCTGAATTACTACTTCAATCACTAATTTAAAAATCTGTTTTTATTGCTATCATTCGACCTACCTGTTTTGGTAAAACCCTTAAATACTAGCTTCCCAAAGAACAAAAAAAAACTTTCCTAGCTATTTAGGAGTTAACTATATATTACGCAATTTTTGAATTTTTGGTGTGTTTAAATTAAACACACCAAGTTACAACACTTCCATAAAAATAGACCAACAACTTACATCCAACGCTTTAGTGGATAGAAATTTTAAGCTGGTGTTGCTAGGATTGGTTGAGGTGAAATTCCATTTGAATTATAAGCGGATTTGCAGCTAGACAGTAAAAAAAAAAGTTTATATTCAAATAAGACACCTCCTCTCAAGTAGTTGTGTAATCCCACCATTTTTGCCGAGACTAGGAATCAGCTGTGAATAAACATTTCATAAATAAATATGGAAGAAAGTGAGTGTCGTATCTTGGAGGTGGGATTCTTGTTAAATATATTATAAATATGAAAAGATCAAATCAAAACAAGACGCTTTCTCTACAACCATCCTGCAAATGCTTTAGTGCGATACATTTTACCATCAATAATATTAATAATTCACAATTAACTCTTGATATTTGTTGTTTGTGACTTCTGGACTCTGAAAAGACATTAGAAGAGTCTATATTGCAAATAATATTGTTAAATGATGTGAGGGTTACCTTGTCAGAATCGACCTTGGCCTTGGTAAACTCTGACCTCCAGAACTGCAGTGCCTGATCCAATGTGAGGCCAATGCCCTTCAGGAAAAGGCCATACTGCATGCGCCCACCATGGCGGAGGTGATGGTTTTCTCTCAGGGATCGATGGAGCTGCCTCATACACAGGGGGAAGGACTTCCCTGAAAGCTGGAGAAGAAGGAACAGCAACTAGTAAGGATAAAACCTTAAAGAAATGCATCATCAAGATGTATGAACATCCCATGTTCCTTCAGAATTGTATAAGCGTCATTTCTAGATTAATGTAAATGTATTACCTATCATCATCAAATGAAAACTGAACCAGACATATTTTATTCATATTTGCTAGAAGTTCCTTTTAAAAAAGACATTGTAATATCTTTGTTCTACCAAGGCAGTTCATACATACCGGATCAATCTGTTCCAAAGAGATTTTCCCCACACTCTTCTGGATACTGTAATCCTGGCCCACATAGGCATGGCTAAAAGGTGAAGGAAGCCAACACAGGAGACAAAACTAAATATTACATTCTCCTGGTACAGTCGGTAATCTTGATGTGATATGCCAAGAAGCCATTGATTACAGTATGTTTCTTACATTTTTTATCCTAAACCCTTTATTAAATCCAGCGAACAACAGACATTGTAACCCAACTATTTATGTTTTACGCCAAATTACAATTCCCTTGATTTTGTCTAATCACACTAACCAATAGTGAAGTCATCAAAAATTAATAATCCAACACTTCACTCATGTAAGGCAATTATGTAAGAAGCAGTTAGTGGGAAAAAGGAAAAGAAACTGAATATCAATTCACAATAAATGTACTTGATAGTATTGTGTACTTACCAACAATAGCTAACAACAATAACGATATTAGCCAGTTCATTTGAAGCCATAAGGCTCAATTGATCAGTTTAACTCTGTTTTAATGGTTGAACACTACTTGGAACTAAAATTCCAAACATGCTTTACAGTTTTAAGGAGATGTGCACCCAGGGGCTTGACTACTGTGAAGGGGATAACAATATCCTAAAAGCTTTCTTTTGAAATATGTAAAGCCACATTTGTGGTGCACAGCCATACAAAGAGCCTTGGCAGATGACAAGACTGGACCTTTAGCTGGTAATCTATATTTGAACATATTCATTCTGCAAGGGAAGGCTTTATGACCCAAAAAATATACAGTGCACACTCAGTGTGTTTATGCAGACTGCTTCATTTTGGTGTTGAAAACCTTATTTTCTGAGTCATCAGATGATTGGCTTTAGGACATAGAAACGAGTTTTTGCCCCTGAAAGGATTCCGACATCTACTTATCAAGCGGCCCCCACATTTAGATCTTATTACAGCATCGCAGGAGACAAAACCTTTCTGCAACTGTAACCATCTGTGTTACTTTGACACATCCAATTAAAGTTCTCATTCTCATGTGCCCTTAAAGAACTAAAGGGACACTGCTACTGTTCGCACTACAGCCTTTGTCTACACCCTTCATAGGGATGGTGGATAAGAGCCCTGGACCTCCAGTGTTCCACATTGTCAAGCAAGGATGGACATAAACTTGTATGGATAAGGCAAATATTATTCCCACGAGTAGAGGGCAGTTCGTTCCAGGAGCCAGAATTCAAATGCAAATAGTGCAGAATAGGGGATAAAAAATGATGGACTATGTAATAAGCAAAATAATAGTCATCTGAAAAGCATCAGCATGTTGGCAAACCCTGGTTTTGCGTGGCCACTGTGTGCAGTATCCTTTGGTCATGGGTATGAACTCTCTGTTCCTAGGACTTAAAACACAAAGCCCTTGCAGCAGGTTGATACATTAGCTCTGCTGTTTGCGTTCCATTATCACAGTGTATAGGGGGAGCGAGAACAGTCTCTAGGGGAAACTGTTGTGAGATTTGCCTCTTTGGAAAATGTACAAAGAGGATTCTGACGCATTTGTGTGGCAAAGGTTGCCAAGAAATTCACCTAAAAGTGAAGCACTAAAAAAGCCAAAAGTAAAAGCAGGTATCTTTGAAAGATATTTCTTTTCATTGCAGCTTTATGAAACCGGGTCATTATATGCTTGGTCTGTTTTGCTGTGCATCTTTGAGTGCTACCACTATAACTATATTGCCATTATTAATAAAGTAAAGCAGAGACACAGGATGCAATAATGCCACTAATGATGCAAATTACCTGAGGTGGTTGAGCAGGGGTTGGAGTCTTTCATCAGACTGCACTGCTGGTAGAGAGCGGGCAGTCAGCTGAGAGGAAAGAAAGATAGAGAATCATCATGAAACTTGAACAGAAGGAGCCATCCTCCCTCAAAAGTCCTTGTGTGTATTTCTAAAACTACACACACCGTTTAAACTGTATATTTTACTCTTTGGTGAAAGCATTACATTTTATGCCCCAAAAGTAAACCCTTCTTAGTAAATCAGGAATCTATGCCAGGGAGAGATCCATCAGTGAAGAAACTAGCATGACAGGGTATCTGTCAAGTCTAGCTGGAACACAGACAACGATAAAGGGATCTACCGGCATGAGCTTGATCAAACTACTGAAGTGGCAACAAATTTGACACTGCGGCAAGTTGACTATGTCAATTCGAGCCAATTGATCACTCTTATTTGTTTTTCTCACCGGTGGTTACATTGTATAATGACAATTTGCATTCCAATAGACTAAATGAGGTTCACGTCTCTAAAAAGACAATGTTTTTTTTACTATTTAAAAACAATGCTAGCCATATAAGATATACTTATGAATAACCCCAAAACTCTGAAAACATAGTTCTGCTAAGCATGTACATCAGGTATTGTGCTCTGGCTTAGTAGTCTGTCTCCCTGCGTTAAACTATTAAAAATGATCTTGGAGACAAGGTCAGGCCCATCTTTACGATACTAATGAGTCACACTCTTCCTGAGTAACTTCAAAGACTTTAGTCACTACAAGTGTCATTACAATGTTACCCATACTGTTGGTGCAAACCGTAATTTCCCCCAAAACTGAAGGCATGATTGGTTTTAATTTCCCAACTATTTCACTACACATCAGCGATTCGCAAAAGCCAAAGGGCATGTCGAAATGCTAAAGATTGAAAAACCATTGTGTATACTTTCTTTGAAATCATAGAACTTCAATAAATTCTACTTTGACATGCTGCTAAGGTTAAGAGCCATGAAGAAATCTCCTAAAAGTTCTGATTAAAAGGGCAGAGCAGAAAAATCTAGTCAGATGGAGAAGCAGCTTTCAATTTCACGCTCTTTAATGACCCACTTTCTGTGATGTCCCCCTATTCTCGTCTCACACATAAGAGCATTGCCATTGCACACAAACAGCCACAATGGCACACTAAGGGAAATGGGTGAGGAGTTTGGAACACAATAGTAGTTGGTGATCCAGATAATTGACAGGAAAACATAAAGGCGAACAAACTACTTTTTTATGTAGTGCTGATGGTCAGCCCATCCCATTCTGGAAGACAGAAATACAGCAAAGCTTCTTTGGATAACCTGACTAAGGTGTGTGTCCATTTCATCAACTGTATTACCATTGCAATCACTGTAGTACTCGCACAGTGTGTATTTGATACCAATTGGACAGGGAATTGGATTCTGAACTAAATTATGGCATGAAATGTAATAGACACAAATATAAAAAGCATAGAGCAAAGGAAGGACCAAGACAGACATTGTAATGGCTTCCTGTTCATGTTTTCAATTATTTGAAATGATCGCTCTGAACATGTGGGGTATTTTACAGACTACAAACAATACATTGCACAAAGGCCTGTCTATTCCGTCCGTATTTGAATGAAGAATTTACAGGATGACAAACTGTCCACTTCACTGGTCTATTGAATGGCTGAAACATAAAGGAATCTACTATAAAAAGGTAGAAACAATTCAATATAAGAAGCATGCAAGGGAAGGTATGTACTCCAAGCATGGCAAATAAGACACAAAAATACAGCTAGACAAGAAATAGCTTGGACAAATGCCTTTTCAGCGACAGCCATCAAGCACACAGAATAGCAACAAGGACAGAGTAACCAAACAGCTCCACCAAGAGGTAAACTATTGTAATGACATTCACACTGGTTGTACAGTATGGCTAAGTTCACCTCAACTTTCAACAATTCGCTTTCCCCCCAAAATAAAAATACCAACATGCTTTCCTGTTTGGTAGAATGATCCAATCCCTTGGTTAAATGAGTCTTGGTTAAAACATGGTAAATTATACAACATTCATATTGGTGTCACATGATTGGACTGGAAACAAGCCATATCATCATCTCTGTATCCTAACTAACTTATAACATCCAAGTGACACTTTTTGTACAGATGAAGTCACTCAAAATATTTGATATTGCACCAATTGAAATTAAAAGGCTTTGCACCACATAAACAACATAAAAGAAGAATTACATGTTATTCAAAAGTCAATGGAAGACATTGTTAATACATCAGGAGTTATCTAAAGTACTGTTCTTGTTGGACTGGTTTTAAATCTGTGCTCATATGGCAACACAGAATGCCCAATCTCCAGGGGAAAATAGAGAAGACCTGTTACTTCCTGTCAACACAATGAAGGTATAAAAGAGCTGTCAATCAGATACTTATACGCCACAGTAATAGTCTGGTAATGTAACAGCTGAATCAGGGCAGCAACCTAGCATAATTTTGCTCCATGGTAAAACAAAAGAAAACATGACAATGTAGCATTACCATCAACACTACCTAATAGCTGTGGGTGTTTATTTCCCAAATTGATGACAGTTTTTTCAGTGCCAGCATTTAGGCACAACATTAAGACAGGGAAACCGTCCCTTCTAGTAGAAGTGCAATGAATCCTCATGCATGCATCTTCACACACGGCAGGCAACTTATTTTAAGTGTCTATCTGTGAATACTGATTTCAATGAGCCACAACAAACTGAAGACACAAATAGTGGTAATCTCTAGATTGAGAGATAATAGGCTTGGTTAGTATAATAGCTCAGGTTTTGGAGCAAGAAGCTGGATTTATAAACATTCCATCGAATGTTCCTCTAAAGCCGTTTGCCATTTCTAGTGAGTATGCATTTACAGCAAAATCCTATTTACAGCAAATTGCTCAAAATCAGTAGTTTACAATCTGTACCACTGACCAGTATCTAATAAAACATATGACTAATTAGGCTAAACATAATATGAAAAAGTAGAATGCATTGTTTTTTGGTACATGTTTTCTAGAGGGGCAACCCTGCATTTCACACTCATTTATTGCAATCCTTCAAAAATGTAAGCTTAAAAATCGCAGCTCAATTTAAAATTACCAAAACACCGCTATAATACAAATTGACATTGTTTGCAGCGTAGAGCCCTAAAAATTTGAACGTCTAGTACATCAATGTGTGCAACATGCTCAGCAAATACAGAGACAAATCTTTAAGGTTCAAAATCAAAATAGTTTGGTGAATACAACAAATCAACGAAGGTCTACAAGTTGAACATTTATCTAACAACTATGTTGCATACAAGAAGAGATTGACTAAGACGGTTAGACTAGCAAGCGACTTGTTTACGTTGAAATAAAGTAAATGATTTCTTGACTTTTTAATTCTTAATCCAACAAGATGAAAAACATCCCTTTTAAGTCATTTGCATAAATTCTAATATCTACATATCAATCACAACATGAAAGATTTTTCCCCTTGACAAAAGCATCACCCTTTTATCTAACTGGGACAACAAACAAACTTTAGATGACTCATCTTATTCAATTTACAACCAAAAATATAGGTAAAAGAAAAGTCCTTTCTGAATGGTCAAAACCCAGGGCGAAAGTTCTGTGCATATTCAATTTGAAAGGAGATAAGCACCTTCATTATAAGTCCCCACGCTACAATACAGAGCACATCGTCACATGGATATTCGAACCCACAGGTAAAGCCCCAACCAAACCGCTGGACAAAGCAAGTAAATACCAAGTAACGCAAGCAATGAATTGGGCAGAGGGAATATGTTATGATTAATGTACCGCACACAATTGTAATTACACCAATTAATCTCTTTGTGGAGGGCCGACTGTGAGGTTTTGTGTGAGGCGGACTGTAAATTGCGTACTGGATCTTAAACAAATGTATAAAATGTGTTTATTTAAAATGTTTTCCTTATATTGTTTCATTATCTGCCTTGTGAACAGGGCACTGCTGTAAAAGAGACATTGTCTCAGTCTGCCGACCCTAAATTACAATAAATAAATTGGCTTATGAAGTGTGTCTTCACTGAAATTGTAGCTTCAATGAAATTGTTTTGCTTATTAGCTCCTTGACTGATTTTCAACAATATTTTCTCTGATGGTAACAAAAAAGCCTAAAGGGTAGAAAGATTACCTCCAGTCATTTGGTTCATAAAGACCAAAAAAGAAAAAAATATAAAAAATAAACTCTCTTCAGTACACAACATATTTAAGTGTAGAAATATCAGTCTCTAGTCTTTCAGTTGGTCCACAACTGCTATCAACATGCAGTAGCACCACAATTCTTGACACATTGTTCGTACACTGACTTTAAAGTTCATTAAAAACAACTCTATCCATCAACCATTGGATGTGAAAATAAACACATCTCCCAGTGCCACATGCATTTTTAACCCAATGAAATGTTTCAACGTTACTCTATTCCATGTTTTTGAGTCTAATAAATAGTCTCCTCCACTTGATGCATGCCTGGGCCAACCATATGAAGATTGACGCATCTCATTTCCTTCCAGCTGCAACTTGTTCCAATGCTATTGGACGGGTAACGTTCAAGCGATATGTTTTCATTTGCAAAGATGGACTATGCCACTGACTCATATAGCCATCAAATGGCTCCTTCACACACTGTAAGACAGACAATTCCTGAATAGCTATGACTATCCATCTAGCACAAGCACTCGCTGAGTAAATAATACATTAATTACACAGGACACAAACGAAACATTGATTACACAGGAGGCATCAACTTGTTCAATGCAGAATTGTCCTGGTAGTTCTGATGAGCAATGTAGCAAGCTAGTTAACATTAGGTAGGCAAAAAACACTTCTTAGTACAGGTAGGTGGTAAAGGATTTGGAAAAATGAGTCAACGTATACTGGACCACAGGGATCCAGACAGCAACAAATTTGGTCACACTTGATATTGAATATGTCTAATTCCATTGAAAAGAATAACTGCTCGAACCAGTGAAAGTGTTCAAATTATGATCTTTTTGTTTTGTAATTAAATCTTAAAGATATCATAACATTTTATTACATCAATAGTTTAAAACATTAACTGTACTTCATTACTTTCCAAAACAGATCCATGCCAAGAAAACAATTTCTTACTTCAATGTTTCCATTTTCTTATTTAAAGCTGCAGTAAGTCTAGAGAATTGAGCAAATACGAGCAGGAATTTCAATCACAACAGCCCAAAAAGCCCTTCAACTGGTGTTTACACATGCTTGTGCTCTCAGTCTTCGAACACGCTCATTAGGTAGGTAGGTAGTGTAAATGTCACTAGTCAAAATGTCAAAATGTCCTGATACAGTCATGCTTGTGTGCACGCTAGGTGACTGACAGGCAGATAGCCACACCTCCTTACAACAACTGTCCTGATTGGTTAGTATTTGATGGACATCCACAGATTTTTGAAAGGCTGAACACAGGGTCTAGGGGGCTCATAGAGAGTGCATCTTCTATCAGAGCATTTGAGTTAATGATATCTGCCCGGGAGGTAATGAACATGGGCGGTGTGTGTGTGTGGGGGGGAGGGGGGGGGGTAATTTTTCCCTAGAAAATAAAAGTTACATACTGCACTTTTAATAAAACAATAAAATCCCAAACGTGGCCACTTACTGCGAGAGCTTTAGACAGCCTAGTGCGGAAATCGTTGAGCACGATGGAAACGATGTCCTGGTGAGGGATGTACACATAGCCTGCTTTGAGATACACCTTCCTTGTTCGCACCAGATCCAAAGCATCCTGAAATGGAACCTTTGCAAATAATATCAGATTTTAAATTACAGCCAAATAATGACAGTTTAGGTTCACCCAATGATCTTAGATGAATTATCTAACAGTTTTACGTTAAACTAAAAAAAAAAAATGACATGTCTAGCCTATTCGAAGGAATTACTTTATTACACAAGTTCAACTTGATCAGTTTCATAGGAATGCAGATATATTTACTAATTTCAGGTCAACAAATCACTTTGACTTTAAAATTCAGAATGAATACAAAAGGGATGGATGACTCACTTTGTAGATTTCTTGGTTATCAACAGTACTTCCACTGACAGCATGGCTTGAGTTGATAAGTTTCTCCTGCAGAACATTCTTTTCCTCCAAACTAATCTAAATTGACATTACAACATTTGCTCACAATTTGTAACAAATGGCTTTCTGTTCCTTAAACAAAACTACAGCAATCCACATGTACATTGCCGAATAAACAATGCCAATTTAAATAAGCTGGCCAAGCTGTTTCTGTTCTTCATACATACAGTAGTAAAATATGGGGTATGATGTGTATGAATCAGGCAACAAAGCCAAAGTTGATGATCTACAAACCATAAGGTCTACTACATAACAAAGACCTATTTCACTAAGAATCACACAGTTTGTTTTCTGATGCATACGCTTCATGTCGACTCTACAAGGAACAGTTCCGAGTGACTGAAGAACTTTCACAGAAAAAAGTAAAGTACATATAAGAGTAGAGACATGTAATGCTTTCAGCAGGCACAGTAAATGTCCACCAATACTTGCAAAACCTACACTTCAGCATTTTTAAAGGTAAAGAGTTATTCACAGGACGGATGTGTCAAATTTAAAAGTGACCACATAAATATTATCCAACAGCCCCACACTGTGTTGGATCTTTGAACTACTATAAACTATTTGATCCACTAGCTTGTTTCCAGGTTTAGGCCTATGCTGAAGAAGTTTGATTTATGTACCAGGTGTTATAGATAAATAATCAAATAAATAGGCCTACTTCGCACCCAACATTCAGTGGGCCTACTTGTTTTCCTCACATACACACATTGCAGTTTTAATTAATAACATGATACACAAAAAGGTATGTTGGAATAAAAACAAAATGGCTTACAGTATCATAGTGAAGATTATTTCGTCGCAGAAATTCAGTTTTAGAGTTTGATTTCAAGAAATTGAAGCGGTTGCGGAATAGGTCAATTTCTTGCTGAATAAACCATCGTCTGAGATCTTCCCTGCAAGTACATTTTGGGGTAAAATAAAATTTTATTAGTTTATTAGTTTTGACTTTAATTACAAATTGGAGGAACAAACTAGAGACATCACTTACGTTTGGCAATAGGCAAGTCTTAGAATGAAGTGAGAGATGTGGTCTTTCCTTCGCTTTTCATATTCAGTGGCCCCGACTGGAAGTTTTCCATCATCCTAAAATTATTTTTGAAGTTACATGCACATGGCTTTTCTGTAACTACCAAATTGGGAAAATAATTTAACCTAATACAACTTTGTTAATACATGCTTCAAGCTAATCCAGTCTAGTAAAACATTAAATTACATGACTCTCCATCCTAAAGAACATAGACTGATATTATACCTCTGTTCTGTAGGGAAAGTGTAGGTTTGAAACCTCTGCATCCAGTTTCTTGTTGTACTGATCAGATCCTTTTACATAGCTCACTCCTAAATTCTCCACAGTTTTCAAAACTACAGAAAGACAGACCCCATCACCCACCCAAAACAAAGTTGAATAAATCCATGAAAAATAAAAACAATGCCTTTTTATACTGGGAGATTAAATGTTTAAGCCTTATATAGGACGTACACAGTGGCTTTACATTCCCAGTACAATTTGTAACATAGCTTAATATGTAGTTAATGTTAAGCTCTGGTCAATTCTGTTGAATGTCCTTACGTTTCAATCTTTCCACAGCAAAAGTTTCAAATTCAGTCAATGAGATGTTTTCAAGTGGAGGTTGTCCATAAAACTGCAGGCAATGTCCGTAAAGTTCCATCTGAGGATTGGCTATGAACCTCTTCTTTCTGGTGAACTCCATGTTGCTGACCTGTTGAGTCTGCCGATACACAGAGGTTAGAACATAAATTATGGACCGGATAACCAGATATAAAATAAAGGCGTAGGCAAGAAAATATGTAACATTTCGTATTACTTAGAAGACCAAGACAAGAGTCTTGTAACGGAACCCCCCCAAAACTGAGTGTTTCGTTGATTATATATGTATTCACGACCGATTTAACTTGATCTGCCGCTCAATAGGCTGGTTATTTTTTACCCCTCGCTAAAGTTAAGAAACCAATCCATGCGTGCGGAAATAATAATAATAATAATAATAATAATAATTATTATTATTATTATTATTATCGTCATGGTGTGCCAATTTCGAGATTGATTGATTCGTTGTTTCATTATATAATGTGATAGTTTCAGCGCTGAATGTCTGACGAATATCCAATATAAAACTAACTTTACAGCGATCTGGGTCTAAAACAACAATACATTTGTTAGCTGG
This sequence comes from Aplochiton taeniatus, assembly GCA_017639675.1. Lineage (NCBI taxonomy): Eukaryota > Metazoa > Chordata > Actinopteri > Galaxiiformes > Galaxiidae > Aplochiton > Aplochiton taeniatus. Next base: position 9,473,278 of record CM030184.1, read on the forward strand.
ATAATTAACGTATGTCAGAAAACTACAACATACACTAAGCTAACATCCAGCGCTAAGAAAACCTAAGATTAACCTCATGTGATTAGATCGTTCATATTTGTCGGAATACCTTATAGCTATCACTCCTTGAAGTTTGTTGCCAATGCTAGACCGCTTAGTCCTAACTCCCGCCAAACCGTATTACGACAAACGTAATTTGCAGCAAACCAATCATTGTGCAGATATTTAACATGAGGTCATATCCTGTTATATTGGTAACAGTTGTTTAGTTTTCTGTGCTGTCCCGCCGCAGAGTATCAGCAAGATTTTGTCACGCTTCGTTTCCCCCTTGACTGTATGCTTTAATTCAGCCCTTTCATGTTCAAAAATTAAAACAGCACTGTAGTTTTTTCGTTGATTCTCAATTTAAGAAACGAAATGGATGCTGTAATTCATATCACAATCTACCAATGCACCTCCTGTATGAATCAGATATGAACAACACCACTGCATGTTCTAACGATCTTTGAAACGAAATTATTGTATACATGTCATGGTTTCTACTTAATAATTACGATGTGTGTATTTTTCCACTAACATGCTTTGAAAACAGCCTTATTGCCCAGTTTAAATTAACCGGCCACCCGGTCACGCAAATCTATCAGAACAAGTACAAGGGACAACCGCGCAACCTTTTTTGCTGCTATCTCTAGGCTGACCAATCATCCTTGGCCTAGGCTACTCACCAAAAGCAGGCTAGTTTACAAACCATTGTCAATAACTTGGCAACCGTTTGGATCAAGTTTAGTAACGTTAGCCGGCTAGGCAAACAGCGAACCTACTAGCTAGATAATAGCATAAATAGCACGAATATGTAGCCAGTTAAAGTGAATACATTTAATTTCGGTTATTGTGGGGTTTATCGGTGCAGCTAAATTGAAGCACAAATTGTCTTATGTTAATAACGTTAGCGTTAAATAACTAGCAAGCTCCACCATTAGCATGCTAGCAACACAGGCTAGCTAAATAGGTAGTTTAGCTTGCTATGTACCGATACCTCTACCTGTCAACCCAAATAGCGAAGAAGAGTTGCTGGTACCATCGACATCATATCATATGATAATCTGCTAGCAGTCTAGCTAACCAACACATCACGTTGGCGATACAGGTAGGATCATCCAAAGGGGAACCACAACAGCCACGGTATTAATTAACGTTGCTTAGAATCTAAGTATGTGGTGGACACTGGCAATCCGTCAATACCTTAATATACGGTACGTTATGCCTAACGTTAGGTAAGGTAACTGATACTTAGATGGACTTAGCCATGTGATTAATTAACGTCAAGAGTTAGCTAATGGTTGGAGCATTAATGTTATTTATGTCTATAAGTTTGATTAATATTGTCATATCATTTTCAGGACAGTTCATGTAGTACTAAGATAACGTTTGACAATTTATTACACAAGGGCAGATCCTGGTATGGCCCCTTACTTTGGGTATTGAAAAAGCAGACCCGTGTTCATAGGATATTGAGAGGCCTTTAGTATGTCAAAGTACCTTTTTGAACCAATGTCCAGCAATATGTCTCCATTTAGTTATCACACACAGCAGTCACTAATCTTAACCATCTTTCTGAGTTTGGGGCATTGGACATTTGCCACCAGATATATGCCATTAAAGTAGACTAGAAACTGATGTGTCACTGTCAGGGCAGTATTTATTTAGTTTTCAATAAGGCCCATGTAAAACAATCGGTGCAGATTTGCAGAAGAGGTCGCGTTTCCCTTTAAATAATCCGTGAATTTGTGTAGATTGTCTTTCAGTTAAGCCACCAAACCGTCATCAAGGATATAGCTAAACCCAACTCCAGATGGACTTGAATTGTCACTTTTTCCATTGACTTATTTTACTCTTCAGCACACACAAACATCCCACCTAGCATATTTTAGAATGTATCTTTTTTTTCTTTCAAAAGAAACAAATAGCCTTTTCCTGGTTTTACATCAGACCTTTAAATGACCTAGGGTTCATCCAAAATGAGTGACATTTTGCTATAAAATTGTTTTAAATTATTTATTTGTGGAGCAGTGGAAAATAATAGGTATACTTGCTAGTTTATATCGTCATTGTTCCCTTTACCTGTTTCAACTAACAACATGTAAATTGTCTAATTTAGTTTAGGCCTATATACCACATGGAAAAAATCTGTAAGCTAAGTATACACATAGTTACTGTGTGTGCAGATCAACTCAAAATACTGTTACCGAACTACTAAAAATGTCTAGCCACCAAGTGCGCCATCAAGTCTGGGTTTATTAACAAAAGGAAGTTTGTTTAAGAAATAAACACAAGCACAATAATTAGACTTGATCTGACATAATAAATATAATTTTCTAAAAAGAAATATGTTTTAAGGTAATCTTGCATTGTCTTTTTTAAATCAAATGAGCTTTTGTGGGCAAAAGGTTGGTTGGTTTCCTACCAATGGTTGCTTGTCTAGAGTGGAATTTACCTTATAAAAGTAGCCAAACAGTCATCATTTGTTGACCTGTTAAATAGAGTGTGAAGGTAAATTATAAGCTAAGTGACACAGCTGCTGGGGTTTCAAGAGAAAAGTTAAATCACAGTATAATAAACTTAATAACCATATTGGAAGAATAGGTAAGTTGAAATTTAAACTGATGCTTATAATTGTGTGTTTTGTTCCTTTAAGGTGTTTTTTTGGTGTACTGCAACTGCTCAGTAAGCTACCCATATAGTTTTTGATTAAAGCAGACCATACCCCAACACCACAATGTTGGAGGAAGACATGGAAGTCGCCATCAAGGTGGTAGTGGTTGGCAACGGAGCCGTTGGGAAGTCAAGTATGATCCAGCGCTATTGCAAGGGCATCTTCACAAAGGACTACAAAAAGACCATTGGAGTTGATTTCCTGGAAAGGCAGCTAGTGTAAGTCTGTTTCAATTTAAGCTTATAGAGCATGCACTTATTACCCTGAAGATCTAACAAAAGTACAACTATATTGAAAAGTCCTTTTCTTTCAGAGTAAATGATGAAGATGTGAGATTAATGTTGTGGGACACTGCAGGACAGGAGGAATTTGATGCCATTACCAAGGCTTACTATCGTGGTGAGACCTGCCAATATCTTTAATCTGTGGTTCTGCCAGATCTCTCTTATGAGCAAAACAACTGTCAGAAGGAATTCTCACAACAGGATAGTGAGTGAAGCTTGATGGATGCAATGAGTGTAACTTAAAAATACAGTATTTAATATAGTTGTTAATCTTTTTTTTTTCTCCAGGTGCCCAGGCATGTGTACTAGTTTTCTCCACCACAGACAGAGATTCATTTCAGGCTATCAGCAGCTGGAGAGAGAAGGTCGAGGTAGAAGTAGGGGACATTCCCACTGTCCTGGTGCAAAATAAAATTGACCTGCTGGATGAGACGGTTATAAAAAAGTAAGGTTTTGTAAAATAAATGTCCTTGCTAGTGTGTCATGTTTTTGCTATAAGTGATGGAATCATACCTGAATTACTATAAATGTTTGACCACGTAGAGAACAAAGTTACAGTGATAGTTGAACATGGGTAATAAGATATGCCCCAACTAACCCCTAGTCAGACAAGATGATTGTGTGTGTGTGGGCGGGGGGGGGGGGGGGGGGGGGGGGGGGGGCTGGTGTATTCCGTTGTGTGCCAGGGTGAAGAGGTGTGTTTTGACACGGGACTTGAAGCTGTTAATGGTGTTGAAGCGAGTTTCTGACTGACGGGGGGAGTGAGTTCCAGAGTCTTGGGTCCACTCTGGACAATGCTCTGTTCCCTAGAATCTGTAGGTTTGACTGCGGGATGATGAGTTGTCCGGCAGTAGATGATCTCAGAGACCTTGTTGGTTGGTAAGGGATGATTAGATTGGTCATGGTGAGCAAATCAGTCAATAGAGCACCTTTGAGATGTGGTGGAATGGGAGATTCACATCTTGGATGTGCAGCTGACAAATTAGGAAAAACTGTGATGCTATCATGTCAATATGGGTCAAAATCTCTGAGTGTTTCCAGCATCTTGTTGAATCAATGCAACAAAGAATTAAGGCAGTTCTGAAGGGAAAAGGGGTTCCAACCCGGTACTAGCAAGGTGTACCTAATAATAAAGTGGCCGGTCAGTGTATGTAATAACAACAAGTCATGCTTTTACATTTTCATTTTGACATGTGCAAAGTACAGAAAATGTAACATAAAATACACAGCTTTGGAATTTTGTTTGAGGAGTATTTAGTCACTTTTTGGAGCCATACTAGCGGTTATCTCGAGCTTACCATGTCGCTAGGCTACTTTTACGATGACCACGTAACTAACTCGATACTGGATTTACGGACATATAATTTGTATCAATCTCGTCTAGGGGTAAGTTGGGGCATATCTTATCTTAAAATGTGTAACTATCCCTTTAAGTTGTATTAATTTCCTCAAGTAGGCATCCTTACATAACAAAAACAAACTCTAAATATATATATTACATTTCTGAATGCTGTTTTTTTCTCCCTTTTTACTACAGTGAGGAAGCAGAAGCTCTGGCCAAGAGGTTAAAGTTAAGATTTTACCGAGCCTCTGTAAAAGAGGATCTCAATGTCAATGAGGGTGAGTAAGCAATTTGTTATTGAATCCTTAAAGTACAAAAGGCACAAAACCATATCAAACACTAGAGCATGGCACTTTAAAAGGAGGGCATGCTCTCTCTATAATCGCTCATGTTCAATGCGAATAACTCAAATAAGTTATCAAATGGAATCTTTTTGCTGCAGTTTTCAAATATTTAGCTGATAAGTATCTTCAGCGACTTAAGCAGCAAACAGCAGAAGAGCCAGAGGTGGTCCATTCTACAAGCAATAAAATTGGTATTTGAAAGTGTTCTTCATTGAAATATTAATTTCCTCTATAATGTAACTGTTTATTACTGTCTAAGCTTAAAAGACAAATTATGGATTAACTTATTTATGAACCTCAATCCACAGGTGTTTTCAACACTACAATTAGTAATCTGTCAAGCCAGAACTCAAGCAATGGTCGTGAAGTCATCAGCTTGCGACCAAACAAGCAGAGGACCAAAAAGAGTAAGAACCCTTTTGGCAGCTGCAGCTTATTTTAGGTTCCTTCAATACAGTGTTGTGGTGCTGCTTTGTTGGGGGAACTTATTTAGAGAGACCAAAGCATATAGGGTATAAAATACTACATGTCGTATCAGCGCGTGAGTTATTGTGCCTAGTTGAACACTTGTAAAGACCGGTACTTCCTTGGAGTAATGACAAACGTAAAAGATCAATGTGTAAGAGCCCAGGCACTCTTAATGGCTTCAATGAGTAATACAACCCAGTAGATGCTTCTTAGTAGCACAAATTCACTACTAGAAGCTTTAGTGAAAGAGCTTTTTTCACACTTAACAAAATATAGAAAAGGGGAAAAGGGTTATAATGTTCTTCCCTTAATACCATTGGATTTTACATGATTTTTACTGAACCATTTGTGCTTTTGACTCGTCACCTGTGCAATATATTTGTATCGTAAGAGATATACCTATTATTTTGTACCATATTTTTCTAACTTTTAATAGAATATGGTTCAATATATAATGTATATCATGGAAAAAGACTGTAAAATGTTAATCCCTTGCACAAATGTATTTTTATATGAATTGTGAGTGCTCAAAACATGTCAAATGAGTTGCTTAACACATGGTTAAGTTAATGCCAAATAGTTTTTAAATGTCATGTAATTGTTGTAAGTATTGTAAATATTTAAAGTAAAAAAAAAAACAGTTATTGGTTCTTACATGAAATTTAAGATGATTAGAACGTGATTTCAAAAATTAAGGTATTCTCCCTCTCAACATGACTGGTATAATTTTGTAGAGGTAGTAACTAAGCAAGCCTGTCCATGGTGGAGTTACAGATAATATCTAAAGTGTAATACACCCCCCCCCCCTCCCCCATAAAGTTTTTCAGTTTGAGTATTGTATTTTTCACGCACATCTTAAGCATTTTGGTGCATTTTTGTAGTCTACCTACTTAAAGATATACACTAATGGCTAACAGGCCTTGTGTATGTACCACAAGTTAGATGCTGTTGTAATTGTTTACATACTGCTGCATTCCATCACAACTGTGCTTACTTTTTATTGTATAAATTATGCGACAGTAAACCAGGATTTATCATGCAGTATATATGTAAAAGCAGTATAATATAGTCTCATTTATGGTCTCAACAATGTCAACATGTATTACTTAAAAAACAACTAATGTTTACTGGACAGCAGAATGGCATTATCAAAAGAATAGGGTATTTAGATTATTAAGGTACTTACATTTTGACATGTTATTTTGCTACCAGAGGTGCGTTACATAACAGATTATGTCATGACAACCATAAGCCAGTGGTTCTGATACTTTCAATAGGTCTAATCCTTTCCATTCTGTTGTATAGGAAATTATAGTATAATCTATCTTGTATTTGTTTTGAGAAGATGTGGTGTACTTGCATGCATGCCTTATTTTTCTTTCTTTCTTTGCAACTGAATGTAGAACTATGGTATAATAACACTTGGTCTTGTCTAGGTTTACATTCCCACCTGTTAAGTGTACACTCTGAACACAAGTTTATATGAAAAGGACATTCAGTAAACATGGGAAAGATTATGATTTATGTAAACTCTTTTGTTACATATCCTTTTTTTAACGGATTTTACGCACTTTAACAATCGGATTACTGCATTTTGTTTCATGAAAATACTAAATGTTTTACATATGAAAGTAACCTGTTGTTACTCAGGTGTTGTGGAAAGCTTTGTAAGCTTGTCTTGTTTATGTCCTTTCACAGATGCCTTCATACATTAATTCCACACGTTTGTGTAAAAAAGTTGATACATTTCTGTCTCTTCTATCTTTGACACATTTTAGTTTTATTTGATTTCATTCAATTGGTAATTTATATCGCAAACCTTAAGGTGTGGTAGGAAATCATGCACCGGAGTTTAATCTGTTTGATGGTGTCCTATGGCCTAAATAAATCCTAATTATAAAGTGTTTGCTGCATGCTTTTTATGTTGTGTGATATTATAATGGAAAATACAATTTTTAAATGTATCAAACTTTAATATGTAAACGGAAAGCACAGACATCTTCATCATGGAAATATCATGTTTGTGATTCCAAGTCTTATAAATGTTTGACTTGACACGTGAAATTCCTTAACATGGTGTCATGCCATTACCACAGTGCCTCTAATTAGACCTGACATAGCAAAGAGGATTTTACCAAAAAATAGGATGCTGTTTAACTAAGAAATTATCATAGTGAAATTGTTACCAACAATTCCATGATTAGTATTCTGTTAATATATTTACCTATAAACAAGTCTACTTCATGAATATTTTCAGTTTAACAAGATCTGGTGTAGATTTACAAATAGAAGCATGGCATTTGATTCGATTAATGTGAAAGTGAGTTGATCATTTTCAAATAAATAGGAAAAATTCACTTGATCAGTATGGGAGTGTTCAGTGACTGCCATTGGCACCGTTTGAATCATTCACTTTTTGATTATCCATTATCTTGATAGTTTTTTCACTATTATCTACATTCCTTAGGAGAGTTTCTAGTCTCCTCTTAATTTTCTTCTGATCTTCCAAGGCACAACTGATCACCAGCGCTTGGAACTTCTGATCTATTGGAATAGGAAGTGCCTCGGTCACACACGCTGCGTGTAGTGCAGTCAGACTCTTTCTGCTACCATCCATGTCGTCCATTAACTTGGCAACAATCTCATCGATCACAGAAGTGGCTTGACGTAGCGCATCATTCTGTTGGGAATTTCTGAGTATGCCAACTGAGATTTCAACAGTCATCGCCCTGTTCATAATACGATTGGCTGTTAAACTTAATTCTTCTCTTTCACCTACGGGAGAATAATAAACCGTTAGGTATAGTAAGTATAGACAATTTATGTACAAAATAAAATAAAAAAAACGTAAGGCTGCAAGCCCCTTGATTGCCATTTTTGACAGACTTACCATCACAAATGCTGCGCATTTCTTGACTATTCTGCAAAGACTGAATCATTTCCAATAAGCACTCTCGTTCTTGTTCCATTGCAGTTGCGGCCTCTCTTAAAGACTCCACCCTAAGACACAACCACATTGATTACTAAGTAACTCCTTATGGCAAAGGCTACCGTTAGATCCCTTGCTTTAATAAAAAAAAAATGTGTATGGGTGTAACTAAAACCAGCAAACATTTAAGACCAATGATGACCGGTGGAGTCAATTTAACGATTTTAATCTCCGGGAATCATGTTTCCACCATAGTCTAGGGCGACCATGAGTGCTATACAAATGCAAAATCTATTAACTATCATAAAATGCAACAATTTAGTTATGAAACCAATCAAAGTGTTAAACTGTCAGGCACATGCTAAGTAGGCCTACTACACCACGTTACCTTAATTCCAGCTGATCCAAATGTTCAAGTAATCGTCCAGACCGATCTGCCATGGACATAGTTCTGCTAAACTTGCCTTTGGAAGACTCGTTCATTTTAGCATTAATTTTTGCTTGAGACATAATGGGTCGTATTCTTTTCACCCAAGACCTTCAATTCAAATTAAACCCAAGCAAGTCTCCTTAACAGCAATGTAACGTTCTCGCAAAGCTCTAGAGAGTTAACATAGCCAAACAAGGGCTGGAACTTCCTGAGCACTCTGACAAACAAGTTCGAGAAGTTGCAGGCACACTTAGAGAGGGTGGGAGTTCAAATTGCAGTTATTGATGTATGATCTGTTCTAGAAAATACTTGGGACGACCAAGAAACTTGATGCACAGACGCAGTAAATAATCATATATTTAACCACTTTATTTATAGTAATTCCAGTAGACTTAAGCATTGACAAAATAGTAAACAATTGCTTTTGACATAATTTTGTTTGTCAAATGAAAATATCTTTACATACACAATTATTTGTAATTCTTTTTAGAAATCAAGAAGGCTTCTTTTTAGAGTTTCCTCCATCTCTGTAAAAGCAAATTTGAGGTTTAAGAAACATTAATACACTTCAACACAAAATAAGTAGTAATAAATTAGGTTAAACAAACCACCACGTGGTCCTAAACACACACAAAAAAAAACACCTCAAGGGTAATGTGCCAAGGACCTGCAGTTGCCATGTACAATTCAATAGACAGATTTTATCTTAAATATACTCACACCAGGGTTATCCTTTCAAGCATTGCTGCTAAAAATAATATTATATCAAGTTGCTGTCTAGAGATTCTTTTTATTTTCAGTCTGGTTCAAATATCAAAGGTGAAAAAAATGTATGTAATGTTCCAAAAAGCTGAACTGCTTATATGGATAAGTAATGCATAATTTATGATATATTTTTAGCAATTACACACCCGCTTCCAAGTCTTTAGAGTGCCTTGCTTCTTCTGCACTCAATGCCAGGGCATACTTCAATTCGTCATCTGAATCGTCTAGAATAGAATCACACATTTAGATAAATAGCAGAATTTTTATTATGAAGAATGTTAATAAAACAACCAAGTAATAGTCTATAAAAATGCATATAGAATTCGCCCAAAATATAGTTCCACATTAACAAGTGTATTTTTCAACAATGAGCGCTGATCTTACAGGACACATATACTAGCAAAATGGTTCTGTCATGCTTAGTTGATATAGTAGTTGATGAAACCATCCAACCAATGGCATATGCTATGTTTAGTTAAAAATAAAATGATCCACAAACTTAGTCAATCATTAGTCATATCATTAGTCTATAAAACAAGACCTTATTTCCAAAGAAGTTGGTGTTATCATTTTACCTAAATATAGGACTTAAATATCAGAGTAGGTTACCCTTAATTCAAATTCTGTTTGAATCTGCAAAATATATTATTTATAAGGATGTCAGACTGTACGCACTCTCAAGGGCTTCAGTGTCCTTGACGGCTTTGTCCACATTCGAAAATACCGCCTCTTTGACCTCCTCAGTTTGCATGTCTGCAAGATACAACTGATAGAATTAAATTATTGTTTGACACAAGATAAAAACAATAGTTAGTAATAAGTTACTTGCCATCTATGGCTGGTTTGATCTCCAGAACATTCAGCATTTTAACAGTTGTTGATACTGCTTTTGCTCTTCCACCATCAGTCTTTGAGCTCCTGCAAGGTTCCAGTAGGCAGTGATGGGAGTGGTAGTGGGTATGGAAGCTGGGTACACCATCAAAACTCTTCCGACAATCATTGCACTCAACATCAAAGGTCTTGTCGAGATTCAAGGCAGAGTGTGTTAAATGGACATGGGTCTTCATCTCCGCAAAGGAAGGCACACGGACATTGCATGGTACACACAAATATTGACATTTGGTCTCACGAGCCAGCTTCTTCATGCATTGTGTGTAGGTGGCCTTCCTTTCCTCTTTGGTCTTTTCGGAGCCTATACATGGGCACAAATATTCAAGGCCTTTACTAGTGGTTGGTAGTTCACTTGAGTGTTCATCCACAGCAGGTGTTTCAAGCTTAGATTCATCCATGTGGTAATAGTCTTTACTATGAATGACATTGTAATGCTCCAGGAACTCGTCATTTGTGTCATACTGCATGCTGTCACAGAGACCACAGAAGTAGTGCACCTGTATCTGGCCACCATGCTCGTTGACGCAGTGCCTGCGCAAGGTGGCCTCCTTGAAGAACTTCTGTGGGCAGTGGCCGCAGACAAACTTCTGGTAGGTGTGAGCGCTCACATCGCTACAGTGCTTGTGCACGGCTGCCTTCGAGTCAAATATATCCTCACACATCCTACACATCCATGTCTCCTCTGATTTAGTAGGGGGTTTCCTACTTGTGGCTGACAGAGCCCAAGGCTCAGAAAGAGCAGTGTGTGTACTACTGGTTGATGGCTTTGGATAGGGTATTGAAGAAGGTTTGTCCTCAGACACCTCCATCTCAGTGAAGAAGGTGTGTCCACTGTGACTCTCTGCCACATGTAGCATGATATGGTCCTTCTGTGGCATCTCAACTTTGCACAGCGCACAATGGTAGAGGAAGTTGGTGAGGTGAGCCCCTCCATGAAAGCGGCTCATGTGCAGACGCGCAATGGAGGACTCGCCCATAAGCTTGCCACACACGCCACACTGATGAAAAATCTGGTTGGCTGCATAAAGGTGCATTATGGCTGTAGCTTCTTCTGAAAAATGCAGGCCACACTCACAAACCCATTCAAGAGCTGAGGTACTCCCCCTACTGGTGCTTGGATCCAGTCTCTGTCGCTTTGCTGGGGATCCTAAAGACTCCTTCCTCTTACTCTGAAATGTGCTTTCCGGCCTTTTGGATAATCTTTTATCCTCTGTTTCTTTTGCCTTCTTGTCCATGTAACTGCAATACTGCAGAATTGACTGAGCCATGGTACGGTTGACCTCCACTTCGTGCTGAGTTGATTCTTTGTGTCTCACCATTTCATCGTGGCTGAGAAACATCTTGCAACAGAGGGAGCACTGTCCGTGAACCTGCAGCTGTTTCATGACCTCTGCCACTGTTCTATCTGCGACAGCAATGGCACAGCCCTGCCGGCATTGCACACTGGGAAAAAGTACAACTCAACAGTCAACACCTGATGCAAACAACTGCCATCAGTGTGTACCGTATGTTTAAAACAATGTTTAACATGCATCATCATATTTCTGCATTTTACGTAACTACCAGAACAGTAAAAACTCACAAAACAAAAACATACTTAAAGTGTGCTTGAGCTGCCATGTGGGAGTTCAGCGTCTTCTGGCATTTAGTGCACCGGATACCAAAATGTACATCCTTGCACAAAGCTATAAGACGATTCTTTGCATATCTTGGGATAGGAATCGGCATTGGTCTTTCTTTAGTTTCTTCAACAAAAAAAAGGAAACATTTTGTTTTATGTTGAGCTAAACTACCTACAAATCTGAAAACAGTTATGAATTTTATGATGAACAACGCAAGTAAAATATGAATCATGATCATTAAGGTCCCTGTTTTCACATACAATCAAGAACTACAAAAGCAAGGCCTAACTCCAGTGCTACTAGGTTAGAATGGCACAAGAACTTCAGGACTTCAAATATTGCTTACTTTTTCAAATTTCAATTTCAGTTTTTTGTAATTTCCGGCATCACCTATGAGTTGAAAAGGAGCTCCCATTCAATGTACAATATTATCAAAATTGGACACAACTGAAGAAATATACAAACCAAACAAATGATACGACTTTGAGGAACAAAACAAGCCTAAAAATGTCTTCTGGGTGTGATGATTTTTCATACTTGGAATGACTCCGAAATGATTAGCTCTGTCAGCATCAGTGGAACCTGGCAAGGACTTGATATACAGCACTGTGAACAAGTTTTAGGCAGGTGGGTTGAGGGTGCTGTAAAGTAAGAATGCTTTAAAAAGTAGAAATGTAAATAGTTTTGTTTCCATCAATTAACAAAACGCTAAGTGAATGAAAAGAAGAAAAATCTAAATCAAATCAATATTTCGTGGGACCACCCTTTGCCTTCAAAACAACATCACCAGCGTAAAACTTTTGCACAGTGCTGTATATTTAACTATTGGAACACCTATCCTAATGAGCACTATAGGAATGACGCAAGACATCATGAACATTAAAGTGTCACCTCTTAGGATGATTGACTCGGTAAAGTGGTTTTTGGCTGCCATATGCTGAAGGCACTCATCCCTGATGTTAAAGAGGAGGTAGCAGGCAGGGCAGGCAAAGCAAACGATTATCTGGAGGGTCTGGGTGACGACATGGCCTTCAGCATTAGATGATGAAACCTAGTAATGCAACAAACAATAGGTTACCATTCCTTGAGGTTTAACATAGGCCTATAGTACATTTCACAACATTATCGTCTACCGTTTAGAAAGGAAAGAGAGGTTAGACATCCCTTCTCTTGTAAATTTAGCCTGACGTCCCTAAACAATCAAGCTTTCCCGTCGAGCCACCAAAAGGCAACAACACCCTGTCCGACGGCTATCATAAATGATCCCGTAAGTGAAATAAAATTCCATAGCATATTCGCCCTTTCTGCTCTTTTGCATAATTGTAGGAAAAACGACCTCCGAATTGTTTATTATGATGAAGAGGATAGTGGGTAAGAAAATCAGTTGGCCTATAGCTATACATTTCTTTGCTTGCTAATATTGAAAGGGGTTGTTTACATTTGCAATCAATGACAGATAATAAAACAGGTTGTTTTACTACCATGTATAGGCTAACAATGCAATGTCCTGTCAATATTATTCCTTATGCAATCGACTTGGCAAGTAAAGAGTGTGATGGATTTTTTTACTTGTTTAATTCAGAACCAAATAGTCACTTTTATGATGTGCAGGGCTATGTAACCTTTCTTGGACACAACGTAACCGATCACTCAAAGTGGGCCTGATGGATACTGACCGCAAGAATGCAATAGTTTGGAAAAAAGCAATGCTTCCCCTGACAAAACTAACACTGTGTGTGGCAAATATCACAAATATACTGTATATAGTTTAGAGAACTGCTATAGGAATCCATTTTCCATAGGCATCATCAAAATCCCAAATATAAAACTGATTTGTCATTAGCGCAATGATTTGAATTATGTTGACTTTTGTTTAACACTTTTAAAACTGGACGTGCAGTAGGCCTATATGTGCATGTACATATGTGTGAAGGCGCATTCGCAAACTTTGTCCCGGTTTTGTCAAATTGTATATCTGGCAACCAAGCCTGGATTTCTTCAAGTCCTAAAACACCGCTGCCCTCCATATCAAGCCATTCTGTCAAACACTGACTGAGACCATAGGTCTACATAGCCTACCATTAGATCTCTCAATCTGTTTTGTGATCATTTTGAAATTTCAATGCATTGACAGATATAAATGTAAAATCTGTTCTGGATAATTTTGCTCAGACAGACTTCTAAAACTTTGCTAAGGATTGTTGCAGTCTGTTCTTGTACTATAAATGTTATATTGTTAAATTGATTTTTGTATTGCTTTCTCAAATATATCTACCTTTCTAAATAAATAAAAAAGTTCTTTTTTTTTTATTTGGGCAACCAGAATCTGAAGAATGCCTGCCTGAAGGGCTACCAGGGATTTAGAAATGTTGCGAGCCCTGTGGTAAGTAGATGCTGATACTGTGTCCTGATAGGAATCTACTCCTACTCCTTTCATAGGTAAAATAATTTCAGTAGGGTGGCTCTGTCAAAGACAATTTCACAAACTCATCAGATTTGGAAATAGCATTGGTGAAGTTTGAGTGAAAAGGTTGTTACATTTTAAATCTGACATCATATTATCTATTTTTTAGACTTTAATTAAGACAACTGAGGAACAAAAATCAAAAATAAAGTAATCTATCTGGTGGATTACATTCAGTTCCTATGACCTGTACAACTAACCTTTGAATTCAGATGCACTCTCCACGCCTCCTTAGTTTCAAAATGCTTGCCACAGGCAACACAGGCAAACAACTCAGAAGGGTTTCCCTTTAGGTTGACAGTGGGGTCACAAGGGGAGTGGTCAAACCTACAAACAAACCACAGAATGTCTGAGGATCAATTACAATGTGGTGTTTCATATGTGTATCTGTTAATTGTGAGACACCAAATTACATTGTTAACTCAAATATGCATGTTAGAAAAAAAAAACATGAGATATATATGCCCCTGAAGAAGACCTTTATATAAGAAAAGGGCTATTTTTACCATGTCACAGAAATCTCTCATCTGTGTTAACTATATACAGTATCTGCCCAGTAGTAGAGATCTGCAGAGAAATGAACACTATTCTATCATTTACAACGTTTCTGGTGTACTGTACAATAATTGTACCTTTTTAAATGACCTTCAAGAAGAGGTATGTTGTCATAAATGCGATTACAGTTGACGACTGGACAGATATGTGTGGTTGAACTTATGTGTGGTTGAACTTCTCTCATCTGTGTTAACTATATACAGTATCTGCCCAGTAGTAGAGATCTGCAGAGAAATGAACACTATTCTATCATTTACAACGTTTCTGGTGTACTGTACAATAATTGTACCTTTTTAAATGACCTTCAAGAAGAGGTATGTTGTCATAAATGCGATTACAGTTGACGACTGGACAGATATGTGTGGTTGAACTTCTGGCGGGAAAAGGAGCAGGTCTTCTTCCAAAGCCAGTATTGATCACTCCGGGTCTTGGACCTGACAATGATTCAGTTTCATCAGTAGTACCATCAGTATAGCTGGTTTACACCAAAGCCTTGTTAGTTGTATCAATGTTCTCGTTGTCTACAGCACAAATGTTACAGTAACCTAAATCCTTCTCAGTCGCTAACCTGGCATTTTCAGCCACATGTCAACACAGCGCTTCGCATCATGGGCATTTCCATTTTCAGGACTACATGTCACCCCATGCCTCTTCTGTGAAAGTTGCTTCTCCTGAAAGATAAAGTATGCTCACAGAAAAATCGACATATTTGCAAAAACATTAACATATTGACTTTAGAAAGGCACAAATAAATCCATGCCATTTTAAGTATTTATTTTTTTCCCTTTAACTTTCGGTGTTTGTGAAATATCAGAAACAAGAATTTGACCAATATATGAGGTATTTTCTGAATAAAACAAAAAAAGACAAATGATTCTGTATGATTGTGAAATGGTCTTACCTTGAAAGCTTTACATTTATCTGCTCTTTCCTGTTTCTCTACTGCGACCTTACGAGCAAGTCTGTCCAAAGTAGATGCCACATGTGCTTTCTGGCGGTCAACCTTATCTTCAATCTATGACAAAATGTCACAAACATTTAACTATTCAAATAGCAACCATTTTGCCGATATGGATTTGCTCTGAAGACCCTATGCATTTAATGTCCATTTCACCTAAGCTACAACCCAATAGTAACTTTTGAGGTAAAACAAAACAAACAAAAACTTTTCTGGAGTGCTATAACTCACAATGTCTGCCATTGGAAGACTCTCCTCATCCTCACCTTCACTCAGTAAATCAATACATTCCAATATTGGTCTGAGAGGCGCCTCCTGAAACGTTTTGAGCAAAAGTTATTTTCCATCATCACAATGCAAGAGATTTAGTGCTTGCTGTGATACAACTATTTGCGATGTTAGGGTGTTGATATTAGGGTCACAATTTTTCTCAGTTGTGCAGTTGAAACATGAACTACACTGTGCATGTTAGTTACACCTCTCCCATACTGTTACAGTACAGTACAGGCTATAGCAGGAGCACCTGTTGAGAAAGTGTTAAAATACTAATTATTAATGAACAGAAGGCAGGGTCCAAAATTAACACTAGCCAGTCGCCAATGGAGGGTAAATTTAGTCTTTGGCAATTAAATTATGGAGACCAAACGCCACTCTGGCAGGTAGAAAGAAAAAAAAAATCTTCATGCGCTAGAGAAAAGCTGCTGGTTAGCTTAGCTTTCCATAAGCACCAGCTGCCGACCACTCATGAGTCATTTAAGCCGGCTGCTTTAGTATAGAATGACGATTTGATTAAACACTTGCAATGCGTGTACATGTACGACCTATGGCAAGCCGTTTTAAAATGTAATCGCTAGATTGGATATATATTGCAGATATCCTTAATTCAATTCTTCCTTGTCAAAATGAACATTTCAGATACCCACAATGACATTCTTCCTATCCACAATTGTCATTTCAGATATCCACAACGTCATTCTTCCTAGGACAAATTACATCACTTTTGCCATTCATGTGTATTGGGCTTTCTATTTCAGATATCCGCAACGTCATTTTGGATATCTAGAATGAACATTCTGGATATCTGCAATAGAATTCTTACTAGGAAAAACTCCCATTTCAGATAATCGCTGGACTGGATATATATCGCAGAAATCCGTAATTAAATTATTTCTAGTCAAAATGAACATTGTACATATCTGAAATTGCATTATTACTAGTCACAATGCCAATTGTGGATATCTGTAATTACATTTTTACTAGTCACAATGTTTTTGGGGTATTCAAAATTACATTATGGATATCTGGAATGGTTTTTCATTTTGGATATCTGAAATAAAAATTATGACTATTAACAAACTAGTAAGAAATTGAAAGCCCAATACACATGAATGGCAAAAGTGACGTAATTTGTCCTAGGAAGAACTAGAAAATTAAAAACTATTCCAGATATCCATAATGTAATTTTGAATATCCAAAATACATTGTGACTATTAAAAATGTAATTACGGATATCCACAATTGGCATTATGACTAGTAATAATGCAATTTCAGATATCTACAATGTACATTTTGACTAGGAAGAATTGAATTACGGATTTCTGCAATATATATCCCAGCGATTCAATGTTAAAACGGCTTGCAATAATGGTTTTTCATTTTGAATATCTAAAATTTAAATTTTGACTAGTAACAATTGGATTGTAGATATCTGAAATGGGAGTTTTTCCTAGTAAGAATTCTATTGCAGATATCCAGAATGTTCATTCTAGATATCAAAAATGACGTTGTGGATCTCTGAAATTGAAAGCCCAATACACATGAATGGCAAAAGTGACATTATTTGTCCTAGAAAGAATAACGTTGTGGATATCTGAAATACAATATCTGAAATGACAATTGTGGATAGGATGAATGTCATTGTGGATATATGAAATGTTCATTTTGACTAGGAAGAATTGAATTACGGATATCTGCAATACCTATCCAGTCTAGCGATTAAATGTTAAAACGGCCACTTATACTTTTTAAGGATTTACAGATTTCTTAAATTTAGTTTTGACTAGTACAATCAAAGTTGTAGATATCTTGAAATACAATTTCTACTAGTAAGAATGTTATTGTGGATATCTTTAATTATCATTCTGACTAGTGAGAATACAATTTTGACTAGGAGAAATGCTATTATGTATATTTAAAATCTAATTACAGATAGGAGTGTGGTTTGATTAAATGTTAAAACAGCTTGCCATATACGACCGCTAGCCTCCGCTTTAAAACATTGCGAGCATGATAGTGGAACGTGCCTGTCAATCAGCTTGTGAGTGTGCTACTACTAGCCATCGTAAGTCTCGTTGTCGGGTCAGAGGGGACTCGAGTTTTGCTCATTGGTTTGACCGTTGCCTTGACAAGAGCCAAGTTTCTGTCACTGCAAGGTAACGAGCAAAACCTGGTATGGATTTTCAGAGAGGTGTCTATTCTCACGCAATGAAAGCGCAATGGATTCATTTGGAGATGTGAATCTCTGCCCTGCTCCAACTAGAGTGGTTAGACAGACTTCTCACAACCTAGATTTTTTTACCACTTCGTCTTGAGGTATAGTAACAAATTCAGCCAATGAATTTTGATTGTTTGCTGGTTTCCGGATTGATAGATTAACGTAGTATTTTTCTTGTGTATACACACACATTACTCTTGCGTATACACAGTTCTGTGTTGTCATGTTCAGTTGAATGTGAAATGATTCATTCACTTTGCCAGTCATTCTGGGACTCCCATTCCCTTCATATCCTCAGTACCTTTTCCCCCCAGTATGGACGTGACAAGTCTTACATTGAATTCATAATGGTCTTAAATAGGTCTTTAAAAGTCAAAAATGTTGTTTACTATAATACAATTGAGAATTGCACATGAGGCAATAGATGGGTATGCTAAATAGTAATAATAGCAAATTGCAATAGTAAAAAGCAATTTATTATTATTGTCTCGGGAAAAAAATTGTCTGGCCGGTCATTTTTTTCATCTACCAGCCCCCTTTGGCCGGTGTTGTGTCCGGTAAGCCAAAAAGTTAATTTTGGACCCTGACAGGAGGCTTTCACACATTCGTAATCTAGAGGCTGTTTCTACAGTTCTACAAATAGACGTGCAAAGTGTCCTGTAGTTAAATGAAACAAAGGAGGATACACGACTAGTTACAGCAAACTTAATCTACGCGACCTTTGTTACAAAGTTGTATTTCTGAACCTGGCTGAATAAACTGGATGACAAATAGCTTACGGATACGAACTCCACCTCATCTTCGTCGTCTGCATTTGAGGGAGAGGACATCTTAATTTATGTTTTTTTCCTGGAAAGCAACAAACCCCAAGTCCATTCAATTATTTCAATAACTTATCTATAATGACAATATCGACAGCCGACACTTAAAAGCCAACTACCACCACGTTAGCCACCTCTAACGTTAGCAAGCTATGTAGTGTCAAAGCCCAAAATGTTGGCAAAGGACAACTTTGTCATACCCATTACCCAGCTAACCTGAGTCTAAGTTAGACTCCGTACGCTAGCTAACGTTAGCTAGTTTGTAAACAAACCAGCAACACTAATTCAGCTACTAAATCCAAGGGACGTCGCGGACCCTCAGTCAGTTAACCCACATATAGCTAACGTCAAGACCATGCTAACGTTGAGGTTGCTACACAGACTAGTGATTCTTAAAAATTACGTTTTAAATAGCGTATTTTTTCTTTACCCAGCGTAGTCCGTTTAGGTCAAGCCTGAAAAACCTCAACAGTGTCCCGCATGAAAAAGTGTCCCGCCGAGATCACGTTCGTATGTTCAGGTTTCAGTGTGTCTCTGGGAAATGAAGTTTAAACTGAAAACTGTCCGTTTCGGTTTCCGTATTTGTGGGCAAGTCTGTCAAAAGGATGCTACTGTTGGCAGATGTCAACTTTTTTGTCCTCATATGTCAGCCTACATACGCACGAAACAATTTGGCACAATCTGGGCCTAATTTATAAGACATCTCGTTATGAGCACAATATAGGATAGCTTTAAGACTAAACCGACTGAATCTTGGGGGGACGGGGAGGGGGACGTAGCCTATTGATCATAGCACCAACACCTTTTTAAAGCAGGCAACCTTTCTGCATCATAGCTACTGCACTGAGCTCAAATGCGGTATAGACTTACTCCCCTGCATGATGTGCAAAAAAAAGAAGCGTGTATGTGCTGAGTCATGGATTGTGCCTTACATTATTGAAATCAATAGCATAGAAAACCTCAGTTCAAGCCAACATTAGGGGCTGCAATGACATTTTTACACGCCAGTATCCATATAATAATAGATAAGCGCTTAGATCAGCATTTAGGACAAGAGCAGAGCCGACTGTACGTGCGCAGAAGAAGCTGCCCTACATCGCGTCTTATGATGATTGCCGCGGCGTTTTTGGTCTTATTAAGACCATATAGTATTCAATATGTGTTGTTATTATTGCTGCTCATTATAGGGACAGTAGCTACAATTCTCTTTTTCTGTTGTTGGCATCGCAACCTTTGTAATGGAAAGCATCCTATGAAATCTGTGCTCTCCGGGCGCTCAAGGAGCCGTGGTGAGTAGCTTGGTCACATCAGTAGCCTAAATGGTTGCTTTAGCGGACTTATTTTCTATCTTCTGCTGTCCACAATCTGGTATTATAGTATATTGCACTAACAGCAATGTCATTTTAGAATGGTTCCTTGCAATAGCCTTTTGAATCCTAAGACTATTCCCAGCAACTTGCTTGGCATTTTTGGTACCAGCGTTTATCAAATAAAAATATAGATTCTTATGAACATTGTAGCATTAAGTCTTTATTGTTAACCATTTTGCATTTGTCATAACAGTTGGGCTCCGAGGGCATCATTTTCGATCAGAGGTAAACCTTTTCCTCACCGTTTTATGTTTACAAATAATATGGCAACAGAAAGCATGTTGTTCACATGTCAGATCATTTCAACATGTACCCTATATTTCTTTACATGTTACTTTTTACCTGGCCTTTATTGCTGAATGCCGACTTTCTAGACTATACTTCTGGAGTTGAGTGCTGCATGGCTGGGTATATTGTAAAATGTACTGCGCATTGCGCATGTGTGATCAATAAATAATGAGTGATTCTGCAGTTTCTGATCCAACATCAGAATGTATTGAATGTGCATATCGAAAACAATTGTAAAAGTTGTATTATTCAATAGACATTATGAAATCCAAACAATAGGTTTGATGAGCCATGCCGTTTAGTTGCTCGGATTAACCATTCTGTTAATAACAACCATGGCTGATTACATATTAAGTTCATAATTAAAGGTTACTTCTATTATTTCCTTGCTTCTAGAACGTTGGACTATGTGTTAAAATGTTGTATTTGTTTAGGGCTTTAGACACAGCCCACGCCATGCCAGGAGGAGCGCACGCGCCCGGATAGCAGAAGAGAAGCCACTTGTCGAAATTCCCGAGAGTGATCAGGATTCTTCTACAACCGTGAGAAAACGCAAAGTGAAGAAGAGAGTGCTGCCAGAATTTTATCACTCAGTACAAGTCACCCCTACACGTAAACCTGTAGGTATTTTGCTGTGTAATGCTACTTATTCCTCAGTAGAATTGTGCTTGATCTTATCTGGCAGATATTGCCAATTATGAAGCATGCGATATGACAATGCTTCTGTCATTACACGATAATGTTGTTATGACTTTCACAATTCAAGTGCAACAAGGGGCCTGGAAATAAGAAAAGACATTTACCATGTTGTCTTAATACACAGAAATTTAACAAAAAGAACATCAAAACCACTGATGACATATAGGCCTACATGGAGTGAATTGTAATTCAGAACACAAATAAAATACGGACAATGAAAAGTATTGGAACTTACATAGGCCTACCTGAAAGGTGACTGCAAATTAAAGAATGAGTAAAGTTTTTAAAATCAAGAACGTTTTGTTCTTGAGTAATCCCCGAGCCCTCAAGAACGTCAGAAAAGGTTAGGGAACTATGTTAATGTATCTGCAGTTCCACTCCAGCACTTTATTTCAAAACATGCATCTGTGCCAACCTGTCAGTGTGGGTAGGCCTAGCCTATAATGTCAGGCTATTTTTTTTATCTTAAAATTGTAGTTCGCATTTTAAATGAGGGCAAATAAATGGGCAATACAACAGGCAATTAAATTCAGGGTGGATGCCATTAAAATAAAGTCCCCAAGTGTTATTTTATTTACTGAGGACCTTGCTTATACCCACATGTTCCTGACACGCTGCTGCGCCACCAGGCTAAATCACACAAGGATGGCGCTGTATACCACGGCAGTTGCCTTTGCTGGGATCTGTAAGATGACGCGTGCATGCTGTTCTCTCATCACAGACCAATGCTCCTTGGACAAATCTGCTCAGCTCCATGGATATTTTACATCATCACTGGCCTATCTATAAGCGGAAATGAACTCATGGTGATCGCATCGCTCGAAGGGTGTGGTTGATTAGAAATGTCAGACGTTCTGCGTTATAAAAATGGAATAGAAATATTTAATCGCTGATGCCATGTATGCAGTGGTAAGTCTAATTTTTGCCCTGGCGGGGGAGCCAGATACAATTGATTTCTCATCGCGTTGTAGCTTTAGCGTTGTATTGTTAAATCAGGGATCACTGCGAGCTGGTGGCTCATGCTACAGTGACTCCCACTAGTTCCTAATGAGCATACATACCGCACTTTAATTTGAGTAACTGTTGGGGCAGCTATGGTGAGAAAAGTGACATTTGCGATAAATGTTAATTGTTGTGTGTTGTCATGAAAGCCATAAAAACATTTTCTCATTCCATTGTCTTAGAGCTCCGGATCAGGGAACGCTTCCCTTCACTGTTCGATGTCATCATCTGCGGATATCTCGGACGAAGATGATTACAGTCTTAAATCTGGTTGTGCATCACCTGCACCCGGAGACACATTACCTTGGAACCTTCCCAGACACGAACGTTCTAAGAGAAAAATACAGGGTGGGTCCGTTTTGGATCCAGCAGAGAGAGCAGTGCTCAGAATTGCAGGTGAGTGTCAAATATTCCAGCGAGCTGAAATAACATGCACATCTGTCTGGTGGCCTATAGGCTAGGCTATATGCTACTTGTAGACAGAAAGGATTGGCTACGTGATAGCTAATTTTGTTTATTAATTGCCTGCGTTTCATACTTTTTTCGATTTCAGTCAAAACACTTTTTTGTCTAAAAAAATACACGATAGAGTTGTGAATGGATATTAAAACGTATTTATCTTGTCGATTGGATATGCTATAGAGATTAACAACCTCAGCTGAAATAGTATTTTGACGTCTAAAAACTGAAGGCCATGCAAAATAATTTACACACAATGAAACATAATTATGATACATTTTCAGATGAATCTTGAATGGCAAAATTCTTTAGAAAATGCACTCAAGGCCACCTCCGTTGTATGCCAAATTTTGCATTCTTATAACTGCGGTTTTCACATTTGATACGGATATATTAAATAATTGGCCTATGGCTACATTGAAGTAATGCTAGCCTCATATGGATTATTCGTTCTATCAAATGATCCATACATAGAGGAATGTATTGTAAAAATGTATATGTATACATCTATACATGCATTTTAAGGGACCCCAGTCAGGACAATAACTTAAGAATGGTGTTTCTGCACTTTATATTTTCCCAGACATAGCTTACCCATTTCAAACGCTAGACCAGACAATTATGTTTGGTAATCTGCACGGTCAAATACCCATACATATGCCAGGAATGAGAGTCACCGGTGGAATGAGTAGCTGGTGCACAAAGGCGCACTCGCTCGATATGGCATGGTGTTTATTATGATGTATAGCAGCCCTTCCTACAAGGCTGTCTTTCCCAATGAAACCCAACAGGAAGTATTGGCCATTGGTCACACCATATGTAGGGGAGGGGTAGGGTATAGGGGCGTTTCCCTTTAGAGAACAACAGCCCCGATCATTCTGGGTCCCTGTATCTCAGCTATAGGCCACGCTCGCCAAGGCTAGTGAATGTCCTGCCAGTGGAGTCCCGCTTATGGCTCACTACACAACACCGCCGGGTTATATGCTCGCGGATGAAAAGGAATATCTTCAGGCTTATGAGGATGTTCTTGAAAAATACAAAGGTATGCAAGGTTCACGAATGCCATTGAGATATCGTATAGTCATTATTTTAGTTGAATGAAAATCGCTTGATTGCCTCCAATTGATAGTTAAATGGTCTGTCATAATCCCACTATGTCTGACTGAGTTAATGTAATACAGGAAAATGTGCACATCTTGCCTAAATTATTGCCTAATTTCCAAAGGTTGTAGACTTAATTGACAAGTGCTGAGACCCCTTTCAGTAGTAGGTCTAAATGGTAGATGCTGGAGTTAAGCTATCAGGCTATAAATGCCAAAGGTGAGATCATTTGAGGAGCTGGCTAAATCAATATGTGGTTATTTACCCTTTAATCAGTGTAATGTTACCAGCATAGTTCATATTCGTTTGGTACTTAAGGTGTTTTCACAAAACACAACAAACAACAAAACCGACCAAAGAAATTATATCATAATGGTAGCCCATTCAGTCAGCCATATATTATAGTTTATTAGTCTATTTTATCAGCATCAGACATGAATTCATAAGCGGAACCTTGTTTTGTTCTACATGTGTTGGTTAGATACTTTATGTTATTTACATCAGGTTTTATCAGTGTACATGGGCTTTCTCTATCCACACAGAATCATCCGGTTACAAGATCCAAATACAATATATTAGGAATATGTAAAGATAATTTGTCAAAATATATTTCTAAATTGTATTAATCCATGTTACTGTATGAATTACGTAATCCTCCTCACACAGGCTAGGATGAGCACAAGATATTGTTGAGTTGAATTGAAACTGACAGCTAGGCCTAGGCTATATGCTTTAGCCAACAAACGATATCCAACGTCTAGATGTGCAACACAACAATTGTTAATATCTTTCCATTAGCTTTACTTTCTTTACTGTGCCACTATGAGCAATTGGTATCACCACACATCCATAGTTGTTCATTTGCATGGAGACAGTCAGCTGTGGCAAGGATTCGATGCTTCCACTGGACTGTAATGGAATCATATGATGTAGCATCATTTGGAATCTGTGACTGTTTCCTTCAGGCAGTAGGCAGACAATGCAGTGTCTCATTATCGGTTCTCTCCACTGTCAAACGGATGATATACAGTGCAGAGCGAACTAAAACACATATGCTCATAGATCAGTTGTCTTTGTTCTAGTATTACTACTTTCACTAACACAACATGGAAAATAATTGAATTTCCTGTCTCATATATTGCATTACAAATGAAGTTCATTATTTCTAATTCTGATAATTTGTTGTATTATAGTATTGATCCGTGATTGCTAATATTCCGCCTTGTTATTGTCTTATCCTGAAATAAGCTCTGTGTGAACACAGAAAAACATGAGTTTCCCTCCAGCTCCTATCCATGTGATTTGTTAAGCATCACTGGGACCTTCTTTGTATGAAATTCATAACAGTTACCAAACAAACCAAAATAAAACAAACTAGTATGTTAACAACCTGACAGTAAGACCAGAATAGGAAGATTAGTCGGTTCCTTTCTAAATCTATTATTATCATGTATTATTCTGTAACAATCATCTCTAATTGCTAGCAAATAATATGGTACAAAAAATCTAACAAATGTTTCCAACAGCTTCATCTTTCAACAAAGAGTAATGTTGTTTGAACACAAGGTGTGGTCAAACCAGTGCTACATGCTTAAGTCCTGAAGGGTTCAGTGTGTTTCATACAGTTTATGTCACAGGATTTAAAACCTTAGTTTCCTTTTTGTGCATTAAAAAGCAAGCCATACAATGATATGTTTTTTTTTTTTACTTTGCAACAATAGACTATGGTGTATCATTTTAGTAAAACAGTAGACCAAATACAAAATGTTGACCTATAGTAGTAGTAGTATACATCATTAATTGCCTAATGGCTTTTACTTGTATCCTAGGAGTCCAGTATACCTTAAATGTACAGTTGTAGTAAACACTACAAAGGTCCCAGAAGAGGACATTGGCACTTTTTAGAAGCCACTATTCTGGTTAAATGCTCAAAGACCTTGATCACAAGTAGAAATCCTATACGACTTTTAACAGAAGGTCTGCAAATTTGAGACCAAAGTTTAGACCCTGGTTTTGTAAACACATACAATAGATCTTGCATTGGACAATGAATGTATGTAATTATAAGTCTTCCACAGAGCTTCTTGGCATGTTGTGGGACTGAATTATGTAAGGCCATTGTTGCTTTTCAAATAGTAGATTGCCCTGCTTTGTTAAAGCTTCCTTGAGATGTATGGGGAGTTGGTGTTTGACTCATTTAGCTAATTTTTAGCTAAGGATTAACTCCTCAAATCCTTTCAAAGTTTGTTATAAGAACTCTCTTGCAGCTCTAGATTTCAATTTCAATATTTTAAAAGATTCAACTTTTGAGATCCAATCAAAAGACAACTGGTTCCCTGTCCCTGATTATTTCCACACATATAATATATCCAATTTCTTACATTGGCTAAACCTAGTTTAAGTGCTATAATGATATCCTCAGCACAGAACAACATTGTTGATTTCTTTTAACTAATAGAACACCTCTGTTAATGGCTTATCTTATCATTCTGACTATCAAGCATTGACATGTCCAGGTAAAGCAACGCATTTACTGAAAGATGAAGCCATAGCTACATAAAGCCATGCGATGTCTTCAAGCTGTTTGTTTCACAAAATTACTAAATCCGATGATATTGTCTCTTATATCCGAAATCTGTAGATGCAGTGTTTTACATGATTTTAATATAATGTAAACAATAATAAAGCTATATGTAACTAGTTACGCATGATACTTGAATAGCTGGCTGTTAAATCAATTGGATTATAAGAACAGATAGGCTGAAGTTGTTTAGTTTAAGCTTTGGGGATTTTTCAGAGTTGGCCAGGCTCTAACTAAAGCACTCAAAGTTGTATGAAGTCACTGGTCATGTGAACACCTCTATGCATAATACCATTCCTGCTGCTAGGCAACATGTCAACAGAGAGACTGTGTTCGTCTGTGGTGACACTATTCCAAGTCAGTGATGTGCTGGTATATGGCTTTTGCATCCATTCTGACCCTTAGAAACTGTAGCATCCCACATATTGTTACTATTTGCCACATGTGTTGATCAGAGACCAAAAATACTTCCTCACTTAGTCCAGTCCACAGTAAACCAAATATAGGCTACATTGTTTTTAAATTGTGCTATGCAACCAACACTTATCTAGTGTATCACTACATTCATGGAGCACTGTTTCCTTAACCCCAGTACCATCATATATCTTATATTAAATCACATTCTGGTGTGTTGTAGAAATACAATCAATGGAACCTCACTGTGGATTAATTCAGTGTCTGCTTGGGACTTTGTAGGTAGCCCCCTTTTAATGACCTGTCTTAGCATTAGAAAGCAATAGTTATATGTGCTTCTCTAAGGGTGGGGTTAGTGCTCTGTTTTCTCTCTCCTTGCGATCACTGTTCCAAATGATGGCTTTTTCTGAAGTTTAATATAACTATGTAATGCCATCATTACTTGCCACCGATCATATCTTTCTACTTTCTACTGACCATCAAAAGCATACATCCTCATAAGCCGATCACTACGCAGGGCATTCATTTGAGTTTTTGCACAGTCACTGTCTTTGTCCGCCATTCTACAGTGTTGAGCCTAGCCCTGATTCCTTCACCCTCCTTTGACAGCCCACTCATCTAATTCAAACGGCTTGCTGGCCCACACATAGAACCGACTCTCTCTATGGAGCCTGTCTGTTATCATACAAAGAAACATTGAGCCCAGAGGGGCTGTGTCCCAGTCCCAGTCCGAGCCTTGTTGGGGTGCAGTGCTCCAAGTCGGTTATGGTGAAGGGTCTTTGTCTTGCCCGTGCCCTGTTGGACGGGAGTAGGACGTGGGACTGCTGAAGAGTGTCCTCTGTACAGACTGGAGGAGAGGGGGGCTGGCTAACACTGGCGTTCCCAAAAGAAACCTAAGCTGGGTGCACGCTCAGCACTAGGCCATGACATTCCTGTCAGACGCAACACCTTGACCTCTCTGGACCATGTGACCCTGGTACTGAATGAGAGGAATCAAAACACAGTGACAAAGTACAGGGGGTTAATATTCTGCTAGTTTAGTGTAGTGTGCCAGGCTGTTGAAAACCTCTCTTCATCCCTGCTGTAATCAGCAGTATGTAGGAAAAACTTGTTTGAATCAAAACACCTATATAGCACCAATTATCAATAAAATAAAACTTTACTACTAGTTACTCTTTAGTTTGGTAAATGTTTCAATGGGGCCTGGATCTGCTCTTCAAAAATGCTTAGATGATTATCGTTAGTGAAGGCAAACTGTCTGTTCAGCTGATTTGATGAGTTGTGCTTTCCATATGTGGTGTATATTTCATTATGTTCTCTGCTAATATAAAGTTGTGTGGTACCAGTATTTTAGTGTGCTCTTTTGCCCATGGGGTAATTTGAAAATGGACAAATTGGAGAACGTTGGTGCTAATGGCTATTTCAGTCCATCAGATTCCTGGAGCAGCCCCCTACTCTAATGTGTTCACTTGGTGCCCAGTGACATGGCAGTAAAATATCTGCTTATGGATAGTACCCTGGGGGGATTGTCATACTGTATCATGCAGCTATTACTTCGAACTCTACTCTACACAGACAGCCTAAGCATTCTGTTTTATATCTACAAATTCTTTGTACAGGTACATCTGATTGGTTTTCTCACAGTAATTATACTGTGGCAGGCTGGACACAATGCACAACCAAGAAGGCATGCTAAAGGCAAATCCATTATATCTTCTGACAATAAAGCCCTCTAGAGTGATCTTGTTACATTAGCCTTTACTACCAAGCCCTGTATTGATTTTTTTCTTCTGATTACTACATCCTATATGAGTGGGGTAAGTCAAAATAAGAGAGCTTATGTTTGTTATGTATTTATAACAGAACAATGTCTTTCTGTTGTGATATCAATAGATTTCGCTCAGTAAGCAACTACCTTATCTTTGCGATGTTTGATGGCATAATCATTATATGATGGCTTAAATCTCTTTCAATTTGAGTGATGGAGAGGCACTGATTTCATGATGTGCTATTCCAAGAGGAATAACACGTGCCATACTTTACAGTAGAGCTCTGAGATGCACATCACTTTTACATTCAGATCTTCAATGGTGAATCCTTACTGAATAAGAGGAAGTCTTGTATGATGGCACCGCCCACCTTGGCCCATTGACAACATTAGCTCTGTCTGTATGAGGTCATATTATGAGTCAGTGTCCCTCCCATTTGGGTTAGTACTTATGACTATGGCTCACTCAGCCGGTGCAGCCAGTGATTGTCTTACCATAAAGCGGAGGATGCTGGGAAACACTCCCATCCTAGCTATGGAAAATTGATTTTCTCTCTCCTCTGTCTGCCTGGCTGGCTCTTGGCAGGCCTGCAAAGAGCAGTAGGGAAAATGATAGGACCTCTTTTACTGATTTCTTCAACTCGACTAGAGTGTAGATGGTCATGTAGAATAGTCTAAAGTATATCTGTAGTCTTTCCCTGACATTATGTCTGTGAAAACAAGACTGCAGATAAGATAAATGACCAGTAGAACCTTGGAGCCGACGGACTTTATTGTCCTTAGTCCTTGGTGATGTCCGTACACAAACATTGAGACATTGGACATTCCCTGTGTTGTAACCCGAGACAACAATTCGGACACGCAGTAATTTGCTGTGGAACATTCAGGTCACATATCTAACGTGAACAATGACTTTATAATTGTGTATTGTTATGTATTGTGTCAGAAATATAGTAGAATTTCAGATATAGGGTTACCATATTGATGTGTACTTTACTGTCTAATGGCTCAAATGAGAAATCAATACAAATCCCTGTTCCTTGGCCCCAAGCATCTCCTAAATTAGTTGTAATGCTAAAATGGATTATAGACTTGAATAAAAATAAGGCTTCCATCTCTGTCCATTTAGTGGAGAGGGTTGAGTAGCCAAGCACTGAGTAATCTATTGAACAGCTGAGTCGTGCTTGTGTTTCGTGTGTGTGTGGTTGGGGGAGTTCTGATTTCCATCTGCTCTAATACACACACACACACACACACACACACACACACACACACACACACACACACACACACACACACACACACACACACACACACACACACATATTAATACTGTACACCCTGACATGTCCCCTTCACCAGCACTGTGGGTTTCCATCTGCTAATTAGCTGTCTTAACGTCGTCTCCTTGACTTTGTTTAGTGGCTCTATGGCAATCAAAACAACTTTCCATAATTTGGAATAATGATTCATCAATACCCCAAACAACATTTTCTAAGCAGTCTTCAGATAAAGCTAACATCAATACAAATAAGACTTTTGTATGAACAACAATTGCTGTTGTCTCAATCCACTCCTACACATCCCTCCACCTCCCTACCAAACCCCCATCCCCCCAAACCCCAATCCCGCCCTATATTCACACTACATCCCTATAACCAGTGGCTGAGCCAGGATCCATTGACGGGATCTCATATCGGAGACTGTAACCCTGAAAATAAGAGACACACTCTACTACAGCGCTGTGTTTCCTGTTCAGTATGGTGCCGCAGTTTCACCAGCCGCCATTAGGCCTGGGGACTAGAGCTGACAGACCGGAAAAGCTTCCTGAAATACCGGACGGCATGCTCTGAACAACAGGCTGTCCAAGACACATTGCTTAGAGACTACCCCTTGATTTTCTTACTCAGGTGGAATGATAAGAATGCAGATTCTCTTCTTCCTTGGTTTGCTTGATGTTTTGTTTACATCTGGATTCCTGACTCTGACTGCATGTCTGTTAGCATAGCGCTGTGTAATTAAGACACAACAACACACACATTTGCTTTTAATAACTAGTTGAACTGATTCGGCTCTTGTGATGTCATGGCCTGAAGTTGTAAGAAAAGAGCGAACAAAGAAAGCCTGCTTCGTCAGTCCACTAGAGGCGCATGCTGTGCACAGTAAAAAGACCAAACAGCAGGAAAATATCTCATTAATGGCATTCTCATTTTTTATATATAGTTGCCTAGTTTTCATTATAACATTACTTGCCCTGTTGGGTGCAAGTCAGAGGGATTATGTTGGTATCAGGCTGGGCTGTGTTAACTATATTCGGTGCTATGAATGGGAGGATGTGGTGACTGTTGCACTGTATTTAGCCCCACTTTATTTTAGGCATGCTGACGGTGGATGCCAAAGGGTTGCAGCCGCTAACTGTGCCAGACAGCATGAAGGAAAAGTGCCTCTGTGACATTTATCTATTCTTTTCAACCCAGCCTGGCGATCTGTGGCCAGTGCTATTAGTGAAAGGCCTGTGTGTAAAGCCACTTTTACACTGTCCTGATTCCCCCTGTTTTCCCACTGTTTGGTACGGGATACTATTTAGAAGCAGTTTTGCAATTTTCACTACAACAAAACCAACCCTTGTTAAGTCTCTGTTGACGGGGACTTTTGGGATGTTGATAAATATGGCCGTGGGCACACGTCATGAAACCTTAAGATAGCCTATCCTCCCTTAGGAGGTAGTCAGAAGTCAGACTAAGAGACAGAACAGGCAGCCATTGTAGTAGACACATAGACCAACCAAAAGACAGTATAAAACAACAAAAGCTATCCTGAGTTTTTTTTTTTTTTTCATTTTTGGAGGTCAGTTTACTTAAAGTAAAGTACCAAGGTAACAGAGGATGTTATTGAAGTGGCTTGGATATAAAGTGGCCAGCAAGGGTAGGGAGCACATGGTGCAGGGGTGTACCTATTTATAGCCATGTCCATGTGCTGTGCTGAGGTCCACTAACAACTGTCACTGCAGATCAATGGCTTTCAAGTTTATGTCTCTGCTATGTGCTTGACCAGCACTTGGAGGGCTAGAGAGTAGAATAACTACAATGAATAAATGCATGTAGCAGCATCCCCTATAGTGCTTCCAGCTGTAAATTAACACACATTTATTATAACATATGCTGAATAACAAATGTATCGTGTGATATGTGAGATAGCCTTGCAAAAAGAGAACAGGGAATAGGTATGCTAATCTAATTGTGTAACACCACAGGCTTCTGAAAAACATCACTCATTGTTATATAATTGTCTGTCTGACCCTGCTTTCACCATCGTACTGCTAAAGGTCATTTACATGGCCAAAGTCACATTTTTGTAGGCAACGTTGTAGATTTTAAAGGTTAAGTCGTACAAGAGGAACATGGCAACAGAGATTGGAGTATTTAATCCAGATATGTATGTAATCCTGCAAACATTCACTCTGCTAAATCAGAGGTAAAGAGCAGTTGGGTAACACATTTATAACTCATTCACATTGCTTTTGATGACCATGTCATGCCTGAATATAAACTGTTAGCAAAAACTGTAAATTAAAATTGGGACTCAAACACAGGACCCACCTTTAGCATACTGCCCTTCCGTCAGAGACAAGGCCCTCACATTGCAGGTCAGTTCTGACCCTTTGTGTTAATGACGGGTATTTTAGTCTGGCTGTCCTGTGTGTTGGTGTTAAACTTACAGTTGACAAGCTGGACCAACTTCAAAGCAGTGAACCAGGGCTTATGGTTGGTCAGTGAATTGGTTAGTGTACCGCTTCAATGAGGGATGAAATTAGTGGCAAACTCAACGCTATTGAATAAACTGTTTGACATTATGAAAAATGTTAACAGAAAGTAAAGATTATTTGGGACATTAAATGGAAAATACAACTGTACTGGATGTAGTTTTTTTGAGAGAGACACCAACTACTGTTGTTTTAGTAGAACAAATAATCTGAACATCAGCTGGTGATCATGTTTTATCTGACAGGGTTTTTATTGTTAAGGAAGTATGACTGTTAAGATGAAATGTGACATGTGAAATGTTACCTGCACTTTCAGCTGTAAAAGCTTGACTGGTATTTATAAGCTTACAACCTTTACCATCAATTGAGTGTAATCAAAGACTCATTAAAAGTTCAGGATTGCTTTGCTTTTTGCGCTTTTTTGGCTTATATTGAAGAATTGATGTGAATTTGTATCGACATAATATCTGTTTGGTACTTACTAATACGTATTTTATATATTATTAATAAAATACATATTTGATATAGTTATGCTTTTATGAAATAATGGTAGAGGGCCTCCTTAATGCCTCAAGAGGGCACCATCATCTTAACAGAAGCATCCTGGCTTCGAAAAGCCCAGGTTTTAAGGTTTTTGTTCAGACACTTTTTTCTTTGAATCAAACTAGAATCGAACTCGTTTTTAAACACGACTATGGACTCATTGGACTGAAGGAAAATTACAAGAAATATTGTGGTCCCTATATACAGCTCCATCATCGGTAGTGATTTTTGAGCGCATGGATGTTTCATAGGTCAATAACTATTATGATGAATCAATTAATTCCATTTATATTTTTTTAAGTGTGAGCGAATGTAGATGGCCATCCCGGAGCTACACCACATCTACAAATTGAGGGACTTAAATATCATGGATTTGCCCTGTGGATATGGATGAAAACATTGTCAATTTGTCTTAATACTGCTTTATATTTTATTGAATAATGCCACTATGCAGGTACATTAACCAACTAACAATATTAATTTAATCATGTAACTAATATGTACTTGAAATAGCTGACATTGAGACAGCTGAAGATTGTTATGTTAAGATCTGTTCAGTCATGTAGACCGGCCCACCATTATAGAGCCCAATTCCCAGTCCAACCTAGTTTTCAATCCTCTGCAGCCTTTTCAAACAACCTATTTTTAGATGAACTCAATGGAATTATCCAGATACTACTTTAACATTGAGAAAATTATGTACTATCAGA
>CM030184.1:9507255-9662255 GCA_017639675.1 Aplochiton taeniatus
ACCTATGGTACACCTTTTGTACTCTGGGGTCACAAATGGGTTTGTTTCGTACTAACTCTTTTACCTTTAAGAATAGCTGACGATTTACTGCCTGTTGTCATCCTTCTGTTTCTCAAAGTTGTACCTATAAAAACAATACATTAATGCTGAAGAACCTGCTAGCTAATGTTACAAAAAAACTCCACGTTCGTTGCAAAAGTATAAATGTAATACACTTAGTGTTTTTTTTACTTCAGGCAAACAGTTACAGTTGATATTAAAACTGCCTTCGGTAACGTTAGCCCTGATCAGCAGCGTTAACGCATATTATTAAACTGTACAATGTCTGATGAATATCTTGACTGGACCACCTGTAACGTTGATCAACTGATGGTAAAATTAACTATTGATGTACTTGCAGCAGGCAACTTTTTGCCAACTTTTTAACCTTTATTAATAATCAAAAAGGCACCAAAATACAACGTGGCATTCCAAAGTTGAACAGAACAAATAAATATACGTTAACGTTATTCTGGATATACAAGTTAGTTACAGGTGATGTGGTCCATAAATGTGCAATCTATTAACTTGCAAATACGCGTACAGTATATAGTAGTTTCTTATCAGATCGATAGCAAGGTAACGTGGCTATCTTCTGTGTTACTTTAGCTTGCTAGCTAACAACACAGTAAAGACTACTGAAACTAAAACTCACCCTCTTCAATTGTTAGTATGTTTACAAATAACTTAATCTAACGCTCACAAACGCGTTTTAGTAGGGGGTGCTTAACGAAACACGAGTTGGAAGTCATATTTTAGAGAGTTGTCTCAAAACTGTCACTAAATTAATCTGATCGTTTTTGAAAAGCCTTGCTGACCCTGCATTTAGTCTATTGCGTTATTGACGTTCTTTTTTAGGCTAGCTAACGCGCTGGGACCTGGGTGTGTACTGAAATTGAAACTGTAATAATTCCTAGCGAGAATTAACCGGACAAAAATACATGTTAACCTTGTTGCTTTCAAATAACTTTGTCGTTATATGTTAGTTTGCTAGGTAAGTTAGTTCTGGGGAAACAAATACATTCAAATTAGTTACCTGCTACATTTGGCCCATCTTTCCGCGCTTAATAGTTTGTGATGCAAGGCATTGTGGGAGAAAACATGTAATTGGCTACTGTGTATAATCTCATTTACAAAAACAGTGTATCGTAACGTTAATGATATTTTGTAGGTTTTGTGTGATTAAATAATTTAATTGCGAATCGTCGCAACCACCAATCAACAGGTGAGGACATAAGTTGTTGATTACAAGTATTCATTGCCAAATTCCAGTTGACTTCTATCACCACCAAAAACGATGGCTGACTGGCGATGTCGGTATTTCACGTGCTAATACTTTAATTCACAATGAATTACTTTTTAATATAAAAAAAATAACAGAAATACGAAAAATATAGCATTGGCCTTTACATACACTAATGTTATAGGTTGTTTACGCTCAATAATTATCATTTTTGGTTTAGACTTAAAATTAGTATGTTTTTTCTTGTTTTTCTTGTTTAATATTAGTATAAACGTCATGCATAACATTAACCTGGATACTATTGCATGGTTGACCATACTTGCGTTATGCACAGACTGAGGGCTCTGAGCATTCACAATCATGCACACTCTCTCTCTTTCTCTCTCTCTCTCTCTCTCTCACACACACACACACACACACACACAGAGAGAGAGAGAGAGAGAGAGAGAGAGAGAGAGAGAGAGAGAGAGAGAGAGAGTACCAAAGTACAAAGTACCTTCAGGGACATGTCTTATTTTAGCAACATGAATGTTTCTTCCCCAGAGTCAGGGCTCCCTGCAGCAAGAAGCTGAGAACCACATACTGAATGTAGAGTTTGGTAACCCATTATATGGAATAACATAGTAAATCTTCAGCACTCTGTGCTCATTTTGGACCTCCAGACTCATAACCATGGTAATTGACAGTAACCCCATTAGAAGTGTTTTGTTAAACAGATGTACTGTGCTGCAGCATGTCAATGACACATCAATCCATCCTCATGATGTCTCTCTACAATAATTTCACGTCAGAGTAGCCTTATTGCCTAGTGGAACCGTCATATCAAACTCTTGCCAGTACTACTGACACTGGCCATCACTCAATGGGCATGCCTCCCAGTAGTTACGCTGTTATTTACAGACCAGTTAGAGCTTGTGCTTCACAAAACAGCAGTGTGAATAAACATACGCATGTGAGGAATTTGGTTGCTAGGTTGCTTTAAATCTGCATATTTTCCAATTGATTGAAATTCCAGACAGATGTTAGTAGTGTCTAAACTAGGTACGGAACTGTAGAATTAAGAGTGACAATAGAGAAACAAATTAAACTGTTTTTAAAACGGTCAGTGTTTTGTTGTAAAATAATAGAAAAGATGAGGTCACCAAGTGACCAGAATCCAGTAATCATAAACCAAACTCTTCTGGCAACAAAACAAAGAAGGATGAGCAGGCACTATTAAATATTAGTTTTAATCAATGTGATGAATTTTCACGTAACTAGCTTTGAATACATTGAAAGTACCTCTTCAAAATATTTTCATTCCAACAATTTTTTTCAGATGATCACTTCTATTGACATTAAAAAAACATCAAGGGAAAGAAACTGATATGAAACAGTCTAAACATTTATAAAAATCTGTCTTGCTTTATTTATACATTTGATCTGTCTGAGCATTTACATGCTCTCTGAAAACATTTCAAAGATAACAGGTTTTATCACTTGTTTTCAAGAACTGAGCTGTTCCTTTCACTGCTTATTAGGCCAAGACCACTATCTAGCAACCGATGTAGTATGCAGACGGGTGAAGACGGGTGGTATTTTTGCTGTGTTCTGGAAGAGCTTTTTTAAATGGACTCAATAATCCAGCGATGGTGAGGAGTTTTGAGGTTTTCCTGGTCAGCGTTATTATTTAGGTTGTACATTGCCATCATATCTGAGATGGCAGACAGTCAAGGCAGTATGCTTTACTCTGCTGTATGTGGGTTTGGGATGGGTATTAAAGTAATAAGAGCTACCTTGCAAGTCAGTTGACCCCTTATATGCCCATCAAAAGACATTGACTGGTACTTATTTGAATTTTTAAATAAATTAGTGCTGTCCTTTATATGATCTGAACTAGGTGTACAGCAAATACATAAAAAAAGAGAATTGTTTTAAGGGACAGTAGGAAAATATCCAGATCACGGTCTTCTAAATGCTTCTAAATTGAGTGGAGAGGTGAGATGGCTGAGGTTTGAAGCTCGGTGGCAACAGAGACCTTAAATAAAGTTATGTCCTCCAGCCCATAGCATTCCAGGTTTTAGGGTAACTAAATCCATATTGCATGAAGACTTCAGTAACTGCAGCCATTTGCA
This sequence comes from Aplochiton taeniatus, assembly GCA_017639675.1. Classification (NCBI taxonomy): domain Eukaryota; kingdom Metazoa; phylum Chordata; class Actinopteri; order Galaxiiformes; family Galaxiidae; genus Aplochiton; species Aplochiton taeniatus. Next base: position 9,510,652 of record CM030184.1, read on the forward strand.
CCCTGCATCTCACCTCTGGTTTGTTCCTGAAGCTAAGCAGGGTTTGTCCTGGCCTCTCCTTGGATGGGAGACCAGTTCCTGCTGGAGGTTGACCAGTTGTAATCACTCTACCCTCTAGTCTGTGGTAAACCAATGCCCAGGACAGTGAGAGTGAGAGTGATAGGGACACTGTCCTGTACAGGTTGTGTCTTTCTAATGGGTAGGTTAAATGGGCATCCTAACTTTTTAGGGCGCAATATATTTGGAAAATAAACAAACTAAAATAAAGTCCTCGATTTTTGTTATATTTAATTTTTGATTATAGGGCAACTTTCTTTTACTAAGCACTCACGGTTGTCAAGAATGTTTTTTGGGGTCACTCTTTTTAGGGAACTGTTCTGTTCTGAAAGATTTTCTTGGGCCTAAAGGGGTGTGCTTGGAAACAAACAACAAAAACAACGTAAATTGTTATTGTCCAAATACTTCCCACCTTTAATTACAGTAGGGTTAGCACAGTGTATTTAACACATACATAAAGAAGCACAGAGGCACAAAAATAATACAGTAAATGGCAAAGGATATCACATTAATTTCGCAAATCAAATCAAATCCCATTTATTTGTATAGCACATGCAATTCAATGTGCTTTACATTAAGCAAGCAGAAACATACAAGTAATAAATAAAAGACTACTAAATAAATAAAAACAATCATGTTCGTATTTTAGGCTTGTTTTGGTGAGCCAATTTTATCTCACTGCCATTCTTCTATTTATTCCATCAACCTTGGTGTGTCTGAACCGTCATTACAGAGAAGGGCATGTGTCCGGGAGGATTGCATGAAGCCAAGGGGAGAAACACACTTACCACATGATAGAGTCTAAAAGCATTGCTTTCCCACAAGGTGGTCTAAGAAAAGGACGTTTATCTGTAGTATTGTAATGTTGTCATTGGGAATAAAATAAAGTATGCTATCTTCTTAAAATAAGCGTATAATATCTCAATGGAAACTTTTCTGACCCCAACGCTTGATTCAAATTCCCAGAAATATTTAAAGAATATTTTCAAGAATTCCTAGTGAAAGTTATTCGCTTTGATCTGCTTGATGCATGAAGGTAAACCTAAACCTAAATAATTACTGGATTGTAAGCAAACTGTCTATGAAACACAGCCATGAGCCAACTATGACTTCCCACGCAAAACTCTATCTCTGGCTCTTTTTCATCAGCAGTGAGCACAACCGCTAAATTAACTGTTAGTTACGATTAGGGGTAAATCATTTGCATTCATATTGCTGAGATAGACCTTGGGGACCTAAGACTGAGAGGACATGACAAAAACATGGGTAAACTTGGGTCCAACCCCCATGCATTTTTTCAATGCGAGTTTGATATGCTTTTCAAAACCATTTAGCCTTGTGTTATATTGGGGGAAAAAAGCTGTTTTACTACAATACACCAACATTCATGTACAGTTTTGTCCATCTATGGAGAATGTTATCAATGCGGGGGTTTCTGTATCCAACAGGACTAAAATAATGGGTTACTACTCATCATTTTTTGAAAATTGTGAAAGACATTTTTAGATTCAGTTTTAAGAATAAAAGTTTAAAGATAAAAGATGAAAACAGAAATTTCATGTTGGTAATACATTACAATCAATCAGTTATATTTCAATGAAACATTACATAATTCACAAAACATATAATTTCAAACAAAGATATTAACAGTACATCATGAACCGCATGCAAGCTTTACCAATATAAGAATTAAACATATATTTTTTATAAACTCAACAAAAAACTAACAATGTTTTGCTTATCCTAAAGTGTACAAATTACAAAAATGTCCTAGATAAATATACTGGACTGTACATCACAATGGCACATGTTCTGATTTGCTGTAAAAGTGGCATTATACTACACTTAGGCTATACAAGTTCACAATCCTTGATGTCTACATTCTACAACTGGACAGACAAGGATATGGCAATAATGACATTTACACTGAGTTGCTCCTGCGGATGGAGATGCGAGACACCTCAGTTTGAACGGTGGACATGGGGAAGTGCCCGTAATCGTCTTCTTGCATGGGTTGACAGTGACGCAGCGCCTCCCGCACCTCCTGCCTAAAGTTGGAGTTTAGGAAGCCATAGATGACGGGGTTGACACAGGTGGAGGACATGGCTAACAGGTGGCAGAGGGAGAAGAGCAGGTCGTGGTGGCAGACGGGCAGCGCTTCCTGGTTCCAGTCTGACACCTCATTGAACACCGTGAGTGGCAGCCAGCACAGGGCAAAGGCTGTTACCACAACTACCAGCATAACATTGATTCGGCGGCTTTGCATCAGACGCTGGTTCTCTGGGGTCCTGTTGCGGTCCATCATTTCATTGCGGCGGCGCAGGCGCACAAAGACCCGAATGTAGCAAAACAGGACCAGTAGGAGTGGGCCACAGTACTGGAAGAGCAGCAGCCAGGTGGTGTAAGCCAGCTTGTGGTGATGGGACGGCCAGTGCTCAAGGCAGGCCTCCAAGTGGGACTGGGAATAGGAATGGTGAAGGGGATACAATGAGGGACGTTGAGAAGAAGAAAGAGAAGGCTGTGTAGGCGGATGGATGGAGGGCTTAGAATAGGTGAAAGGCCGAGGGGAGGGATACGACTCAGGTTGTGGATGTGGAGGCAGTAGAGTGTCAAATGATGCCTGGGGCTGTGCTTGGGGTTTGGGCTGCAGTAAGTTGGTGTAGGGCTCATTGGTCAGCAGATGAAAGACGAGGAAGGGCAGCGAGGTAAAGCAGGCCAGCATCCAGATGACAAGTACTGCCACGTAGGCCTGGGGAACGCTGGGCTTCCAACCCGAGGGGTTGATGATCAGTTGGTGTCTTTCAAGAGCAATAAGGACCAGCGAGAGAACCGACACAGTCACAGACATACACTGAATGAACGGTACCAGTCTACACAGCGCGGCCCCGAACACCCAGTGGTCCATTAGTGTGTAAGTGACTGTGAAGGGGAGGCAGAAGGCACACACCATTATGTCAGACACCGACAGGTTACAGATTAGGATACTGGTGACATTAGCTCGCTCTCTGCGTCGGGCAATGATGTAGATCAGACAGGAGTTCCCCAGCAGCCCTAGGAGCATGGTTATGCCATAACACACAATTAGACAAACGGTCAAGGTAGGGGACATGTGGCACTCTACAGAAAGTTCTGGCAGGAACTCAGTCTCATTCACGCTTTCCCCCAACAAAGAAAGGTTTCTGGTTTGCGGTAGTGAGCCTTGGAGGGACTTGTTAAAGGGAAGGGACAGGGTCCCGTTTGACGGAAGGTAATAGCTTGTGCCTCCCCTCCAGGGCATCTTAGCGGGAGACCAGCATCCTTGTCCCCACAGGGGTTCACTGCATGTCACAGGCCTCTGAAGACACTGAGATGGAGAAAGGAAGAGAGGCATTAGAATGATCCAATTTGCCTGCTGCCCCCAGGGAAAATCTGTTTGCCCTGCAGTGATTATTTGCAAATCCTGAGAGAGATAAATTAAATAAATGGAGGATAGCTGTGGATCCTGGTGTTGAGGAGGCACTATTTTCATAGCTTCATATTTAACTTTTTTTTTTCTTCATATTTTCGAATTTTCAAGTGAAGTGGAGTCAACTCTTAGTGGCACCAAGCCACCATTATGTGAAATTATTGCGCTTAAAACCATTCTTTTCAACCAGATAATTCCACTAAAATGGCAAGCAAGATTAATTTAATAATGAGAAATCATAGGCAATTCGTTTTTCTACTAGAAATGTTTAGCTTTTAGAAGACGATCCAGCATAGCTTTTTTAATAATATGAACATTTTATGAAAACAAAACAGATATATCCAATTAAGTTATCCCGTGCTTTTCAATTGTAAATGATTCGTAATATTCTCTGACAAAATCCTTTGTTTGATTGTGAGTACAGCACTGTCTAAACAAGAAGATGTATGGCTTTTAGAGAGTCTTAAAAATAAATGGAGACTTTTTTCAATCATGGAAACCACTGCTAGCTGCTGTTCAAAAAACAACAAAAGGTAAAGGATGATGTACTTTCACAGCAATGGCCACTTCTCAACAATCAGTAGGTTTCCTGATCGGGCAGCTAGCAGGTGGTTTATGGTAGAAGTAGGGATTGTCATCTGTTCAACAAGGAAAACTTGAATGTGCCCAATACCCTAAGCACCTGGCATTACTTATTAACCTTTAATAATGACATGCTAAACACTGGTGTACAAATAGCTAATTTGTGCTGAGAGGTGGCACAGAATATGTAAGGTTTGACAAAGTAGTGAATGCACAAACTAATGGAAATACAGAACATAATACAGTGATACTGTGCAAATGAGGTGAAAGTGACCTCAACTCTGCATTACTACTTTGGTTCTCATTTGATGGTGATATTCACTGTCTTATGATCATATCTTCCGCATTGTAGCTCTCTCTACTGAATAAAGGACACATTGACCTGTTATTTCTCTTTCTTGTTACATATGGTGTCACTAGTACAATAAGAATACCCGGTCAAGTGCCTGCCACCACTGGAGAGATGGTCCTTCACCACTGAAAAATAGGAGAATGTCTGAATTTCTGCGCCCTTTCTACCATAACTGCCCCAGATCTACCACACCGACACTGAGTATGTATGTCTTATGCAACTAATGCATTTGTAATGGAATGACAAAAATGACAGCAATACTTTGACAGTAATTCTATGACAAAAAAGGTACCTTCTAAAAAACACATAAAATAATAATATCTTATTCATAAAAATCAGTTCTATTTACATTTGAGGAACAATGAATTGGTTATAAAGTATAGGTATGGATGTTAGAAATAGTGATAGAAATTATGAGAAATGTTTGATAGTTTCCAATGCCTTATTGATTCTTTAACTCCAGGAAAGGGAGAAAGAATTTGAATAGACTATTGACATATCATCAGACGTTATAGCATCCAACAAGTAGCTACCTTTCACCCCGTAAACCTCCTTATTTAAAAAAGGCTACAAGGCCATTACCCTCTTAAAAGAAACCATGTGCCAAAAGAGATACATTGTACATTGTACAATGTTGGTACATTGTACAATGGCGTTAATCTACAAAAGTCTTGCCAGTAGTAGTCGAAAATAAGAGATAAACAGTAATTATTTTGAAACCTGTAAAGGATTCAACAGGACTGGCAGAATGGAAAAACACATTTGAACAAAATGTATTCAAACATATCACAAAAGATGGAAAGCTTTTGGTAAAACTGTGAAAGCACACAAACATTAGAATATAAAAATACGTCAAGTATATTCAATCAAATATATTAAATGACTTGCACTAATGTAAGAAGTAAAAAAAAAAAAGAGATTTGGGAATGAGAAAACACATCTGTTTACATAATGAACTCTGTTTAAAAGTAAAACAATATTTTCTTTGTCTGGTTAGAATTTATCTTTGAAAAATAGAAAATGCATACTACTAAAAACGTAGTATGAGAGTGTTCAAAAGTGAATGCTATAGTAATACAACTAAAATCTGCTTTAATCACGTTCACCATAGTAACTTAGCAATCAAATTAACAGTAGAAAAATATGGCAAGATGAAGATGAAAAATCTAAGAAAGAAAAAACAACTCAATAACGAAACAAAAAAAGAATTCTAAAAAGTCCACAGCCGAGGAGGTACTCACCTGGATATACTGACTGTATGACGCTAAACCATGAGAATGGAGAATGTAGTGCTATTAACAGGTGTGTACGTATGGCAATAAAAGGCTGCGGGATCTGCCGTTCTATGGCATGAGGGAGAGCAAAAGAGAGAGAGAGTTCCTAACAAACAACATCTCTGCTGTCACAGTGTGGTAAGAAAACAAAACTGCATCACTGAAAAACATACCAGTAGACCACACAAATACCATTTCTGTTAACACATTAGATTAAATGACAACACTTTCAGGGGCCCTGAGATCCACTTCATTCAGTTTACACAGTGTATTTTACCTTTCATTCAGTGAATAATTATACCAATTTTAGACCAGTAAAGTGAACACAGGATTACATGTTTTTTCTTGTCTATGAGCAGACAAAAAACGTGTTGAGCCAGGAAGTCTAGACTTGGGTAGTACGTTCCCTTTTGTCCGACTTCGATATCAAAATTGCGGAGCAATCATCAGGAACATCCATTGTCGCTGGATCTGGACATTTATAGTAGATAGAGGACTAGAGGGTAAAAAAAGAGAGTTAGAAAAAAAAACTATCAGTAGGAGGAGGACTAGGAGAGATGTGAGAAAAATAAGCATAGCTATGGACAGATACAGTAGGTGGTAGGAGACTGTGAAGTTTTGCCAGTGTAAGAGCTTTACTTGCTACAGAAGCCAATGCCTTTTTATGAGCAGAAACACTCATATCAGTCCTTCACCCACCATGTGCAATAAAACACATGCTGTTCACCATCCTTATCCACACTTCCTACATAACCACAAAAAAAGACTTCGCAATCACACAGTTCCTAGCAAACTCCCACCCTATGCCGCACTATGGCTGTGGACTATGTATAATGCTTTGATGGAATTATGTATGTGGATAGAAAATGACAAACAATTATAGACGAAAATAAACATCTTGGCTCAGTAGCAAATCCGTGGTAGCCAGACTCCATTATTATATAAAATAAAATTACGTAATGTCTTTGCCAAATGGTAAACACACAAAAAATAAGGTTCCCTCAGAATACTGGAGACTCTAGACTTGGTTGTATTGAATGAATCCAGTTGCTGAAGGTGCACAGAAACGGGACGCTATTAGAATTCTTGATCATTAACAGTGGCTTAAATTTTTTGAAGAAGTATCCTCTTGGTACAAGAAAGCCAAATCGAGCAGACAAACATGTACCTGAATGGGGAACTGTGAGACAAGAATAACTGGAGATAAATATACCAATAAAACATCCCAGTCTAGATGTATACCTGAATTTAGATGCATCACTTGATTACATTTGCTATGTTAACACTATTCAAATTGTAATCAATATAAATTGAAAGTAAACTGAACAAATCATGCAATAGTGATGTGGTCTTACACCTACAGGAAGCAGAATTTTCCCAGTTAGTTTAATGTACAATCTTTATATCAGTATGTATGCACTCCAGTATTGTAACCTATATATATATATATATATATATATATATATATATATATATATATATATATATATATATATATATATTGATAGATGATGAAATATTGGAACACATTGGCGTTCTCTGCTTTTTTTTCCAGCAAAGAGATGTTTTAAATAAGAGAATTCCTAAATAGTGCTGGCCCACTGAAGGCATTTGTTTTTACATCTTTGTCAGGCATTCCATAGTTGATAATCTCTCCAATTCCTTTGCTTATTGCACCCTCTCACAAAGTATTCCTTTTAAACAATCTCATATTCTTATATTTCGCTATGTGGATCCTTGTTTTCACATACTTTATACATAATGGAACTGTTCCTAAATTTTACACATAAGATATATCATATCACATCCACAGGGACTTTTTATTGAAATGTATTACAAAAATATAACAATGCTCTCAGAGTATGTTTGGGTGTTACAAGTAGCCCACTGAATAGTAAACCCAAACACAGAGAAAACACGCAGAAATAACGGTCAACTCCCAACTTCTGCTTTGTAAACTTTATTATTGTGCCAGAAGGCAAACATATATTTTGCATTGCAAAGAACAACATATCAATTGTAAACAATTATCATGATGTGGGAAGAAATCAATAAATTAGTGGAACACATTCTATGCTGTAGTGTAGACGGTTCCTAAAAATATAGTATTAAGTCACATCATTTAGTTTTTCTTAAACATAATAACGACAATAAAAGATACTTGTTTACACTTGAGAAAACCTCAAGGCAGGTGAGCCCTTTGTCTCCACATAGTGGACACTAATGCACCAGTGACTGTATTTATCCCTGAACCACACCAGTGGTTTTAATGTTCACCATAAATACCAAACATTTTATGATGACAAAAGCACACCTGCTTTTATTACCTTTAGAATAGTCAACTCTTTACCAATTTAGTACAAAACAAGATGCAAAAGCATATATAAAACCATGCCAAAATCTCAAGACAAAACAGAAGAAATCAATAATACTGAAGGTTAAGTAGCAAACAGAATAGTGTAGTACCATGAAATGCTACATTCCCTGTATTCCATTGTGATGTCGCCTCCTGCTCAAATAATGACAGAATGATATTACCACAAATCAAAAGGTACTTGTTTTTCCTTACAAGCATGGGAATGGATAGGAACACAAAACAGCTAACCTGTGGTAGGCCAACAGAGTGCACAGGTAGTGTAAATCCCAAGGAAAGACTTTTCCTTTAAAACAAAATTACAATCTCCTGTTAAACTAAAACATACGTAGGGCACAATTTAAAACTATTCATAATAAAAGTTGTACCTTTCAAAGTGCTACAGATAATACGCATGAGACAATGTCAAATATAAGCCCTTTACCCAACATCTTTTGGCTCACAAAGTCAGGTAGATTGCCAGCAGTGTGCAACAGTGTGCAATAATTCTCTAACCAATGAGCGTCTTCATGATCGAGGGTCTATTGAAGGGCCAGTGGTATTGGTTGGGCACAGGTCCATTGACGTTACATTCAAAGAAAGAGAACATGGGGAACCAAATACGTGCCCGACGGCTTTGCTGGTAGGCACGGGTGTTGGCTAAGGTATGGTAGTAGAGGAACAGGCGGGTGGTGATGTAGAAAGCTATGAACACGTCAATAGAGTAATGCTCATGAGCCGCCAGAATGAAGAAGATTCCAAAGAGGTTCAACACCCAGGAGATGGTGTGGATGAGATTCCAGCTTCGTGGAGTATCTGTGGGATTGATTAGACACATCGCAAGGAAACCACGTGAAATGAAGTATAAGGCTTCCAAACACACAGAATGCCGTAAGAAAAGTAGTACTTACACTCAGTGACAAAAAAATTTAGTATGGTGATGACGACGGTGTGTCCACTGAACATGTAGTCACCACAGGTGTGGACGCCTGTTAGACTCATGCCAAAACCACTCCAGATAGCCAGTGCCCTCTGTAGCTTTCCCCAGGTATCACCATACATCTGGCACACGGATAAACACGCCAATGTCAGCCCCAGTGTGTATTGAATTACATACCGATAGCTCTTTGTCTATTCCCAAAGGAACTGCAGACTTAAGCAAAACAAGAACAACGTGAGCAAGATCCCAATCCTAAAGAACTGCAGCTGAACGTCAGAGTTTCCTACCTTACTGGCACACTGCAGATGCTGTCCAGGTACAGAGAGGGATGTGACAAACATGGTAAAACAGCGCAGTAAAAACACTGTTCCCATCAAAGAGCACAGCCTCCTGAACACGATAGACCTGAGAGACCGGGAGAAAAATAGAAATATAAGGAAGGAGAAAATGATGAAACATGAACTGATACAATGCTTTAGGTAGATTAAAGCTTCAGGGCCAGAAAAACTAAAGATGAAATTAGAAAGAGCATAAACATGATAAGAATGAAAAAGCTTCACTTTGGATATGGTTGAACTAAATTTACGCTTTTGCGTACATGCAACAATATGGTTGAGCACTGTGTGTTTAGCAAAGTGTTTGGAAAACACTGCATGTGCTTTCTTTGGAAAAGCAGTATCCCAGAAGTACCTGTGTTTGTGCAGCAGCAGGATCAATATGACGATGTAACACAGGATCAGGCCACAAGCCTCAGCCATAGCAAAAGCCCAGGGGATTCTAGGAACACTGTTAGGTAGAAAAAAATACAGGAGAAAGAGAAAAAAATCAAGGACATGCAGCGCACTATCAGTGTAGATTAAGTATCAGAGCCAGATTGGGACAGACCGTACAGCAATAAACTCTGGACTTTTGTAACAAGTAAAGTGGGTATTGCAGGCTAATAGACATGCTTACACTGCAGAATACCATCAACGTATTTGAAAACGTGCAGGAAAAATGAACAGCCAGGCAAGAGTACTCAAGACTTAGAATTCAGAGTGACACAAACCTGTCGAGGAAGATGTCAGGCAGTGGGGGATAGGCCTTCATATCTGGGACGCGCTCGTGGACAATGACCATGACAAAGGAGGTGAACCCGAACACCAACATGACGTAGACAGAGCTGAGGGCCGTTTTCCACAGCTCAGGATCCAGACGGCCAGCGAGGTGCGGCCGACACCTGCCATTAGAGTACACCTGACAGGGACCCCCTCCCGACCCCACCCCTAACCTGTCACAGTTCCTCTGCCTGATCTCAGTTCCATTACAGCGGTGGCCCACTCCGTCAACACCCCAGTCAGGACCTGTGGAACAGAGCGTGCTCCCATTGGACTGCAGGCTGTCTGGAGGCCTCAACCCCAGCTCTTCCAGCTGGGCCTGGTTGTGACTCTGGAGACGGCGGAGAGCCAGTGCCAGCCGTTTGATGTCCCCCAACACGCTGAGGCCCAGCGGGGGGCCCCGTAGGTCGGCCTCGGTCAAAGCCAGCAGGCTTGTGCCGTCCAGGCGGTGTTGAGTGCACAGAAGCTCCACATAATTGGTAAAGCCCTCTTCCCTGAGCCAGCGGGCTACCTGCTTACAGCTCCAATCGCTCACACTCGCCTGGGCAGGAGCCATCCCTACCACTAGGACACAGAGAGGAGTAAAGAGAGAGAGTCAGGAATATCATCTCTCACTAAAGAAGATTCAGATTTGTTAGGGGCTTGCCTTGCACTTTTCCATTTAGACAGATTTTTAGGCAGTATCTGCCACTAATCAATTATGTTAAACCACAGTAAGGTCTATCAGGCTTATATTACAGTTACCAAGCCAAAACATGGCAACTAAAATGCTGGACGTAAAATTAGAATCCAACCGTTTACTAGTATTGCCACAACACAGTAGGAATGAATGTGATCTGGCCCCAATGAGTGTGCAAAGTTTGTTGTATGTCAATGTTTGGCTTCCAATCGTATTGTAACCATCGCAGCCAAATGCCAGAGGGCTAAGCATGCAGTGTCACTGCAACGTGCTAACCATCGAGCAAGGCCTGTATATTGATGTCCTTTGCTGTCAGAGACACTGTGCTGCTCTCACATCCTCTCCAATGTCCTTTGACCTTCTAGTGCTGATAAGGACCAGGCGAGCGCAGCAAAGCACAGCCTTACTCACCAGCCGTCTTCCCCTCTCCTGCTCCAAAGGTCTGCTCTGCCAAAACTGAGTAACAAGCGAAACCTGCCCTACCCCCAGCCAGTGATGATTCAACAGTACTTGTAAAGAGGCATTGTGAAACTAAGCTGCCTCCTTAACAGTCATCTAGGAGGGAAAACAATTGTGTGTCAGTCATTATCCTATGACTGGTCTCACTAAAGTAGGCATTCCCTGATAAAATATTGTGTGGCATCTATTTAAACGCAACAAAGCAGATCAGCATTGCATTAACACTGTGGGGGAAGCTGAAGTATCTTTCCCACAGTAAAGTACAAGGGCAGGCTGCTATGAAAGCTGTTCATTCAAGCAGGGCATATCTGTAATGTAAAGATATGAATAGTCTAATCCTAAACAAATTACCATGGACTTTAGCCGGCCTGAGAACAGCAAATATCAGATGTGTGGCTCAATAAACCAATAAAAGCCATTGACCTGGACACAGTACAGTCAAACAAGCAATGCTAGAATTGCATTCAAAAGACAATGAACAGTTGTTTTTCACTGCCATAATCTTCTTAAGTCAAGAACTATCTCAACATACAACATACACACACAAAACAACCCCCAAACTGGTCTAGACCAACAGGAAAGACAACATTGTGATGTACAAGTAAACAGTAAAGTATTGTGTAACTTGAGGAGCGTTGCTAAATCCTAACTAAGTTTGTGTGACTAACGAGTCATCTGTCGTAACAGAGACCAGCGAGCAGGCACACACCCAACGCCTTGCAAAAAAACGACAAATCTAACGAGAAACACAATTTAACACACCTCAATACAGCCGTGTTCCTCCTGCTCTAAAGACAGCCAAGAGGTGTGATTTTAAATCTAACGCTCAAACCAGCCCTGAATAACTATCCAGCTCCTTTTGAGCTTTATCTATACTTAGGATTCATAAACGCTCAGTCAGCGTCTCTGCTAGGCTTACTCGGGGTGAGCCAACAAATGACAGCTGAGAGTAAAAAGAGAAAATGTGTGCAGTGTCTACTTAAAAAAAATTGATAAAATAGGGTATTGGAGATATATAGTTAGTAAATAAGAGAGCGAGCCAAAAATAGACTTTCTTTTTAGAGTTCTTTCAACAACGTGTTACATTGTAAAGCTGTGCTGACCAACATTCCAATGAAAATAATGACAGCAATAGATACATCCACTTGCCTTAAAACACTGACAAAATGTCGTACTTTAAGGATATTTCATAAGGACATGTAAGAAACAAAAACGATATAGTCATGCTACGTTACAAAATATTGTCACATTTTAATAGGATAAGTTAAGCGAATATCATAACTGATCATTTGTTTTTTCATTTGCTTTTTTAACTCAACTTCTGATCACTTACCGATAAAATCACGGTGGCAGTAAGACTGTTCTCTGTGTCAGCTTGTCTGAAGAAATGGGAGTTCTTGGCATATGAATGCCATCGCCAACATGCTTCGGACAACCTGGCAACAGCAAGTAAACAGGAAGAGAGTAGATTGGACGAGTTTAAGGTGGTGAGGGCAAGGGACATGATTTCCACTCACACTGACATCTGCTGGTGAAGTTTATGTACAACGCACCATGGCATACTAGCACATATTTTGACATGGCATAAAACTTGGCCACAGAATTAAAGAAACATACACACAATCTGAGAGCCTACAGATGCTGTGCACATTTTACACGGTACTGAGAAGTTCTGTGTCAGATGGGAGAGGTGAGTAAAGAAAATCTGAGCCATATAGTTGCGAGGCATACAAATCAGAACAGAAGTTTGTGGATGAGTCTCTATAAGATCTAAAGGAGGTTCTACAATCATTTGTGTCATCATGGAGATGAGGTGTTTCCAAACCTACATTTAGGAGATAAGTGTGAGTGTTTGACAACAACACTATGCTCATGTATATACGTGATGTAAGGGCCAATTTGCGTTTGTGGTTTTACATGATACGTGTTTCTGTTGGAGGTACATGTCTCATGACAAGTATGGTTTTTGAGTTTGTGGCAGTTGAGCATCACTCACGTCCAGACTGTAGCTCATAGAAAAACGTGTTGCAAAGGGAGCAATGACTTCTGCGGAACCACACTTTAACCTCTCATCTTTTTTTAAACTCCAGAGGGAGAGAGACAACAGTGGCTGAGCAAATACATACAGTACATTCCCATACACACACACACACACACACACACACACACACACACACACACACACACACACACACACACACACACACAAATTGACATACACATGAACACACAGACGTATCATGATAAAAAATAACACAAACAGTATAAATTGTCCTCTTACAAAACCCACACTGCTACCTTTGTATTGCAGAGTACCATAGTAAGTCAGTCACATACATTCACTGTTTTCCATCGTAGAGAGTTCCTAGTGTATGACAGTTACTTTGAGTCCTTGCACAGAACAATTAATCTCTGTTTACCCCTCCTTTCTTCTCCTAATATGACCTCGGCGGTGACAGCCTCCTATAGAATGACTTTCACCCTGTTTCTGGATTTGTGCCATCGTAGAATACAATCAATACAATAGCAACAAACTATTGTGGGTGGAGAGATATGAATAAGGGGAGAATTAGAGTGAACCATTTATTGGGAGACTAAACACTACCAGTGATAGAGAACACACTGAACTGGGGCTAAATTTGGGACCAACCCTCCTCCAGAAAGCCACCTGCTCATGCTCCTCACTCACACACACATATTCACACTCCACACACACTGCAACTGCATCTCGTAGCTGGGAAAGCGGCCAGTCCGGCCAGAGGCGGAGGAGAAGCACGGTGGTCTGTGTGAGCAGACGCACATCTCCGAGGAGCATGTCAGGGAGTGTTCGTCCGCAGCAGGACCTGACTCTCATCAAAGAGCTAGAGGTGATCTTGGATTCCTGCAAGTTGGAGCTGAAACCTATTGATGAAGTCTGGCCCAACCTTTACATTGGAAATGTGTAAGTATATCTATTGTTTACATGTTACACTGCGGACTGCCTTTGGGATGGACAGCTCAACTGCTGAGGTCTCCACAGCGTTTATTGATTTGTAGAGTTTGTACTCTCACAGCTACTGGTTTTCCGTCTGCAGGTTATTTCCGGTGACACCATTATGCAATAGGACATATGTTCCTCCTGCCCTTCCTGAGGGTTATTGAGTGTCTCACTCTTTTTATTTCCCTTTCCTAGAGCCGTAGCCCAACACCGGGCTGCATTAGGTAAACTTGGCATCACTCACGTTCTGAATGCGGCTCATGCCAAGCAAGGCAGCATCGGTGACCAGAGTTACTATGGCAATGCCTGTGTTTACTATGGCATCCCTGCTGAGGACTCCTCTCATTTTAACCTCAGTCAGTTCTTCACAACCGCTGCTGACTTCATACACAAAGGCCTAAAGAGCAAAGATGGTATGGATTTGTAGGCGTGTATGCTGTCTTACCAATCAATTCCTCTGTTTTTTATCAACCATTAAATTCTGTCCGTCCCCCATCCCCCCCGTCCCTATAACATTTTCTCTTGCCCTGATGTCCAGGAAAGGTTCTGGTGCACTGCATCATGGGTATGAGTCGCTCGGCAACGCTGGTCTTGGTGTACCTGATGCTGCAGCGCCGTCTCACGCTCTGCGACGCCCTGAAGCACGTGGTCCAAAAACGCGCCATCTATCCCAACAGAAACTTCCTGTCCCTTCTGATCACTTTAGACACACAGCTTACACGCAAGAGGAGAGTATGCCCCCTACTCTGACCAATGGCCTCTTATCCGTCTGGGCTATTCCATTGCACTGAACAGTTCAATGCCCCAGTTGCCCTTTTATCCATTACAACAACTTTTTTTATATAATACATACATATATATATATATATATATATATATATATATATATATATATATATATATATATATATATACTCTTGTATACAGTTTTTGAACATTTTATTTCATGTGTTAATTTTTTGTAGACTAAGCATGTTGTAAATACAGAGCTATTTAATGCCTATGTCTGCAAGCATTACATATCCAATGAAAAACCATCATATTAGCAAAATGTAACATAACAAATCAAATGTCTTGCCATTTTGATGAATGTGTTGAATTATGTACAGTACATACTGTGTGATGTGTATTCTGTGTTGTGAATGCCAAGTAAACATCAAGTATGCTTTCTATGAATTTATTTCTTACATTTCTTACATTTTTTTAGATGTCACTGACAACAAAAGACACTCATTTACAACTAGGACCAAAAACATTCATAGAGATGTTAAATATAGAGGAAGATATTCCAACAGATTTCATCAAAGAGTATCGTGTTGCCACAATGCATGCCAACATCACACAACTCAGTTTGGTTCTCCCAAAAATATTACTTTGATTTCTCTTTTATGTGAAACCCTCACAATGCAAAGTGGTGAGTAAGCCCTGATTTTTGCTCACTTATGTGAAATTCAAGCCTAGTGGATCTTGATCTGACTGACTGACAAGAGAACTTCAAAAACGTGTATAAGCAAAATGATCTCTTAACAGAATCAAGGCTTAAAACAAAGAGATTAGTTACTCCATGACATTGATTACCATGCACATTCAAGTAAATGGAAAATGTACTTATCTACTAACAGTTTGAAAAACATTGATAGATTGACAGCACAATAATAAAAGAGCAGGTTTATAGAAACAGAGGCCCTGCTGTATGAATCCCTTCCAATAGGCAGAGTTTTTGTCCACTGTGTCATGGATGTCAGCTACTCAGGGGTGCTGGTGTTGGCAAATCTAATGATGTGCCATTACCACTCAATGGCTTTGTGGAGCAGCTACGATAACTACGGCAGGCTTAACCTGCAGAGGACCAGGATCTTTAGAGATGGACAGGCAGAGACACTAGTGACACAAACCCTCTATCAGAATCATTGTGTCTCTCCCTCCCTCTCTATTTCTATACATACTAATGATACAAACGGTATAAATGAATGGCAAGGAGAGTATTTATTTTGCTTCAACCGAAGGCTAAAGGTTTAGTCAGAATAGATGGGAGGTTGTCTGTAGGCAAGCAACAAAAACAAAAACACACATACTGAATGCCATTAGACAGCATAAATAGCTTTACGATGACAAGCCCATTGCTCCTCCTCTATTATCGCTACACCCATTCCTTATGATGTAACACCATGATCATGATATTTACTTAATTATATGTTGATGTCCAACCAGCACCCAATCTACTTCTATTGAATAATTAGTAATTCCTCAAACACAGGACATACTTTAAATGGTAAAGACCGGTTTAATTTTAGTAAGATTAGATAGCTTCAACAAAAAATTGTGTGTGTGTGTGTGTGTGTTTGTGTTCTCCGTACTCGTTGTACGCTGTATGTCATGGAGGTCAGGCCTGGTAGCTCAGTGTCCTAAAAATATCATCTTAAACACACACCTCCATAGAGCTGTTACCACTCCAGCCCTGTGCTTCACACTTTACACTCAAACAGCAGACACCCTCAGTCAGGCGGACTAAGAAACGCAACAAAAAGATCCAGTAGCTGGTGTCTTTACACACACTGAAAACTCTGCACAGAGAGAAAGGTAGGCTCTGGGCTTCTGTATAGTCTATTGCGGTGGCAAAAATGTCATACTCAGATACTTGTTGGATTTTCTACAAATGTACCTAATAACGTAATCATAATTGTTTTACTATAAGAAAAAGTCACCAATAAGTCCCCCGCTGAAGTTATCCCTACCTGTCTGTCCTTCTGCCTCCAAGATTGTCCAATAACAGATCCACCAAAAGCTCACACACGGTATTATCAGATCTTCTGTCCTGTCGGGTGGACAGAGAGGAGCTGTGGTCCACAAGAGGACAGCAGGGGTAAAGCATGTCTATGGAGGTGAAGCCCCGCGTTAGCAGGAACCCCTACATGGCGGTGCAGGTGGATCCAGACAGTGACTACATAACCCCGGGAGCACTAGAGCTGGAGCAGCTATTCTGGACCGGTACCGGAGCTCACTACACACACGTCAACAAAGTCTGGCCCAATATTTACATTGGGGATGAGTAAGTACACTGAAACACACTCACACATATGAAGATTCCAAGACAACAGACGACATGCTGTGTGTGGGTGTGTGAGCAGGAAAACGGCTCTGGAGCGGTCCGGCCTGGAGGAGATGGGGATAACACATGTTCTGAATGTGGCAGAGGGAAAGTGGAATAACGTGTCAACTGGTGCTGGATACTACAGTAACATGGACATCCAATACTATGGCCTAGAGGCAGACGACACACCGACCTTTAACCTCTCGCCTTACTTCTATCCTGCTGCCCAGTTCATCCGCCAGGCACTCAGCCACACAAAGAGTAGGTCGTTAGACTGAGAGTAGGAGGTAGACTGTTAATTGAGCAGTTGAAGTTACAATGTGCAATGGTTGTACAATTCAGTGAAAATTACAACTTTCTTTCTCTCTACATATGGTAAGCAATCTCATCAACTGGCACCTCAGTGGCAAGCCTGTCTGCATTTTAGGAAACCCTATTTGGTACCAGTTTCAGGATATATATATATATATATTTTGCTATGTATATACTTTAAACATATACCTCTGAGGGAGAGATACATACAATGGTGAGAACTGACCTATTCAAAGAATAATGTAATAGGCACATTAGTAAACTGTTCTTCTCTGTTCCATGTGGCAGACAACGTCCTGGTGCACTGTGTGATGGGCCGGAGTCGATCTGCCACCTTGGTGCTAGCCTACCTGATGGTGGAGCAAGAGTTAACAGTGGTGGATGCTATTGAGCATGTGCGCCAGCGCCGCTGTATCCTGCCAAACCGAGGCTTCTTGATCCAACTCAGGGCCCTGGACATTTCCCTGCAAGAGCACAAACTCCGATAGAGAGAAGCACAGCAGCACATATCCTGATGGAGATAATCTCACTCATTGAGCGTTTCTTACACTGCGGTGCTGAAGATAACTGGTATGAGCCACGTGGAAGTGATTTCTAACCTCAGTAGCAGCTAGAAATGTCCAAAACTCAGCAGGACATCTGTCTCAGCCCATTAACAGCTTTTGGTCAGTAGAATGCACAGCAGTTGGTCGACAGACATGTACTATTGGTGGAAATTGTCTATAGGTTTTTTCCATGCAACCCTCCGTTATAGGCCTGAAGATAATGTGTTCGTGTTTTGTTTAAAATAATTATGCATTTTCCACTGCACTGTTGTGTAATTACACTGCCTCTTACATATCCCCGTTCTCTCACTGTATTCAAATTAATTAACACTGTGGCTATCGAGACAAACTACGATCACAAAAAGGAATGGTCTGGTCTCACTAACAATGGCAGAAGGCTGTAGATTCAAAAGACAAATAGGAACAGCTGTCTTCTCAAATTAATGTTGGAAATTTTAATAGTCACGTTGAGGCATTACACAAACATTGTCCTGCTTGCAGGTTGGCCTACATTGACAGACATGTTAGGGAGGGTCCTTATGTTGCCCCACCCCTTAGGCCTCTGCACACCAAGTCTTACAAATATAACTTCAAAACACCTTACAAACAAAAGGCACATTACTTCTACATGATTGCTTGGAAACTGTTTTATGTTTGTTTAACAGTAAGTATATGACAATTCAAAGTATAGGAATCTCCAAAGGCAGTGTTGCCCTGAAGAGAGTATATTTTCCTGGATGTTAGGAGGAGTAACAGCAATTAACATTGTATCACTGAAAATTACCAAGAATAGTAACCCCACGGGACTGAGTGTGCAAAGGCCTTTAAAAACACATAGAAAAGTGTGTGCTAAAAATAATATATTTGGTTTCACAGCAACACTGGCCAAGTAAAATACTGATGAGCCGTGAACCATTAACAATGATGATTAATCCATCAATCTTTCAATTTAAAATAACATTCTAAATCATAATGACACTGCACATCCCCCTTCCTAGTTTTGTTTCACTACTTAGTGCTTCATTCAGACATCCTTCCTCCATTGGAAAAAACATTCTTGTACTGCAGGTCTGCCTCCACAAGGCACACAAAACAGGACTTGTTTTAATGCACCAAACTGCTGTGAGTGTGGGTAAACATGGGTGTTAGAGTCAGTTGGAGGAGAGGCAGTGATAGTCAGCAAGTGCAGTGTTGGAGCTGCACAAGTCAAAGGCAATCAATCTTATGTAAGGTGAATTGACATGACTTATGGATGTCCCATACACATTAACTGATTTGTTCTTTTAAGGTCAGAGTGGATCCTTTGAGGTATTGTCTTGTTGAAACTAGTCCCCTGCACTTTGGCTCTAGGTAGTGCCCCCTAGTGGAGAAACAGGGGAAATAACACGAACGACAGGATGGGCTATTAATAATGAAGTCGGCGTTAAAATATGGATGGATCAAAACACGAAAGATTATCGATTTAAAAAAGGGGCTAGTGGGGTATGCAAGTCAGAGTGGGGAAGAATTAGAGGTGTAGATTAGGGTTTGAGGACATTGGAAGTAGGGAGTTAGCTCTAAAAACAGTGCTCCTCAATGAAAGTCTGGTTTCTCTGGGAAGGTGCAGCCAGCTCGTCTGATGATGACGTTGGCAGCGTAGTGCCCCGCCTTCACACACTGATCCAACTCTTTACCCTGGACCAGCTCAGACAGGAACCCTGCAAGACAGAGAGCAATCTGGTTGGAGCCTCTCGCATGGCACTGGACATGAAGATACGTTCAATCACATAAACCAAAGAGCACCTCACCTCCTACAAAGGCGTCACCTGCTCCGTTTGTGTCAACAAGATCCTTTGGGTTGATTTCTAATACTGGGAAGGTCTCCACCTTGTCACCTATACACACAAACACCGATAATGTATTATCTGATATCTCCTATGGAAATGATCCTGTACCGCTTACGTGTGTGCATTTTGCTTACCATTAGATAGGATTGTTCCGTCTTTACCCTGAGTGAAGACAACAACCCTCTGTCTCTTCTTGTTGACTTTGGGCAGAGCCTGGGCTTTCTTTGCAATCTCCTCAATGTTCTCTGTGTCCTGAATGACCCCATGTAGAATATGAAATAAAACATTTAAACTGCAGTACAAGCCACTTAGTCCTTATTGAATTTGAGTCCAATATTTCATCCACTCACTTCAAAGCCTTGCTCCTTGGCAAAGGTTGCTGCCTCCTAAAAAAACGTAATCAAAGTATGATTAGATCCAATTTATTTTTCCAAGAGGGATAATTTTTGCTGTTTAGATTTATAACACTAGCATTTATACCAATGCTCTGATGCAATAAATCATGGCTGCAATCATCACCAATGTATGTGTCAAAGGACATCTATGATTGTTTTTTTTTAATATATACTGTAGGTACGAGAAGAAATTGCGTGTTGCCATTTAGCCTTACCGTTTCGTTTCCATACAGCACATCGACGTAGGGCATGACCTCCATGAGGGCGTCCTTGAAGAACTGACAGATGAAGGGGGCAGAGAGGTTCAGGCTGAATAGCTTGTTGTTGTCGGAGGCATGTTTGGCCACTTTCAAGATGGACTCCAGAGAAACAGTCAGGAAGAACCCCTAGGAGGGAGAAACCATATCAAATGTCACCTGATCACTGCAAAAACAATGCAGTCTGCAGCGTCGCCTGACACCCAAGGATTTGATAATGGAGTCTCTAGGGACGGAGAGCTACTCACTGCTATGTAGTAGACTTTAGCTTTCTCCACTAGCTTCCAGTTCTCCTCCAGGTCCAAATGCTTGTCTTTTTTATAGCAGTTAGCTGCAGCCAGATTAGCTACAAGAGACCTGACAGGGGCATGCCAGAGATGAAAATACGGTTAAGAGTCAAGGTCTTCTTATAGGAAGAGTGGTCTTCTGCGCTGAACAACGTGTGTGTGTGTGTGTGTGTGTGTGTGTGTGTGTACACCTGTTGTCTCCGGTGATACAGGCAGCACAGGTTCCGGTTGGCTCCTCACTTTGTTCGTAGTAGTGTGCATCAATGTGCGCTTCCTCAGCCTTGTCCTTTAGGATCTCTCCGAACTTGTCTTTGCCGATGCAGCCAAAGAAAGTACACACCTTATGGGGCTCCTGGATCATCCACTATACATGAGAATTGAGAACTCTGAATTAGCAGAGGCCTTGTTAAAACAAGCAAGTGAAGTTGTTGTAAAGTTAGTGACAAGGGTTATTTGATGAAGTATGTGTATGGCTGTATATGTGTGTGTCTGTCGGAGAAAGGGACACTAGGATCTGACCTGGGCAACCTTAATTGAATTCTGAGTTGCACCGCCAGCGTGGTACTCCACTTTGAACTTCTTTACTATCTCTTCAAATCTGTAAAAACAAACAGAGCATGACACCTATTTTGAGTGACTTTGTGGCAGTAAAAAGCAGATAGGAAGAAAAGTGCCATGATAGAACACCAAAGGCCTTGTTAAAACAACTTTTCACTAGCCCAACACAACTACAAAAATAAATCCAGGGACAAGGTAGGTTTTGTGGACTGAGGAGATGCTGGGGGATGGGGGTGGGCTGACTTTTAATAAATAATTTGAAACAAAAGCATGATTGTTTTAAGTAAATGGGGGAAAAAAAGTGTGAAAAACTTCAAGCACACCTGCACCCTCCCCTCAGAACACCAATGAGAGACTGAGTGAGTGAGGAGAACATGTTTGGGGAGGAGTTAGGATGGAAGAGGCCAGGCTGCTGTTTGTCTCCATTATGTCTATGCCTCTGCAATAATCCTTGGGATAAGGCCGGAGTCAGCAAAGAGGAACAAAAATATAACCCTCCAAGGAGACACAAACATATGCATGTGCACACACAAATACGCAGATGGATCTTATCTTCTCTTTGGTCAAATGTTTGCTTTATGCCTCAGGCTGCCCTCGGTATCAGAATGAATGGGAGGTGAAGTCTCCTCCTTTGCGATTGGCTGAGAAAGGCTCTCCTGTGGCTCTGCTGCCCTCCCATAGGCTAGCTTTGAGGGACAGTGGCTGGCTGGGGCGAGTTGCAATGTATGCCTGTTCGGGCTTGCTAGCAGCATATCAGAGAGCCAATACAGAGTGCAACTATGTTCGTGCTTGATACAACACCAAGATTACAGGCAAAAAACAATCCTGAGACTATTGGTTGTGTGGTGTGGAAAATAAAACCTCTTGGAGAGGAGAGATACCCACAATGCTTTGTGTTTGTCCTCGGCTAAGATCTGGTCATTTGGCTTCAATCCATATCTGATGGGGACAAAACACAGATTACAAAGATTTAAAGTTTTACTCAGGTTACAAAGCCAATTTTCACTACTACCCAACCCCCGCCCCCCATTCAGTACCTACACTAAGAGATTATGAGCCCCATGTCTTGGACACACTTCACAGTTCGGGGAAAGATCGGCAGCGGATTAGGTTACATGTCACAGCTACAGTATTAAGACTTCAAAGTAAACCTTTGAAGAAAAGTACCAAACAAATGTACCATTCATCTGCCAAAGACATAGGAGAAAAATAATACTGGTTGTGGGTCAGTTCTATACAAGCACAGCTTCATTTCTTAACGTAACCATTCATGTGGGTAAATGCTCTAAAAATGTTGTACTTTCCTAGACAGATTAGCATGGTATGGAGAAATGGTGCTGCAGAGGTCATCCCTTATCCCTGTGAGGCTGGAATTAGAGGCACATTGGCTGCTTTACCTCTAATCCAGCAGTTTACGCAAGTGGCTAGAGAACTGGCCCAGACTCTTAGTTGTAATTGACAGTAGATGCCCTTTGCCCTACTGTTTTTCAGTAGCCCAAAGTCAGTCATGACCAGTCCTACCCTGGAATACACTCGCTCATTTCGGTTTTCACAGAAGGGTACATCTGGTCAGTGCCAGCAAAGGCTGGCTCGTTGTTCATACCTTTCTTTTCTCCTCTATCTACCGATGACTTGGACATTCATCTCATACTATCTGACAGTGGCAAACTCATGTTTTTAGACATGCACTATAGTTCTCCCAAGCCTTTGTCAAGCTGGCTTTTGATGTTGGTTTAGTCTCTGCTCTGGCCTAGACTATTATACCCCTCCTTGATTTTAAGCCTACCCGTCAGTTCAGAGATAGACCTGCATATCTACACACCGCATTGAAGTCACTGGAAATGGGATATTGACCTACGGCGACTTATACCACATGCCAGCCTTCACACACACAGACTTCGCTGTGCCCATGCCAAAGCTGACTCTGGTGACAGTGTTGGGAGGGGACAGGGCGTGGAGAGAAAAGGGGGTAAAGAATGAGAACAGGGGCTGATAGAATGGTTGGATCGTCAGCCCTACGTGTTGGTACAAAGTGCTTAGTGCTGACCTGCCAATTGCATGCCTCTGTCCTTTCCGTATTTAAGGCAAACCCTACACAAACAAATGCACAACGGAGTTCACATGTTAGAGTTCTTCACGGAAGCTCAAAGCTGAAGTGGAGAATTAGGGCAGTGAAATAGCAGGTCAGGGTTTAGGGGAACAGTTTATGCTAACTCTCCTCCTGGTCTTGTGTGTGTGTGTGTGTGTGTGTGTGTGTGTGTGTGTGTGTGTGTGTGTCTACAAAGCAGAAGTGGCCATTGCTGCGGAGTCAGTTAGGTACTCTCCAAAGCCAAAATGTGCAGATGTGTATCAATTCTAGTTTCCTTTTAAGTTTAAGAAAAAAAAAATGCTCTTCAGCTCAATGCTCCTTGCGTTCTAGAAGTGTAACAGATTAGCTTTCCTAAACGTGTAGGAAAACATCTCACTTGTCCAGGTAGTCCTTGTCCACAGTAGCTATGATGTCTAGCAGAGGGTTTCCCATCCCAAACAGAGAATTAGGGCTGAAAGAAACACACAAACACATTGTCATAAAAAATAATACAGACGGTTTGCCATTCACACACATAAGTTCAACTCCTTTGAATTGAATGCATTGTGATAGGCTGATAATGTATAAAGAGAATCAAATAAAATGCATTAATTTGCACTTTCCAAATATTTCCTTGTTCATGGGTACTCTTGTTCATGGGTACTTTTTAATATGTACAATACGCACATTTATTTTACGTGGGTCTCCACGTGAACATGTGAAGAAAATAAAAAAAAGGAATGTGCATAAATAGAAAATGTTCATGATTCACCCACAGAACGAACACAAGTATTGCATGAACACCATCTGTGTGTCTAAGTCCAGCTCAACCATGCATATAATCATGTTATGATGATGTACAGCCAGACACATCAGGAAAGCAGAGTGTGAGCCAGTGGGCGCGCTGGGAACAACGTGTGTGTTCATACAATCGTCTCAACTGAACACAAAGTCTAAATAATGAAGCAACTCAGGGCTTTGTGACGACTACTTGCACAAAAAACAAACAAGGTTTTAAAACCAGTCCAACCTCACCACTCCCTTGGAGGCCAAATTAGAGAAGGCCCAATGGAGTTGAGGTGCTGCCTGCTCAATGGCAAACATGTTTGGTCTGAGACTACTATACAACAGTTAACGTTGCTCTTAGAGTATTTTTACTATCATCCCACAAGTGGATTCATTTGTCGTCACATCATCTAGGTTTAGTATTCAACACAAAACAAGTAGCAGATATATCTTTCCTCCATTAAGTAACAAGCAGTCCATTTAGCTCTATTTCTCACCGTGTATTTGTCTTTTATTGATCTGCTGGGTGTCTCTGAGAACGCACCTGATGCCAGTGTGCGTGACTCTCGGAACATCCAGTCCTCTACAGGTGCCACTGAATCTCCAACATCTGTTTCCCCACAATTTACACACCTTCACATAATATCACCTATACTTTCTGTCTTCCCTCTGAGCACATACTAGCTTTTGCAGTAGCACATGACAAAAATCACTGCAAATCTATTTGACCAGTTGAAATAAACCATAAGGAAAGATACATCTGCAGACATTTTAAATGTATAGAGCTGCTGTTTATAATAGATGGATTATCAATGACTAGCTGATGGCCCACAAATATACATTCGATATCTTTCACTCAATATCATCTCAGATGCTGACTTAACTAGTGGAACCAATTTACACAACCTGACTAAATAAAGCTATCCCTTTAGCATCCATCCACACTGCAAACAATGAATGCTGATCAAATTAACTGCCCTCTAATTGGGTTCTTACCTTGCTGGCATGATGACAGTATCCCAATTACAGCGAGACAATGAAAGACCTGACGAGCCTTAAATCAGCCTAAAAAGGACTCCCTATTTCAGTTTAACGTGCTGCTAGATCGATATTTGCCTGCAACCAGAGCCCCTCCTCTTCAGGCTTTGCTGGTTGGTCTAATGGCAACGAGGGCGGTGCAAAGGTACTATTGTCTGCGTGGTGATTGGTGTTTTTTTCTGTTCAGGCTTTACGGTGCTAATAGTTGACGTTACATACATTGTAAAATGTGTGAAGCTGAACAACTAACATGAACAAGACAACAAACTTTAGTCAACTATCAGCACGCTGTTATTACCAGGGACAGTCGTTGATACCCTGGTACATCGTCTAACTCTCTTTCTTTCCGCGTTTTTAAGCCTTAGAATTTCTACGCATGGAACTGTTGAATGAGGTACAAGCATTTCTTGAAAAACAGGTAACGTTAATGTTAGCTGCATAAGGGGATGTGTCAAAATTGGCAAAGCCAATTAACTATTAGTAAAGCAACATATCGTTTGCAACGCTTGACAATATTAAACTTAAGATTGTCCTTAAACGCCTTCTTGTTCAGGATCTTGATCACCCATGCTCAGACTAAGAATTTACTTCTGAAATAATTCGCCAGTTAAGGTAAATAAATGCTGTATTTTGTCATTGAAACGAGGGGTTCACAAAGTTGGATATAAACACTAGTCGCAAGTCTTGTCTTGACAGACTTCTTTTTCAAGATTGGCAGCTTACGTTACAACAGCGGCAGACACGTGGTTTTTGCGTGCAGCCCAACACTTAACACTGGAATAACAACAATTATGGGAGTGCGGCCTCGCAGTCCCAATGTGTCGATCACCCAGATGGGCTGCATTCGCGTAACATACTGCACTGAGATGAAATGTAAAAATGTGTAGGCGTAAGCGGGAGGATAAATTAACACGCGACCTGCAATAAAATGTGGTTTGATTGCATTCTGAAGACATTACAGGAAAACTAAACATTTGACAAGGACCTCGCTAAAATGATTGTTGAAGTGAACGTGCAAACAGCAGGCTGCAGAATGCATTACCATTGAAGCAACGAAATTAACGTTAGCTTAATTTTTGTCATGAAGTCACCTTAGTTTGCTTGGAGTCTTTTTCTCGACTTCATTCTTCTTCTCCTCAGTCTTCTTCTCTTCAATCTTCTTCACTTCAATCTTCTGTTTCCGGCCAGAGAGTCGGAGTTTCTTTGCCTTTGGTTCACCAGAAGCCATAGTTCTAAGGAGAAAATAATAGCTACCAACAACCTTGTATAAAAAGTCAAACGTGAGAGGGAGACCGGCAGCGTGCAGTGAAAATGATTTTGAGGATTAATAAGACTCATGCACTGTACGCACGCACCAAACACCCGCCCACTAATGTTAGGGTCCCAGAGCAAGCTGCCCACAAATAGCGCCTGTTTAAAAAAATGGAAACTTGCAAATAAAGTGCAATCAGCATTGGACACTGTTTGGTTCATGCAAAATACATTCATGCATTCACTAACTGGGTTAAGTCTGTGTCTGTCTTATTTATGAATAGATCTAGTTTGTTAACAAAGGACATTATATGTGCATACTAAACCAGGCTTTCGGTTCAGTCCCTACTTGTCAGACACTTCTGCCATATTGCCACAAAGTAACATTCCTGAAACTATCATCTGGAAGGAACTAATCAGGTAAAAATTATGTTAGCTTTTTGGATACCATGTTTTATACAGAAAGTTTATTTTGTCGCCAAATAGAAAGATAACCCGAGGAACTTTGGACTGCAACGATGAATATTCTTTTTCTCTTTAGTTGCTTGGGAAGCTAGATGGCTAAGATAAGCTAACTTCTGTTAACGTTAACTAACTAAATCTTAAATGGCAGCAGTACCCATAATCCACAAAGTTTTTAGTGTATATTACAATATCTGTTCAATTCGAAGGCACATTTACTTAAGCCTGTATGTGTCCCTTGACACATTCACATAAATACACGCACACACACACACACTCCTACACGTTCTCATCAACAATACCTCTTTGTCAGTTAATGCAGTTGAGATGATCCACAGCCTGTTCCTGATTAATCCTTCGGGAGACATCTTCCTGGAGAAACACTGGAAGAGTGTCATCAGCCGCAGCGTGTGTGATTACTTCTTTGAGGCAAAGGAGAAGGCGGTGGAGCCTGAAAATGTGCCTCCTGTCTTGCAGACCCCTCACCACTACCTCATTAGCATCTACAGGGACAAGCTTTTCTACCTGTCTGTCATCCAGACAGAAGTTCCTCCACTCTTTGTCATTGAATTTTTGCACAGAGTAGCTGAAATGTTTCAGGTCTGTCATAGCAAAGTCATTAACAAGGGTGGTTTCTAGAAGGCCCACATTATGAATGTATTCTGACTGCAGCCCTGTCCTCTTCCAGGACTATTTTGGTGAATGTTCGGAATCGGTCATCAAGGACAATGTGGTGATTGTATACGAGCTGCTGGAAGAGATGCTGGACAATGGGTTTCCCCTGTCAACAGAGTCAAACGTCCTTAAAGAGATGATCCGACCGCCCACTGTCCTGAGGACGGTTGTCAATACACTTACAGGTAGACAAACGACCCATCTAACTCTGCATGCATAAATCCCCAAATCATCACTACAATGCCAGTTATAGCACTTCAAACCTGTCAACAACACCTCTACTGCTACCTGTGTCGTGTGCCACATGGAAGATAACAATATAAAATATTTCTGTCTTGCAACTTTGTGTTTATTTTTGGTTTAAAATATTTGTTTGTGTGCTTTCCAGGGAGCAGTAACCTTGGAGAAACGTTGCCTACAGGTCAGTTGTCAACTATCCCGTGGAGGCGTGCTGGAGTTAAATATACTAATAACGAGGCATACTTTGATGTGGTGGAGGAGATTGACGCCATCCTGGACAAATCAGGTATTCCAACTGCTGCACAGTGAGAACACACTGCAGATATTGTGTGTGGTGTAATGGCGAAATTTGCTTTTTGTGTAATTGTGTACTTTTACAACGATAACAGCTACTGTGTATGTTTCTGTTAATTAGTAAGTTATCTTAATTACTTTCATTGTTTCATTGTCTTCACACTATAAACTTCAGTCATTGTGTCATTTTCTGCAAATGTAGTGTGTTGTAGTGGTCATCACTTAGCCCTATTCTTGTTGATGTGTAGGAACTACAGTGTTTGCAGAGATCCAGGGTGTGATTGAGGCCTGTGTTAAGCTGTCTGGGATGCCGGATCTGTCTCTCTCCTTTATGGTGGGTTTCCTTTCCTTTAAAAGTGTGTGTGTGTGTGTGTGTGTGTGTGTGTGTGTGTGTGTGTGTGTGTGTGTGTGTGTGTGTGTGTGTGTGTGTGTGTGTTGAACGATAGATTTGCTCACGCGCATGGTTTTGTAATTGCAGAATCCACGTCTCTTTGACGATGTCAGTTTGCACCCCTGCGTGAGGTACAAACGCTGGGAATCTGAGCGCATCCTCTCTTTTATACCACCGGATGGAAACTTCACACTCATGACCTATCATGTCAGTGCACAGAAGTAAGCTCATCACACCAATTATCTCGAAATTAGGTGGCACCAAAAGAAAAAAACATTTTCAAAATCATCATATTCTACGGTACAGTATGCATACATATGATATAATACACACCAATCCACTGTGACAATCTTTGTTTTTTGTGCTCTGTCTCCTGCTTTCTCCAGTCTAGTGGCCATCCCAGTGTATGTGAAGCAGAGCATCAGTTTCTTTGACAGTGGTTCCTGTGGTCGTTTGGATCTCACTGTTGGGCCCAAGCAAACCATGGGCAAAACTATTGAGGGGGTGATGATCACAATTCACATGCCCAAAACAGTATTAAGTGCCAACCTCACAGCTACACAGGGTAGCTATACCTATGACCTTGCCACCAAGGTAACCACCACTCGTTATTTCTAAATTGGTCTTAGCATGGGTTATATTTGAACTGTGTTTAACCAACAACTATGTTTTTGCCTTCTGCATTATCCCAGGTGTTGGTATGGGACATTGGGAAGCTTAACCCACTGAAGCTTCCTAGCCTTAGAGGCAGTCTGAGTCTGCAGGCTGGAGCCCCAAAACCAGATGAGAACCCTTCACTTAACATTGACCTCAAGATACAGCAGCTGGCCATATCAGGTAACACATAGCAGTCTTGAGTTAGTGTCAGCGCAGGGCTCCAGAAACTACCCTTTAGTGCTCTAGCCCCCCCCCCCCCCCCCAACCACCCCCCACTTCTCTGGAGCAGTAAAGCTGTATAGAGTTACCCATGAGTCGTATTTGAAATGATCCTCCATGTGCCATGAGAGTATTACATTTTAAATGCTTTAGGTTGTTTTAACATGCTTCTCTCCCTCTCCCTCTTTTTCCAGGTCTGAAGGTGAACCGCCTCGATATGTTTGGAGAGAAGTACAAACCTTTTAAAGGGGTAAAATATATGACCAAAGCAGGGAAATTCCAAGTGCGGACTTGAGGACGAACTGTTGTAGGCTAAATGTCAACTATCCAATGTGCCAAATATGGGTCACGGTTCCTGCCCCCTGTCTCAATACTTCAACATCCCTTCTCAGCTCTACAGCTCAATGTTATTAATGCTAGAGTTTGCATTAATCTATAATTATTTATTTTGTATAGCATTATTTCAATGCAAAGAATTGGTGTTTATGGCCAGTGAAGGCAAGTCAAAATAATTAACAGCAATGTTACAGCAAGTGTTTTTAATAATTGTTAACTAGAAAATAATTGCTTTGCTTTCCTTATTTTTGTCCTACCTTAAGTTTTTTAGGATTATATTGTATCGAAAGGGATTGTTGGGGCTTGCAGTGCATGCATACAAACAGACACACACACTAAAAAACATATTCTTCACTTGCTCGTTGTTCAGGTGTTAACAGCCAATGAGGCCAATGGAATATCGCACTGTGGTCACATATCATTGACAGCCAGAAAGATACGTTTATATCTAATGTTATCGAGAGAACTGTATGTCTTAACTAGCCTTTTAATTCTGAGAAACTGCCAAATGCTCAGTCACTGTTTTTACTAAGTGTTAGTGCACACATTCACTATACTGTGGCCTTAAAGATTGTCATGGATGTCACATGCCATATATAGCTCACTAAGCCTTTTCTTCTATAACGTGGTTACTTTTATACTAACGAGACCTGAGAGAATTAGATTGGGAGAAATATGTTCTGTCAAACAATGAACTTTGAATGGGCGATGTTATAGAAAGTGCCTGTGAAATACATTGCAGTACGCTGGTAAAAAGTAATGTGGATCAGTGGATCTACACCGTAAAAGAAGCAACCTTGAAGGCTAAATCTCTCTGCACAGCATTGCGCAATCACCTGTCCACATTGGAAAAGTTTAACTTAATGTATAGAGTTTATATTACAGTGCTGAGATCTTTGATGCTCATAAAGCCTTAAAGACATTGAACGTCCCTGTGTTTTCATTTCCAACCAACAAATGTTGGCTGTAACAATTGTCAAATTTCTGATAATATTTGACCCAATTTATTGACGGCATGGTAGTCTTTTGTTCCATATAAGTCAAAGTACATAATTGCCTATGATACGAATTTGCATAATACAGAGGCCCATAATGGACTTTGAAACCAATGATGATTTCATAAGGAGTGGTGCTTGAACCAGTGTACTTTATTATTTCAAGGCACAGCAGATGTGTTGGCACAGTTAAAAGTCATACATACATTCAGAGTGTGGAACATTATATGCACTGCTACCACACCCAGACCTTGTAAGTCGGGGAGTCAGTGGCTGCTACAGTACATGCTCAGTATGAGGCTACAACAATGACATAAATAAACCCCTGTAAACAAGCATTCTGTTCCATGATAGCTATTGATCTATCCACTAGCCATTACAGATTCTTGCTGTTTCTCAATTAAATGAGTTCCTCACTCGCAGTGAAAACGCATGTACATATATGCTCTAAGTCACACATTGATAACATTAGCATAAAACTGAATAGACAAGGTTCATTGTCATTCCACTAAGTGGTCAAGTAGGAATTAAAGTGACAGTTTCCTATTTGACACCTTTTAGTTGATTAAAGCGCTTCGAAGCTGCTGTACGATACCTAAAAGAGGAAATCGATGCAATTCCATTAAGAGCATAGTGTCAAGTAACTGTCAGAAAATGTGCGAAACATTGTTCCAGGAAACGTATCTATTGTATCTATTTATCACTAGTCATCACGAGACCAATATTAAATTGTATGATGTATGTGGATGCCTCCGAGTCTAACAGACTTTGTGCAATGGCTCCGGACAAAAATTCAAGGTGCTTGAAGCTTACACATGATGTACTACAATGGCCACGCGTCATGCCACAATGTTTGCACCATATCATATTATTCACAAGCCACCGGGGTCTTGCACAAAAACGCTCTCCCAAAACAAAATGTCTCAAAGCATCCAGAGCATTATTTAGTAGGCTCACAGTCAACAGAGAAGAGTCTAGGATGATTGGTTGACTTAGCTGTGTAACACAATTTGCTTTGCTAATTTATTATGCAAAAGTATCAACGTAAACAGTTCAACTGTTATACAGATTTGTACAGAAAATATCTTTCTTATTTAACTTAAACCCGTAGCCAGAGTAATTTTCTAGTATGAAAGACAATATATAATATATAGACCTGATGGAACGATATTGAAAAAAGAACAAGTAAAATTTGTCTTTAAGTATTATCGTTCTGTTCTGTAATTTGTGCTCTTAAGTTTGCCAAAATAACTACAGAAACAATATTGTAAAATAAATGATTTGGCCTTTTCAGTAAAGCTTTAAATAAAACAAAAATAAAATGACACACTGTGGAAGCACCTAAATAAACCAACCTATGGTTCAGTCTCTTAAATACATACATGTAACTAAAAATGTTTCCCACATCAGTGACAGAGCTCCCATTAAGATCCACTCAAAGTAAACATAAAAACAGTGAAGAGTTTATGTGTGGGATCAGCTAGAGTAAGCTGCTCAGCTTTGTGTTAAAAAATAGTGTGGGTTCAGCAATCGTGTTGTCAGCAATAAAACAAATAAATATATACATTTGAAAATAAGAAATGTCTACAGGTAAAACTGAATCAAAAGTAAACTTCCTCTGAGAGAGACAGAAGAAATAGTGTCATACCTTTAGAAAATAGAAAAACTTTCATGCAAAAAATATATACCTGGGACTTGGATAAACTCTCGTAAACCAACATACCAAAAATATATATTAAAAACAGTCTCAGATTAAACTACATGTTTTCATAGTTACAAGTAAAGGGAACTGTAGTATAGAAAATCTGGACATCCACAGCATAAAGGAGTTTTCTGGTGCAGTATACACTCCCTTATACAATACACCCAAGCAATGCTGATACCTGCATCGGGTCTTTGCTTCCTCTATCAATAGGTGTGTATGCTCACTGGTAGCCAGAGCAAGGGATGTCTGGTAGCCAGAGGTGTGTGACTGTGTGTGTGTGTCGTTAGTAGTACCAGGGGGTTTGACTACTCCTGATGAGCTTTATTGATACCAGGGGGTCTTGCGGACCCAGCGCAGAGCAAACCCTGCGTCTGTGCGGATCTTGATGGATGCAGCCTCTGCTTCTCTCACTGTCTCCTTCACAGATTGCATCAGGTTCTGAGCATTGTGAACCAGCATCTCTGTCGCCTGGAGTTGAGAGGGAGGAAAGGGAAGCGTCACATTTTAGAAGCAAACATATAAAGAAACGGAGGAGAATACGGAGTGAGACAGACTTCGGTGTTATGTTATCAAGTGTGTGAGTGGTATTTTTGACGTGTCCCTCTCCATTTACCTGCTCCGACTCCTCTTCACTGATGTTGGTTCTTCCCAGCATGGTAGCCTTGACAGTGGAGAGGATCTTCAGCTGAGTACTGATGGTGGGGATACGCTCACACACCTAGGGACAAGACACACACACACACACACACACACACACACACACACACACACACACACACACACACACACACACACACACACACACACACACACACACACACACACACACACACACACACACACACAGGCTGTGACAACCTCTATGTTACGGCAGTGTTCATTGACAATTAGTGTAAGTGCGTAGGCTCGGTACCTGTAGAAGGTTGGTTCTGATACGTCTATCAGTGCACTGCTTAGCCACCTCTTTAGCCAGCCTGGTCACTTCGTCAGAGGCCTTGGCAATGTCTTTGGCACACTGAATCAGCGCCCGCTTGTTGCCACTGCCGCCGCGCACCAGCCGAGACATCTCTGCCATTAGCAGAGCCATCCGCTTGGCTGCCGCAATGATGTCATTTCCCTGCAGTGGACAAGCAGCACAAAGAAGGCGGTGAGAGTGGGATAGAGTTGTCAGCAGGGTCCATGAACGAAGGGAGTGGAGGAAGGCTGATGATACGCCATTTTGGACATTTCTCCTATTTCCTACTGTTATTTTGATTTATTGTCTCCATGCCTTTGTTACACACATACAAACAGTTCTACAAAAATGTGTTTACACTGGAACCACTGTTACATGAAAATGTTACATTGGGTCCGGTGCTTTATTAATTTAAAGTGAAGAAAAAATAACCCAAAAAGCGTTGTGATCCCACTCAGTGTGTTTCTCTATTTAACAGTGGACAGAGTGCCGTTTAAGCAGGTTAGCTGATGCTTATCATCGCCGGTAATTAAACAAAGATTTTCACCAGCTCCCAATTTTCTCGCTGGGAGTTAGTGATTGAATGGAACATTAGATGGCAATCCTCTTTCTCCTTTCCTGAGAAGGGTTCAAGAAATGGAATGATTTGCTGTTAGTACCAATGAGGTGATGTGCATGTTTCTGAAGTGCTCAAAATCAACCTACAGGCAAAGCAAGAAGCAGGTGACAACAGCAGGCAAGCAGGCATTCTGACTTCGAAATTACATCACCCAGAAGTCTCAGGAAACTGTCATCCATGGCTTCACAGGTTGGCCAGACACAGAGTGATTGACAACAGCCACAGCCAGTCAGAGGGACCAGCTCTTCCTTTAAACCACTTTACCTAATCATGAACATAAGGGAGGGACTTGTGAAGCCAGCATAAGTTTATCTACCCATAGCAACAAACAAACAAAATTGCCATTCTGACAGTCTTAAACCTGGATGCAATCCCAGCATACCGTCAGCATGACCAATGAGTGAACAAAGTGTCTGAGAGTAAGGCAACCACAAGACCAAAACATCAGCAGCATAGTAGCAGAAGGTTGAAGGTTTCCAGAGTATTGGCGGGATGCAGAGCTTGTTCCAACAATCACAGTGCAGTCAGGAATAGGTGGCCAGTTATTGGTTGCCATCAAGAGTGGAGGAATTCCAGTGGGCTTGTCTGTACCTTGCGGCGGCATCCATTAGCACCAACAATGAGTTTGAGTTTGTGAATGCTCTAGGTTAATGTGAAGGTGTGTGTGGGTGTGTGTGTGTTTGTCAGTGTGTTTGTGTGTGCAGACCTTGCTGGACCACTTGCGGGCCTCCTGGTGCAGAGCTTGGGCAGCTGCCAGCATAGGTTGATTGACAGGCTGGTTGGACGGCATCATCAGTAGCTCTGGCTCATAGTCATCCTCACCGTCAGTAAACTCATCTTCATCCTCTCCCTCCCTCTCCTCTACCACCTCCTCCTCGGGCAGGGGGTGAAATGGGATGAAATGGGATGGGAGTGGGAGAAATGAGGATAGATGGGGAGAAGTGGGATGAAGCAAGGGAAGGCAGGAGGGAGGGAAGCATGGAGAAAGGAAGATTTAGTACAGCGTGAGAGGCACTGGATGGACGAACAGAGGACATCTACAGAGGGAGGAGTGGGAAGGAACAAGAGAAACACAGGCACTATGAAGGAGGAGAAAGCCAGGGGGGGGGGGGGAGGGGCGGGGAGGTCGAATAGAGACAGTACCATACTAAAAAGGCAGAGGAGGAGATAAAAAAAAAGGGGTTTTTGGGCAGGTAGCAAGGGGGAGCTGGGGAAATAATCCAACTAACCCCATAATGATCAGCACCGACTCAAAGTCATCCTACTGCTGTGGGCTTCGGGATTTCAAATGCCCATTTTTGAGTCGTGTGCTCTGTGCTGTGAACTTTCCAGTCTGCTTATCTTAAAGATGCAAACACTTTCAAGAACTCGCAATTTAAAGACTTTGTTGATGCTGACGAGTGTGACATACAGGTCAGGAGCCTTATGGTAGGAAAGATTTTTGGTTACGTGAAACATCATACAGGATGGATTGTACACAGTACAAACAACATAATTGAAGTGAGAAGTCCATACAAAATAACACACACAAATACATACTCACACACCAAACACAATAACTGTAACATTCTTACATTACCTAGAATGTTAGAGTTAATCGGTTAGTTTCCTCATCTTTCTTTCAAGACAGTGCGTGTGCATGTTTGTTTTTGTCTGAAATAGAGTATATGTGTGTGTGTTTGGTGTGAAAAAGAGTGCGTTTGTGTGTGTGTTTTGCCTGGATTGTATCACGTGTTTGGGTGCAGATTTATTAGCGAGTATGCATGCAAGATTCCTCCTTCATAGCAAATCTTTTCAGATGACAGTTTCCTGTTTGCCTCTGAAATTGGAATAGTTAACTTCCACTTTTCAGAAAGACCGAGGTATCAGAACCAAAGAGCAGCCGTTTGTATCTGCACACATCACGGCACATCGTCCATCTTGGCTTCCTCATGACACTACACATAGCACCAACACAGCACAGGCCATTCAGAGGTGCTGTGACACGTCAAATTACGTTGACCTCAGAGCACACACTACCCAGAGCCGGGTGTGTCTTCATAGATGAATCCCATGGTTAAACGGGAGTGTCTGTCTGTGTAAGCACACAGTAGAAAGGTGAGGGCGCTGACCTTGCTGGACCACTTGCGCGCCTCATCGTGGAGTTGCCTGGCTGCCACCATCATGGGCTCGCTGAGCACCTCTCCCACCTTCTGCTCGGGGAACTCCTCATCCTTCTCCTCTGGGGGAGGCGGGCGCGGAGGGGGCACCTCTCCCTCGGGCAAGGGAGGCTTGGGTGGGGCCTGTTCATCACTCACCTGAGGCAGGGGGGCAAATAGAGAGTAGAGACCAGATTAGATCCAACAGGAGTTTTGCAGTTTTCAGCATTGTGTCAAAAACATTGAAGTGGGGGTGTTTGTAGATGCACTCACATGGAGCTGGTCTAGGTCAGGGGGTGGAGGGGGGAACTCAGGCTCCTGAGGTTGGAAGGCTTCTCTCACTTTCCCCACTGAGGCCAGAATCCTCAGGCAGGAGTCCAAGAAGGCCTTCTGAAGAGCTGACACAGAGGTTGAAAGAAAATAAAACTCAACATGGTTGGTGTGTAAATCCAGGTCTTTTCTACCATGCAGGTTAATACGTTTTACACGTTTTTGGGGACGTCAGCATGCGTGTGTCCGTGTTTGAACTAAAAGTATACCTGGGTCCTGTATATTTCCTGCCACAGCCTTAGCGTCCATCACCATAGGTGAGATGGTGTGTGAAAGGACATCCGAGGCGTGTTTGACGGCATCCCTGAAGCGAGGGTCCTCAGAATTCTCCACTTCCCTCTTCGCCACCAGCAGGACCCGATTGGCCCGTCTCGCTATGCTGGTTGCCCCAGCAACAAGCATCTGGGGCTGGACATTGGCCATGGCAACGCGACACTTGTCAATATCCTTCTTTATGGCTTCCTCAGACGCGTCCAACAGAGACTTTGTGTCGATGGCTTCATCTACCAGACCTGTGGGTGGACACGAACGCACACATAGACGGATGAAAAACAAAACAATTTCTATAACCTATTTTCTTTCTGTCCCCGTGCAGGGAAATTTCAATAGGACGCCCAGTCAGAGCTTACTAGTGAGTTTCTCTACGTTGTCGATCCACTGGTTCTTCATTGTGTCAAAGTGCTCATACGCTGCCTGGTTCCCAGGATTCTTCAACAGGATAACACCAGCTGAGGTCACCTGAAAACCACGCACATACAAACAAACAACCACACACTCAGATTGTAGTTGCCAGATTCTGAAGAGCACGTGTTGGCTGCCAATGAGTGAAATATTGCTAGCCTAATGAAAATCCACCCGTACCTGTGGCGTGAGTTCTCTGGCATGTTTCACAGCGGCATGGATCCCCTCTACTGCACCTTTATTGGCTGTTCCAACAACAGCGGCCTTTTCTGCAGTCGCCCCCAAGCGACCAGCATGGGCCTCGAAGTTCCCTGCACGCTCGTCAAACACCTAGGACACATCAAAACAAAACTTGTCAAGCACATGGGGCTGATCAACGGAAGACCATTTATTTATTTGACGGATTTAAAAAGTAGAAAAGGGTTGTTTACCTCGACCCTGTTTGGGGCATCTGCTGGAGCAGTCGCTGAAACAGCCAGGAGTTTGATAGGGGTGGTGGTGTCACTGAACACGTCAGACACTTCCTGGGTCATCACTTCCTGCATGCGCCCCTTCATGTCCTGGGAGACACAAAGGTCACTGTATCTATAACTACCGAATACATGCCCCCAAAAAACGATGGAAATAGAAAAGGTTGACCTAAAAAAAAGTATCTACCATTTCATACCACTAGATGGAGCCGTTTACCAAAAGACCAATGGACCAATAACTATGCTTTCAAAAGCAGTCCTATCCGTAACGATGCTCAGAAACCGAGAATGGAGAGAGACGATCTCACTGTACCTTGAGGCTGTCCTGTAGCTGGGCTGCTGTCGCTCGGGCGTGAGGAGCCTCGGCCTCGCCCCTGGCCGCCATGTCCGCCAGCGATACCATCAGCGCCTCGGTGCGATCGCAGCGGCCAGCCATGTCCTGGCGATACGGCCCCACCAGCCCTCCGGCCAGCCTCCTACCCTCGGACACCATCCCCCGGATTGCTGCCTGGCCTGAAGAAAGATAGGGGTCAGGTGTCAAGTCCTCACCCACCCGACCACCCACTGATAAACAGTCTCTTAGTCAATATGGTTAACATACACGTAGAACTAACATACCATGTATAAACGACAGAACATCTTCAATGACAGTCAAAAAGCAACGCTGTAAGATGGAACTGTCATAGCTATGCTATTACCTTAAATTGAATATGGTGGTTGAGTGTGGTATGTTTGCACTGCAGTAATTCACATATTTGTATTTACATCAACACAAAACCAAAAATAACGTAAGATAAATAAGATTTGGTAGTGATGAGAATAAGCATATTGGTATGCAAACTAAATATGTGGCAAATTGATGGCATAGTATGTTGTATTAATCTCCGCCAACAGAAACATGTTAGGACAGCCATTACCTGTCATACTCTGTAGCCTCTCAAACTCTCCTGCGCCCACAGGGAAGCATGGGAGACAGACAAACTCAGATAAAACACTCAGAACGCTACTCAGCCCAGGGGTTAGTATACAGCTTATAGTGAGCTACTGTGTGACTCAAAGGAATTGAAGAAGTCGTTGAGTGTAATCCTAGGGACCTGGTGTCCATCATCATCACTAACAACATGCTCAGAGTCTGGTCATAGATGATGAGACGGCATACACACTCAGTCTCCACCTGGAAATACACTCCAACCTCTCCCGTCTTTCACTATGCTAGCCATGCAAGTTAACACACATACAGAACGTGTGACGACCACACACACACACACACACACACACACACACACACACACACACACACACACACACACACACCAACCCACCCACCCACTATCCAACAATCATCAGTGTATGTCACCCACGTTTCTTCAAGCCCACCCTGCCCTCCCCGCCACTCACCCACTCCTCGGTCATCCACGCCAGGGTTGTTGACCCAGCGGAGCGCCTGATCCATCTTGCCCTCCAGAGTGACCGCGGGCTTGGCCGGTCTCATGTTGCCCACTGCCCGGTGGGTTTTGGACTGAAGGGTCAGCAGCGCCGCGCCAATCTGTTTGGCCAACGCCCGTGCCTCCGGGCTGTCACCTTTGCCCCTGCGGGCGGCGGAGAGCGTGAAACAAACACGGCATGTCAGTGCAGCATAAACAGAGGGTGAAGAGAGTGATACCCACCACCAGCAGCCTTGACAACGGAATCAAGCATTTGACCTCTTAACACCTTGCCACCTCTTTCAACCCTCTCTGTAGATAAGACCCCCCAAACCAAAACAACAGCGAAGGAATATTTTAAACTGTCCACCGTATTAACACTTTTTCACTTTAAGACCAAGCACCACCGAAATAGAAGAGTAAGCCTATATCCCAGGACTAATGCGAATCATAGTATCGCCTCAATCAAGCCCCCGAGCACCACAACTACACCCCCACCCTGAGATCAGTTTCAGAGTTCAAACGGAGCACTGCTGGTGGGACTGAGACCCAGGACTGACAGTGACAGGCAACAACAGGGCCTCCATGCAGCAATTAAACGCCACTTATCAGTGATGTGACGCTGCCGCTCGCGCCTGTGAACAAAAGGGCTGCGCTTAAGTTCTCACTGACTTCACCAGGCTTTGGAAATCATTGGTCGATGGGTTGTACGGTGTGTGCATGTGAGAGTGCGTGCTCAGGAGGGAGGATGCCTCATGTTTTCATGACAACGTACTGCTTGCGTAACTCCACCAGTCTGGCGGTGAGTCCTGCAATTTCGCTGACGGAGCGCATTATGTCGTCTCTCTCGCGCGGGTCTTCACACAGATCAGCAATCCGTTTCGCTTCCGCTAGCAACGCAAAGATGTTCTCCGCCCCCTCGGGACCCCCATTAG
Organism: Aplochiton taeniatus; assembly: GCA_017639675.1. Taxonomy (NCBI): domain Eukaryota; kingdom Metazoa; phylum Chordata; class Actinopteri; order Galaxiiformes; family Galaxiidae; genus Aplochiton; species Aplochiton taeniatus. The sequence continues at coordinate 9,550,807 of CM030184.1, forward strand.
GATCTGCCAGCCAGGTCTACAGGACCGACCATCCACACACACACACACACACACACACACACACACACACACACACACACACACACACACACACACACACACACACACACACACACACACACACACACACACACAAACCTTTTTTTAACGGAAATTAGCATACTACGCCATAATGAGCTATGATGACACAACTCCCTTTAGGGAGTATGGTTTGTACAGGGTAAGGCTATCTCTAGCATCCGACCTGTGCAGCGTCCAGTCTCCTGGCGATGGCCTGTTTGGCGTTGATGAGAGCTTCCAGCCTGCGGGTGGCGCTGTCCACCTTACCAAACAGCAGGTCTAAGCCCTGGGAGCACTGGGCAGCCCTCTGTACACAGGGTGGCGTCGGGCCCTGGCCTCTGCAGGAAAACACACAAAAAAACAGACACACGGACACAGACATATCACAGTCCTAAAACAGGAGAGAATAAAACTATTCCAGTCACAGAGCAGGACACTTCACTGCTCTTTCTCTTTCTTCTTTCTTCTCTTTCTCTTTCTTCCCATGTAGTCAAACAGTACCTGGCACGTAGCTCTGCCACCTGGTCGGTCATCTGTCCCAAGGTTTTGGTCGTTCCCAGAACATCTCTCCTCTCTTTCCCAGCACACAGCTCTCCAACCTTCCCTGCTTCATCCAGAATCACACGCACGGCCACCTCCCCGGGGTCACCTGCACACACGCACGCACGGACGCACACGCACACGCACATACAGAAACAAACAGAAGAAAAAGTTGATGAAACTGTCTTAATAGAGTGCTGGTTGTAGGGGATCACAAAGTTACAGAGTGTGTACCTGGCTGTCCATGGGGGTCTTTGAACCAGCCTTTAGCCTGCGCCATCTTTGACTCGATCAAAGCCAAACACCTCTTCATGGCTTCCATATCCTGAAAAGAGGGTATAATACACTATTTAACCAACTCAAAAAAAGCTCTAATCAAAGGTACTGAGGGGAAAACTAAAACTAAAATGAAGAGATGTTCTTTGTTCCTAGCAGGAAATATACCTGGAGTGGAATGTGAATGTACACGGTAGATGAAATAGTCTGCAATATCTATAATCTCTGTCTTTATATTACTGCAAACAGCTGCTAAAAAAAGTGTATTAATGCTTCTTTCGACAACTCAAATAGGCTTTTGGGAGACAAAAGACTTTCCGGCTCAGAGAATAATGAACTTGTCAAACAGCCCGGTTCAATAATGGCCATCCATTATGGATGTGTCTGGACATCTACTGGCTTATCTCTATAATTCATGGCCTGAGAGTACACTCCCACTTGGACCCGGTCTGCCACACAGAGAGCGACCTCAACCACTGCACACTCTTCCTCTCTCTTTCACTCGCTTGATTTCAACCCCACCCTTTATCTCTGTCCCACCCACACACACACACACACACACACACACACACACACACACACACACACACACACACACACACACACACACACACACACACGTCTTCCTGGTCAGTTGTTGAGCAAGTTGTGAGGGTTTACACATGCAGACCGACAGGTCAGACTTGAGAAACCAACTCGGAGCTTGCCAAGAAAGTGTTTTGCTATGCTGATGGATTAGAGGGACACATCCACTGATGAAACAGGGAGGATTCTGAAACTGATACGTGCTATTACAGCAGACCTTCTCACGTCAACAAAACATGAGCGAGAACCTGAGTGCAATTAAAGGCTAAAGCAGTTAAAAGCCATCAAGTACACATATTTTTTCAATAAAGACCCATAAATCATGTATGATATCCTGAAGACAAATATCAGGCAATGAGTAAGCTGGCTGTTGGAAGCGTAAACAAAGCAACACACACGTATTCACAGTGCAACACATCGATGCTTTTAACAAAACATCTACAGCTACACATAGCCAGACAACTCTGACACTCATGAAATTACAATCACGGGTGACCACGGGTGCCAGCAGGACAGATACAAATGTATCCTTTCTCACATCCTACCCACATGCTGCAGCGTTGCAGAGGGTGCAAGAGAAGTACTGTAGGCTTACCTTCTACAGGGAGGAAAATAATGGAGGAGGAAGGAAAAGAAAAAACAGAGTAAAGAACAAACCAAGAGTTAAAACACCAAGCAAAAAGAAGAGTGGAGACACAAAGCAAAAAGGCTGAATATAGGAGCTTCTGTCTGCAGCATAGAAGTGCATGGCGATGAGATAATTACCAGGATCTGGAATTGTGTATATCTGTGCGTATGCGAGTGTGTGGTGTGTGTCTGTGCACGCTCATAGGTGTCTATATATGTATTAATTATCGTGTCTCTGTGCTTACAATACTCTTAATGTGTGTATGTGTGTGTCTACGTGTGTGTGTGTGTGTGTATGTGTGTGTGTGTGTGTGTGTGTGTGTGTGTGTGTGTGTGTGACGAGACAGGCGTAGCGCACCTTGTTTGCCCATGCGTCCTCGTCCCACGTGGTGAGCTGCAGGACTCGTATGATCTCCATGATCTCTGAGCTCATCTTGTTGAAGGTAAACCCTCGGTTCCTCTCGGCCTCCTCTACTCCAGCGCTGCGGCCACTTTTGGTTGCCACAAAGATCTTTATGGCTGAAGACATTGAAAGAAAAGGTGATGGCTAAGGAGATCTGTCACAACGTGCTTTAATACTACTGGTTGTGGGACAAGGGAGAAGGGGTCATGCTGAAAATAATATTGTTATTATAATATAGAACATATAATATAATATCGCACAGCTAACATCTTTCTTTTTCAAAGTCTCCATCTTCATGTTGGAGAATATTTATTTATTAGTATTATTTACAGGGGTATCAAACCTTTGAGCCTAGCTAGAGATGTACAGTAGATGGCTTGTGAGTGGTGACTTATTGCTTTTCTGTATTGAGGGGGAAGGCACCTAGTGGGTGGTTTGGTACGTGTGTGTGTGTGTGTGAGCATTTATGTGAAGTCAGTCTGATAGATCCAGCAACTAATGACTGTAATTATCTGCGTTGCTATAACAACAGCTACTGGCTGGTCTTCCTGCTCTACTCTGCTACTACGCCAGTTTCTATCCACACACACACACACACACACACACACACACACACACACACACACACACACACACACACACACACACACACACACACACACACACACACACACACACCTGATATGAGGAGAGGCAGCAGTTCTTTAATGGTGTTCATGGAGTTGACCAACATTAGACGGTGCTCCTGGTGGGTCAGCTCCTGTTGTCTCTCCTCGATCATCTTGGACATCTTGGTCATCCCTGAAGAGAGGGGCCAATCAGTACGCAGGCAAAGACTAATTCAACCAATCAAGAGTTAGAAGTTATTATATCTCAGCCAATAATGTTGGAGAAAAGAAACCATGTAAATGCTCTGACTAGGACTGTTTTACATGCTATGTAGATTGTTTTGACAGCAGGTATAAAACTAATTTAGTGTGTAATTTTTCTTCTTCACCACTGACCTTATCATCACATTATGCTAGACTGGTCTAATAGTAACGGGTGGCACTTTCAGTCAAGTGTGGAATTAATGTGACATTAGAGTTCCGCAATGGCCATGGATCTAAATGACACACTTAACCTTTTCTTTTTTATTAGAAGAGCACATCTCTTTACATGGCCAAACATTAGCTCTCGTCTCATAGAGCGGTCCCATCGACCAGTCTATCAAAGGTTTAAATTGTTTTAACTCAGAGATGGATGATGCTACCTGGTCCTAGATTCTTGGTGTATGTAATTAGGTCCTCCATAGTTTCCACCACCTCAGCCACTGTCAGGTACTCCAGGATCCCTTTACACACACGGATGATCTTACGCACCTAGAACACACAGCACACTTATATACACACAGGCAACACAGTGAGTTGTGTCTGCATATACAGCACAAAGCACACATGCATCTTTTAAATAATCACACAAACCCAAATTTGCATAAATATGCACAGTCATGCAAAAATATAAACATAGCATTGTGGATGTAATATATTAATTGCGCAATTCATGATGATAATCTTCATAGCTTTTCTGAACTATAACAACTGTGGAAATAAAGATTAAAGAAAGCCCTTGAATAAGCCCTAGTGGTCACCCCAGTGTGTGTGTGTGTGTGTGTGTGTGTGTGTGTGTGTGTGTGTGTGTGTGTGTGTGTATTTGTTGTCTTGTGATGGATGTCTTGTGACTGAAGGAAGTTGGTCCTCTACAAAGAGCCAAGTGATCTTAGACTTCAATGTGATTCCACTTAGCAATCATATATTGAACCCACACCAACACACGGAGGGGGAAACACACACACACACACACACACACACACACACACACACACACACACAGAGAGTCATGTATAGCAACCAGGCATAATCTAATTTGGGTGATTTTGCCTTGGTTTGCTTTGATCTTCAAGTCTAACCAGGAAATTAGCTGAGTGTAGGAGTTCTACACACGCACATGCACACACACACACCTCTGCCTCGTCGAATGTCAGCAGCAGGTCGGAAGTTCCTGAAAGTATTCCTCTGGACCCGTCTATTAGGTAATCCCGGGCTGGTACAGAGTATGGATCCACCTTCAGCATCTGGGCAGCCTGGACCAGCTTGGAAGAGGCGTTTTCCACCCTGCAAACATGCAACCAGTTTTTAGCCTGCACTTTGCATCTTTCACCAGCTGAATAGGGATTCTACACTTCAGGAAGTAATGAGGAAGCAGATTTAACTGCAGGATCTCCTCATACAAAGTCTGAAACGTTAATTAACCTAAACCAAGTATTATTTTCCAGCTGGATTGGATGTTTATTTATCAAGGAAAATTAAGTCTATTCCAGGAAATATAATGTTTAAAGGGGAATTGAAACGCAGTACGAAGTCGGGTTAACATTAATAGTATTAACGTAAAAAGTAAAAAGTAAAAAGTATAAAAAGTACGTAAAAAGTATGTAAAAAGTATAAAACACAATCCAAATATCAAACTGTCTAAAAGTAGCTTATAATAAATTATATAATGAAATATACAGTGTCGTCTATTACCCCATTTAATATGGAGATAGTTCCCTATCAAAACTCTGGAGACCTCTGCACTGAATGTGTACGAGAAATTGTCAACGTAAAAAGATTTGCTGAGTTGTGTTATGTTTTGCAGAGTTGTGTAACTTTCTGTGGAGTTGGGTATATGTGCTGCAAATCGAATTTTGTTTTGAGTTTTATTTGGGTTAACAACAATATGACAATCAATCTATGCATGGTCTACACTGTATTCGTGGGCTGTGTTGTTAATTTGTGTTTGTTGACGTTATGTTCTGGGCATAATCCGTTTACCATGCTAATAACCACGCTAAGGTCAACAGTGTAATAACGTTGGATAAATACAGAATTTATGCTGACAGGTTGGTTGGCTATTTTTTTATTATTAAGTAACGACAACTTCTAGGTAAAATAAAACTAATATTCTTTACGTAACCCAATAATGAATATAACGTTTTGAACTATTGATCAGATCCGACGTACAGGAATATGCTCAAAGGGCCTGCCTACTTTAAACAGTCAAAGCTCTGTGTGGCTTAAAACATCATGTACATGCAGTACTGGTATGCACTTCCGCCATGCTCATGACATAGGACTCGTATGTCATTTCATAATGGTTGCGACCTAGCATTCAGACGCATTCGAGACATTTACATGTTATCTTAATACTGTTATCTTCTGGCTTTAAATAAATATTTTTAGGACACATAATGTTCTAATAGATCTATACAATACTGGTTCCGGAAACAATTTGAGGGTTTGACTTCATCCTTAAAGCTTTAGTCTACTAAAGTCTTTACAGATAAAAAAAAAAAAAGTTATGAGGTTTAGATTTAATTTGTCAGCAAATTACCGTGATTACAAAAAGGAAGGTGATGTATTACTAAAATCCAGCCCCTCCCCTCACCGACCCCCATTGGCCAGGGTATCGATGGCCACCAGAGGAACTATCTTTAGCAGGGTTCGCATTCCCACATGCCCCCTTCCTAAGCCTAGTGTGTGAGATTTATGACAAGGTGCCAGTGTGTATTTCCATATGTAAGTGTGTGTGTGTATGTATGTATGTGTGTGTGTGGGTGTGTGTGTGTGTGTGTGTGTGTGTGTGTGTGTGTGTGTGTGTGTTGCGGTGGCTGTGTGCATCTCTTTGCAACTTCCCAAACCACAGTTGGTGGCAAGATGGGACATACAAAAAAATAAGTACTCCTCGGGAGTTCGGGATGGGCAAGAGAGTGAGAGTGGACAGAGAGCTGACACGGGCTTAGAGCACACATTTCATATAGACCATTGCCTTCTCTAACATCCTGACATCGGATACACTGCACCGAGACACACACACACACTCTCCCATGGTCTGATTATGTGAATCCCAGGAGTGCTGAGTAACCATTCTGCCCCAGAGTCAGCTCTTTGGAGGGCTGGCTATACACAACAAACATGCTGGCCAGCCCTGACTCTTTGGGTAGTGGACATGCAGCCAGACATCCTGCCAGACTGACCAGATTCCTTATCCAGAAGAGCATAACCGAGTCCTGGAGGGACACTGCTGGCAGCGCGGAACCTAGCCATGCTTCCTGACGGTAAATTAAGTTAAGCAACAAAGAGTCTAGAGTTCGCAGAGCTCTCTGTCTTCTGAGCGGTATAACCGAAACTGAATTATGCGCTAGTCATTTCCTCCACTGATACGTGTGAGTGAAAGACTGGGAAGGCGGTAGACAAGAGGGCAAGAGAAGAGACTGGGCGGCGAGACAGGAGACATATAAGGTCACCTGAAGTGCTGTGTTAGGAACAGGGAGTCTTACTTGATGAAGGCAGGCGGCATGTCTCTCTTCAACACCTGGTCCTCTGTCGTCTGAACAGTCTCCTTACCCACCTACAGCACACACACACACACACACACACACACACACAGATGCGCGCGCACACACACACACACACACACACACACACACACACACACACACACACACACACACACACACACACACACACACACACACACACACACACACACACACACAACGAAGAGAGACCGTTGGGTGTTATAAATACTGGGGTATCAGAAGTGCAAAGGGGAATCTAGTGTAATGCATCCAGTGCAAATAGAAACCAAATACTGCGGAGAGAGTGCAGTTGAACTCGGAGTCCAAGTTAAACATCCACTGGTGGCGCAATGGGGAACCATGGCATCTCAACTAGGCCGGGAGTCAACACAATACAAGATCTGCTTAAAACCACACCAGGAAAACATTGGGAAGACAGGGACATTCAGAATGTTGCCACCTGTCCTTTTGTTGAAACTGGTGGAAGCACTAGGGCCAAACAACCGGGATACAAGTTGGATGGGTTCCACTGCCACCACTAGGGATATATCAAGCCAGGCTAGGAGGAGAAACAGCTTGATCCATGCTGGCTGCTGTGTTACTCTGCCTGGCTTCTGACTGAGACTCTCTCTCCCAGCCAGACGAGAACAAAGAACCTCTATGTCTCTAGGCCAGGGGCTACTCCCCTCCTGTCTGCCCCATGAAGAGGCCTGGTTCTGGGCCACAGCCAAGCATCCTGTTGCGTGGCCCTCCACTGGAGGTCTGATTTACAGCATTGCTACTAATACATGTCAGTTGATCACATATTGGGTACACACACACAAACACAAAAAGGTGACACCGTTTTATTAAATCACACTTTTATTTGGTGAGAGCACATTTTATAAGCACTATTTATTGTTCTGAATTTAATTAGATTTTAAAGTTTTTTTGTGTGCTGTAATTTTGGATTGGTACTGATTACCTGCTGACCTTCACGCTCTGATGAGAGAGAATCTTGATTCTGAATGGATCAAGACATACATACACATAAAGATACAACACACACAGTAGAGCACAAATTCTTTAGCACAAAAACACACACATTGGTGACATTGCTTACTCCTTGGGCACATCATTGGTCTGCATCACACCTTCACAATTCACATGGCCTTCAATCTCCCTTTATCACTCTCTCTCTATCTCTCTCTCTGCCTCTTTATCTTTCTGGCTCTGTCTTTCTGTCAAACACACAAACTCAAACCGAATGCAATTAGAGTGAAATGATGGCTTGAGAATCCCTCTGTTTCTGTGGAAGACAGTTACGGTTTCCAGCTCCAGTCTGACCCTCTGGCCAACCATGCAGTGCTTGCCTTCACCACAGAGCCAATAATACAAAGATTCTCCCAGGCAACTTCATGTGATTCATCATCACTTATAAGATTATTTCTATTGAATTATTGTAGTAAAACGTATAAGTCAGCAAGCTGTCACGTTAAAACATAACTAGAAAGAATCCAAGTACATTTCCTATTGATACTGTAAGGACAAGTTATTTTGGTATACATATAAATGCAATACAAATTTTACTAAGGAAAAACACAACACAATTTCTGTTGCACTCAACTACTCGATTTAAAAGTAGCAAGTCAGAGATGAAACGGAGCCTGTCATTTGACTGATCAAGGAGAAGGGATTCATCCTTACAAGTCAACCGGGGCCCGGATGTTTCCTGTAAGCAGCAACAGTTCGCGTTGGGTATTCCATACATAATTAATGCAAAGTGGTTTACAGTATAAGCCCAGTCAAGTGTAAGTGTGAACTTGAGAGTGGCTGGGTGCAGGTGTGATTTGGTTTGTGTGTGTGTGTGTGTGTGCGTGCCTTTTATGTGCGCATCCAAGCATGTGTTTGTGTTTGTGTCTGTGTGTGTTTAGGCTCCGTATAAGACAAGGCTAATGGACTGTGAAGCGTGGGAGCTACTGTGGAAGCAGATGGGGCTTCAGTCTGTCAGAGCTAACAGTGACATGCTGGCCCCAAGTCTAGACCAGACAGACACAGACACAGACACAGACACAGACACAGACACAGACACAGACACAGACACAGACACAGACACAGACACAGACACAGACACAGACACGCACGCACGCACGCACGCACGCACGCACGCACGCACGCACGCACGCACACACGCACACGACATTAATAAAGAAAGAAAACGCGTCTCGGCTCTCCTTTTCTCTGACGGACTGCCTGGTACCCAGTGATGTCAGCCCTGTTTTAGGATCGAGACGGGCTGGCCAGAGATAAGATTACCTAAGGGCCGACAGACCGACAGACTGTACCCTGGCACTGCTAAAATAAGAGTAAATAGATGCCCATCTGCATGTGAGAAGACCACACTGCTTTCAGTAACACGACAACTGACCTGCTGCACCAATAGGAACCTCTCACGTTTGTTTGTCTAAGGGGTGTGTGTGTGTGTGTGAGACTCTAAGTGTCTCTACGAAGGTGTCGACGCCAACAACCTTCCCTCCCCAGCAGGGTGCCACTGGCTGTTCCAGAGCTTCAGACTGCTCAAATGTCCACCTCTCCTTTCCCTCTCCGGACTCTCCTCATCCGCATGTCTTCCTTTCTACAACTTCCATCCAACAGGATCCTTTAAATATCCCTCCTGTCCAGCTCTGCTCCGCTTCCGCTCCTCTATCGCTCCTCTCTCTCACTACATTGTGAGTGTGTTACTTCCTGAGCCTAATAGCTATTTATTCCTGACTCCCCTCCCTAGTACACGTATGCAGGGTCTGTCCATGTTGACTGAAATGAGCAAGACACATTTTGCTCTCTCTCTCTCTCTCTCTCTCTCTCTCTCTCTCTCTCTCTCTCTCTCTCTCTCTCTCTCTCTCTCTCTCTCTCTCTCTCTCTCTCTCTCTCTCTCTCTCTCTCTCTCTCTCTCTCTCTCTCTCTCTCTCTCTCTCTCTCTCTCTCTCTCTCTCTCTCTCTCTCTCTCTCTCTCTCTCTCTCTCTCTCTCTCTCTCTCTCTCTCTCTCTCTCTCTCTCTCTCTCTCTCTCTCTCTCTCTCTCTCTCTCTCTCTCTCTCTCTCTCTCTCACACACACACGTCTGGGACAGAAAAATGGTAAAAAGCTGACCCGTTAAGGCAAACACAATCATTTTGCACAAACAGCCAGCTCTGAATGTTTAATTTACTTGATGGCAAGTCCACACACCACCGATTAAGACAGATTAGGACAGATGCAGGGTGTGGGTGTATGTGCGTTCTTGTGCGAGTGTGCGGTTTGTCTGCGTGTCAGTGACCTGGTTTCCAAATGCCCCCCAGGACTGGCCCACCCTGGACGGAGGCCATTAGCAGTGTAACAGTATCAGTGTGCTTTCAGATGGCGTGGTGGTGCTGTGGGCTCTGGGGTTATAGACCATGACTTCATGAGCCTGTGGCTCTTATAACTCTATACTGTTATGATGACCCACGCATAAAAACTCAAACGGATGACTGAGGGGACCTGAATCACATTAGTGTCTAAATATCAATTGCGCTACAGTAGAAAGGAATCAGTACAGCTCATTTAAGGTAAACTCTGGGATAGGGTGACCTGACTAGGAAGTGCAATCGAAGATTTTTTCGGATTTCTCTCTGAAGGAAAATATACAAAGTGTAGAAAACCTCCAGCGTTTTTTTGCAAACTGTATTTTCATGAGCACTGCAACCATTAATGAGCTTTTACATTCTTTGGTGCATTCAGAGGTACAAGAGCATACTCATACATTGTAGAAATAGACCACAGAGTTCGCTTGGTTTGTTCGGTTCAGCATTGGAGAGCAGGACACTAAATCACACTTTGACATCTCAGGTTTGCAGCTTGTGCGTTAAAATGATATGATACAAGTTTTGGTATACAGACTACTCCGCGGGACACAAAAACGACCCCTTCGCTACTATAAATCTGGTTTCTAGTCCAATAGTGTCCCCGTTCCACACTACCATCTGAGCTTGCATAAACCCCTCAGGCTGCCATTAGCCCCCTTCTGCTTGCTGTCCGGCTGTATAAACTACAGCTGCTGGTGTAACAGCGTGTGGAAAGAGAGAGAGACATAAGGAAAGAGAGAGTGGGAGAGAGACAGAAAGTGAGATAAGGGGAGCCCAAGAGACAGAGAGAGAGAAAAGAAGAGGTGGTGTCCTCATGGAGTGCCGTATCCAAGGGCAACGGGACATCAAGGACATCACAGCAGGACGGTGTGTAGGAGGATATCACATTAACCCTGAGATAAAGACTATTTTGTCTGCTAGATACTTGCTAGCCTATTCTAATGGAGGCAGACAGAATATGTTCAGCTTTAATAACAGCTGTGGAAATATTGGCAGCTATGATAACCATTTCTTCTCTGTCTGCCTTGATATGTATAGGGGGGAAGAAAAAGCATGAATAAGTTTATTAAAAATTGAATTTAATTACTCGTAAATGACACAGCTTTACTCTACCTTAAGTGGGACTGCAAACAACAGCAATCATCGTATCTGCACCAAGATTGAGAGAAATAGAGTGTGCACGTCTTCATAATTGTGTGCCCTAACTCAATCTTACTGAGTGACGAGGAACCTGCCACTGGTGACACTGATTAGGTTTAGTCCAATAATGCTCGTTCTTTCCGCCCCACAAACTTCGTACGGTTCGCTGGACATCCGATTACAAGGGTAAAGTTTGACACATTGTTGTCATTGTTTTGTGCAAGCACATACACGCGCGTGAGGCTGTGAGAGGTAGCAACCTCGATCAAATGAGAAACAGGGTACTCACCCGCACGAGATTGCTAACTGCCGCTTGCACAGCGGCTACAGGAACCGTTAGATCCGGGATGGCTTTACCGTCAACCTCCCCCTCCTCGTGCATGATGACCAGGTGAGAGATCTGCTGAGCCACCGGCTCGAGGATACTCTCGATGGTCTTGGTGTGAAACACCGGCATTGTGAACGACTTCTACCGCAGCCCAAAAGATGAAAGGCGGCTGGTCGCACCAGCAGGAAGACGTTTTCCCAAGTATTCCCCCTGCACTGATAAGAATAAGAGGCAAAACCCAAAACCTCAGACCCGCTCCTGGAGTAACCCCTCATGCGTCATCCACCGGAACAGTCTGCTGTGGGTAATGGATCGAGTGAACTCAGCCGTTAGGTGTCCTCCAGCCAGGGAATCGAAATCGTGACAGAAGGAATCACCGCCCTCCCTCCAATCACAGCTTGGAATACAGCTGCCAACCAGATTGGTGCTCACTGACGCTCTGAAAACGCACGCACACGCACGAACTCACGCACGCAAGCACTTGCACACAGGCATGTTTCTCTAATAATTCTTAAGTCTTATATCAGTTCTAGCACACACTTAAACTCACGTTCAGATTTGGGTGTGAACTCACGTTCACACCCAAATAAACACACCTACACTTACATACACAGACACACAGACACACGCCCCCCCCCCCCACACACACACACACACCCACACACACACACACAAGCACACATAGTGCTGTTTCCCGACCCTAACGACGTCCTGCATTCCGGTTCCCCAAAAAGGAAAGTCTTACAGAGGGGTAAGTTACTTACAGGAGATTCTAAGATGCAGAGATCGAGGGATAGGGCAGAGGAGGAAGATTAGATCCTCAACAGGTCTTGATAGTTAAAAAGTTACCGTTGATGCAACCAGCAGCCTAAGGCCGAGGTCTACCTCTGGCAAATGCTCTGCAACAATGCGTAGATGCCAGGCCAGTAGATGAGATAGGTCTAACATAGCATTAATAATCAGATCAGGTGCATGGTCTCGTCCCTTCTGATGGCATGTGTTATGGTGCCGTGAACCTGCATCTGTCATGTGAACTTTGTTCATTAAAAGGTGGGTCAGGAGTTCATGTCGGAAGGCCTCAACGAGTAGGTCTAAAATAAGACCAAGGCTTTAGCTCGCTGCTCTGAGACTCAGGGAGAAGAAATCAGGCGTTCTAAAAACCTTGTCGATGAGCTATTGAGAGACAGACATAAGACGGCCACGCCCCAAAAGTGTCCTTTCACTTCATACCCTCGACACACAGACTGACTGAACAGTTAAGCATTGTCTAAGAATATTTGAAATATATCTATTTGTGACCCAGCCTGTGCAGATGCAGTAGTGTTAGTCTGACCCAGCTCTAGGTGTTGGGGGGGTGGGGGATCAAGCCACGAAAAAGGGTATTTATACACACCAGGGGGCCACAGCAGAAACCCGGGGGCTATGTGTGTGTGTGAGGGTTTCTTTTTTTTTTTTATGTGCACAATTGTGGAGCCAGTGTTGCTGTAGGTGGCTGGGCTAAGGACAGTGAAATACCAAAGGGACTGGATGTTCTGCCCCAACCAGTCAGAGCAGACATTGCCACCTCACCTAGACTGAACCCTAACCACCTCATCCACTTTACCCACCCCTTGACCGGTAGATTTGCTGAATTCAATCGTTTTTTATTTATATTTCACGGTGTTCCTTTCTTTTTCTCCGAGCCTAACCTCTGAATTCTCCCTCATCTGTCGTGGCTCCAGAATGTTGCCTAGTCTTTTTTGGTGAGGTGAACTAAGGACACAATTGTTATATCAACAATGAGGAGCCTGGATGGTATCTCTCAGCCTTGGTTTTCTTTTCTCCTCAGCAGCTCTCCTTAAAGAGGTGTAAGATTCCGACATGAGCATGTTGCCGTAAAGCTTCACACCCGTATATGGCTGACGGACTGGGGAGAGAAGCAATAAAGTAAACTGTACTCGGGGAGAGAGGAGGGGATCTTAGGGATCTTTAACTTTGGCTGATTCCAGGAATCTTACCGAGAGCTCAGTGCAGCTGGCTCTGTCTAAACAGCCAGTGATAAAACTCATCGGGGCTACAGTGTATACAAGTAGCTTTAAAGTATGCTTTTGATAAGGAAATGATGACTGCCTCTCAATGTGTACGGGGGGGATAGATGGGAAATGTTCAATGTTAGAGGTTATTTGATATTATTACATGTATGATTGTATATATTTGCATATTTGGAGTCTTTATTTAAAGAAGCATTCCTTCAATGTAAACACCTAGGATACTTCTGGACTCAATATTTATATTGAAGTTGACTAAGTGGGTGAAATTTGTTCTAAGTGTTTGCAGTTCAGTACATTTCAGCATTACTGCACTTATCAACCACACCACACAACTTTTCAGGAAACTCATATTCTGTAATAATCATATAATATGAATATGCGTACTGTTTATACTATGAATACAGTATGGAGTAAGAGAGATTGAGACACAGTGTTTACTCCAGCTTGTGTTACGCCTCCATACTCATATGATGTCCTGGGAGTGTGATGAGATCTTAAGAGAACAGCTCTGGCTGTTTATACAGTCTTCCCACTTCATCATTAAATAAAGATGCCGGCTTTTATGTTAGCGAAGGTGTGTGTGTGTGTGAGAGAGAGAGAGAGAGAGAGAGAGAGAGAGAGAGAGAGAGAGAGAGAGAGAGAGTGTATGTAAAGAGGGAAAGCGAAAGAGAAAGGGCAAGAGAGTGATGAAGAGAAGGAGTTTAGAATGGTAAGAGGGAGGCAGAGTGAGAAGAGAATGAAGAGAGATGTCCGGCTATGCATCTTGGCCTTGTGCTCAGGTTTGTGGCCTGGCTTGCCATTTGTTGCCGGACAGCTATTTACACCCTATTATCTCTTTTTGTCTCTCAACAGTTTCCCCACTCTCAAATATGCACTGTGCCAGAGCGGCGCTAAATTCAATATATAGGTTTGTGTGTGTATGTTCGTGTCTGCATGCTAGCATGTGTTTTTGTCTGTGTGTCCTTACTAGGTGGTCTATGTTTTCAAGCAACAGGAGAGGTGTTGCTGTGCTTAGAATCTACCCAGCATGATGCTCTCCCTCAAATATCTCCTTACCTCACTCTGGAGTGCCTAGCAGAATGAATGACATAGATTCATTTAAGTATAAAGTATGGGGGCTCCCCGGTGGCACTTACCACTAAGGCTAGTCCTTAACGCAGCAGCACGGGTTCGCATCCGGCCCGGGCCCTATACTGCATGTCCTCCCCTCTCTTTCTCCCACATTTCCTGTCAACCCAGTGTTCTGTCTCAATAAAGCAACAAAACTCCTCCAAAAATAAATATAAAGTATGATATTATCAGACTTTCTTTTGCTACATTATTTAATCAAGGGGACTGTTATACGTAAAACTGCACACAAAAAGCTGCCGATGCTCTCAGTAATCAGCCAATTGTTCGAATCATTGCTCTTCTATGTAACACTGACCTCGAGTGGTTATAAAAACGACTGCTTGTTTTTGGAATCTACAAGCTATGAGATGTAATTATGTTGTGTAGTGTGGCAATTAATAACGACTAGAGATAAATACCTATAACAAGATATCAACAAATTGTATGAAACATAAATATATTCTGTTTCTATGCCGCACTCAATCACTTTTGCCTACTGCCTGACTTTCCTCCACCCGTGTGACTAAAGGCTAAAGGCATACTGTGACTACACATTTCTCATCATCATTGCTGTAACATTGGGGGAAATTGGGGCTAAATTATTTGTCCCCCACCCAACTATATAGCTATGGTAGAAGTTTTAGAATAGTATACGAGTTTGTAATCCGAGTGTTGACGGCATAATTTGAACTTTTTGCACATTCTTGAATGACATTGGATATATAGCCCTTTCCTCTGACAGCTGCTCACTAGAACATAATGCAGAATTGATGATGTCAGAGCACCAGCTGCACCACTATTCAGGCAGATTCATTGATAGGGGATTAAAAAGAGGGTTTTGGGGAAGCTAAAATGGAGCCTTTATTGAAATAAGAAATTTTATATTTTTGGCACACACAAAATAACAGGGCCAGCCTCTTTTACAGAAATAGGTATACACAATATCGATCAGTTTAGTTCAACACAAACTGCACACTATTAATACAATACAATTAAAACAATAACAAAACAATGTAAGCACCGCAGTATAAACTGTCTAGAATGTTATTTAAGACATACAATAAAATACAAAAAATAGAATATATAAATAAAATAAATATATTGGCCAAGAGCCCTCACAATAACAGGGGTCATCTGCAGTATGGATATTGCATTTACAGGTACAAGCCTTAATACGCTTAATCTGGCATGGAAAGCGCTCCTCATATATTTGTTGCTTTGACTCTCTCTTCATTGCACATTCAAACTGTAAGCCGCAATTACACGTCTAGTTACATAATAGCCGGCATCTTTGAACTCAAAATAATTTGTTGATCACTTCTGCGGGTACATAACCCCAGCTGTAAAAGCAGGGAGCCGCGTGTTCAATGCGATCCACTGGTTATAATTGCTGACACGGGTGTACACCCCTGGTTTGTTCCTCCTAGCACAGCCTTCGCCCCAGCTTATCACGCCTAGTAAAAACATCCGGCCCTGAACATCACATACCAGGGGGCCGCCAGAGTCACCCTGCAGGTAGAGGACACAAAGGTCAACACACATACGAAACATTTTTTCATTAATTTTAAGTAACACACATCCTTAGATATTTATCTCTCTCTTCACCTCTCTCTCTCTCTTAGTGACTTACTTTGCAAGCATCAGTCTTCCAATTGGGTCCCCCAGCACAGAACATGTTGTCTGAGATGAGTTTTCCATAATAATCTGGGCCCTTGCAGGTATCCTGGGAGAACAGCTCCACCTCTGTCTGTTTTAGGAACTTGGAATACGCTAATGCTTCTGTGGGACGCCAGAGAAACAGTGGTCAGTAATTTGTGTCAGGCCTGCTTGACAATCTACGGTAAATAGCCAGAAATAGTAGAAGAAAAACATACTTTCGCGCTCCAAGCCGTATCCTGCTATGCTGCAGACAGACCCTGAAGGCAGCATGGTGCCAGGTGGGACCAGACAAGCCGTCCGCACAGAATCTGTCCGCACAGCGCACGAACCATCTCTGCTCTTGATGTTCAGCAGGGCTACAATAGACACACACAAACAGTTGTTTAAAAATAGCATCTCCTGCACTTATTTTTGTAACCATGCATTATCTCCCCCTCCTCCCCAACCCCAACCCCTCACACACACAAACACACACACACACACACACACACACACACACACACACACACACACACACACACACACACACATACCTATGTCATTGTCAAAGGTGCCAGCTAAATGATCATAGTTTTTGTGTATGATAAGTTTCTCCACACTAAATGTTTGTTCCTTGTCAGCATCTGCAGCATTGATGAAGTTCTTTCCCAGATACACAGACAATTGGCTTCTAGGGGTGTCTTCCCTGACAGACAAACCAGACATAAACACATACTTAGTTCACAAAATTACAAACCAGACAGTCAAGAAAACACACTGTATCCATTGCCCACCAACAAATCCAGCTGTGTGGGTGTGCTGATGCATGTCTGACTGTCTTACCTGTCATCAAAGCAGTGGGCTGCAGTGAGGACCCAGCAGGGTGCGATTAATGTACCTCCACACAGGAAGCTGTTGCGCTTACGGTAAATGGCTGCGGTCCAGGGTTGAGCCTCGATAGGGGAGGCCGCACCCCCCACAATCTTGAAACGCCGCTCTGCCTTTTGGCCACATGTGAACTCTGTGGCGAAACCAGTGAAAACACAGGTCAATGACTTCTAATCCAGAATGACTGAGTGGACTACTAGTGGTTTAAGGTAATGCAAAGGACTATAAATATCCTCAGACAAGAAATGACCAGGAAGAAGGTGATTAACTGCCACGTGATTAAATAAATAACCCACCAGTATCTACGGCTGAGGAAGGAGGAATTTTAGGATTCACTGTGGGGCTAATGGGTCCTGCACAAAAAAAAACAAGTGGTATAAGAGTGGCATCTTGTATGGCATTAGAATATGTCTTTCTGCTACCATGTATATAACATGGCTGACCATGATTCTGCCTAATTCTATCACAGTACACTCCACTCACCAATTTCCCCTTCACATTTAGGAATGTCACAGAACTCCCTGACAACCCTTTTTCCTCTTTTAACACGACACCATGGCTTCAGGCTCTGATTGGGGTTCCTGCAAAACAAGGAAGTTGATTAAAGTTTATCAAAATACCAAAGTCATGAATTATTAAGTAGCAGCAAATATCAACACAGGCAATAACAAAAGCTGGTGTCCAGAACAAGGGAGGGGTCAGGGTCACTGAATGTAAACAGCAACATATCTAATCTTTATAAACACTGAGACATTCCCACGGATATGAGCCATATGACTCATTAGCGGAGAGGATACACAGACAAAGGAGTCAAGACAAAACTTCCTAAAGTTGTCTGTTAAGCAGAGCATGAGAACACTTCCACTTTCATAAAAAAAGGCCTTTGTGCGTCCGCCAGTATGGTACAAACTGCTAAAAGGAGTCTATTGTAATCCTGTGTTAGATTTATGTTTAAGAAAAGTTGTCAAGTCCATACTGGCTCCGGTACCTGCAGTAGTTGTGAGCGCGAAGTTCCTTAGAGACAGCCTGTGGTCCAATTTGGTCATATAAGCCCCAGTGGAGACACGTGCGACCACGGGCCGACACGGCAACATTACCCCTGTAACCTTGTCCATCGCCAAGACACAGCTCTGATGATTGCTCTGATGATTGCACTGCAGATAGAAATATAATTTGTTCATATTTGGTAAACACAAGACTAAATCCACATGCAAGTCCACAAAAAAAACAAATCTAGTCTTAGGATTGTTGAAAAATGATCTCACCTCTCCTTGGTTTACGTGGTGGCACTGGAAAACGGAACCTAGGCCAGTTCCTTGCTGACGCCTGAAAGGATAATAGAGGCTTCATCATTCAACATGTTAAGTAGCTATGTTTTCTTACTTCCAGGCATGGCCCAAACATATACTGAAATATTTCAGTAAAAAATATATTCTCACAGTGAGCCATGTCTCTCTATGTCTTTATCTATCTCTCTCTCCCTCTCTCTGTCACACACACACACACACACACACACACACACACACACACACACACACACACACACACACACACACACACACACACACACACACACACAAACAGCATGCATACATACACGTCAGCCACATTGTGACAAATTTAGAATCAGATGATAAGCATCTAAAATTGTTTCCTCTTTTTTCTCACCACATCCATACTGCAGATGATGATTGTCACCAATGACAAAATGACTAACAGGTCCATATCCACTTCCTCCTCTCCTTTTAAGGTATTGTTCTTTCTCAGATAGATGCACTGAAAAAAAATACAGAAATGACCCACGGCAGAGGTGCTTTCCTTAGCAATAACAATCCCTTATCTTGTGTACATTTTTTGCAGCTTCTACATGTCCAAGTGCGTCATTATTCATGTCAAGTTAATATTTCTATGGGTAATGCATCCATTGGTGCACCAGCAGTCTATGGATGATTGGTGCACAACAGTCTAAATATAAGCAAAGTGTTTATATCAATGAAAAAACTTTTGACAAAGCTAACCCATAAAAGTGGGAATGTGAACGTGTTTGGAAAATCTAAGAGGTAGATCACAGAATTCCGAGACCCATCGAACTGTACAAAACCACCATAGATTTAACAAAGGAATAGCACAACGCCATGGCAGCCAAACATATTGACTGAGGTTTACTATCTCTGAATGTATTAAGCCATAATTACACCATACTTTTTAAGTTTTAAACATTAGCATTACTTTAAGATTCAGTGGAAATGAAAGTCCCTGAAGACGGAGGACTTAGTTTGATGGGCACTTAGCAGTATAAGACACTGCCCATACACATAGCAACAGAAACATCTTAAATGAATGTGTTTCCTAAGAACACTACTTGTTTCAGCTTGTTATTAACCTTGCTCATGTATCATTTTTGGACAGAGCGCGCTCATGTACACTAACCAAAGGACTATAAATATCCTCCATTACGCACTCTATTGCACTTGTGTTTAAGAGATTGTGTGTGCAGTAGATGGGTTTAAACTGTATTTATGCACCAACTTCCTTTACTCTAACTTAGAGGTTCAGTCAATCATAATAATCATGTTAGTAAACGTTCACACAGTTTTTCATAAGAAAATCTAAAAACTTTCGCCTGCACTCTTCTTTTCAATTAGAGAAAATCGCTCACTATTTGACATTTGTTCTTCTTTTGTTCCTCCCCTGGATGCTCCTATCACAGAATCTGAGAAGCTTTTGCAAAGTTAGCAAAAGTTATGGAAGCCAAGCTGATTGACTTACCACTTGATCCTGGGTTTCACGGGGTTGCCTTTTCTCTCTGTGCAGGTGGCTTCAGTTCTTCTCGTGACTTCAGATCTGTGTTGGCGCACACTTTCCTTCCAGACAATGTTATCTGCAGTTGTGCCCCTTGTTTGTCTGCACCTCTTCTCTCTGGCTTCCTACTTAAAGCAAGTAGAGGGGAGTGACTGTTGGTGGGAGGGTCTAATTCTATGTGGTTAATGACCAGTGTGTTGGAATTTCAGTCACCAAGTATGTCACCAGCAATGACTAACAAAAAACTTAACCAATGAACAAGCCATGTCGGAAGTACACTCACAAAACAGTCTTCCCTTCACCCTTCATCCCCTCATGTGAATTCAGCTGTGGCTTCGGAAACAAACATAATATGGAACTAATCACCTCATCTGCAGGAACAGCAAAAATAAATATGTTCAGCTGCCAATGTGAGGCCTGCCCTATACAGTCTATTATCAGAATAAATACTGAGAATCGTGTGGGAAGATAGCGTAGGCGCAAAAAAGGTTATTATTTGCCTTACTGGTAAATTGGTGCACTCTTACTTTTGTTTACCCACAACTTCCATTGTGGGAGTAAATAATAAAAGCAATGAAATAATGTACCGTTACTAGCCATTGTGCTTTTAGCATAGTAATAAAAGCACTTTGGTGCGTAAGAGGGGCTTTCTGGACTGTGATATCCTAATTTGTGACCTCATCACTCACACCTTGATCACGTATGCCAGGGTTAACAGTCACTTCCCTTTCCTTCAAAGAGGGGATAACCAAAATTGCATGTCTTATACATTGCCGTAGGGGCGGGAGAATAGCCACTCCTAATTTACAGAAAACAATCATTTATTTTTAACTCAGGTAGGCTAAGGCATGTCTGTCAGTTTCATTCCTGATAGTTGTTCAAGTCAACAAATCAATCAGGACTTTGGCTTGGAAAAAGACCAAGAGAGATGAATTTCTAGAGATAAAAAAGCCTCTTAGGATGGACAGGGCCCCCCTCTTCTCCAGTTTCACCTTTTCCTCTGCTCTCCCAAATACTCCAGTTATACATTTTAGGTCATTTTGGAGTTAACAAGCTTTCATTTTTGCTTGTCAGGGCTTATGTTAGGATAGTGTATTTCCAAGACATTCACTGTTAGAAGAGTGTGGTTCACAACACTATCATTGTTATTTGATATCTTATAAATGAGTGCACCCAAGCAAAGAATTGGTGATCAAATGTAACATCAGTTAGGGTGTCTAGGTAGGTAATATGTATTTTGAAACTCAGTCGAGGATTTCTGAAACACCTGAAGTAGTTTGTAAATCTGAATTTTGTAGTTTGAAATGGAACACAGCCAACAGTGATTTGACAACCTAAAATGTAACATCAAGACACAAGTTGTTTCATTAATTGAATACAAAGCAATGTAGCATTTGCAATCATTTTCAAATACACAGGATGTATTTTTGTGCGTAAGGTTTGCAAACTAATGAAGTAGTAATGGCAGAGAATAAACTTTGATTTGGCAATCTTCTGTGGTGACAAAATGTGTCTGTATGCGTGTCTAAGACCCAGCTACACATACCTTGTAAAATGCAAGCTACAAAAAGGCAAAATAGTACAGAACCAACAGCACAGTGTCCCAGATGATGAATGATGAGTGATATATATACATATATATATATATACCTCCGCACAAGAAATATCTTTTCAATGCCTAACCCTAACCAAACCATAGGCTTAACCTCAAGCAACTGTTTTGAATTACCGATGTTGTGACTCCAGGTATACTGTTACTTGAGACACCATTTTAGGTTTGCGATTCCATGTTTGGAGTTACTTTAAACACTTCGATACACATTCTGAATAACTGAAATGTCTCCTCTTTGTTGGTGGATCAGTACACAGCATCATGTTTCAAAACATCTGATGATGAGTGCCTCAATACACTCACAGAGTTGTGTTCTGGTACACTCTTTGTTGTCTGAAAACACTAACTAAGTGTTTCAACTCTGGTCAGTTGGTGGCAGCACAGTTACCACCACATTTAGGGTTTCAAACCACTTTCTTTTAACAGTGCAAGCAATCCAAGACTTCAAAGTCAGACAGACAGACAGAGACAGACAGACAGACAGACAGACAGACAGACAGACAGACAGACAGACAGACAGACAGACAGACAGACAGACAGACAGACAGACAGACAGACAGACTCACAGGAACACACACAACCATATAATTATACAATATCTGCTGAAGAATAAATATATGAAGCAATGAAAACAGTGTTGACACCAAAAAGAGGAACTGAGAGCTATAAATGAAGCAGATGACTCATACTATTGTTGATTTCATGACCAAGAGCTGCTAGACATTTTTCTAATATAATGAAATTGACCAGTCTGGTGAGCAGGCCTCATTCAGATTCATCCCAAATGACTTGAATACCTTTGCTGGGAACAGAAACAGAAACAGAGAATTACCAGGAATAACTGGGACGAAAAAGCTCATTTGTAACACACAACATCGTTTGTTTTATTATTCCACATAAGGCAACGTATCTGTGTAAGGCTTTAACCTAACCGTCATGGCAAATTCTGTTCGGTTTAGTTTTATACTCAGTATATATCGCCATCTAGTGCAGAAAGTTTAGATTGTTTTTCAGGTAAAAGGTATGCATCATTGAGGCAATGCCCTCATTGCGTTTCTGCTGTACCAGATTAACAGATGCTGAGACTGCTTCATGTGGAAGAGTGCTGTACCAACGTCATCCAATTAGTATATCCCCAAATGTTAGTTTACTCTAATGTTTATATTTTTTGATAAATCAAAAAATTACGAAGTACTTCTATTTGACATTTAAACAATCTAAAACGTTGCTATATGTGCTTTATTTAGGCCTACTGTTTATGACAGTCACTCACAGTTTACTGGTTTCTATTATAATTTTGCTACCAATAAATGGGTAATCCTCAGAAATTAGGTGGCGATTCTAGATCTTATTATAGGTTTCGTTTTTCCTGGCACTGTTTGCTGTTGTTCCACGCATGGGCAGTACATTCCTGTCGGAACTTGACACTTTCAGTTCGGTCTACTGTATTTTCTTTCGAAGTCGAAATTTGGGGGGGTTTCTTATCTTACGATCTGATTCTCTTGATCGCGTGGTTCTCAGTGGGGGTGACAACAGTTGCTTACAATGTATTAGGCTTCACAACTCTAATGGTAGCAACCCGTATTGCTAGCAAATGCTAGCTTGTTAGTTCGAAACGCGTTAAATCTGCAAGCAGGATCTAAAAAGCGCAAGTCAAGAGTGGGAAAAGAAAAGGAAGCTACATTTAAAAAATGATAATTTGATGAATGGTGCTCATTATTTGATAACGGGTTTCTCAGTCCGACCAGGTATTGTGTACTAATATTTTATAATTTACAAATTGTATTTCTGCAGAAGTGACACATCTGACATTTAGCAGTGCTAACTAACTAGCTACACAGCTCATGATGGGATACTCGATTGCGTAACTGTTACATTGTTGCAAAGTAATCACACACTGTATGTAAAACAACGTATCAGGCAGAATAGTTGTCAAACTTCGCCATTGTCAGGCAGGATTACAGTTGAACTGATGTAGTACAACTATCACAGTACAAGATAACAATATGAAGTTCGAGTCTGCTAAATTGTTGATTTTAACTTGCCTGTTTTAAAGAGAGACATAATGGAAAGACCTCTCAGACAGACTGAACTGTGTAGCCCATGGGAGATGAAGGAGCGGTTGGGAACAGGAGGCTTCGGCCATGTTTACCTGTATCAGAACTTGGTGAGTCCTGGGTCCACCCACACACTCGGTAGAAGTTTGTGTAACCAAGCATTTTGGAGCTATTTTCCATTTGACTGATTTTCCAACAGGAGACATTGGAGAAGATCGCTGTGAAACTTTGTCGCCTGGAGCTGAATTCTAAGAACAGAGATTGTTGGGGCAGGGAGATCCTGATCATGCAGAAGTCAGTCCATATTTAATAACTATGAAAGTATCACTGCCAGGTCAGATTCCCAGAAGCAGTACCTGATCATTTGGATGTTTCCTTGTTTTCTTAGGCTAAACCATCTTAATGTTGTGAGAGCCTGTGAAGTACCTGAGGAAATGAGTGCAATAGCTCTGAATGATCTGCCTCTGCTGGCCATGGAGTACTGCTCTAAGGGAGACCTTCGCAAGGTACTATAAGATAGTAAGATCTAATGATTGATATTAACAGACATGTAGGTTATCGTTACACTAAAAGGCTGTTAATATGTGTTCATTCATTAATCCTGCAATTCAGATGCTGAACAAGCCAGAGAACTGCTGTGGCCTCAAAGAGAGTGAAGTTCTTTCCCTTCTCAACGATGTTGGTATGGTGTAATTACTGTGCAGACAATTGTCACAATTGTTTGGGTCCCATGTGGAATTTGCACTAAACAGCGTGACGCATGCATAGGGTCTGGTATCCAGTACCTTCATGAGAACCAGATCATCCACAGAGACCTGAAGCCAGAGAATATAGTACTTCAGGAGATTAGTGGGAAGGTAAGCACACAAACACGGCAACTCATGTTAGGTTAATCCTCCCCTGTTTGTTTTTATACTCATACTCATGTGCTCATTTATACCTCTTCTTTATTGTCTCTCCAAATCTCTTAATCTCATTCCCTCTTACAGTTGGTACACAAAATTATAGATCTGGGTTATGCCAAAGACATGGACCAAGGCAGTCTCTGCACGTCATTTGTTGGAACTCTGCAGTACCTGGTGAGGCCAGAAATGGTTGCTTGGGGGCATTTAAAAATATTATTTATTGAAAACGTTATAACGTAGTTTAAACCATCATTAAGTTTGCATATTTGTGTTTTAGGCTCCAGAGTTGTTTGAGAATGTTCCCTACACTGTCACAGTGGACTACTGGAGTTTTGGGAACATGATCTTTGAATGTATTTGTGGCTTCCGCCCCTTTCTACACCACATGCAACCTGTACAGTGGTGAGTGGACTGTATACACCTGCAGGGCGTTATTTCATCCTGTTTATAGTCTCACTGTACGGTGGCAGCATGTCATGAAATTCACTTTTATCCATTAATCAATCAATCCGTACATTTTTTTTTTACATTCCTCTAGCTTAAGTACAGTGAAGAACAAGGGACCTAAAGACATCATGGCAATAGAGGACATGAATGGAGAAGTCCGATTCTCAACACGTCTTCCCTATCCCAATCAGCTCAGCAGGTACCCACACAATTAAACACGCAGGTCTGTCACAACCCCAAAATTTGTTATGTTTTTACTTTATATGAGTATATTTATATATGTGTGTATGTTTTGTGTTAAGGCCCCTATTGGAGCCAGTGGAGTCTCTTTTGCAAATGCTGTTGTTGTGGGACCCTGCAAAACGGGGCGGTGGGGGCAAACCTGCCACAAACCAGCCACACTGCTTCACAGTGCTACAGAATATACTTCAAATGAAGGTAGCAGAGCTGTGCTGTCTTCAGTTTTGTTCCAAATTGCCTTAGTTTCAACCACCGGCATGCAGTTGAAGTGACTCTGCCTGCGGCTTTTATTCTCCAGATTATACATGTAATGGACATGACATCAGCTCGGCTACACTCGCTAGTTTTGGGTGTGGACGAGGGCTTCCACTCCCTGCAACAACGGCTGGAGACACATACTCTCACACACATTGCCCCTCTCCATCAGGAGCTGCTGCTGGAGACAGGCATCTCCCTGGACCCTCGCCCCCCGCCTGCCCACTGCCTCCAAGACAGAAAGGCACGCAGGGAGATGGACACAAAACACTAACACGCTCACAAACTTGCAGAACATTTAGACAAATCAAAAACCTCCAGACCTTATTTTTTTTTACTTATCTCACCAAAAGTATCAACTTGCTTGTAGACTTGCATGTGGTTTCACTCCTGTGTGATATGTTTATTTTCTGTCTACAGCAAGGATGGGACAACTCTATAGTTTACCTGTTTGATAAGAGTTTGACTAAATATGCTGGTCCTCTCTCAGCTAGACCACTGCCTGACAGCGTCAACTTTATAGGTAGGCTTCACAACACTTTTACACTTTGTAAAATCTGCATAGCTGTGTTTAGCTATATTATATGATTTCTGTTGTATGCTTGATGTCTCAGTAAGGGAGACTAAGACCCAGCTGCCCTTAGCTACACTGAGGAAGGTTTGGGGCGAGGCAGTCAGCTACATATGTGGCCTGCGAGAAGACTACGTCCGCTTATACCAAGGACAAAGGGCTGCCATGTTAGGACAAGCACACACATATACATACGCTCATACAAATGCAGACCTGACCATCATTTCTCTGCAGTCACACCTCCATAACCTGGTGTGTTTGTATGTGCATCAAGGTTGAGTTTACTGCGATACAACACCAACTTGACCCTCTACAAGAACCAGCTGTTCTCCCAGTCTCAGCAGCTGCGAGCCAAGCTGGCTTTCTTCAAGACCAGCCTCCAGCATGACCTGGAGCAATACACCAGGCAAGACGGCGTCTGTGAGTACTCTGCCCATCGCTGGCAAAATCCCACGGTAGCTTTGATATTTCACTGAGCCCATCATTTGTGTAAGATTGACAGAAATTGAATGAGCATTTAATCAAGTCAAGTCCACTCTAACTACCTCTATACTTTTAGCCTCAAAAAAGATGTTGAAGAAATGGCATGACAATGAAATAAAGGCGGCAGAGTATGCACAGGTAGTACAACCATGTCATTAGGGACTATTATATAGTATGTTTATTACCTGGGATGGGAGCAAAGTAAACTCATACAAAAGCCAACAGTACTGTTAATTGTTCCAAATGCAGGGTGTTGCTTTTTGCTTTAGGTGGCAGAAGTGGGGTATCTGGATGAAGAGATAGTGTCTCTGCATTCTCAAATTGTGGAGTTGCAGAGAGGCCCTTTTGCCAGAAAACAAGGCGAAGTCATGGAGCAGCTGTCAGTGTGTCTAGGTTTTTTTTTTAATCTTTGATTTAATGTATATCTATATGGTCAACGGCTTTTTGCAAAGTTTTAGATCATGACATAGAGCTTTGGCTTTGTGTGCCTCACAGGGAGGAAAAGGCCATTGAGCTCTACAAGCAACTGAAATCCAAATGCCAAAGTGAGTAGATGGAACTACTTACAGGGGGCACTGGTTTTAAAATGACCACATACACATATGTATAATATGCATGCATGCATGCTGGCTTTAGGACAAAAAAAGCATCTTTGTGTGTGTGTGTGTGTGTGTGTGTGTGTGCGCGCGCGCGTAGGTCCTGACCCTCCACATGGCTATAGTGACAGCTCCGAGATGGTGAAGACCATACTCCAGACGGTTCAAAATCAGGACAGGTTCCTAAAAGACGTGTACGCTCACCTCAGGTACTTAGAACATCTAATTTCTCTCTCTCTCTCTCTCTCTCTCTCTCTCTCTCTCTCTCTCTCTCTCTCTCTCTCTCTCTGCACTCCCTTACCCATCAGTTACAACCATACCACACACGTCCTTTCATACAAGGACACACACAGAAGCTTACATGCACACAACATACTCAGTTTTTCTCTTTTGATTCTGTGCAGTACAATCCTGGTGTGTAAGCAACGCATTGTAGATTTGTTTCCTAAACTGGAGGGGGCAGTTAAGAACATCAAGGCAGCTGAGGCAGCAGTGATGCAAATGCAGATGAAGAGACAGAGAGGGTTCTGGTTCCTGCTCAAAATTGCTTGTGTGAGTACATGACACAAACACATAAACATCAAAAACTAAAGTGTTCGGAACTGTTTTGCTGCAGGGACCTGAATGACAATGTTTGTGGTATCTGTTCTTGGAATTTTAGGCCAAGAATCACTCGACTCAACTCAACTTTTCCTTACCAGGGCCTAATGACAGGTAAGAGGAGATGATATGCAAGCAGTCTGTTCCGTGGTTAAGTTATTGTCAGTTTTATAACTCTTTCTCCTATAGTGACTCAGTGCAGCACTTACTGAAAGAGAACCAACATTACCAGAGCTTGCTGACTTCACTACTACAAGAAACCAATCATGAGATGAAACGCAGTATGTTGGTATGTCCAATTTATATCAATAACATTGTCTTTTATTTTATGCTAGAAACTATGGTTGATTTCACAACGGTAGTTTTAGCTTATCATTCTCAAGTTTTTATTTTGTGCAGGATCAGGACTGGAGCTGTACTGAGTGGATGTGTTCAAATCCAACCGAAGATGTGTAGATTACACTTGCCAAGAATAAAGGCTGGCATACCACAGACAACTTTATCACAACGTGAATGCAATAACCAACCAAAGATCAAAGTGCCTCTTTTAATAGCACATCATAAAGATAACATTTGTGTGATATGCCATGTAGTCAAGCTACTCAATAATATGAAAGATATGCTCAAAAGGTGTTTATTCATGTTCATATGATTTTAAATGTATTTATTTGGTTGAAAACGAAGTGAGAATAATGTTTGATGCTGTCTTCTAAGCTGTTGTAATAGTACTATACACTTAAAGCAGGAAACAAAATGCATACGTTTGTTTATTAATTTGACATCTATGGTATTTCCAATCGTAAACAGCTAGAACACTGTCCCTCCATCATCATAGCTTTAGACTGACAGTCAGCAACCATGGTCATCTTGCCCCGGAAAAGATGGAGCTGTTAACGTAATTATCTGGCATTGCTAAGGAAGTAATACGATCTCCTTGGCTGTCAGAACTGAAGTGAAAGCACCCGTGGGTGGTTTGGGGGATGGGTCGTGGTGAACTGAACGATAGAAAGTGAGCAAGTGACTGGTGAATATATTATTACTTGCTAACTACATTTATATCACAATGAATTAACGACTGAACAGTGAGTGCATCTAGCGTTAATTCGGGTTGCTGAAGTCTACTATTTATATAAAAATATTGCGCTCTAAAGTCAGATAGCCTACCTAGCTAACCTCTTATCTCGTCAGTTGTGGTTAGCTTGCAATCTAGCCTGAAAGCTAACGTTAGCATAGTCACTTGTGATGACTGGAACTAGCTTGCAAGCTAACGTATTTTTTGAAGCTCAGTTGGATTGGTCAACGTTAGCAATAATTTCCTAACTAGCCAGCTATTCCAACCACGAAAGAAAACTTGATGGGGATATATCTGCACTGCTAACGTTACTGGGGTTCTATTTACTATAAGTAGAAGAATTCTCTGCTACAATAGGAAATGTACTCAACACGCTAGCCTCCCATCTTATTGGATAGTGACCCACACTGTCTAGCAAATGCAAACCACCTAGTCATAATAGAAATAGTTACAAACCATATTATTGTTAATAGTTTTTGTTCATGTGTTTCTTGTTTGCACACAGGTGAGTTCAGTTGAATATGATGATGACACAAGTAGGGGCAGTAGTTGCGGCAGTAACAGGGGTGATGGCCATTTTACTACACTCCTCTATTCACAAAATAGAGGAAGGACACTTGGCTGTTTACTACAGGTAGGACCCCTCTCGACCCCCAGGCTTCACCACTCTTTCTTCGTCTTTGATAGATCCTCATTTTGTGTTTTGAGGTCATCAGACAAGTCTTAAAAATAATGCCTTACATTAGTTTGTTTTACTTTCAGAGGCGGAGCTTTGTTGACCTCTCCCAATGGCCCGGGGTATCATATAATGATGCCCTTCATCACCACCTACAGATCAGTACAGGTAATCGCCCTTAACCGTTCATTCCTTGTTTGCTGTACACAGAGCCCTGCTCCAAACAGAGCAGCACATCATGTCACTCTTTTGAGACAACAGCTGAATGTCCTTGAATCTGTGTGTTTCCAGACTACGCTCCAAACAGATGAGATTAAGAATGTGCCTTGTGGGACCAGGTAAGAGTTTGAGTATGCAAGCAAGATTGTTCCAAGCATGTACTTGTGTGAGGGAGTAGACATTAAAAGGCCTGTGTCTTTCTGTCTGTTCTCCCTTACTAGTGGTGGTGTGATGATCTACTTTGACCGGATAGAAGTTGTCAATATGCTGGTCCCTACAGCCGGTAAGTTTGCTAGAACAACGCTAACCCTCAGCAATGCCATGTTGTTGAATCACATTTTGCATTTACACACAAGATTTCAACTGAACCTCAGCCCTAACACACCCATCCTCTCGTTCCATTTTTTTTTTTTGCAGTGGTGGAGATAGTAAGGAACTACACCGCTGATTATGATAAAACTTTGATTTTCAACAAGATTCATCATGAACTTAACCAGTTTTGCAGTGTGCACACGCTACAGGAGGTCTACATTGAGTTGTTTGGTGAGTACGTAGAGATTCAGATTCGATAATTCTACCTGTTTACAGTTGAGACTGAGAGACTTGCTCAACCTGTTTCTTTATTCTGTCGTTGCCTCTTTGCGTTTGTATCCCCTAGATATCATAGATGAAAACCTGAAACTAGCCTTGCAGAAAGATCTCAATGGTATGGCTCCTGGACTTACAATACAGGTAAAAGTGTATGCTACTACTAAGTTTAATGTACCTTTACATGATGCATAGCATTACATACACACCCAAACATGATATCATGTTCATGACATTATTTTTGTGTATCGAGTATGTATTTCACTTTCTCCCTGTAATTATCCCCTTCACAGGCAGTTCGTGTCACAAAGCCGAAGATACCTGAGTCAATCAGAAGGAATTTTGAACTTATGTGAGTGTATCCCCTTTTATTTTCTTGCTCCTTCCATGTGTCACTTCTTACTAGCAGCCGCCCTCTCTGTCTGTGTAGGACGCAGAGCAATTATCTATTTATGAGACCCTCTGTTGGTGCATGCATGTGTGTAGGGAGGCAGAGAAGACCCGACTGATGATAATGGCACAGACTCAGAAGGTTGTGGAGAAGGAGGCAGAGACTGAAAGGAAAAAAGCCATAATTGGTAATGTGCTCCTGCTCAACCTCACACCATAAAGACGCCACGTCTCATTATACATAGCCATTATTGGTGACAGAAAAGTGTGACACTTTTCCTTTTCACTTTGTCATCATCCGTAGCCTAATGCATCTCTTTCCCTTAACTAGATCATGTGTAATCTTAACAGCAACCCCCGTCGCAGTGCTGCATGTTAATTCCCCTGCTCCTATTTGTCCGTTTCCATGCCCCCCCCCCCCCCCCCCTCAGAGGCTCAAAAATTGGCCCAGGTAGCCGAAATCCACTTTCAACAGAAGGTGATGGAGAAGGAGACAGAGAAGAGGATATCTGAAATAGAAGGTCAGTGTGTATTTTTGGATTGCTCTCTGTGCTGATGGATGGCGTATGCTCCTGGGTTTTTATAAGGTTGTCCGTTGTGTTTCAGATTCTGCCTTCCTGGCTCGGGAGAAGGCAAAGGCTGATGCTGAGTATTACAGTGCAGCTAAGATTGCAGAAGCAAATGCGGTAAACTTACTCCCACACCTTTACACAGATTATTTCTTTTGTAAAGACACAACTGCTCAAATGATACAAAAATATAACATACAATCATATTGGCATATGCAAACGCATGTTCAAACATACGCTGTATCTATTCTGACATTGTCCCTTTTGGGCTTCTGCAGCTGAAGTTAACCCCTGAATATCTGGACCTGATGAAGTACCAGTCCATAGCAGCCAACAGTAAGATCTACTTTGGCCAAGACATCCCCAACATGTTTGTGGAGGGCAACAACCATCCCCCTAAGCAGGGACAACCCATCAGCAACGGGGACAAAGAATCCTCAAACGTCCAGCCAGGGGGTCACTGAGAGCCCCTGTGTGTGATTGCCTCTGTCGTGGGCAGGGGCGCATGCGAGGGGTTAACCTCAGCGAAAAGGGCGAGCACTGACAGACTTGGTATATAGCTGTGCAGCTTGCTGGGTGAAGAACATGCTTTAGTCTTAAATCCAAAGGGCTGAGAGATCATGGGGAATATGACAGCGATGGAAGGAGGGTGATGGAGAAAGAAGCAATGATTGAGGGGATAAATATGGGGCCGATTGAAGCTCTTCAGAAATAAAATAGAGATTGAGAAAGATGCCATAATTTAACATAACAGCACTCTTAATGCTTATGCCTGGGTAGCGGTGAGTTACAGTAGGTTCAGCAAAGCAAACAGAACCACACCTCTACTGCTTATCTCAGTCGCCCTAATTCACATGTGCTTGCATCTGATGCAATCTTTTTCTTTTTTTTGGGGGGGGGGGGGGGGCGGGGGGGGATGTGCTAATTACATTTGTATGCAAGATGAGTATTTTGAGTTGTGTTTCACCGTTTATGTTGATGATTTGAGCCTTACCGTTTCTGATTTTGCTGAACTGGACTAAAAGTAACACTAATTCTAACAAGCAGGGCAGGGACTGGTTCAGCTGCGTTGTCCTCTTCAAGCTCGACTCACTCAAGGGTGTGTTGAATTTGGAGTATGGATTGTGATATGGATGTCATGATTTGAAAACCTAACAAAGGGGATACCATAAGTAAACCCTGAATATGTAACACTACCCTCCTGCTATGTTAAAGGGCCATGTGAAAAACTGACATGGGACTCCTTATCCCCATACTTTAGAACCTGCATGACTGAACCTAAGCGGTTCATTGATGGTATTTTTTAAGTTTCTTGTGTTAAAGGGCTGCTGGTTAGTGTAGTTGGTATAGACATGTTGTATCAGTAGAGCAAGTGCAGTCAAGTAGTTAGATGATTGTTTTTCTGTTTTAGTATGGGCTTATGCAGCGTTTGGTGAATGGGTTTACATTTTTACAGAATGGAATTACTGAATTTCTGCAGTCAAAGTCTGCACACTGCCCAAACAAACTCCCTTCAAATAATTTCTCAGTTTGCAGCACACCAGTGGTAATACATTTATTGTCTGAACGTTATAGAAACAATAGAAAACCTCAGACCGGTTTTGGCAGCGTACTTACTTTGTACTTTGAGTATGTCAGGTGGTGCTGTTAATTCTATAAAAGCTTCTACTGTTTGATAGCTTCTAAAATTGACCTAGAGGTCTTGATGGTTCCATCCTATGGCAGTAAGGGCTTAAGGATTCTGAGTCTTACTAGTGGTAAGCATTCATGTACTCATTCCTGGGTAATGACTTGAGTGTATTCAGTTATCCATCTGGGTTTTATCGAAAGGGATCCCATATCTGTGTGGAGTAATAGTTATAAACAGGTCAGATATGGTATTTCAAAGACAAAATGCTTAGATATTGAATGTATTACATTTTAAGCCAAGTTTTCTGTTAGAACTGTTGATGCACATGGTGCGCAGTGTATCAACCTGAACTGTAGACTCCTGCTAATCGGTTAAT
The DNA here is from genome assembly GCA_017639675.1 of Aplochiton taeniatus. Classification (NCBI taxonomy): domain Eukaryota; kingdom Metazoa; phylum Chordata; class Actinopteri; order Galaxiiformes; family Galaxiidae; genus Aplochiton; species Aplochiton taeniatus. The sequence goes on from CM030184.1 coordinate 9,584,255, forward strand.
AAAACGTCAACACAGGGTTATCCTTGGGCAAAAAGACACAGGCATTACACATCCTCTGAGATATAATTGATCTGGATAGTGAGGCCACTAAAGAGCCTAACTCGTAACCACAAATTTTTCTTGAGATAATAAAGGAGCAAATTACTAACAATGTGTAGATCATATACAGATGTTTACTGGGTCTCTTGAGTCGCCATTTGGGAAGGCATACGTTTACTTTGGTGTTGGGTTTAAATGTAAATGCAAACAGGTGTGTTTAATTGCTTGTCTGACTACTTAACAATTTTATGAACGTTACTTTTCTAATCTACATAATTTAAAATCTCCTCTGTACCTAATTTTCAAAGATTTATATGCAAGACATTTTCATCAAGTTTTGACAAAGTTCGTAAGATGTAAAATAAAAACTATTTTGATACCACATTGTGTCTGTGAATTTGAAGGCATTATGCAGTACATCTAGGCATCAATAGATGGAGCCCAGTTACTATGTCAAAGAGTAGTCCAAGGGCGTTGGTTTACATACAGATGATATTTTGGGAGAACAGAATTGTCCCCACCAATTTTTGAGCAAACTCCATATTGCATTATCTTGTTGTGTCCCTACCAATGATGAGGCCAAACCTACACCCTTGATATAGTCTAATGGTCCTGCTAGATTTATTTCAACTTCCTTTTGCCTTGGAAAAATCCTCCCTGCAGACAGCAAGTTACACCATTTTCAATGACTATGTCAAATATTGTTGTAGACTTCTGGCACTTGGAGTTGATTTCCTGAAGGAATGCAGTTAGCAAATCCCAACAGCACTGGGAGTGAGGCTACAAACAGGGAACTTTCGATGTTTTTGTTTTCGGCTTCATACAGTGTTTTTAATAGGTCCAAGGGACTGAAAGGTGAGACGGCATCGTCAGTATAACAAACCACGCAAACTTAAACAATCTCTCGGCCATTGTTTGTTGATCTGCTCCCCTTTTCCCTGTGTTGGATGAAAAAAATATAATTTGAGATATTATTGCAGGTCCTCTGCGTAACTTGTCAGCTGGCCAATGAGGAAGGAAACAGTCCATCAACTGTAGGTTTTGTGTGTGTATATACGTCTGTGTGTGTGTGATGGATAGAGGATGGCCTCCCCATTATTGACCTTTATAACCTCTTCAGATGTCTCTCTGGTCGACACACAAGCAAATCCTCAGTCTCTGCTGCCTTGTTTTTGCTGGCGCCCCAGACACAAGACTCCCACTGCCAGCATGAGTTAGAGTGTTTGGCTTGAGTCTGATTGGCCCGAGCTGCTCCCGGTCTCATGGAGCCTATTCTCAGGATTTGTGTGTCATGGGATCACGGGATATGTTTGTTTGTGTATACAAGCTTATGAGAGACGTACATTTTTTAAAATATATTTCCATTCATTTTATGGTGAGGTCAAAAGAACACATGGACCAAATAAAGCTTTATAATGTACATTGTTAGAAATGCTTGGCTGCTGTTTTTTTTCTTCTTTTTTTTTCATGTCCCAGATGGAGGTTACATTTACGCTATTATTGCTAAGGGACCCAGTGTAAAGGCTTGTATAATTTACGTAGAAGCATCACCAACTTAGGCGAGTAAGAGTTAAGGGTCGGAGCACTGCATAGTGCTGCATGTTTCCTTCTTTGTTGTTTCTGTGTGCATGATCCCTCATCACCCACTTCCTTGACCTCACGCTAAACCTGTCACAAAAAAAGACTTCCAGACCTTCTCACCAACCAGAACTTGTTCTTTTACAGATGATGATGATGGCTCTAGGTGAACATGAGTGTATTAGCAGTGGGGGAGTTGGGGTATAGTATGCCCATCTTAACTGCAGCACAGCCAGTGACTAAGGATCTCACTTACACAAAGCAGATCTGTTCGTGACTTACCCTTATATCACAACAGGAATGGCAGTGGTATCTTGTCATTCACGGGCACACACACACACACACACACACACACACACACACACACACACACACACACACACAGTCTCCCCGTCACACTGATAGTAACAAGAAAAAGTGCCTCCTCTGAAGTTTCTCACCACCTCTGGCTGTCAGGCCTTTACTATGCTGGGAGTGCCCTCTGAGTAGATCTCATCTTGATAACAGCCCTCAAGACTCCCCCTCTCTTCCCAAAGGTATTTCACACCGATAACAGTGTCATTACTTTTCCAAGGCTTATTTATGCCTTCAAACCTCAAGCCTTTACTATACATCTGGTGGCCTGGTTGACAGTGTCCTAGGGCCATTCATAATGTCCTGTTGAAGTTAGGGGATAAAGTACAAGCCACATGGTGGTGATAAGTGGGAGACTTAAAGGAATCACGGAGACTGACCCACACCTCCAGCTGCTCTATATCAGGTACCCCACTAGGTTTAAGGAGCCTGTGGTGTTTTACACTATCAGAGAAGACAACAAACATGCAGGGGCCACACCCACACAAGCCCTATACAGTTACCAGTTATCTGGTGTGTGTTTTTTTTAGAGTGAGAGCGGCAAAGAAATGGACGAACATCAATTAGAAGCACTCATTGAGTGAAGTCTCTAAAGGCGGGGGAGGAAAAACAAAAACTTAGGCGCTGCAGTTGATATACAACCAAAAGGGAGCGTATGCACCATTGGCAGAGGTCTGATGCATTGGAAGGTCTGTTTCATTGCTTGCACGTGTCATCAGTGTTTGAACAAATGAGTAGGGCCGTGGACCAGCCCTGTCTGTAGGCGGGGCTGGGAGTCTAACCATAAACAGATGCTTGATCCGCTGACACACACTGAGGTATTAAGTGTAACAGATCATCTGTCAGCTGACCCACACTTCTTGTATTCTAAATATGTGTCAGGGAAATTAAAACTCTGAAGAACTCAGTGGAAACTATACCAAATAAAGGCATTCATTTCCTGTCAACATGCGACTGTTCTCCTTCAAAGAGGAACAGCATATACAGAAATTGAAGAACAAAAGATGCTATTCTCTGTGTATTGGGTGGTGTCCCCACTAATCTGAAATACTCTCTTTATTCACCAGGAACAATTGTTGTTTCACACTTGTCTATATATAAAGCTCTGAACGGTCATAAAAGCTGTTTGGAGGCAAAGTAGAAAGACATAATAGGCATTAACACATCAAGCAGAATATTATCAATAAATGATTACTGCCATTATAAATCTAGATAGGCTGACGATCATATTTTACAATCAGTAATTATGAAAGTTAAAAGCTATCATAAAATACTATGTCAACAAAACTGAAGTCCTATAGACAGTGCTAAGAGGCATCTTTGATTCTGCTGGTGTTAAGAGATGTTGTGATTCCTTTTTGGCAGATCATGGAAAGGTCTTGATAAAAATATAGATTTTCTTTACACTATAGGTCCACTAAAGATCTGCCGTTAAAGGAAATGAGACGATGAGTTTATTGTCAAATCATGACTCTAAACACTTAATTGAAAGATGGAGTACATTCATGTATTTGAGGTCTATATGTGTCGGTTTGTCATGGCATGTTGGCCCTGGCCTTATATCTCTCCATATGGCGTGTCAGGTCCTCTATGCGTGTGTCCTTCAGGTGCACCAGGTGCTCCAGTCGATTCACCTTTATCTGCAGGATCTACAGTTCACCCACACAAACACACACACTGTCCATGCATTAGCTTTTGAGAAATAATAGGAAAAAACAGACATGTGATTATGTAAACGTGTGATAGGAAGTATGTTGGGCAACCAGACAATCACACACAAAAAAATCTGACTGCAATTGTAAAACCAGCAAATCTATTCCTCTGAAATGATCTATTCTATGATCTGAAGAGTGTATGTGAGTGAGTGTACTTCTTCTCTGTTGCCCTCTTTTCACACTTCAATGACAATAATTTTTGTTGACAGAAAAGGAAAGGCTCACATCCGCTGAGAACTCACTGTCTCTATGACCAGTGCTAACACAGCTTATGACACACACTCACACAAATACCCCCCCCCCCCCCCCAATACACACACACACACACACTCATCCAAACACACACACACACACACACACACACACACACACACACACACTGTCACTACACAACTGTCAGCAAAGTTACGGATGCTCTGTGTGGCAGGGGCATTTCCTCTACAGGAACTCAACCACGGGAAGAGGGGTGTGTGCCTGTGTGTGTCACCATCTCTCAGAAGTGTGTGTTTCCTGAATGCGTGAGGATGTGTGTAGGCATGCCTGTACCTCCACCGTCTCCCGTAAAGCCAATAAAGCCTGTTCTTTTTCCTCCAGCAGCAAACGGACGGCAGGGTCTACCTGAGGGCCCAGCTCTCCTGTTGCCTGCGGGCTGTGCCGTGAAAATACAAGCGCTGTTAAAAGATTTGCTCTTAGATTAAAGAGAGTAGAGAAAGGCTCACACCTTTACCTGGTTTTATTCACGTTAGGTAGAATACGTTTGTCCTCTCTTTTCCCCCCCTGGTTTGGCTTCATCTGGACTTCGATGTGTTGCTTTTCTAGCCAAAAGTAGAAGAAGAAAAAAACTAGGGCTTTGGAACTAAGTGTTCATACTGTACAACAACACCATTACATTCTCGTTAAGCCTTCTGCTGAAAGTCTGTGGCTGGGCCACCTACTGCACTGGGCATGTCTACACTATTAGTGACATACAGGGGTTAATCTAATAAAGGTTTAAGAGCACAAAGAGGTCAAGAGAGCAGAGGGGAGGGGGGAGGCAGCACAACCAGACAGAGGAAGAGAGCAGAAAAAGAGGAGAGGAGAATGGAGGGAAATGACCAGGGTTAGCCATCCTCAGTGATAAAGGCCATCTGGTGATGCTGGGATATGATATGCTGGGATATGACGACCTGGGCTGCAAGTGAGTGTAAGCATTTGTGCGTGCGTGTGTGCTTGTGTGACCGTGGTGGGGGTGTGAAGGTGGGGAGAGGAAAGGACAGGGAGGAGGTGCTGATCTGAGGTCAGAGTCAGCGGATGGGCAGGCGGACAGATGAGGTGTGGGAAACGGAAGGGAGACACCTCTCTGGTTGCCTGGCCTTACCATCCTCCAAGCCTCTAAACGACTGTGTGTGTAGCTTTGTGTGAGTTAGTGTGTGTGTGTGTGTTTGTTTGTGAGGGTGTGTGTGTCTGTGTAGCCGAATAGAGTTTGAGAGAAAGTAAGAGATACTGTGTGTTTGGTCCTTGTCATCTAGTGCATTCAGTGTGTCGATTGATGATGAAAAAAAATAATGTTATGCATTTTAGAATAAAGCTGTAACGTAACAAAATGTGGAAAGTGAAGGTCTGAATACTTTCTGAATGCACTGTAACTAGCAAGTATACCAAAGCCTGATAGAAGCAATTGAACACCTAGCTGTTGATATCACAAATTGGCTTTTCAGACAATAATATTGCAGGACGTGAACAGGGAACTGGTCTTTGAGACAAAAAATGTTTTAGGAAACGACATTTTCTCTGCTCAGTCAGAGCCCTAACAAGCAAATAACAATTAGAACAAATAGAGGCAAATATAGACTCGGTGGGTCAGCACAACATGACCTAGAATGCCTTTCAGCAAATTTCTAACCAGTGACTGTGTCAGCCGAGCCTAGGCATCAAAGTTACAAGAGTCTAACTTTATCTGCTATTTTAGTCTCTGCAGACAGAAGTATTTCTATTATCCATTTTTGCTCAGTGCTACATTGGTGTCAGCAAAAAAAATGCACAATTGGCACTAACACCAACTATCCAATAACTACAAGGATTATAGTCAGAGCACGGTCATCATTTTATTGCAAACTCCGCAGTGTTGCAATCTAACAGGAATTACGAATTTCTTCATCGCTATATTTATAACTGCAAGTTGTGTAGAATGTTTCAACCTTATTCTTTTTCACCAGAAACTTCAGCATGTGGTCTTGTTACGCATGGTATTTTAGCTGTTGGCAGAGCTGTGAAAGCTTAAGGTCAGGCTTACTGTACCTGCGGAAACTTTCTCTTGGTTCCTGGTGTTGTAGTATTCAAGATCCTTGGAATGAGAGGAGAAAGGCATATCGCCACAGTATCCAGTAAATGTCTTGTTATACATACACACACAAACACACCACCACCACAGAGTTGACAACCCACAGTACTGTTCAAAGGCACACATCTTGCTCACCAGTTGTGCATCTCCACTTCGCTGCAGTCTCTTCTCATCAATCCTATCCCTGAGGGTACACAGCACAGGCTCTATCACCCCAGGTGCACTCAAAACGATCCTCTTTACCGTCTCCTCAGTCACATGGAAGTTTAACTTGGAAAACACCTTTCTGCGACAAAGATGGATAGACCGGTTTCGTCTGGGGAACAACACTTTTTCAGAGATTATACAAATGAACGAACTAGGTAGAAGTGGTTGAAATGGGTTAAAATTTGTAAATATGGATACAAACAACAATCAAATCATTTTTGCAATACATTGTGGGACAGGAAAACAAAAACTCTGGCTGGCTGCCAGACCAAGGGCACTGTAACCGAGATGGCCTGTTTCCACAGCTCCCCCAGAGCCAAGGAGGGTTTCATTGAGAGTATAAATCAATAATGCTACTAGTCTATGCATGTCTCCACATGCATATTTTTTCAAACTCTAATCCGAACATTTACAGGACAGGCTAAGATTGTGCTTCCTTATTTCAAATATACATAGTGAAATGAGGGATGAGAAATGTCTTGCCTGTTTAGGGTGCCCCAGTTACTTTGCTTCTGTTGTGTGGAGTTGGCAGGGCTGTAGTTGTGCATCTCGACCAGCTTGGGGAAGAAATGCTTGACAACTTCAGCAGCCATAACTAAGAAAAAATAATTCAGTGAAGGGATGTTGCTGTTGGCCGACTTTTCAGAAAAAAAGCATTTGTTTAAGGACTATAGAGCCAACTATAAGGGAACGAGACGCTGGCGATTAATTTATCAGCAAAACAATTTTGGCAACACGTAACACTCTTCAGTTGGATTTGATTGGATGGTACTTTATTGATCCCAAGGGAAATTATTCTCGAACAAAATGCCCCCTCCCCACTAAGCTGGCTAACTTACTTGTAAAACTAAATTAGTTATTAACGTTACTATACTAGCCATAACAGTACCTCCATCGCTGAAGTCTCTTGTGATGTTTCTCTTGGGTCTGGACAGAGGTATTTTGTCAATCCAGGCGTATAACTCTTGCAGCTTGTCTTCATCCAAATCGTTATCCATTCTATTCAAATTGTCTTGCTAACTAGCTAGCTAACTACATCGGATAAAATTGCAACAAGTTGTCAACGCGTTACTTGGCTATCGTGCGAGGTTTCCATGACAACAGGTTGTTTGACTCGTTTCTAGGCAACAATATTATAGGGCAGCTCACGATGGACAAACCTTGCACCTGAAGGTGGCAGGTGTAATAAAAACGCAGGAAGAAAGTAGTTCAGTCAAATGTCGACAGTTTATGTGAATTATTATTATTATAACACATTTATTCTAATAAATTAGATTAAGACGTATTTTCAAGTTTATTTTCAGGTACAAAAAAATGTATACAGAATGTATTGGCAGAATTTTGAGACAGGAGTGTGATAAGAGACTATCTGATGGAGAAATGTATGGCTTGATTGCAAAACCATCATCATGGCTACACCACAATAACAGTCACATCTGCAAAAATCAATGATATATGAAAAGAGCAGCATATTATCACACAATTGCACCAAACAAATACAATATTCCGATATTTTTTGTTATCTTAAAAAATATGTAAATTCTGTGCCTATTCCAACAAATAATGAATCAGGAACACAGTAAGAATGCCGTTTCATCTGATGCCGGATAAGAACCCTATTAAAAAAAGATCCTTGTTCAACAATCGTACCAAATGTGTACAGTAAAAAAAACAAAAATTACAATAAAAAAAAAACTATGAAACTAGAAAAAGGAGAGAAATAGTCACAGTGTTAGAAAAAAGAATACTTAACATGGTAGTTCTACCTCTTAATCCTGTAGGGACAGGCTTTTTCTTGTATATTTAAAGACAATGCTAATCAACCTTATTATCATCATTATCATTACTAAGAAACAATTATCATCACAGCAGTGAGACAGCACTACGCTGTAATTGTGTCATCACAAAAACAAGGCAGACATAAGAGCGATTTTCTGAGAGAACAAAATAGCCATCATATGATAAAGGTAGAAACCCTATCAGTCGGTTTCTTTCACTTGAACTTGGCTGCACTTTGCAAGCCCACCATAGACCCCTGCTGAGGGAGACCCAGTCAACAACTAACTCAAGAGTGTCAGTTCATACTGGTACAATAAACAGCCTCTTCGGTCAGAGGAGCTCAATGGTTAAAACTGGTTAGCAGTCTTCCCTCATTCATGTAGGTTTGGTTGGTGGTTTCAGGGCGGCCTTCCCAGCAGCCTACAAAAATCACAAATCACACATACCAGACGTTATTCTAACACATTATATACATTCCCCTCTCACCCCCCCTTATCAACCTCTATCTCATAAACTCTTTCTTTCCTGTTGCTGCTCAGCAGAGACCATGGAGAACATATTCCACTTGGCGTGCAGTTGCTCACTTGTGGCCAGGAACTTGCTGTTGTGCGCTGCTGACTAACTCTCAAATCCTGAGCCACTCCTTGGTCATTATAAGACTAAATGTCAAGGCATTGTCCAAAGTACTGGTTAGAACAGCAGAGACCTTTCCATGTCTGAATGGCTGAACAATGTCCAGGCTGTTTTAATGCCGACAGGAACCCAAAGTTACCCCATTTTCATTTAGATCCATCTTATTTCCAACAAATTGTCTAGCTAAAACAGTCGCTGAAACTGAGAATATACAGTAAACTATCATACAAGGTGCAGACTATAAATTAATTACAAGTGAAATTGAAAATAAGTGCGTAATCAGGTGAAACACACCAGTTGAGTCTGTTTCCATGAATAAGACACTCCAAGAGGCTTCAGGGTAGGAACAGGGGGCTTTGGCTTTGAGGCCTGGTAACATAGTCAGACAAACATGAACAAATGCGTACCATTGTAAAGACGTTAAGTGAATCAGTGTGCATTTATTTGTATGGTGACGCAGGCTGAGGTTCAGCCCAGATATCTTACCAGTTTATTTGAAAGCGGAGGTAAAGGTCTGGATGGAGGTATTGGCTTAGCCTGATGGGAAAATATAAGTTAGTTTAAAATAATTGTACTAAGACTTATTTTCAAAAGAAATGGGAGATTGCAAGCCCAGTGAACTGAAGATGCCGCATTGCATTTTGAAAGCGGACAGTGACAAAGACCTGTTAATATAGTCAAGATAATACAAAAGTACCTATGTTGATCCTCACCCCAAAAAAGGCTGCCTTGCTTGGAACAACAGGAGGAGGCACAGATGGTCTTAAAACCTAGAGGAAATATTGCAGTATAAGGTCAAGTCCCTTTTCTACTGTACTAGGGCTACATTGAAACACGTGCCTCACATTTCTGGCTTGGACAGTTTAACAAGTTGGCTACCTGTTCATTCTTTGGTGGTGGCAGCATAGCACATGGGTTCCTGGGAGGCTGATGTAGGACAGAGAGGTAAAATCAAACATGGATGTTATTACTGGAAAGGATCGAGAAGAGGTGCCCGATTGTAGATTTGTGGCCTTGGAACACTCACCAATGGAGCAGCTCTGCAGGGAACCAAAGCGCTGGTAAGAGGCCGGCAAAGTGGCGGTGCGGCAGACTGAGATAGTGGTTTACAAGCTTGTTTTGCTGAAGACTCAACAAACATAGGCTGGCTGATGCGTGGGGGTCCTTGGCGAGGGCTGCCCCCGACACTGCCTGACTGAAACAGTGGGTTGGACTGGCCACAGTTGGAATATAGTTGTCTATGTAAAAGAAAGATATATAAATAAGCGCTATATAAATAAAATGTATTATTATAATTTGTAAAAAATAAACACTATCCTATGCATTTTGAAAAGGTATTCCTTTCTGATATATAATTGATCGTTGAACAAAATGTCCTACCTTTTAGGTAGTCTATTTCTAACACTCTTGAAGCAGAACACGCCTCCGATGACCAGGGTTACCAGCAGGAGCAATCCTACCACTGAGGACACACCAATAACCGCAGCATCCGCTACACACACATAAACACAAAGACACACACACACACACTCAATGACTCAATGACAGCATCTTCTATTGCTCAAGGGGGGACATTTCAAATCTGATGTCAACAAGACAGGAAACAGAGCTCCATGTAACTATATCTGGACAGACTAACAGGGCAATTCAATTGCATCAGTATCCATTTCTGTTCATTAGAACAGAGCACAATTGTTTGAAGCCATGAGAAAGTCCCTGCCCAGACTTAACTGATGGTAAACATACTATAGACATCAAATCTACTGACACAAACATTCACATGATGCACATGTACTCTCAACCAACAAACAAAGAAACAAATATCTGTAACAAACACACACACACACACACACACACACGCACACACACACACACACACACACACACACCACAGGAAAGTACCTCTGGGCATTTCTGACAGCTTGATGTCACAGAAGGGTGGGGCCCAACCAGGATCACAGTGACAGCGCTTCTCATGGTTACAAACCTATCAGAGACCAGATGGAATGAGAAGGGGCTACCGACCCAAAAAAATGCCTTTGCTTATTCTCTTTCCTATAAAAGTGAAAGTTTATTGTGAGTCTTACCCCATGGCTGTTGCACTTGGCAGAGCAGTCATCTTTGCCATACACTTGGATATTCTGGCAGCGGTGGTCGTAGCACACCTGAGAAACAAACAGATTTTTGACCAAATTTATACAAATAAAGCTTTTCTTCCTGTCATAGTTTCAAAGTTGTATAAGTCATGTAAGTATTAGCGTATTTCTTTGTTACTAGTTATTTACAAACATACTAAACTTCACAATACAGAGAAAACGGAGTTTCTCACCATGTTATGCCCACACTTGGTCCCCATGGGTACCATGCCCAGGTCTTCAGAGCGATCCCTGGGGTCCATGGTGGCCAGGTTGCAGGTTCCTCCCGTAGGCAGAGTTTGGAAGGTCTTCCTGGCTGTTACTGGAAACTCCCAGCCACCGGAGCAAAACAGCTTCCCACACTTTATATCCCTAAAAAAATAAATGATTATCATGTTAACGATCCAACTTTTACCATTTTCAACCGGGTTGGGTGAAGTTGGGTTTAGTTCTGATACGTACCCATCAGAGCACCTCTGAAAGCCATATGGTGGGCCTCTGCACTGCTTGTCCAGGGAGTTTTTGTAGAAACAGGCATCTGCAGCCACTTCAGCATCTAAACCAGAGAGCCAGAGGAAATGAATGTGCTGCCCCAGCATACAGTATACCTTTGAATATTAAGTCAAGTAGCATGTTATCGTGTTGTCGTGTTGAGTGTCTCTATCTACCTGGTCCCCACAGTCTCTTGCAATGTTGCTTGTGCGAGGGACACTGTCCATTGTAGCAGTACCCGCTTCTCCGATCACACGGCAAGCCGTTTTGGGTGAAGGCATCGGCGGGACATGAGGCGGAAAAACCGGAGCAGTATTCTGGCAGGTCACAGTCCCCCGCACTGGAACGGCAAACACTGCCCGTCTGTCTGAACTACAGAGGACAAATAGGAGAGGGGTTAAACCTTCACATTCCCACACAAACACACATGCAGAGGCAGGCACACACACACACACACACACACACACACACACACATACATGCACGCACGCACGCACGCACGCACGCACGCACACACACACACACGCACACACACGCAAACACACAAACACACATACATATAAAAGCAGAAACAACGTGATGAAAATCAGGAAATTGACAGTACCGGGACGATGAAGTAATATCGAAAGGTTGCTTAGATTGTAACAGGTGATTGTGTCTATGCTACTTGCAACACTCATGGGAGTGACATCATCATTGCATATGTGTGTGTGTGTGTGTGTGTGTGTGTGTATATGTGTGTGTTATTACTGAAAGAGATTCTGAGAAGGATCATAATGGCAACAGTGAGCGGATATACGGTGCGCATAATGATGTCAGTGTTATCTCCCTCTGTTCACTTCCTCTCTCTGAAGGTAATTTACTGTCCAGGGTCCTCTGATTAATCTTTGTGCGTGTGTGTGTGTGTGTGTGTGTGTGTGTGTGTGAGTTACCTGGCAGTTTTGGCAGCACTCTCCGTCTGCACACTGGGCTCCCACGTTAAGTCTGCAGGTGCTCGCATTGCAGCAGGACGTCTTGCACTCCTGAGGAAGAAAGACAGCACACACGTGTTTGGGACTGGCATCGCATGAAAGGGGGACACCATCTGATAAAGAATGGGTGTTAGTGCGTACCTCTACAGTGCCACAGTCACATTCCTCACCAGCTTCCAGGAAGGCGTTGCCACACACAGGCCCTCCGTAGACACGGCTGGTGGAGGGAGTGTCCAGCAGACACGAAGGGTTCACCTCCATCAGGAACTGGTTGAGCTGCTGCACACTGCAACTACTGAACAACTCAGGATACACCAACCTAGAAACAGGAACAGTGTAAGACAAAGAAAGGGAGATAAATATATAAAGAGGCAGGGAGAAGGAATATTAAATGTCTCGTCGATGTGTTGGCGGTTGTTCCTAAAAGATACCAGTGTCATGTCCGTTGTTGTGTGAGAGAGGGGTGGAAACTCACCCGACACTTTCGGCCATGATGCAGCCCTTGGCTGAGGCGGATGTCCTACAGCTACAGTGTTCTTTATCATGGGACATGCCCAGATTGTGGCCCATCTCATGAGCAAGGGTGGAGGCAACCCCTATCGGGTTAGGGTTATGGTCCTGGTCATGGAAAAGAGAAAACACGGGTAGAAACACCACAGAAAAGTATATGAGGATAAATCCCTGTATCCCCAGTTAAAGGTTTTTTGAAACACAGGGTTATGAGGGCAATATAACAATATTCACATGTATAACAGCATAAAAATTACAACACCCACCTCATTGACAGCCCCTGAGCTAGAAGTGCACATGGCGGAGGTGGTTGCCAAGCCAACTGTTGTGCCTACAAAATCCACCCCTCTGGAGCAGTGACAAAATGAATAGAAATCAATAACGCAAAAGGTTTTCTGTAGCTGTAACTTTAGCGTGAGCAAATAGAGAGCTGTGCCTTACGTGACGAGCTGAGCGTTGTCATGTCTGATCTTCTTCACCAGGTTCTCTTGGCGCCACTGGAGGAAGCGGGTGAGAGTGTGTTCGGGGTTGGTGCTGACCTCGATCTGGTCTTTATAGGACCATACCTCCAGACCCACAAGCATCACACGTAGACCAAGCGGACGATACAGCTGGAACAGGGCAGTAAAGCCGTGTGTTAAAACCCAAACAAACACATACAGTACACGCACCTACACACCATTTCCCATAATGTCAACAGCTCTTCTTTAAATTACTGAAATAAACGGAAGGGTACCTTATCCACATGGTTGGCTACTTCAAGCATTCTGGCCTCAACAGACTTTCTACTGCCCAGATTATTATACTGGAAAGAAAGGAATTACTTATATGGTAACTCACAGAATGAATAAGATAAATGTAGCATAAGTTAGGCATTACAAGAGGGATAATTAGATAATAAGGTAATACAAATATTGATAGAAATAGTGTGCAAAATCTTACCTCCTTGTTGTCAACTACTAAAACCATCTCCACTATTCTTGGTTTTCCAGTGATGACTTTAGTTTGAGCCATACTTTTCTGCATAATGGAGAAACAGTTTGCAATTGTCACAAACACAGTGTGTGTGTGTGTGTGTGTGTGTGTGTGTGTGTGTGTGTGTGTGTGTGTGTATGGTCATATAGTATGTAAAGTGTCCTTGCCAGACTGCTACGTTGAATCAGCCCAGAAGGAAATGATCCGTGGTCATAGGATGTTTTGTTTTCATGGAAACAGGTGGTTCTCTTCCTCCTCAGGTGTTCCTGTTTGTAAACAGCGTGAAGCTCCTCCCCCTTAGCAGCATCAGATTCAGCCTGATCCCCCACCTCAACACTGGCTAGGGGCTCGATAAGATACACCTGCTCACGCAAGCGCACTACACCCCTGGACAAGAGACACACTTTAGAATGGACCAGTAGATTGATGAATAATCACTTTGTTACCACAAAATATTGATACGTCATCCAAGTGGTTGTCTCCCTAATCAGTATTTCTAGTTGACCACTAATGCATGCATTTGTTTATCACAGAAATCTTTCAGATCTAGACAAGAAACCGCATGAGTAAGCGTACTTAAAAAACAGAACGTTCCATTCTCTGTATCAACTATTTTTTATCAGAGAAGCCTGGTCTTATCAATATAACCTCTGTGGAAGTTGATTGGATTACAGGTTTGCGGTCTCAATGTTGTCTAGTAGAACTGTGATTAATTGAATCATAGAGTTAATGGATGCTCAGTGCTCTGATAATATTCTGTTCTGGCATTACCCTGCTGGGTTTAGTTTGTGTGATAGAAGCAAAAGCCTTTTCGCAAAATATGTATATGATGTAACTTCACTTACTTTATTCCTGAGCAGAGTCCCACACTGGCAGAGGAGTTTTCCTCATCCACTATGTGTCCATGGTAGTAGCAGTGGTCCTGAGACAAATAAAATGTTAAAATGTACAGTCTGGGCTGATATTTGTGACCCAAAAATCACACAGATCACCACATCATAATTTCTTATACAAAGTTGTATTACTTTCCTTTTTATTAAAACAATTCCGTCTGATTGAGAGACAAAGAAAGATTCAACAAATAAAATAGTTTAACAACTCTACCTCATGTTTTGGAGTAGTTGTTACCTCAGCGCCATGCTCTGAGTAATGGATCACAGAGTAATCTTTTCCAATAAGATCTCTAAATGGGAGAAACTAACATGGTCAAGCCATTCATATCATGCATTTTACTTCAGACTTTATAGCAGACTGCACTGCTTCAGTATACATGTTTTTAAAGGGATCTATCTGACCAAGCATATCCTAACACAGCTTGTAGTGCTGAATTTCTTTTTGTTAAATCTCATGTTTTACTGGTCAAGTTTTCTCACCTATTCTTTTCCAAGTGGAGAGTGTAGTTCTGTCCGCCCAGACTAAGAGAGTATGCCACTACTTCGGAGAAGGCCTACACACCAAGTTAAGCACACATGTAAACTAAATAAAGGCGAGGGAGTCCGAGATGGTTAAAGCAACAATATCATGTATCATACCTTTTGCGAGGAATAAGTCCCTGTGTGTCTAATTTCCAGTTTCTGAGGTATGACCATATCATAGTGCATCACATGAGGTAGAACTCTCAGGCTTCTCACATACAATCCTGAAATATTTTAGAGAATAATCACAATGGTAAATCAAATAAAAAATGTAATATACGTAGATGTACATGAAAATATTAGAATACGAATAATATTTAAATAGATTAGAGAAAAGTCCCCAAAAGAAGTGAAATGAAGGACAATAAGATAAATAAAATAACATAAAAAAAGAAAAGAAAGCCTCAATAACGTACCCAATGAGGAGATGCTAAGGCACAGATAAATAAAACATCCAGAATGTTGCATGTTTCCCGGCGGGTTGTAGAGATAATTTCCTCCTCAGGAGCCGGGACAGTTAATGTTTGAGTTAACTCTTCTGTCTGTGAAATTACCAAAGGCATGTAAAGATCCGCCCTCTGCCGCTGTAATATCCTGCGAATTACCATAAATCTCTCAAAAATGTGTGACTCAAAGCCAGGAACTGAGTCAGTCACCACCGGTCAGCCTCTCCTCTAAGATAGCCTACTTTCAAGTACATTTTGTCTATCTGTCTTACAAAGGAAATGGGTATCGCGTTATAGGCTAAATTAATCAAGTTTATGCAGCAGCTCTGTTTGTAATACATTAACATTACAGAGTTTGATGATTCACAACTATTTTTGGTAGCCTAGTCCAAATCACGTTTCGTCCTTTCTCATTTTGTGCTATGCTAAATGCTGCGCAGATTGTAGTATGCCTACTACTGTCTCTAATCCTTGCAGGATTAGATCCGGTTTTGCAGAGAATGTTTTCACAATTTACCTGCTTTTTAAAATGTACCCTTTACCTCACCATGGAAGGTAGGACTAAGCCCTATACAGGCCTATGGTCTCTCATCATTGTGCAAAACTTGAACCAATAGAAAGAGGGGGTTAAAGGGTTAAAATCACTAGTGGAACAGTGGTTGCATTATGCGAAGTTTGGTGCCACCCAGTGGCTATAATTAATACGTAAAATAAGTAAATTTTACTTAGTCAAGTTTACAAGTCTAAGAGAAAACATTTACTTTCTTAATTTTTACATGATTTTAGCGATTTCCTTTTAATTTAATCCCATGGGAGTAGCAGACATTTTGATCAATCATTTGAATTGACTTGAGTAGCGTTGCGCATGGTGTGACGTATTTATTTCGCGCCAGTTACCACCAAAACAACACTCACTAAAAGAGAGCTTTTAATAAATAAATGAAATAGCTTACAAGCATGTTGCAGCCTGAATTGATCAGACTTTTAACAGAAGATGATTTAGTGGACACTTGTGCAGATGGAATTGCGACGTTTCTACTTGAAGCCAACCAAAACCAGGTGACGAAAGTGCATGGATATTGTGTCACCAATGAAGACATAGGCCTGCCTTTCACTTTTGCCCCCCAACGGATACATCTAAACAAAGACCACGAGTTATTCGAGGTGAAGTTGAATTCTTATTAAAGACAATAGTGTATACTACTGCCTAGGATGTTTTGTTTTCATGCTTTTCTCTCTCTCTCTCTGAGACTGATCATGTTGCCTGTCTCCCCTTTATCTGAGACTGATCATGCTGCATGTCTCCCCTTTAGGATGGGGACATCCATAGGCACATGTACCTGCAGGATCTCTCTGCTAATACGGACATAGACGACTCCCCAAAGCTAAGGTGGCTAGCTTTAAACATGTTTCTGAATTACACGTCATATAGTTCAATCTGTGAATTTAGTGCCAGTATAACACCCTAAAGAGAAGATATATCCTAAAGAGTGTCCCTCTGTCCCTGCCCTTTCGCAGCGTGTCTGCATTTGCCTGTCACATCTCTGGGTGCAGACATGTGTTCAGCAGTGTGGAGGATTATGAGCACCACTACAACTCCCTCCACAGGCATGTGTGTTGCTCCTGTCAGCGTTCCTTGCCCTCAGCCCGTCTCTTGGACATCCACATCCAGGAGTGGCATGACTCACTCTTCATCATCCTGGCTCAGAGGCAAGACATGGTAAACAACACCACCTGACTAAAGAAAGAAAAGGTAGCCTGAAGTTGAGCTTTTGTCATGAATCTTTAAGTCATTTGGTTTATTCGGGGGATATGATCGGGTAGAAATGAGAGAAGGAAGTTGCAACAGCACAGTTTCACAGAATCGTGACACCATCGTAGTTGCGTGGTGCACCGCTGATATGATATTACTGGATACGTGTCTCTCTAAATATTCTGCTCTAAGGCAACTTGAACCTTGAATATGTCTAAGCATTGTTCAAATCCCTCTGTGTCTGTCTGATATTGGTGTCAAAAACTCCTATTGTAACCAGTACCAGTGCCTGGTGGAAGGATGTGGACTTAAATTCAGAACCAGTAAACACAGAAAGGACCATCTGATAGGAACCCACAAATACCCTCCAGACTTCAGATTTGACAAGGCAAAGAAAAGCAAGAAGTAAGCAAGATCAAATTCATTTCTTTCCAGCAGGGGGCAGCAGTGACCTTAGTTGAAACTACACCCAGAGGTGCTATTTATTAGTTGTCTTTAAAGTGTGTGTGTGTGTGTGTGTGTGTGTGTGTGTGTGTGTGTGTGTTTCTATGTAAATTGCACAGAATCAAAGAAACTAAGGACCATCAGCAGAGGGACACAAGCATAGAGGAGATGGAAGCTGTGTGCGAGTCTCCCAGTGTGTCTGCTGTTGTGTCTAATACAATGCCGGACCCACCTGAGGAGGGAGAGTCCATGGAGCTGCATCTGTCTAAATACCCAGAAACCATGATCCTCCATGCCTCTAACCATGGCCTACCAACGGTTGACTCAGTCCCTATAGAAATGTATACAGAGCATTCTGCTGCAAGCTCTGGCACCATGCACACCAACACTTCACAGAAACCACGCTTCTCCAACAGGTAAGCACTTAACAGGTGACTGCCTTTGTTGTGGCCGTTTATTTAGAGAAGTATACCAGTCTATGTCTTTTCATAGCTTTTGTTCTTTACATTTTGTCCATCTGCCCTGAATTTTGTCTTCTAGAGTTCCTGCGTCTGTGTGCTTCGGCCATGGCTCTGTTCGAGGGTTCAGAGGACGTGGGAGGAGAAAATAAGATATTGTATCAAGATTATTTTAGTTGAATCGAAATCATTATTACACAATTACATTGAATTATATACAATTTGCCTTGGAATTAAATATTTCTTTTTTAATAAATATGGACATTTTGAAGTTCCGGTAATTATTATTATTTTTACATTTTGCAGATTCTCTGTTATTTGCGTAAATGCAATATTATCAGAATTACTACAAAATGTGTCTATATTAGATCAATTTTAAAAAATGATGGTTGTGTAAAGTTTTTTGACTGTTTCATTGTGGCCACCCAATATGTTGCGGTTACAGTTTGCCAGTTTGCAAGGCATCCACTAAATTGCAGACATTATTGTATAAACTTTAATAAGGTAATGTATTTTGTACTCAAAATAATTCTCCCAGTATTTAGTATGAAATGGTGACATGGGTGTAGACTTTTAAGGTAAAGAGAATACCATGCACCTTGCTCCCCTAGAAGACCCCATTTCCTTCTAACTTCAAATTGTGAGACTACCTGATAACGCTACTATTTCTTACAGTCGTATACATTTTCGCATACATTTTATGATCCAAAAAGTCCTGTACCATCATTCAAAAACATCAAATCAGTTCTAGGTAGGATATGATGAATAGAATAATTTAACAAAAACAAAAACTGAAAAAGCATTCCAAACCAGGGTATTCAAGACACAACACTTCTTCCGTTCAATCATCCATTTAATATTTATATGAAATATTTTCTTACCCATCAAACACAGAATATATACTGTATATGGATGTCAAGATTAATAAAGTCTTCATGTTGTTTACAATTGCTTGCAGTGCAAAAAATATACGATGAGTTTTACCTACAAAAAAGTACTGTATTTACACATAACAAAATAATTCTGTATCACTATAAGGCTTGAGGCCATAGGACTATAGCTCCGGTTTTGCGCAATTTATCTGGGTAATTTCAACATTTTAACAAAAGGCTGTGGTTATGACAGCATACTTGTAAATGTGATGAAAATTAATACAATCTGACCATTAACTGCAGCCAATTCAAATAGAAAAAATAAAATAAAATCGGCTTTTGGTCTATACAACAAATCGCGGCATGGGCAAGGGCTTGCACGATTTATCTTATATCTATGCAACATCCAAAATAACTGCAAAGTTGTTGAAATAATCAACCATTCTGCAACCATTAATTTGTCCTTTTTCTATAAATGTAGGTCCCGGCTGATTCTGGCTGATGTGGTATGACCAATTAAAGTTAAACATACAGATTCCATTGTATATTTGAAATGCCAAATTACCCAATTGGGCACAAATAAGACGGCATAACCTTCAAAAAAATCGAATATAGAAAGTTTGTGAGTGCTGTGCTTCCTTATTGTTCAACAATGCTACACCGGCCTTCATCAGGTTTATTTCGAAAACACCGATTCGAATTGGGCCTTCTGTTTAACCGCAACGTTATTGGGCATTTTTGCAAATTAACATATGCTATATGATCATTTTATAAAAGAAATAATAATAAAAAAATGCTTTCAAAATACAGAACGATGATGGGTCATGTTTTTAGATACCTTTTGAGAAATCAAATCTTTACACCAGGCTTACCCAAATAGGTTATTGCGCGCAACCATTAGTTTCTGTCAAATTGAGTAAAGAATTTGATTAATAAGCGTTATGACAAGTAGTACATTCCATAGGGTCCACTAAATAGTCCTGGTACTGTCAAAGCAGGTAGCGGTAGATGTCCATTTGCAGCACCATAAAGTGAATTCGGGCCCATGTGAGCACTCAGTGGGAAGGGAAAGGCGAAGGCCGGGAGCAGTGGTTTGGTCGCCAATTTAAGTTTCTCGAGTTCGGCCTCCTGCAGCCTCTTGGCCTTGGCTCTGCGGTTTTGGAACCATATTTTTACTTGGGTTTCTGTGAGACTGAGAGAGTTAGAAAACTCTGCCCTTTCTGCGATGGACAGGTATTGTTTCTGACGGAACTTCCTTTCTAAAGAAAGAAGCTGGGACGTGGTGAAGGGAGTTCTGGGTTTTCTGTTATTCTTATGTTTCCGCAGAGGGCATGGAGGAGGGCTGGAGTGTCCTGCAAATTCACAACGGAGTATAGTTAATAACATGTAAATTATTGGCGAATCATAACTCCAGCACTAATTACACGATGAAGTCAATACGCATGCAAGAATATGCTATGAGGCCAAATCTTCTACTTCCATAAATACTTCACAGGCTGAAGTTAAACATAATAATAGCTGTTTCGCACATAGCCCACAGGATAACCATTTTATGGTGTGTAACGCAGACCCATGGCCAAATTGACAATATTTTCCCCACAGGTAGGGTATAGGCCTTAAATACATAATAATAACTAACTTGGTGGGGTTGCGTAAGCTGTCCATGAGTTGTGGTCCTTGTCAACGAGTTCCACTGCTTCACTGAGTTCCATCGACTCTCTTTTCAAACAGTCGGGCAGGTCCGCAAAAGATCCCCGCTCCCCTGCGTAAAGTTTCCTACGGCAGTCGTCAGAATGGAGATTATTTATGTCTGGATCCAATAAATAGTGAGTTTTCACCGGCATCTTGTCCGATATCAGAGACTCCACACTGAAAGGCAGGTTGAATATCTTGCTTTTACATCTTTTGACAGGAGATGGGTCGCACGTCTGCGGTTCCTCTATCCCCATGATGCCGCCCGGTGACGTGTTCCCCGTAACGCTTGTTGGAGATCCTAGCGCAGGATTCATTACGCACAAGAGCGGTGCCATACAACTTCTGGGCTGACTGGTCACTCCTTATGTCTCCTTTCGACTCAAGATCACGCTCCTCGAGTATCCAGTCTGTTCAGCAATGCTCAACGCTGCTGACAATCAGTTTGACGCAGTGAAAACGTGCCTCTATGAGGTTCTGAAGTTGTCTCTTTCTTCTTGCCGCCCGCCAATGACGAGTCCCACTAAGCCGAAAGACCCACCCAGCCCTGGTTGGAATTGGATATTTTATACAAATAGCTCCTGTCGCGCATGATTGTTGTACACACACACAGCAACTCTCATTAGCCTATTTGGACTCACCACATAGTCATATATAAAATAAATGAAGCGCTGGGCTTTAGTTTCTATAAAGTGTTTTGCTTAATGAAGAATGCAAATAAAACCGAAATATCAGTCATTTCAAATGACAAAAATAAAAAAATGATGGAGAAAATAACCATGCCAAATAATATTTTAGGCATTACGTGAACCAGACATAGAAGCAGGCAGAGTGAAAGTCTAGGGGAATGGCTCGGCCTGAAGCGATAAACATGATTATGCAGAGAGGAATTGGTTGCTGAAGTTAACTTTTTCTCTCCCTGAGGTAGACCTAGTTTCCACTGTGATGGTGCCACGACTGGCGCCTTAATAAGCATCCATGTCTGCCCCCTCTTCTATCTGGCAGTGATGGATCGCACAGCAATGGACCCTAGCATTGAATAGCTGTAGATGCATGAATGACTTACCATTAAATTACAACAGTTAAATGGATTTATTTATCATCAGAAATACATTTAACTGCTGTGTTCTATGATAAACACAGTTAAAAAGTTAAAAATATCCGCTTACTTATTACTTGGCTTTTTTAAACTACATTTTAAGCAGCATAATGAGTAATTGTCTAAAAGAAGAATAATCCGTTTGACTATCTTAACTAACTATGCTAACTATATGTCTCTTAAATGTATTTTACTGTCACTGTCTTCTACGTATTAGGTGGTTCGATTGACAGATAGTTCCTTCTCTTGCCTAGCTCTTGGACTGCTATTTTGTGAGCTGTGTTAGCATCTATTTCCCAAACTCTGAACTTAACCTTGCTGAAGCTTTCTGTTTTCACAGAGAAGGAATTGTTTTGATGGGGTAGTTGTGGTTTCCTCCACCTACTAAATGCCTTCCGTTTTAATAGAGCATGTTGATGCAGGGTTTACATTTTATACTCATTCTTTCTTGCTGTCTTTCATGATAGTTGGCACCAGTCTCATTCATCCTAAGCAAACGTTTGGAAGGGAGCTAGAATTGTGTGGGATAAACATTTATGAAATGCACAACAGGGAGCCTCTTGATAAAGCAGGATCATCTTTAAAGACCTTGGGGCCCTGTGTAGTTAAGCATAACAGAACATAATACTGTGTCTGAATTGAACATGTCACTCTATATATGGATGTTTTTCAACCTTTTCCAAATCCCAAGCTATGCATGAGATCCAGGCTGATAAGTGCACTGTTTTTGTTTTCTGTAAACTTTCGCTTGACCCCACTTCCCATTAATTTCCTCAGTCTTATTTTTCTGCTATTGATGATTCTTTAGAATGTAAAATGACATGTCCCAAGGTAATTATGTCAGTTGTTTTGTACAGAAAACCCATGGTGATTCAGGGTCATGTTAGGACTAAACCCAACAAACGTATGAGGTGTGTATAAAATTTCAGCTGGCATTTTCTGTACATTACAATGGAATATATGCACACACTCGGACAGAAATGTTGTGTTTATCATAGAACACATCATTTAAACGTATTATGAAGCAAAGCACATTGAATGCACTGTTTTCCTAGGCCTTTGTTTAGTTTTTGCCTGGACACTGGAAATTTCTTCACTGGCTAACCGTTAAGCTGACTGTAAACTGTTGCCCTTAGGGTATCTCAGGAACACTACTATGGAGATAGAAGTAGTTATCTATCTGTGGTGCTAACATTGTGCTTTATCCATCAGTATAGTTTATCTGCTCTATTGAATACTTGGACTTAGGAGGCTTTCGGGTTTCCCTTTCATTCTCTCCCTCGTCTCTCTCCTCTGCCTCTTGTGGTGCAGAACTTCGGAGATTTCCTGTGGGACTCCAGAGAACATTTTTGTCCCAGCATGCGCCAGAGTAAACCATGTCAGTAGTCATTACTGAGACTGACTGAGACATCCTGGCTGCTGGACCCTTTATTGTTTCCCTCACAAGAGCACTTACTTACCACAACCACTTGAGGCAATTTTTCTTAGGTAACTGCATCTGTGGGATGGAATTCTCACCACAAACAGCATAACTAACCTCCATAAATCAGAGGAATTGTATTTTCATAAACACAGCGATAAATTATCTCAATCTGTTATATTCACTTTGTTCATCTGAAACAGTAATGGGATTTGCTATTATTGTACCTTAATTATCCATTCATGGTAAGGTCAGTTTTCCACAACCTGAGGGAAGAAGACATTACAAGGTCAGAGCGGATGGAGTGTTACAAAGCGTAGTAATTACCTGATGGATTGCTGATTGGTTAAGTGCCCTCCGCTCTCTTCAATATGTTAGCGTGACTGTGGCGGAGTATTCAGAGTGGTGAAGGTGTTGAAAGAACGGCAGCTACTGGGCTATTATGCCTGTGTGTGCTTGTGTGTGTACAATATGAGGCTTGGTGACAGGACAGCGCGTTCCACATGGCTTCTAATGGAGATGCGGCGGCTGGCAGGAACCTGGTGCAACTAGCTTCCAGCACCAGGCGCTAACAGGTGAACACAGAGATATTGTGGCTGTATTGTTGTGGGTCAGGCGAGACAGAGAGCCACAGATGGAATTGGACACCCTCTGTGGAGGCGAATCAAGCCAAGGGTTAGGGTGAGCTCACTGCCATACTGCTGACAGCTGAGGTAAACCCAGATGAGTGATGGGGGCATGGAGATCTGAGATGTTAGATCAGGGAACACTGATGTAAGGTTAAGGAGCCTAGTCGTGTATTTGTCAAGGGATTTGTTAAGATGGAGATGCTGACATCCGGTAGTTGAAGACAATGCACAGTATATGCAGCTAGAAAACACGCGTGCGCGCACGCACGCACACACACACACACACAAACATGAACAGGGGAATTACTGTCTTGCTTTCAGTGGAACTCTAGTTGTGGAGCCTAGATGCTCCCTAAAACTGTTTTGAAACATTCATCCCTGTTGCTGAGAACAGAGAAAATACTGACAGAACTCTTTTACTTATACCAGAAACTAGCTGGAGCCATTTTGTGGTCAAGTGAATGACCATATAATGTTACCTCAGCATTATGCATGCTCTCCCACTCACATTCTGGCTCGTTTTTTCCTCTTTCCTCCTGAGGCCAGGCTCACAATGAATCAGTTTTCACTGAAGCTTCAGCCACAGCATCTTTTTTCCACAGACTGTCTAAAACAAATGGATATTGTGGTCAAACCACAAACCATCTCATTATGCGACACCAATGGAATGGGCTCATTCTTCTGCCATCATTAAGTCATTCACACAAAGTAAGGTTTAACAAGTCTATTGAGCTCTAATTTCAATATGGTCTCCGACTCACTTCTTAATGATACTTTAAGAGGTGTAAATGCTGTTCTGCATTTCTGCTGTTCTGTAGACTTCTTGTGAAATGGCTCTATAAAGCCACACCTTTTAGACAGCTGTCCTTCAATATTATCGATTTTTATACAAATATTCTACCAACATCATTGATGCCATTGTGTTCTGGGGAATTCTGATAGATAACTAACTGCTGGTTACATGACCTTACCACATTTTCTAAGCTCCTTTTCTGCTTGGAGTATGTCACAAAGGAAGCTTAGACAAATAGTCGGCGCTGATTGTTCTGAAATGACAATATTCCACGTCAGTCCATGAGAGTCTGAAAGAGGTGGGAGGAGAGAGGTGAGGGCCCTGAATAAACACCCTTTAAATTCCCTCTGTGTGTCTTAGGGGTCCCTTCCCTTGGGCAAGTGCCATGGTGTAAGATCAAACAACACTAGGACCCAGCCACAGGCTCAGTCACCGGCCGACTTTAATTGTAGAGAGAGAGAGAGAGATTTGTCAGAATGACGAGGCAAAATCTTTATTAAAGATAGATTTTCTGTTGAGCAGATGGTTGATAGGAAGAAAAGTCCAGGAATAAGGGAAGGATGAAGGGTGGATGTAGAGAAAGATGGGGAAAGACGTGATGGAAGCCTAGATAAAAGCTTTGTTGTGCCTATGCTTAATGAGCTGGAAAACACAATTGAACTTCTCCGACTGTGGAAATCGCTGTGAGGGCGTCGTAAATTAGCGCCAGTGTGGGAGCGAGCAGGCTGACAGAGAGGGGCTTTGTGTGATCGGTTTCTCCCAGTCCTGGAACTACTGACTGAGATCCTGTCCTGTCACAGCAACCCTCGGTATATAGAGGGCCCGTCAGAATCTAGTAAAATCTCCTGTCAAATGTATTGGTAAATGTTTTGTGATTGTTGTGTTTGCCCTGAGGGTGTACCCTGCACCCACTTAGCCAATGCTTCCAACCTGCAATATTGTTCTATTCTAAATTAATACTTTACGGGACCTATTTCGTTTAAATGACGCTGTTGCCCCATCTTATCGTCATCACTATTATTTTCCCCTAAAGCCCCCTTCCACTAGTTTTCCCCTTTTACCTTGTTCTACCTCTGAAGTTATACTTTGAGGGGTGCCTGATTGTCTCAGAGAAGTGAGAGTTAGGAGCCGGGGGGAGAAGAGGCCAACCGCTCCCCTGATATTGAGTAAACTCCGAAGGGCAACTCTTCACTCTTGCTTTGCAGGCTTGGCACATGCCTTCTGTTACTAAGTGGCTTCGTATTGAAAGGCTCTGCGGCTGCTATTCTGTGTCCCACTGGGTGCCAGCCTCTCAGCCCTGGCAGCTGCTGGGCTGGAGAAAAGGCCCATAGTTCCCCCTCTGCAGGTGAGCTGCACAGCCAAAACAGGGCCCCTCAAAGGCCCTTTCACACCCTCAATGGGAAACTGACTTGGAGAGAGAGGACCGGACACACAATGGCTGCCTTCTCTGGACATAGAAGAGATGGAGATGAGCTATTCTGGTGCGATTTCGTCTTGGTTATTGCCATGTCAGGGAGAGGTGATGAGCGGAGAGAAGAGCAGGGCAAAGAAACGAAGAGGATTCAAGGGGAGAAGAGAGACCTTCCATGCTTCAGTTGACTTTGAAGGTATGTCTCTCTCCCTCAGTGTGTCTCGCATAGCGGTTGCCATGCAGTAACGTTGTCTCATGCTGGGACTCCAGTGTAACCACTCTCTCTTTGAAGCCCGACAAGGCCACGTGTTTTTTCCCTGCCCCTGGGGTGTGTGGCAGGGGTGACACATTGCCGCCCCCCCCCCCCCCCCCCTCACACAAACACACATACACACATCCCGAGCCCACTGATCTCCCACTCACCCTTGCAGAACCACTCCCATGGATGGAGAAAAGAATGCAGCTCCCTGTGCCCCCTTTCACCTCCTTTTCATCCTTTGCTTTTCAACTTTTATTGGCAACAGCTTTCACTGACATATCAAGAGCTGACAAAGAAGAGATAGAGAGAAACAAGTATTAAAGGGAAGGGAACAGGACTGGACTGAAGGGCGAGGCTGTCTACAATGTAGAGAATAGAGGGAAGTGGCAACATGTGTACCATGTGTGTTCTTTATATCATGCATGCCCAGATAAGAAAAACAAACCAAATTTAAACCCCCGGTAATAGGTCCATGCTATATTTTTACTCAGTGTTCAACTGGTGTGGATATCTGATTGCGAAAATATATTTAATGGATGTTGTGCAGTATGATAGAATAAATGTGGGTGAGCAAAAGAAAGTATAACCTTTCCATATTGCTATGTAAATATCTGAAACCCCATGTTTTAAAAATATTTGTTATAGTTTTCATATAATTATGCATTCTTCACATAACAGCTTAAGCTATAAAAACCACCCACAACCTCCTGAAACATCTTGGAGCCTTTCAACGAACTGAACTAATTAAGTTGGGTAAGAAGATGTTATCAGTCCCCGTCTAATTTTCTTTTTCTTTCTATGCCCCCCCCCCCCCCCCCCTCTCTCTCTCTCTAACGCACTCGCACTCTATCTTTGTCTCTCTTTCTAATCAGTCCCACTCTGTTATTGCTGGCCCCAGGCTGTTTACCTCTCTCCTAAACTGCTTTCCCAACCAGGAGACCAAAGCTTGCCAAAGTCCCTGTTAGTCTCCCTAAACACCCGGCTCAGACCCATGGTCGCTGAGTAAATGACTGTCGCTTGACCTTTGGGAGGTTGTTACAAGTCTTTCGGCATTAACAATGGCTGAACGTATGGCTTTTGCATTTTAGGTCAGGTATCCATATCTTCCCTTTCTCTAACAGGAGAATCCGTGCGGGCATTGATGTTTGGAGTGGAGGTGCTCTATAGACACTGGACCAACTCTAATGAGACAAGCAGTCAAGACAGAGTCTCTCACGCCAACAGAAAGCAGATCCTCAGGAGAGGCAGCAGAGACTGTACAGACCACAGCAATGAACTACAATAATCAAAAGGGAAAACCCTGACCTAACAATATCAACAGGAGTCCTGCGGACAGACATGATTATGAATGTACCAGGCCTCTTGTTTTATTTGCTGAGAGTTTTTTTAGGAGAAGGAAGCATTTCCTGCACCGAGGGCAGCTGGTAGCGATTTGGAGATATTATTAAAATCCCCTCACTGCCAAACGTCTTTCCTCAAGGCGGTGTGCAGGGGACTGTCTAAAGCAGTAATGTAATAGAGATCCTCTTTAGTCACATTCACCCTGTTTCCTGTGAACACACCACTCAGAGTTAGCAGGAGGTATCCTCAACGCGAACGTTCAGAACAGAACTAAACAATGTTAAACGCTTCATGCTTTTACAGTAGTTCCAATATTAATAGACATTTAAATGAGATGTAATTCCCATGGTTACTTTCGTGTGATATGCTTAGGGAAGACGTCACACCTTTTGAAATGTTATACTATAACCAATCAATCAACAATTTAACAGTTTCTCATTGAAGCCCATGTTTCGCGACATGTGGCCTATGTTGTATGTTTTTTGCCATTTTGTCATTTTCCATTATCCCTGCGATTCGTCAGGGGAATCAAACGTGAATAACTTAAAAAAAAAAACGGCACACACCTAAAGTCTACAACCATATGAGACTGATTAGGGAACTTTAAGTTCCAAACCGTGATGACGCTTTTCAAAAGGATAAATAATTCTGGCATTTTCCCTGAAATTGTAATCAAAGTCCTTAGACAAAGAAGCAAAAGTTATCTCCATGTATGATATTGAACTAGTGTTCAGATCATCTATTCATCTTTTAACCGATCTGTTTGCTTTGCATTACATCGAAGTTGAAAGAGGGGTGTATTGCTAGACACACCGAAGAAAGTCAACCATTGTAAAAAATATTTCACCCCCCACCCAGCTCTAGGACCCTGTCTCTCTGCTGCTCTCTTTTTTTTATATAGACATAGAATTATGCTTATGAGCAGGTCTGGAGCCAGCCTTTCCTCAGGACCAATCCTGGGAACAATGCAGGGTCTGGGGAGGAAAGAATGGGGCAGCTCATATTGTAGCCTTGGTTAAAATATTACATACTAAAAAAGACATGGGACTAGTTATCTTTCCATATATACTGTATTTTACAGACATTTTCTGGGCACATACTAGCTGGGAAAAAGTATTTACTATTATTTTAAATTATTTTGCTTCCATCACATAGATGTTTGTATGATGTGTAATTGCTGAAAAAAAGTAAGCTAACAAAGCCTTCCGATTATCTTTTATACTCAAGACCCAAGACAAAAGAACATACCCCCAATTCTCCTCATCCGTCTGACTATCATTTTGAAGAAAAACGATGCTACTGCTTTCACCACACATACAGTTCTGATACATACATACACAACGTTTTGTTTTGAATAGAATCGATTAAATCCAGAAAGATTAGAGAGAGGCTACGTTGTTGTAAGAAGCCTTATTCATGGAGCCTGGTTAAACATCCTTGGTATAACCCCCTTTCAGCCACACATTCCTGTGGGTAAGACAGAGGAACTTAGGAGGCATTAACACTGATCTATTGACCATTTCCCATTTTCTTCTTATCCATATATATATATATATATATATATATACTGTATTTATCACTCATAACCATTGATAAAGATTCATTCATGGAGGCACTGGACCTCACATTAACAGCTTTCTGAAAGTACTGCTCAGTAATTAGTTTGGGTAAAGAACTAAAACCATAGATTAAATAATCATTTCAATTTCAGCAGCATGGTTGTACTTGTTCTGTGAGTAGAAGGCTTGCAATTATCTGTTGACGCAAGTAAAAAAAACAACAGACTATGTAAAATATGAAGATAAGAAAGTTGTAGCTGTGAGTGACATTATCCTACAGTTCAAGTTATATTGAATTGTAATTCAATTAAGAAATATGAAAATAACTTAAGAATTGAAATATATTTGTATTTTATCTTTACCGAAAACAGATGTCTTTCAAAGGCAGGTCATCTCTGCTGATCTTATCTATCTATTTTAACTGTATCTGTGTTTAGAAAACTGAAAGAGCATAGAGAAGCACAACCGTTCCAGGGTCGTTAAGAGGTTTGTCCATGGTCATAACTCCGCAGAGCAGGCACACGTTTCTTTCATAAGGATGAAAGTGCGGAGCTCCAGTAACTCTCAGGCAAAGTTCTGTGAGGGAACAGCATGAATTCCACTTTAACGCTGTGGCATTTGGATGAATGGGATCCTGACACGCAATGTGAAACACACTCACATGTACACACACACACACACACACACACACACACACACACACACACACACACACAAAGACTTGGATCAAACACTGAAATATAGTTTTACTGATTGGACTAACAAAGGCTAGAGTTGTGTATGTATCTCCTTTTCTCAACAACCCCTCCAGAACCTCAACCCATATTACTGCCTTTCCCTTCTGTCTCCATCGTAATGTCCCGTCTCTATAGCGACGCTGGTCCTGAGGAGGTCCCCAGGAGTTCCATTGAGGTGGTGGCCCCATAATGGAACTCTGGAGGACCAAGGGTCAGAGGTCTGGAGTGAGGGGTCACTGGTACTCCAGCTGGCAGGCAGAGCCACCGTGGGCTCCAGGGAGGACCCTTTCAGTGACCAGGGCAGGGGGGGGGGGGGGGGGAGGATGTGGGGATTGGTGTTGATGGAGCACAGACCTTGTTTGGCCATTAGAATGGAGGCACTCTCTTTCTTTCTCTGTCTAGTGATGGGTCTGTACTCTCTACAGACACACTTTGAGATTTTTTTTTTTAGATGATTGGTAAGCTAAGTCACAATTTCAGGGGGCCAAATAGCCTTACATCTGCAATTAAACATTGTATCCAATTTCAGTGCCTGTAGTTACCAGGCTGTCCTGTGGAGGGCAGAATGTTTTTTATTCTTGTATATTGTTTATTTGGTCCTTTGTGTAATGTAGGCCCTGCAAAGAAAGCCTTCCCGATACACTCACTGACAATTAAGTAGCACAGCAGGATTTAATGTTTCAGCATCACCTCACTCCCAGCTGCAGAGGTCAATTCATTACAGCATGAGTATTTGTAAGTCTGGGTGTGTGCACATGCTCAAAGTTTTGTCATGACAACAATTTAATTCAACTGAGTTTTTCAGAAACATTCGTTTTCTCCGAGTGGAAAATGTGTTTAATGAGAAGCATACCGAACACAGTAAATAGCTATTAAACCAATTTTAACTGTTGCCATATGTTTACTAAGGTTATTAAGGGTGTGATTGAGACAAGAAGGAGAAAAGGAGGTATCATGTATGTATGTGTGCGCACGTTTTGTGATCAACATTTCCCGTCGAACATAACATAAGTCCATCTCTGCCAGCAGAGTGACTTTTCTTCTTATCCCCAGCTTTCAGGTGATTCCCAGACAGAGCTTAGTTGTTCCTGTGTATCTGACTCAGATCATGTTGCTAATACTGCTCTTGCCTATCTCTCACACAGCTGTTAAGTGATGGAGCAGGTAAACTCTTCAGATTAATAACGGGGCCAATAATATTCTTCGGAGCAAAAGGGGTCCCATCTTTCCTCTCCGTCTCCTCCGAGACAAAGAGCCCCACATTGGGACAGGGAGGTTGTCTATCCATTACTTGGCAGACAAAGTGAAAGTTCCCCACCCCTGTCTCCTGTCTCTTGTCCACCTCTCCCACTCCCTCCGTCCCCCCACTCCTGTCAGCAGTGCTATTGTCTCTGGGCTCCATCTGAGACATTAACCTGTGGAGGCATAGAAAGTCGGGTGGTTATGCTGACTCATCGAGCCAGCCCTCCTCTCATCACCATTCCCTTTCCCATTTTGTTCTCCTGAATCCATTCTGCTCCCTAGGGGATGAGCCTGCATATGTTCAACCGCCTTGTCTGGCAAGACAGACAAGAGGGTGCTTTTGTGTCTGTTTGTGCACATGCCTGCTACGATGTGTGATGTATCCATGAAACATGGCCGAGTGTTGTGTTCAGATTCCTTTTATCTGAGCCAGCTTCATAGCTCCGACACCTTCCTCTTTCCCTAGACCAACATGAGAAAACAAAACTGGAACAACATTTGTAGGCAGTCTTCACTCCTTCACGGAGGTCCAACCGAACAACCCTGCAATTCATGTGGTTTAAGCTCCGCTCTGAAGATGTCTAATGTGTATTTAATCAGCGCTCGGTAAAGCATCAATTACGTTGATTGTGGAGCATTTGAGTTAATTTGAGCTATTTAGAAAACCGCAGCTCTCCTAAACGTTACGAATGGGGTGTATATGAACAAGAGAGTGAGCAAAGACCATTGGGTAGTGATCCTTAAAGAACAGCCCTCTGTGTTGGATCAGCCTTTATGAGATCTGCTCATGGTAATGATGCCACTGATCACGCTTTGGCCAGATGATGGTTTCTCTGTAACGTGTGTGTTCGTTTCATTATCTCTCATCGCTCCTAATCAGTGCTGAGGCTTAGCGTGGAGTCATGAGTGCGTTGATGTCTCTGGCTGATTGTGGACTTCTAAATTGGCGGTTTTCTATTTGTTTTGCTAAGAGCGGAGAAGGCAGATGAAGATGCAAGTTTAAGTCAAGCACAAACACGTTGCCTGCGTTCCTCCAAGGTCTATTTAAACATGCACCCTTTAGATGCTACTGTTACTTTTGGTAGTTAGTCAGAGAGTAATTCCTGTAGTGTGAGTAATTAATTTAATATATCAAAACAAAAAGACCAATTAAAAACAGAGATTACAGTTAACAACTGCGATGTATCAATCTATTTGTAATTATATATTTTGTCATATTTTGGAAGACAACCGGCACATGCCCATCAGTAGATGGCTTCCCCAGTGTGTAACTGGCACTTCAGACCAAATTAATCCAGCACCATCCATTCTCTATTGGAACACACTGAAACATCCATTTCAGTGGTTTTCCCTCATATAAGTTAAATTGCTGCAAGCTGCAACACTTGGAGAATGTTTTCTCTTAGGGTCCTATATTTATGGGCATAAATCATGACTTAATGCTGCATTTAAATACTTACAGACAGGCAATTTATTCTTGGCTCACTCCGTGTGTTGTGCACAATAACCTGGTCAACATGAATGTGTGTGTGCGTCACGGTTTGTTGCCAACAGTCGTAACTCGCTGACAACTCCCAGTCATTTTTCTGTTTATGGTTCCCTTTACACACTCTAAAACTCTCGCTGTGTGCTATTGTTGTGTGTGCACACAGGCACAACCCTGCTCTCACACACAAGCACACTAACACACACCCACACACACAGCAACTCCACAAGGTGCTAGCTCTGGACAAAGGAATAGAACCTGCTTGAGGTGAGTCTGTTCTATACATATCAAACTCCAATTATCCACATATCAGCTAAAACCAAAATGGAAAAAATGACTCCTTTCAAGAAATACCACAATTCCCTTCTAATTTAGGGGCATTAGTTCAGTAACATTCCTCCACTTTTAATTCCTGTGCTCTATCCAAACCAAGATAAGCTGGGGTGCATGGGTGGTTGGCAAATGTGTATGTTTCTCTTTGTATATCTATTGCAAAGTCTTCTCCCAACAGGGACCTTTATCGTTGTTTATATTACTACCTTAGCCGGCCTGGACTGACGTTCATCGTGACATTTGCATTTCATAAACTTTACCTAACTAAAAGAGAATCTCAGAACGCCTAATGATAATTTTAATGATTGAGGTCATAGGGGTTTATTGCATTTCCACTAAGTGTGTGGGTGGGTTTGATTATACATATTTGCTATGTTTGGGTGTGTCTGTATGATATTCTTTTTGGAGAGACAGATGCTAGTTAGTAGTATGATACAGAATGATAGATTGCCGAGTTATGTGGAGGGTAAGAAGTAATTTAAAATGTTCTTAATTCTGAGGTTACAGGAAAAAAGGAGTTTTTTGTTATGCTTGTCATAATGTCATCATTAGCAATTGAATATTATGCACTGGTGAATAGGACAACCCTCAGAAATAATTACAACACTCTAGCCTACATTTTTGGGACAAATCCAACATGCCATCATCATATCTCTTTGCATCCATCTTCACTAGTGGACCGACCAGAACACAGCACAGTCTGGCACACTACTGGGCCTTGTTGGATGAGAAATTCAATGGAGCAGGCAGCCATGGCGAGTGTCCGTGGGGAACTGTCAGTCCTCGGGGAGGCAGATGAAAGACCCTGCAAGTCATTTATCTGCCACTCACAAAGATAAAGCTACTGTGGCAAGGAGAAAGAGAAGGACCGTGATTTGGTATGAGCCTTGACACACTTTATCTGTCAAGTGTCATTCCACAGGTCAAGCGTTCCAGAATCTGTTGTTCCTGGTTTGTGGTTTCTAAGAGAATACTATACCCTTTGACTAATGGCTAACCTTTCAGATATGAGCAACCACCTAGCTATACATGTGACCGTTTCACATGAATAATAATACGTTTAGTTTTGGGTTCTTTCAAAAGTCATGTAAACAACTAAATTCTAAAGATTTCTCTTAATTTCTGTACTTTCTTTTACAGTTTTGCAAGTTTCTGTAGGAATTGGAAGAAACCTGAAGAGTCCTATAAATGTATAAGGCCCTGTGTGTTCAGAGGCCTGACAGGAGGCTAGACACAGTGCAACGGTCTACTTGTACTGAAACATATGGATCTGATATTGAGGCCAGATAGTAGTAGACACAGTGGAGCCATCCTTTCAACAGGGCAGGAAGTGTGCCGTGTATCTTTCCGCCCCTGTTCTCTTAGATTGTGTCATTGTGCCAAGGAGGTTGACATACAGTTTGCAACTGCGCTGCTATTCTATAGGCAGGGAATTAGCTGTGTGTTTAAACTAAACTTCATTGAAATAGTTACGGACAAATTTTACGGGCAGAATTGAGTTTCTATTGGTAAGTTAGAGCAGAAGAAGAGATGGACCCAGACGCTGATACCTTGATTTATGTGAATTAACATTTCTTGAGTGGAAAGGCATTCTTCTTTAGATTCGTTCATTACTGTTGGGTCTGTGGATTTGAACTCTTAGCATGGTTTGACATACACCCCAGACTATAACAAACACAAAGTTAAAAGTTGTAAGGGAAAATAAGAGATTCAGTAGAACTGAAGTAGAAGCATCAGTGATAAGACCCTGTTTACTTTTATTGCTGAATAGCCTGCATGAAGTTGGACTAATTACCCCTCACACACACACACACACACATAAATTACAGATATTTGTTAATGAGTGGATTTGCTTGCACCAATATCAAAGATCTGTCATCATATGCCTCCAATCTTGTGAGTGAGCAGTATGTGTGCACAAGGTAATTACTAATTTGTCAGTTTAAATGATTGAAGTCTAGCCCTACAGTCACACAAGAGGGAGCTTGTCTGTGTGTCTTCCTGTCATTATAAGCCAAACATTGGGAGTGCTGCTCAAACTTATTCCAGATCTTTGAATTACAGTATAGGCTCGTTTTAAACCTACATTGCGGCCGACACCCGTTGAGTTTGTTAGGTTTGATCAACATTGGCAAAAGTATGATTCTTAGTCTAATTATCTACAATGGCTGTGTTTACATAATCCTAAAGATTTCTCTAAACGTCAGTGTCCTTCCTCATGACTTTGTACTTATTGTTCAAAGTTGCGCTTCAAAAGCTTTGTTATTCAAGTGCAAACATATCGAAAGCGAGATGAGATACATCAATTCAACCCCAGCGGTCATTATTGCATGCTGCACATGAAGTTCAAAGGGCAAAGGCAGCATATTTTTTATTATAGTAGACCTTTGGTTTGGTTTAGTCATTATAGGGAAGTTACGTTACCTGATTGAGAGTCATATCCAGCTGAAGTAAGAAACAAACAAGAAATACAGACAAATCATGCTCAGGTAAAATTTTACATTACTAACATGCTTTACCTGTTTAAATCAAATGTAGGATTACCAATCATAATGGCTGGGAGTCGTTGCTGTCATAGTTCCTGTTAATGCGAAAGTTATTGCATCACAATGGGGAGTTTAACAATTCGGTCTCCTTAAACATGAAGTATACTGTTTAAAGAAAATACTGAAGAATAATCAGTTTGTGTGTTAAAAATATAATGTAGTCTTTCTCTTTACACACAGAAATTCACTGATCATTTGTGTTTCTCTACTGATTTATGGCATAGCAGCAAAGCCATACAAGGTTTGGGAAGAGCGTCTCCTACAAATCGAATAATACAGACATTTCAAGTGTATAACATGGCAATTACAGAGCTAATTCAACGTCTACATTTAATAATAGATAATCTCTTAGCCATTTTCTGAATGTTGGTCATTATAAGTAATCACAACACTGGGAATTAAATATGTAATTAATAAGTATGTAATACAAGTCATAACAGACCGTTTCATACTGTATTGCTTCCCGATTACTTTTCTGATCTTACAGGGCAAAGCTGCTGATGCAGCACTACAAGACACCATGTCGTAAGTAACTCCTTCATTACGACATTTACTTCTATGACAAATTCCATCTGTGGCAAATGGGCATGGTAAATGTCAGAAAATAAGGTATTGTCCACCTCTTTTTTCTAGGGCTGATGATGAGGAAGAAAAGTTATCATGGGGACTGAAGGAGGTGGAGCCTCCAGAGGACATGGATGTCACTGGCCACGACATTGACTCCAGTATGGCCATCTGGAAAAGCTTCAAAGCTATGGGCCAACAGGGGCGTTACCTCAAGGCAGAAGAAGACATGGATGACCTCTACCATCCTTCCATGAAGAGGACCCTGGATGCTGATCTTCTCATAGCCCAGCTCCGGGGAGATGACACCTTTCATTTGGTCGATGCCCAGCCAGCCCCACTGGAGGAGCGGGACAACACTCAATATCATCCCAGGGCAGAAATAGAATTGGATGGCCAAGCTCATCACTCAGATGTGGACTCACAAGCACCAGAGGTGGGAAACTGGGTGAGAGTTCACACCAAGCCAGAAGAGGACAGGGACGGGATTTATCATGCTGATGGCTTACCACTAGTCCAGGTGGACCGTTCCCCATTTGGACCAGTGGTCCGGGGACAACTCCAGCCCAGAGTTCACCTGGAGCCAGATCTAGACATGGATGACAGGTATCATAGAGACTGGGTGCCTGCTCATTACGATGA
Source organism: Aplochiton taeniatus (assembly GCA_017639675.1). NCBI lineage: Eukaryota > Metazoa > Chordata > Actinopteri > Galaxiiformes > Galaxiidae > Aplochiton > Aplochiton taeniatus. Next base: position 9,621,104 of record CM030184.1, read on the forward strand.
TGGTGCCAATGTACCTGTGCCTGTCCAGTTCGGATGGATGCCAGTGGATGGCCAGTCTCAGACCAAGTACAGCGAACCAGAAGAGGACCGGGACCAGCTCTACCACCGCTAAGAAACAGTAACATTTATCCAACCCCAACAAGGGTCCATTCATTGTGAACTACAAGAGCCTTTGGTGGTTTCTAAGTAACACTCCAATAAAAATATCATACGTAATAAACACAACGACTGTGGCATCCTATTGTGAAGTCAGTAGAGACAATAGAGTCAGTTCAACACAGACAAGGGATTATCCCAAATGGGTTGACAAAGAGCAATTATTTAATCATACAAAACAACTGCAGTATTTACAGTACGTTTATTTTCTTTATCAAAAGTGCTATATAAGGTAGCTCAGACTGTACACATAAATCAGAGTTAAGAGAGGCATAAATTGTTTTAATACATTTAAAGTACTTACTGCAATAAGCACATTCAAGAGGTCATGAGACTGGCAGAATACCCCTTCACTAAAGTAAATTTGTTGATAACAAATGTGCACCAAATTCCCCCAAGCCTTATTTGTTGTAGGCCTATGTTTGTATTAGAATGCTTGCAAGTGTATGTAACTGCTACTGTAGTTGCTCGGCAGGAATAACCCCCTTCTTCAGTATTAGGTTCCCATAAAGTGCAGTTTCCCTGTGTAGAGACAGAATGGAACTATTGCTTACAAAGACAGGATGTAATGCTACAGTATCTTACTATGCACCCAAACATAACATCTTACCCTGTTGCTACTATAGCAAACGCTTTCTTTGCCCGGTCATAAAAGGCAAACCTCTCTACCACCTCTAAGGGACTCTAAACAAAGAGACAGGTGCAAATGACATAAGATTAAAAAGATTCCACAAATAATTACAGTTTCAAAACACATGCTAAACTTATGGAAATAACCTAAATGATATTGCTTCTTTGTGTGCAATACCTGAACCCCAGCCTGGTCCAGTAAGTGAGCGTAGGTGCTCCATACGGGGACAGCCAGGCCTCTCTTCATGTCACTGTTCACTAACTGCATCACCGCCGCCTACAACAACAACAACAACAGCACCAACCCATTATATCAGCGGGATGTTTTGTAGGTCACTTATACAGGATTGACAAAACCGCAACGGCACAGGATGTCTAAGTCAGGATTCATAAAGCTGGGTTATAAACAGCCAAAAGCAATGACCTACTGGGCTAGGGACATAACCATCGAGGGGCAACAGCTTCAAAATTGCCTCCAAGAGATCTGGGATCCGTAGTCCTACAGGTGGATCAAATGGGATAAATTAAATACATAGAACCAATATGCATCCAAATCCCCCCAAAATAAACTTTAATACAGTATATTATCGATACTTGTGCAGAACATAAACCTACCATCTGCTCTGATCTCCTTTGGACCACAGGCACAAATAGAGGAAACTGGAAAATTTACATCAGCAAGAACTGCAAAAAAAAAATAAAAAAAAAAGAATAAAAAAAAGATCATGAAGAAATTCTTCAGTCAGGTTTATTTCACTATCTTGAGTAAAAGAATATCTAAATCAAATGCGCTTTCAATAATAGTAGCTCCTAAAAGCTAGAAATGCAGAGGTAATATCATTCTAATCTAAGATTTTAAATAAAGGTTGTACATTTTAACAAATTGTATTTGTCCTAAAGTTCCATTCAAAAATAAACATTGCAAGTCCATAATATCTTTAATTCCCCAGACCAAACTACTGCTTTATTAGCAAAAACAACAAAGGCACATAAAACCTGTGTTTGTATAGTTAAATAAATTGAATAATTGATTTTAAGATATATTCTAAAACAAGAAATTAGTCAGCTCAAGTTAATGTTAAAGTAAGTAACTTTCTACACCATATTTAAAGTAGTGCAGACTTTCATAGGGCGTTTACAATTAAAGGGACCCTAAACATCAGGAACGGACTGACTGCAGACTCTTAACTTTCCAAAATATCTACATATTAAAAAAAACGAAAACATTTTATTGCTATCTTTAATTTAAATGGACCATTGCAGACTATTTGATCTCTGTACTTCTGAGCTGGCCCTGCCAGCAATTTCCCTTTTTTATATTGGTAAATGAATTGGTTTTATTTGCCATTGTATTGATCTATATTGTTTTATTTGATATGCTTTTGTTGCTCCATGTAGTCAAATGACTGAAATACTGTTAAAAAAAAATCATATTATTATAAGGCTACTGCCCTATTCAAGCTACCTGCAGCAGAGCTATTTTCATAGATGCCAGCTACGGCGCAGCAACCAGTTAACCTAGTGAGTAACTTTACGATAAGCAACAACTGCTCTATCGAAATAATATTACCAATATACAGTACCTATTTCGTCCCCATGTCCCATTTTAGCTAGTGCATACAACAGCTCAGGGGATAGAATAAAAGGAATCCCCTTCAGCACCACCATAGTGACAGCCAAGACAGTTCGCAAACAAGGAAGCGTGGCATCACGGGATCTGCAGAGCAGTTTTATTGGTTGGCCCATCAGAAACTGACGGAATTTCAAACTCCTCCCACTCACAATACAGATACTCATACACCAGAGTAGACGATTGCATGACGTTGTGTAGCCGATACACTAGAACCATCTTTTTTAATGTTCTCAACTTTAGCAAACCTCCCTTTAGAGCGCCTTAACAACTGTGTTAAAATTTCAACGGACTCCTCTCCATCCTATCATGGCCCCAACCCATTGACCCGAAGAGCTTTGGCATGCAGAAATATTTTTATTTTTAACACGCTTTTGGGAACCTGCAAGTTTCCCCGTCATTCATGCATGAACGTATCCCTAGGACTAGAAGATGCATGGATGTGATGTTTTCTGTGCCATGTAAACATAGAACAGTCTAGGCTACTTTACATTTTAAACTGAACCTACTACAGGTTTTATACGATAAAACACTATTGTAAAATTACAAGTTATATGCACTTTTTTGTTACGGGCTTATGGATCCTTATCATGTTTGTCTAAAAGTGTGAATTATTTGTAGGTGATTGTCCTGAACTTTGCAGGCAACATACAACACTATTTTAACACTTGTTGATGATATTTCGTTTACATTATTATTATTTTTCTCCAACTGGAAATATACTTTCCGTTTACTAAGGCGCATCAGATTACTTAGAAATTCAGACTATGTTGTTTCTGACACCCTTGGGTGGGCATAATTCATAGCAGACACTTCTGAATGTGCTGTTTTGATTCGGCCACCGATGCCAGGAATGTGAAATGATGAAAATATTACTCTGATGAAAACTAGCCCTAAGGCCTTTTAATGTACGCCACAACCTTCAACTGGACGGCAAAAGGCACCCAACAAATTCTATATGGCGAGTAATGTATTCTGCACTCATGTGATCTGCAACCGCAACTCTAGGCCTACCACAAATCAGGTTTAGGATAACTACAAGTGATGACTTTTCATGGTATCCAAAATTATCCGTTCAAGCAAGCTACTGTAATTTATAGGAAAAGTATTTGCTTTGCGATATGTAAGTCTAGAAGGCGTGCAGCTGGGAAAAAATGACCGTGGGACGGATATAGTAGACTAAAGGGTAGAATAAAGGCCCTTGGAGGTGCCAGGCCTGTCTGTTGGTTTGAAAGCCTCTTTTCTACCCCTCGGAACTCATGCTGCTCTTTCTTTAGTTCGACTTCTTTAAATGAGTTTATCACGCTATGAGGGGCTGCACTGCCAAAATGTAACGTTTGGCCCCCTTTGTCATTGCTTAGAGCCTCAATTGCATCTACATTTATTATTTTGACCTTTCGGTAGAACGAAAAAGACTTCAAAGTGGAGCCTCTTTTTGACCTACTCCGGAGACTTTTGTGCGTCCCCGCAGTGTGTGAAGACACGTTTTTTTCTTCCCTTATTGGAAGTTTTGTTCCAGGGGTTGGCATGAAAGCAAGCTCCAGGGGAATATTGAATGAAAATAAAAATCAATTAGGCCACGGGTTGGAGAATATATGAGGCGCTTTGAGTTAAAAAAGATTAAAAAAAAACGGAGATCAGAGCAAAAGCTATATTATTGGTTATTATTACATATTATTGGTCAAGCAAAATAACCCCCACTAATCAAAACTCTTTTAATTCCCAGTATATGCCTGACGTCGTCGTTTTTATTGTATTGTTTTATCAAAAGAGTTCAGATATTCAACATCAAGCCCTAACACTAGGCTCAGGTACAAAAGCATTTAGCTGAAGAAAATGTTAACAACAAGTAGGCAACAATTTAAGGCTTTTAAGGCTTGGTGAGAAATGGACGTGTTCAAAATTCAACACCCAAAAAATGGTAGGCCTGGTTACGATTTAGGATCTCAACACATGCCCTTTCTTAACAGCACACAGGACAAAAGAAGCATCATTTCTACAACAACAACAAAACTTGAAGAGGTTGATCGCTAGTCAAACATTGTAATAGACAATGGCAACATCAAATAAAAGTCTCCAGAATGCTCATAAGTATGTAAAATACATTCAGGGTTAACCCAGTTACTCTTCATTTTAATAGTACTGCAATTACCCCATCTAGTGGTGAAAAACCTGCAGCTCAGCCACCCACCAAATGGACAACTGTGAGATAAGGTTGAAGTTAGTAGGAGTATAGACAGATCATCTAAGTATAGTCAGAGTGCCTTTGAAGGGACTGACTACTGTCCACTTTGAAAAAGCCAATAAGGACAATATCCTCACAAACACTCTAAATATACCAAACGTAAGTGGTAACAGGAGTGGAATGGATTTCCACAAGGAATTTCCAAACCGGGTAAAAATTCAAGTTAATCATTCTATTTGAAAATAACCCATGATAGAGCTTTATTTGTACAATTTACAGAGGAAAGCAACTGTACCAAACATGAAAACAAAAACGTAAAGTCAATAGGGGTCAATGAATTTAGTCATAACAGTGAAAAAGAAAACATTCTTCCCACACAAACTGCACACTATTGTATGTGGCATTAAACTGATATTAGAGTAAGCTGCACTTATGCAAACTGGATATAAAACTGTTATAAGGCATGACACTGAACAGCACAAGCTTAAGAGTTGAATCATAACTTTTCTTATCATGTAACTCACCGGAATTAACAGTTTATTTTCGTAACTGAAGTGACAATAGAAAGAGATTTAGGTTAGGATAAAATTCTCTGACTTCAGGATGCCTAGTTGCCTTCGAAAGTGACCTAGGTTGGGATCTTTTCTCCTACTTGTCCTGGAAGCTGGCCTTTCTCTTTTCCACAAATGCAGTCATACCCTCTTTACGATCCTCCTAGGGGGTCAGATGCAGACACAAACACATCATTTTAGTCAGTTTCTTTCACAATCTTCACAAACATTTCTACAATACACAGTGCACACAGAGGAAAAGATATGCATCTACTTACAGTAGCAAAGGAAGCATGGAATAACCGTTTTTCCAAGCGATTCCCCTCTGCCAAATTCAGTTCATAGGCTGCAACCACATCAAAATGCCACATGAAAAACAACTAAAAACTTGATACGCAACAATTCATAATTTATGGTTGTCTATTTTCCAGTGTAAGAGAAATAGCAGATTGTACAAATATTGATTAAGTAAAAGCGGATAATGTTTTATATAATATTATAGATATTTACCACTTCCCAACTCATTTCTTGACACCACTAGATCTCTAAATCACTGGTTATTGAAAATATGTCTATTTACAGTGGTATTACATATACCACTGATTTATACCACACTCCATCGACCGGCTTTGATATACATGCTAATAACAAGATGCAAGCTGCTTTTTCAATATGGTCTTATAACAGGTTTCCTAATGCATGACAAGGAGTAAATAAAATGAACAAAAAATTATGTTCATTTTCTTTCATTAGGTTTCTAATATCAAATCGTAAGTTAGTTAACACAGTTTGTTTCCAATATTCATGAGATACACAGACCTGAATTGACGGCCTCTTTAGCCATAGCCAAGACAATCTTTGAGTTGGCAGCAATTTTCTCTCCGCATTTAATGGCCTCTGAAACCAGCTGGTCGGCAGGGCAAATCTTACTCACTAGACCTGAAACACAACAGATAATGAGACGAGTGGTGTGCTGTGCACACCTACACGCTTCATTGTTACCTGTAGTAACAACATGGATTCCTAGTGAGATTTTCAGTCCTAGATGTATAAAATGTGTGAACGCTACCTGCTTGCTTTGCCTCTTGCGCATTGATCCGGTCTCCTGTTAGAATCATTTCCATAGCCAGAGATTTCCCCACAGCTCGAGTCAGTCGCTGAGAGCCACCAGCTCCTACAACGCAAAGACAGACACACAGACACACAGACACACACACACACACACACACACACACACACACACACACACACACACACACACACACACACACACACACAGGTCAGCAAATAATAATAGGTCACATGTAACTTATTATCAAATAATAAAAGGATTAACTTTGAAAGATGACATGACAATAGTTTACCAGGAATAGTCCCCAACAGGATTTCTGGTTGGCCAAACTGAGCCTTCTCCCCAGCATAGATGATGTCACACATCATTGCCAGCTCACAGCCTCCACCCAGCTGAAATCAGAGATGTAAAAAATATTAAAACAATGTCTTCATTCAATAACACCTGATTGTTATCTAGAAATAGTACTCACAGCAAAACCGTTGACAGCCGCAATCACTGGCTTTCTCACAGTCGATACTCTGTTCCAGTGAGCCAGGAAGTTCCCGGAATAACACTCCTGGAAGGTGCGGTTCTGCATCTCCTTAATGTCCGCCCCCGCTAAAAAAGGGAAAAAGAATTTACATTACAAACGTTAACCTATATTACCCCCCCCCCCCCCCCCCCCCACACACACACACACACACACACACCTTACCTGCGAAAGCTCTCTCACTGCCTGTAAGGACAATAGCCCCAACCTGTCCATCAGCCTCGAAGACATCCAGAGCCTTTCCCAGCTCCAACATTAGCCCATCACACAGAGCATTGAGGGCCTTTGGTCGGTTCAGCTGGATGAAGCCTACATCCTGCTTCTCCCCTCGCTTCTCCACCAGAAGGTACTCATACTGGCCCCCTACACAGGTGCAAAGCACAAGAAAGGCCTAAACAGACCTCACTCCTAGCAATGGTGTTACGTTGTCAGTGTCATATTGACATGACAAGGCTTCAAACACCCTAGAGGATAAAAATGTGATGAGATAAATACGGTTTCAAAGTTGTTGATCACTTAAAGGAGGCGAGGGTTCAAACTTTGTCAAAGTCAGCAAACTTAAAGTAAAAACCTCATGCAGGTATTTGATGAACTTAGACTTGTTACTAAATAGGGGAGTAATGGGCGATGTTGCCAGGCAGAAGTAATAAATACAATCCTTCCAGGGTAAAGGTTGTTCAGGAAAAATCGAGGCTGGGCAATAAGTAGCTAACGTTGGCTAACAAACTTTGAGTAAATCAGTTAGATCAAATGAAAAATTACATAGCAACAGCTTATCCAACAAAGTTAAGTTGCACACACTGCCACTACCTTCTCGCAACACTAGTTAAAGACATAGCCTACATACGTATACGTCTGAGTTATACTATAGGACATTTGTAAGCTGTAACATGAGGACTCACAAATACTGGCCGCACTATAATAATAACGAATTATCGTCAAGTTCAAGTTCCATGACATTGTACCAGGGGCATTAAACATATATATTTCCACTTTCGAATTAGAACGCTTTCAATCATACCTGAACTGTATTGGCGTGCAGCATAGATGGTGGCAGGGACTGCTCTAGCATTCTTCAAGAGTAAGGTAGCAGTTCTGCAGAACATTGCCATGACAGCAACGACTAATTTATCAACCTACTAAGGTAGGACGAGAACCATTGACAGTATATTAGACGAGAACACTTGCACAGTGCACACTAACTAGGTTGAACCTAACATACTAACCGGAAGGAATGTTGGTGCCGCGAGATTTTGTAACCAATCAGCAAAACGAAGAACATGTCTTACCCGGTGGGGTTTCTCTTGAAAAGAAAAAAAATGGTTTTCGTGACATTTTTTGGTAAGGATAGTTTGTGGATTCAACACACGAAGCCATGTTAATATGTTTGAGGACTGACTATGTTGGCATGGAAAATATTAGCTGCTTTTGTTCTACAGTTTACCTTTGAAATAAAAAAAAAGTCAAGCACAGGTTGCGCACGTTTCACTACCCAGGGTGGTCCGCTGTTCGCTGTCTAGGTTATAAACTAAAGCGGAGCCAGACATTGCAGGTTTAAATTATATAATCAGTTTCTAGAGCTCAGATTACTCACTCAATCAATTTGCTTATACATCGAAGTAAATTGTTTTAATAATATTCCTTTAGAGCAATACGAAATGAAAATGAACCCATATGGTGCATATCACAGACCCAGCCTATATGTTGTAAAGAATGCACAAGTCTGAACATTTTAAAAATCTTCATCTTCAGCATTATCATAATACTCTCTTCTTCATGTAGACCTTTTTTGATTACAAACCATTATATTTTCCTATCTCCTTGGTAATATATTGGCAGGCAGCCTAATTCGAATTTTTCATAAGTTAATTGTATAAGAATGTAACAATCATTTCGAAAGTGAATGCAGTGAGGTATTTTAGCATTACATCAATCTATTAAATTAGATTATACTTAATGAGTCAGTTATGCAATCAAAAGTAGGCTATACCCTTCAGTCCATACATAGTGAATATAGGCAGTAGGGCGCGCCTCGCGCCCAATTTGCAGAGAAACGCAGATAGTCCTTGATGCCCGTGTTTATTATTCAGATTTTCTTTAATGATCAGTCATCATCCAACCGACCGAGATATATTGGAACAGTCTGAGATAATACCCTACATTTGCTGGTACACCACGGTAAGCACGATAACAATTTTGCCATTTTGGTCGATGCTGGTAAATTGCGTTAGTTCATTTTAGAGGCTTGCATCTACTGTAAATTATAAAAACAAATCTGCCTTTTATTGAACCAACAAAGGTATAAACATCTTCAAAACCACAGTACAATTGTAATTTGAAATTAGGAAGACCACAAGGCTGTTCTGTGTGTGTAGGCCTAGGCTATGCATGGGTGAATTATCGTTTTAATTTATTTCAATAGGATAATTGTGAAAACAAATTGTCAGTTGCCTACAATTGCGTGCTCAAGATTAGGACAGAAAGCAGAGTACAGTAGCCTGCTATGCCCAAGCTTTAAATTTTCAACCGACCTACTTCAGAAACAGAAGAATAAAAAATCTAATAAAAAAATACAGTGGGTCGGCAATATAGACAAAACGATATATTGATGAGAAGAATCATCTACAGCTAGTCTGAATTTAGATTTTGCTATGAAAACGAAGTCGGCTGTGTGTATCTTAGCAGAATAATTTAATGTCATAAAATGTCATTGAATACAACATTGCAAGGACAATGTGCAGCTATAGCCTTTTAACACCTAGTGTGCACTTTGGACGAGGACAAAAAAAATCATCTCAACATTTGAATAATTCACCTCTCAGTTCTTGTATGTCAATTATTCCAGACGGTCATGGCGCCGATGAACCAGGTGGTGGCAACATGCTGGACATTTCTCATCCTCTCTGCCTTCCTGTGTGAGATCGTGCTCGCCAAAGGGGGTCGTGGAGGCTCCAGGGGCTCGTCACGAGGCACCTCTGCTCGCAGCTCCCCCGGAGGCAATCACCGTGCAGGGGCTTATGGGGGAACTCGTTCTCGCTATAGGACTGTGGGGCGCTCATCCCCTGTACGCGTGGCGAGTGCAGCGGCTGCAGGTGCAGCAGTGGCATTGACCGCTGATAATTGGTATGCCTCCGCTTTCCGTAAAAGTGCGACCAGTTCCGAAGAGGATGACACAGACTATTTTAACAGAACCAATTACTTTGATGCCCAACACTCAAGGTCAACTCAGCATACATCATCTTTTACTCAAACATTTTCATTCATTCTCGCGGCCATGTTCCCTATAAATGGAAATCTCTGGGACTGTGCTCTTTAAACCGAAGTCTGATTCTTATTGTGGATCAAGTCTTTGAACAGATTTAATGGCCTGATGATTACTTGCATACCATCCACGGTGCTGACTATGGGCTTTTATTATAAATGAAAGTAAGAAAACACAACATACGGTAAGAGGAAACAGCAAATGAAAAACAAACAAAAAATACGTAAAAACCTCTCGGACATCCTTATATATTTGATATGGCAACTATTACATTTTTAAAACCGTATTAACTTGCATTTGTATTTATGAATCTAAAATATTAAGTTATGACAATATTGCTTACTGTTCAGTAAATATGAGCTCAATTATAGAGGAAATCACAAGTAATGTTTGAAATAATGATGATCCAGTTAATTAGGACTGTTATGGCAGTTAATATAACAGTCAAACATATATGCTGGCCCAATTATACAATGCTTTATATTCCTATAAGACACAATATAAACTGTACTGTCAGCACCCATGCACACTGTTCTTTTAAAGATATATTTGTAAATACACGATAAACAATGTTTTGTGACATGAATAGTAAAAGAAAACATGTTTTTAAACTTTCATTCAAAAATGAATATTGTATATTTATTAGACAGAGGGAGGTAGGGGAGGGTGTTGATGTTACTGTAGGCCTACATTTGTCAAATGAATGTTGTATTGTGCCAAAGAAAAGAAATCTACTTTTGTATGTGATGTGGTTGATCCCTAGTTTGTAAGTATCTCAAAATGATTTCATAACTTTCATAACTGAAATAGAACAATTGCAATTTTGTTGTTAAGTTGTCGGTCAAATGGTACAAAACCTTTCTTTGATTTGTAGAATGGGAGGGATCATATCAAACTGCTTCACTCATTTGTCACTGTCAGCAAGTCAACTATTTCCGTCTGAGAAAGGATCTGTTCACTTGCTACAGACACTCAGGAGCAATATACTGTTATTCCAATCTCTCTGACATGCAATACAAAACTGGTGAAAATACAAAATATAATAAATAATAAATTGTGCATTTATACATTTTATTCAACTTATGCTACCAAAAGAAGTTTAGTTTACGTAATGTCTGCCATTTGATTCACAGAAAGTAATTCACCAACATAACCTGTCGCCATGAGAGCACCCCACTGTGTGACTGAGATTTAAACATCTAGGCAAAGGACAGGGACACTTTTCAGTCAGAGATCAGTCCAGCATGACTTGACCCAGCTCTCCCTTTCTGAATGCCCTGATGAAGTCGTACGCTGCGGCTGTGTAGTTAGGAATGGTGATGGTGATGTCACCTGAAAACACGTAAAGTTTTTTCAAGGCACAGAAATGATTATTGACCTGTGAACTATGGCAATTATGTAATGGCTAGTGAAACTGCAGTCCATTTCTGGAGAAGGGTTAGTGGTGCAGCGTAGTTTATGTCTTACCCACTCCAGTGATAGCTTTGACCCGCTGAGTCTTGCCCAGTTTCACTGCGATGCGTTTAAGGACCTGCTGGATGTCATCACTGGGCTCTCCTAGGTCGTACTTCTCCACGTAACTACACACACACACACACACACACACACACACACACACAACGTGTACGTTTTACTTTCCTAATGAGAAGATATATTAAGCAGAATTATGGAATTGAGGTAATCTTACCTAAACTTCTCCAATCTGTTCAGAGAAAACAGTAGGTAGTCTGCAATGATGTCCTCCCCAACTAAGTGGTCCAGTATAGTTCCTGAAGAGAGACAGAATAGAAATTTGAGTGAGACAACCAAATACAACAATGACAACAATTATATGATAAGGTTGAAAACAGACATGTCCATTAGGGGACACTATAGTTCAAGGCTTGAAACTAAATCTGCATTTATACTCACCACACAAAGCCAGCTTCATGCCTGTTTCTAAGTCCCGGATCTTAGGTGGGAGAACTCCTGGTGTGTCAAGGAGGTGTATAATGGGTCTCTCACAAACCTTGAGAGTAGATCCACATTCGATCAGAGGAAACTACACGAGCACAGTCTCAAATGCAGTCTATACCATACATTGTGAAACTACATTAAACAAATGAGTGCAAATTTGGTTTGCTAATGATAACTCGATGATGAACTGATTGTAAATGGCAAAAAGAGCAACCTAGAGTTCCATAATCAAAAGCAAAGGTTTACAGAATCGAATTCACTGTTTCAGGCCTGCAGTGGCATTAACAATTGAGCAAAGCAGACGGTCACAATGTTATTACAATTCCAGAATATTTAGGTCATAGTGAAGGTAGATGCCTACTGTACTTACTTGTATTCTTGTCAGGACTGCTTTGGTTATTCCTGGTTCCCCACCAACTCTAGATGCTCGCCCTAATGGTAAAATAAGACAAAATATATACTCTATAGGAACGAGATAAATTGAATAGGGAGATCAATGTTTTTTATAGACATTTAAAAAGCATTGACACATGAGATTAACTCAGTAAATGTTTTATTATTATACTGTATGTGTACTGTATGTTTCACTTGTACCTTTTTTCAAATATGTTCTTCTTAGTGAGTTAATGAGTGATGACTTCCCAACATTTGGCACGCCAATCACCATCAGGCAAAAACTAATTTCCTGAAAGTTATAGTGCACACAGTAAACACTGTATTAATGAGGAAACCCCATGACCTATTCACTGCCACATCAAAAATACTTGGATTATTTAGATAATATATATATTTTATTTATATTTTTGAAGAAGTAGCCTTAAACTAATTTGCCATAAGTCTACTTTGTATTAGTTCTGTATGCCAGGTACAGTCATAGGTAAATGGAACATTTACGATAACTAGCCCTTTTAATACAATGGAGCAGTGAGTACAAAATATGGAATCCAATTCCCTCAATTACATAAAAGCATTCTATAACTCTGAAGAGTAATATTATACAGGCCAAACGGTAGCACATTTCTGCACTTCTTAAAAGTAATCTTTCAGTAGTCCAAACATTGAGCAGAACTCACCTCTTCTCTGTTGAAGCGGGGTTGTCTCTGAATTAGCTCTGTCACCATAGGGACCAACTGCAACACACCGGAGACTGGTATTATAATTTCCCCGTTGCCAAGTCTTTAAAGTGACTATTTTAGAAGTGCCAAACATATTCTCTCAATGGGCACTCACCTTTTTTAAATGTTCATCTCTCTGTTTAAGACAGTCGGTGAAGATGATATTCCTTACTCCATCTCTCTCCAATTGCTTTTGGATTCTCTGGACAGTAAATAATGAAAACTGTGCTTACAGTGCTTTGCACAGCCATCACACAACAGAATAAGCTCCTATCAAGTATGAATGGTTGTTTTTGCAAGTAAGCAAAGTGTGAACACCAAAATGAAATACCTGCTTTTTAGACAAGTCTGCCAGATCCATCTTGTTAAGTACTAATAAGTGAGGTCTGACATCTAAACTCTCTTGGAAAAGAGGGTTTCTCCCTGAAAAGGGGATGTAATTCGGTTAAGGAAATATTTCATAACAGATTGTCTGGTAGGCTATCTGTGGATTTGAGTTATGAGACCTGAATGTCTTGATCTCATCCTATGGAGCTCTTTTTTATTAAGAGACTCCTAGAGGTGATAAACAATTGAATTAAGACGACAATGCAATAACATAGCATGAAAAGCGTTGTCTTGATGTCATGCCTCTACATAACACAGTAAAGGATATTCTGGCATCATGGATTTCTATGATGCAGTCCACGTTTTTCAGATTGGCCTTCATCTGCTTGAGCCCTGAATTGGGGAAATTCACATTTCAAAATATAGTAGCCTTTAGCGCATGCTATAGGAGATATAATAAGTCACTATCAAAACTGGTGGGATTCTTTCTGTCTACATTTTTTCAAAGCATCTCCCCCTGTAAGCTCTACATGGATTAATGTAGGGTCAAGTAAACAATCTCAAAATGCTCTATTGAGAAGCATGTGCTCCCTAATGTGTCCCTAATTATGAACTAAGAAAAAGGAAAGTAAAGAAATTAAGCCCAGAAGAAAAAACACACCGAACACCATGACAGTGACTGAAGAAACCACTATAAAACAATCAAAATGTATTTAACATTAAATACTTCACCAACTCGTACAGGCTTTTACATTCATATTGTGTTATTATTGATGTCATAATTTAGTGATTTCTTCTAATGTGCATGCAACAAATATTTTACAGGCCCTAACAACCTCAACAATAATGTTGGAAATATTAGTGTTTTGGTTCTGTTATTGCTGAAAAGTCCAACATAACTGACAAGGTCATCTTCACACAGCCCTAAATGTGTTTCAAAATGACGTGGACGAGTCCGAACATTCCCAAGCCACACGATAAAAGGTTACACATAAAACAAACTATAACAACGTACGGGATAAACACAAGGAGGTATATTCAAACAAAGCAGAACCTGCAGGTATACTGTCTTTGGACAAAATTTGCCAACAGAGTGCGCATCCACAAACCTTTTGCCATATGTCCAGGGAACCAATGTGCAACCTCGCGACCACCAAAATCGAACACTGTTCGAAACTTCCCGACACTGCGTAATGCATGATACAGTTTCATAATTAGGGTGCTTTATACCATACCCTAACATGCTCTTTTTAATATGGATGCTCTGGTCTACTGGTAACAACCCAGTGGAAACAATGTCATGCTCAGGTTTGTAGTGTGTAACCCTGTTTACATGCCGACTAGAAACATGGTAGTAAGATGAATAGGTTCTGCGAGAGTGTGCCTAAGGCATGCGCAGGTCAATCCATGAAAGGAAATTAAACATCATTTTTGGAAAACCGTTATATTGATACATGAAATGTTCATCCTTGGTAACTAAAATCATAATAATAATAATAATGATAACCATAATAATAAAATATCAATAGCTTTTAACCAATTGACCAATTGGCAAAAAGATTAATAGCTCAGTATTTTTGTTTTATGAAGTGGTTCAAGTGGGAAGTACACCTGTTGCGTTTGTTCTGGTTGGCGGCTGCCTGTTTCGCGCCACATAAATCAATAAAAAGCACACACAAAAAACATGATTTGAGAATATGGAATTTGATGAGTTCCTCAACCTATTACAAGCTATTAGTAAAACTGTTTTAAGTATACAGAAAATGAAAGCCAGTTGGCTCCAAAATCACTTTTCAGTTCATGGGCGGATATTTTCTACAAAGCCACTATTGTCTACTCAACTCAACACCACAGTTTTAAGACATCATTAGATGATGAATCTAATACGGTGGGGCTGTCATAATGTGTCAGATCGAGTGGCAACAATAAAAATATAGTGTTAGTACACTAATACAAATAATAGCACAATATTAAGTAAATATAATTTTGAGCAGTTCAGATTTATTTATTCATTTAATTTTTTTTTTTAAATAAGACTGATTTTCCATCTAAAACATGTGAACACGTTTATACGGTTCTTACGATTACCTGTAAAATGTGCTGTTAACAAATGATGATCAACTATTGAAATAACATCAAATTCATAACAAAAAGCAAGCATAAATGTTTTCTTCATAAAAACTACGAACTCCTCATTCGTCATGAAAATACAACAAATCTTTTGTGAAATAGTCATTGACACGAAATTAATTTGTTTAGGAACGCAATTTAGTCCATTTTTTTTTTTTTATAAATCTCTTTATAACAAGAGTTAATTTCCATATCACTAGGAGTTTTAAAGCTTTGATCGGATTTCGTCAGAAGGGCTGGTGGAGAAGTGGGAAATTAGCCTATCAGCCTCCCTCCAGCCAGTCAATAGGGCACCATGGACGGTGGAAAAGAATGACTGATGAGTAGACTCTCCAGCGAACAACACCTGTAGGGGCTGAAACCAAACAGACCAATGTAAAACCTCAATTTTGGAGTAAGCCAAATTTCATTTAACTTATTATTTGTGTGTGCTTGTGTGAATGCACTTTCTAGTTTGTTGTTATAAGATACCTGAGACTGTGCACCCTTTGATGGAAGAGGTTCTGCCAGGTTGTGTATGTCCTGCTCTGAGCAGCCTCTAGCTGTGTAAGTGTAAGATCCACAAGTCCAGGGGTCCGAGAACCACTGAGAACGCAGGATTCTTCTTGGAGTGATGATAGGGTTCCCTAAACTCACACAGACAGTAACATATTTTGTTTACCAGAAGTTTTGAGATGCTATGAACAAGGCCCAGAAAAGCATCAAGAATAATCAAGAGAATATTTTAAAGAGAATAGTTGTGGCGGAGTTTAGGGACAGCATAGTATGAGGCCGCTCAAAAAGGACTTTTACCCGAGAACCTGCGGATGAGTTGTGTGATGGAGTGACAGACCTCCTGCTCAGTCAAGGTCTCCATGTACTCAGATTCATGGCCAGCGATCCAACCACAAAGCACATGCCCGTACCTGAGGGAGCAACATAGTGTTTGCTATGCTTGAAACTGAACCAAAACAATGCTGTTTACTTCCTTTTCATGACCCTTTAGGTGTCTGACCTTGAAGTGGGTTTGAGCACAGTGAACCCAAATAGTTTCTTTATCCAGGATCTTTCGACGTCCAACACTTGGTCAACAAGGTTTTCCTGATGGTGGAGTACATGGGTACATGGCAATAATTATATCAAGTTCAATACCAAATGTGTGCTTTTTGTATCGTATTATTTCACAAAAGCAGTATATGTTAAATAGTTTGTTAATATACTGTATGTGTGTATGTGTGTGTGTGTGTGTGTGTGTGTGTGTCACACACCTCATCCTCCCACACCAGGTAAATGACCTCACAGTCTGCATCCCACCAAGGTGAATCAAACTCAACAAAGATCTTATTGTTGGTTCCAAAGCCCATTCTCTGGATAGAGTGCAGCTTGTGTAGCGGGAGTTGAGGGCTGAGCAGGGTGGAATGGTGCTTCTTCAGGTAACCTGACCATATAAAATACCAAAGATGGTATGTGACAGGACAGTTTATAAACGGTGGTAAAACAATAGGCCGTTCAATTTGTTATCTTTGATATCCCCCACAGTATAACTAGATGAACTCTGAGTTGCCATAAAAACATTGACTTTTATAGTTGTGCCATTCTAATTACACCAAGGCGTGTTTGCGTTTTTTATGTACCTAATATAAAACTTAGGTACTCAGACCCAGTAGTGTTGGTGTATGTCTTTTACCTAGAGGCACAGTGAGTATGACATGGTCAGCAGGGATTGTCTCTCCGTCCTCACACTCAACACACACAGGAGACTTTCTCTCATCTCCCTCTGTCTCGCTGTCTTCCGTACTCCAGTGAACGCAGCGCACTGGTCGGTTGTAGGAAACTATTCCACTGGGAAGTTCTGACATCAAGTTGCGGATAAGGCCTTCATAGCCTCTAGAAAAACAACATGTCATTGATATTAAATTCTGAACAATGACAATTATTGTTTTTATTTAACCGGTTAGCTCAACTGCGAACAAGTTAGCTTTTGCAGTGATGACGCAACCTGGAAAGTGTCAGACAGCATGACAAACATCAACATCACAGAAGCACAGCTTTTTTACAAATACATTCATCATTTACAGCAAGTACTGTTCTGATGATTAAAAACACTTAGAAAAAACATTTAGAAAACAGCTCATGTTACAAATTGTCAGTATAATCAATAATAGAAAGTAATGAGTTTTGTACTAGTGTGCTTCTTCCAATAAGTCTTGATTTAACTTTATCCTGACGTTTGTCAATATGAATTATAGAAATGGGTATCGTCAGCATAAAGTGTGGTTATAAGTATGTGTGTGTGACAGTGTACTAACAGTGGGAATGTGCAGTCAAGTCCAGGCAGGGTTTTGTACAAGCCGTATGCCCCGAGCCCAACCTCGTCCATGCTGTGCGTTCCGTTGACACAGCACTCTACCTTCAGCAGGGTACTGACCAGAGACAAGCGCAAGGCTCTGCTGGATGCCTCCTCGTCCTGCCACTGCTTGACGGCCCGCTTTTGAACCTATCATGCATGAACACAAACATAACGAAATACAACTACAGTATGACGAAGAATGGTATTAGCCGACAACATTTCTGTGCTCATTTTATTGAGACTGACGGCCATACTGTGCCAAACCAGCACAAATTACCATTACTAATAATAATCGTTACTTTATAAAGCCTGACTTGGTTATTACTTATTCACCCACACAAAGACAAAGTCCATAACATGGTTTACCTGGGATTTATTGTTCCTGTCTGATATAACGGCGGATGAAATGGGGCCAAGTTGAACAAGTCAAAAGTTAAAATGTTACCCATTTATTACTGCAGGCAGTCCTGCAACTGTGTTTCAATCTCTACAGTCAGTACACTCTATCATTGAAATTAAAGGTAATAGTTTGCTTTATTTTAAATCCAGTGGTTTATGGTGCCACAAAATCAAAACATTTGCTGCTGTTCAAAAAATAAGTAAATACCTTATGAAACTAACCTCTGTCCGTATGAAATCTCCCACACTGTCGAAGGGCTCTCCTCCCTGCGTCACAAACTCCCCACTCTCCTCCATGAGCTCTGCAAACAGCCCCACTGCAGGACCCATCTCTTCAGCAGTCAGCTTTCGACCTAGACACAAATCCCATATGGAAATATGTTTGGGTTAACCATATGATTTTCTTTCTCCTTCTAGTGTACAATATACATGCTTTTCTGACTGATAGACTTAAGCCTTAGTCTGATAATGATTCAAATATTGTTTTCCCTTGACTGTTCCGAAACTTTTCTCAACCACTTTAAACACATCCAAGCAATTGTGTTTACATTTTGACAGACACGGTTAATTACACAGGAACAAAGGACTGGAATAACATACCATTCTTTTCTATGGTATGGTATGGAGAGAAATGGAAAACAAATATTTATCGTTCCTATCTTGTGTTTTCTTATTTTTGTAGCAACCTGAGCTGCTGAACCAGTTGGGAACCCAGGGAGGGTGTCCTCCAATGTCCATGGCCTGGTTTTCCTGGGTCAGAGCATCTGATTCCAGCAAATCATACTGACGGGACAGACAGAACACTGGGTTCTCCTCACAAGGACCGTGGATCCAGTTGGCTCCAATCTCTATGATGTTGTTGCCTACATAAAATATGAACAAGAGAGAGAAAGAAGCAGAGAAAGAGAGGTGGATCATGCCACTACTTTCACATGGACCATGGAAAAGTACACACATATACTACACACAAAATTCACCCTGGACTTTTGGCAGATCCAGGGAGTGGCTGCTTAGAACAGAACTATCAGTCTGCTCAAGATAAACTCACCTTCACACTTGGCTCGTTGGGAACTGTTGTTCGGAACCTGGAGCGTTCCCCCCAAAGATCGGTTAGTTTGGGCATATGTGAACACAGCAATCGCACTCTGGTGAGTGACAAAAAAAGCGGGCCGAGAGAGACCGCTTAGAGCGGGTGATCTCGGCTCACTTCCAATCGAACCCTGGAGCGGTTCGTTTGCAGTGTGAATGCAATCGACCTAACAAACCGTCCCAGCGCCTGTGGTAAAAGGTTGCTAAGTGACCAATAACCTTGGTACTCTCAGCGAAGTGAAGTTTGCGTTGTGTCCTGTTCTGTCAAATTCAGCTGCTGGTATAAATAATAATATTAATAATAATAATAATAATAATAATATAATAATAATAATGAGTCGTGGATCAACGGGGAGAGCGATTATCTGCTACAATGCCTCATGAGATTTGGACAGACGATCACATTTGTTTCAAAGACTGAACACTTGTATCTCGTTCAGAGAAATACACATAGGACAAATAGACACACAAGCTGCTGATGCTCCATTTTAGATACCTGTATTCTTTTTGTTTTGATCTGTGTCGGCCTACTGTGTCAGGAAAGACAAATCCAAGGGAAGACCATTAAAAGTCTCTGAAAAATGGACCAATGAGAGAACAGTTTGTTTGGGCGTGGCGTTTGTTTGCAAGTTATTTATCCTAAATGTAGCAGTGTTAACACAAATCAAAGCAAGGGACAAGTGCAACACTGTATCATATTAAATTCTACAACTGGTCTGGAGAGGCAAAGAGATATAATTTTATATATATATATATATATATATATATATATATATATATATATATATATATATATATATATATATATATATATATATATATATATATATATATATATATATATATATATACAGTGGGGCCAAAAAGTATTTAGTCAGCCACTGATTGTGCAAGTTCTCCTACTTAGAAAGATGAGAGAGGTCTTTTTTTTTCATCATAGGTACACTTCAACTATGAGAGACAAAAATGAGAAAAAAAATCCAGGAAATCACATTGTAGGATTTTTAAAGAATTTATTTGTAAATGATGGTGGGAAATAAGTATTTGGTCACCCACAAACAAGCAAGATTTCTGGCTCTCACAGACCTGTAACTTCTTCTTTAAGAAGCTCTTCCGTCCTCCACTCGTTACCTGTATTAATGGAACCTGTTTGACCTCGTCATCTGTATAAAAGACACCTGTCCACAGCCTCAAACAGTCAGACTCCAAACTCAACCATGGCCAAGACCAAAGAGCTGTCGAAGGACACCAGGAAGAAAATTGTAGACCTGCACCAGGCTGGGAAGAGTGAATATGCAATAGGCAAACAGGTTGGTGTGAATAGATCAACTGTGGGAGCAATTGTAAGAAAATGGAAGACATACAAGACCATTGATAATCTCCCTCGATCTGGGGCCCCACGCAAGATTTCATCCCGTGGGGTCAAAATGATCATGAGAACGGTGAGCAAAAATCCCAGAACTACACGGAGGGACCTGATGAATGACCTGCAGAGAGCTGGGACCAAAGTAACAAAGGCTACCATCAGTAACACACTACGCCGAGAGGGACTCAAATCCTGCAGTGCCAGGCGTGTCCCCCTGCTTAAGCCAGTACATGTCCAGGCCCGTCTGAAGTTTGCCAGAGAGCATATGGATGATCCAGAAGAGGATTGGGAGAATATCATGTGGTCAGATGAAACCAAAATAGAACTTTTTGGTAAAAACTCAACTCGTCGTGTTTGGAGGAAGAAGAATGCTGAGTTGCATCCCAAGAACACCATACCTACTGTGAAGCATGGGGGTGGAAACATCATGCTTCGGGGCTGTTTTACTGCAAAGGGGACAGGACAACTGATCCATGTTAAGGGAAGAATGAACGGGGCCATGTATCGTGAGATTTTAAGCCAAAACCTCCTTCTATCAGTGAGAGCATTGAAGATGGAACGTGGCTGGGTCTTCCAGCATGACAATGATCCCAAACACACCGCTCGGGCAACGAAGGAGTGGCTCCGTAAAAAGCATTTCAAGGTCCTGGACTGGCCTAGCCATTCTCCAGACCTCAACCCCATAGAAAATTTGTGGAGGGAGTTGAAAGTCCGTGTTGCCCAGCGACAGCCCCAAAACATGACTGCTCTAGAGGAGCTCTGCATGGAGGAATGGGCCAAAATACCAGCTACAGTGTGTGTAAACCTGGTGAAGACTTACAGGAAACGTTTGACCTCTGTCATTGCCAACAAAGGTTATGTTACAAAGTATTGAGTTGAACTTTTGTTATTGACCAAATACTTATTTTCCACCATCATTTACAAATAAATTCTTTAAAAATCCTACAATGTGATTTCCTAGATTTTTTTTCTAATTTTTGTCTCTCATATTTGAAGGGTACCTATGATGAAAATTACAGACCTCTCTCATCTTTCTAAGTAGGAGAACTTGCACAATCAGTGGCTGACTAAATACTTTTTGCCCCCACTGTGTATATATATATATATATATATATATATGCAGTAAGTGCAAAAGTTTTAGGCAGGTGAAAAAATACTGGCAAAGATTTGAAAGCAAAGAGTGGTCACAGCAAATATTGTTTGATTTAGATAAAAACAAACTATCAACACTTCGATTTTTGAAAGCATTCTTACATGTTTGTTTTCCCATGGAAGTTTGTTTCTCCTAACTTGTCAGCGGACTCATTCAAAGTAGTCAGTAGCCTATAGAAAGCTTGTAGTTTGTGTATTGATGGTTGTGATCAATATTTAGAGTGCCAGTACACAATAACTGCTCACATGGTCTAATTAGCTGACAAAGATTTGTTGTTTGGTAAATGTATCTGGTTTTGAGATTCATATTTTTAGTTTTGAGTGTCTTAGGGCATTTAGCAAGAAAGTGATATTGTTATGGTAGGCTGTGTTAGTATGGTGACAGATGTCTTAGTTTTGAAAACACATTCTTCCCATTAGTTGTTCTGTTATGATGAACTTATTCTTTTTTCGTGGGAAGTATTTTCAGTTTTGGTAATGTTAGTGCATTTTGCAAAATATATTTAGTGTTTTGGCTAGTGTGTTTCTGTTTTGATGAATGTGTTACTGTTTTGATAAAAGGAATTCTGTTTCAGAGCGGTGGGTTAAGCTATCGAGAAAAACTGTAAACATTCCTCGCACCAAGAATCATGGAATTCGGTAGCATGCACACAGCAGCAGGTTATGTTAGGACACGAAGTAATTTTATAGCGTTTAGGGTAGGTAGGGAACCACAGACGAACATCCCTGAAAACCAGGGGGAGACAGCAGGACAAACAATACAAGGAAGCATGTAATGCGTATTATTATACTCATGACACTTTGAAATATACCATATGGGCTTGGACGTGCCAAACTTACCCAGTCTCCCCGTCTTTATTCTACCCCCGCTTCTTGCAGTTGCTTCCAGGACTCTAACATTGCGAAATCCATGTTTAATAAGTTTATGCGCGGCTCCAATGCCTGATATTCCACATCCTACAATCACAATTCGAGAGTCTAGAGTTCTCATAGCCACTGCATTAAAAAAACAAAACGTTGAAATAAAAACAACAATGTAAGGTCAGTGTGACAGACCAATTCAATAACCACTATACTTCCGTGTTGCATGATGTCACCTGATTGGACTAGTGATGTCACGTTCATATATGGATATGGTTCTGTACCGTTCCCTCCCTCGCAAAAAATCTGACTATCATTCCCTAGCAACATTTTAAAATTAATTAACTAGATACTTTCGTGTAGCGCCTGTAACAGAAACGTAGTCCCTCTGTGGGTGAGTGAGTCAATCGCAATCGGCAAAGACAAACATGATGGGTTAATAGGCATACACATTTCGAAAAAAAGTTGCCTAAATAAAACCTACAAATAAAATCTGCACTCTCTCTGCCCTGCTCACTCTTACACTAGGTTAAGCCCAAAATATCCCAGTATAAAAAAAATATTGTTCAGTATGCCTTTTAATTACAGTTAAAACAATACAGAAAAAGCAGGGGGTGCTACAGTGCCCTCGCTTCCTGCGTCGATGGTAGGATATAATACAAAATATCTTTATCTTGGATCCTACTGCTACTGTGGGAAAGTCAGACAAACATCCACCGGTGGGTAACCTTTATGGGCGGGCACACGCGCACACGCACACGCACACGCACACACACACACACACACACACACACGCTCATGGGAACAGTTTGGGTGAGCGAGTTTCAAGGATAGAAAAAATTAACTCTGCCCTAAAGTCACAATGGTAATACAGGATTGGGCACTTGTTGTCATTGTGGGAACAATTATTCTTATCAGATTATTGATGCAACAGTAACAACATTTGACCTGCAAAAGTGGTCTATTCAGAATATAATTAAACATTTTAAATATTCAGGAACATAGTTTCACATAAATGTAGCCATCCTACCAATATTTGTAGTGCAATGAAGTACAGCTTGGCTTTCATTTCAAGATTTATTTTCTAATAAAACACATTTGCAAATACATACTAATATCAATGGCATACAAACAGTATAGTAATAATATAAAAACATTACGATAAAATAAAAGCACATTTTTATAAATTGTAAAAAATATGTAACATTTAAAAAATAGATGCACACTGGTCCTGGATATGGTTCTATTACAACTTTTAGGTATTGCGTTTTACATTCACTACTTTGTTAGATCTAAGTTGTAAACCAATAAGCATGGTTATGTTCCTCTGTTATTTCGATCTATGTTGTACAAGTCTACAGTATAGACATGCACTGATTCACACACATACACATACTTGCCCCCCCCCAAAACACACACTGAAGCCGTTATATATTCCGACACACTCATACTCTGTCAGTGGTGCCAGTTGTCTCTTCAAGATGATGTAGAATCCTAGACTTCAGTGTACCGTATCTGTCGAGGAGAGCAAAACAGGATGAATCTCAGAGACAAGCATGTCTGAGAGGAAAGATAAAGGCCTTCTAGTGATGTTGGCTAATGGGTGATAGTGTGAATGTGTTCTCTTTTCACCTACTACTCTAATTAGACATATTCATGGTTAAGTAATGCAAAACGGAACGACGGAAGACAAGAGAGTAAAAGAAAAGTTTGAATAATGAAACAAATTCTATGGGGTCAAATGAGGAAAGTGGGTTAGGAACAGTTGAAACGGTAGTGGAGAGAACCATACTTTCGGGTAAGTTTAGAGATCTCTCGCTCCTCCTCCTCTTTAAGTTTTAGTACAAAACTGTCCAGAACAGGCATCTCAAACTTAATGTACTGGGCAACCTGAAGAAGAGAAAAATGTGTGTGTCATTATCAACACCACACATGTCCTGTAACATTGAAATAATTGAACACCAACAAAATCCCAGTTGAGTCATGCTGCTAGCCCAACTTTAGGTACATATTATGAACTGATTGTTTTGCATGAATCATAGATTAAGCATGGTTATGCTTAAGCGTTTTTATTCTGTGAGACTGACATGAGAAATGGAATAAATACTATATACATTGTCCGAGCTACAATGCTGTTATATATGCTTAAATTGCAAACTTCAGAGCACAGACACTGTATCCAACCAACCCTTAGTCCATTGTTACTACAGGATATCTATTTTCAGCTTCCCCAAATTAACCTATCATTGGTGCTGACCCATCCATTGTATGATTGTTTATCAACAAAGCATAATGGCCAGTACAGTCACGTGGAGATCTAGATTAGTGAATTATTAGAAACAGAAGAGTTACATCGTATGTGACCTCCTCCCCAAGGTCAGACTCTGTAATGAAGATCTTGGATATCTTCTCACAAGGCCCAGAGAGCACCCGGGACACCAGAGGGTATTCACCATCCCGCAGTCTTGTCCTCTCTGCAGTAAGATCAACAGAGGGGGATAACATGGGAACAAACCCTGTGCACACATTACGTGTCTGTGACTGGGAGATGTTTATTTCAACAATCATTAAAGAAGATTTTTTTCAAAGTTGATATTTATTATCCCGTCATTGCCTCGCAGCTTTGCATTCCATGTTCCATGCTATAACAGTAGAAAACATTGCATTCTATTGTTTTCCAAATACTTTACAATCTATGGCTTTGCCTTGGCTCTTTAGCTTTTGGCTCTACCTCCACGAAAGATCAAAAGCACAGATCGAAAGAGACATATTCACCTCCGGACTCATGCACCATGTATAGCACAAACTCATCATGTTTATTTTCCACCTAAAGAAGAGGATACACAGAGAAGAAGGTAAACACAGACATTTATGCGATACTTCGTAAACTAACAGTTTATTATAAGGTGCGCTGCCGATGAACCCAAATCAAAGCCATGTTCATATCTATCCACGTTTCACGTTTTTTGACAGGTATGATTTACTCAAATGTATTTTCCCATAACCCCAACCTGACCTATGATCCCTGACCCATAACTCACCCTGAACTTGTGCAGCAGCAGATTGAGGACCTGCAGTGTAGTCATGAAGCTGTTGACCCGGACATTGGTGACTGAACCGTAAGCAGGGGTGAACACTGACGTCTGAGAAGGAGAACACAGAACAAATAAAGGCACAACCACAGAACATTCAACTCAAGCGTAAACCTGGAAGAGGTGTTAGGTGAAGGCAGCTCTGTTAGGCCAACGATCCTGATGCTGCCCCAGGGGGAGGTTAAGCGCTCTGGTGAATGATGGGATGGTTGCTGGTCATTATGTTCAGGAAGCCCCAAAGGCAAGGGAAGTATCTGGGGCTAAGGTAGATGTCCTTTTGTACATTTGTTTATGTGTGTGTTACTCCCGCTAATGAACATGAGACACACACACACATCCCCTGGAGGACTGTGTGGAAGTCCTCACTTCAACCCGGTGATCCTTAGCACACTAATGAGAACTGGAGGGTGTTGTGAAGCTCTCAGCGCTGTAGTACTGACGCACCCACACAGGAAACCCTCGCCTATTTCCACCTGGGCGTGTGTCAGCAACACCTCTCTGTGTGTGTGTATGTGCATATGCATGTGGATGTGTGCAGGGTTTGTATTAGCCAGTAAAGACCGGTTTTGCCTGGTAAAATGTATAAAAAAAGAAAAAATGAAGATAAATTGAAAACTTGAGGGTCAAAATGTCCGGTAATAACGCTCATGCAAAACGCAGCTATAACGAAGATTATCGAAAGAGAAACAGCGTATTAAAAGCCTACAGACAACGAGACAAAAATAGGTAAAATCAATTATTTCCGGTCACCGAACCAGCAGGAAAAAATCCTAGCGGAAACCCTGGTGTGTATGTATATAGCGATGTCCACGTGTCTGAGTGTGTGCGTTACTTTGTGGTTGTAGAAGTGTCCATTGATGGAGAACCTGTGCGTGCGCAGGCGCTGTAGGTCTCTGGCACTGTGAGTCTTGGACCTCCTCTGGACTCCCATGAAAGAAGCGTCACTCCTGGTTCTCAGCAGCTGGGGGGTGTCATCCTCCTCCAGGGAGCCCAGGTCGCAACCTCAGGGAAGGGCGACACAACACATGGTTATACAGCTTTTTCCCTCTGATGGTTTATCGTGTGAGATATATATATATATATATATATATATATATATATATATATACTGCTCAAAAAAATTAAAGGAACACTTTTTAATCAGAGTATTGCATGAAGTCAATTAATCTTCTGGGCTATTGATCTGGTCAGTTAGGTAGCAGAGGGGGTTGTTAATCAGTTTCAGCTGCTTTGGTGTTAATGAAATTGACAACAGGTGCACTAGAGGGGCAACAATGAGATGACCCCCAAAACAGGAATGGTTTTCCAGGTAGAGGCCACTGAAATTGTATCCCTCCTCATCTTTTCTGACTGTTTTTCACTAGTTTTGCATTTGGCTAGGGTCAGTGTCACTACTGGTAGCATGAGGCGATACCTGGACCCCACAGAGACTGCACAGGCAGTCCAACTCCTCCAGGATGGCACATCAATACGTGCCATTGCCAGAAGGTTTGCTGTGTCTCCCAGCACAGTCTCAAGAGTATGGAGGAGATTCCAGGAGACCGGCAGTTACTCTAGGAGAGCTGGACAGGGCCGTAGAAGGTCCTTAACCCATCAGCAGGACCGGTATCTGCTCCTTTGTGCATGGAGGAACAGGATGAGCCCTACAAAATGACCGCCTGCAGGCCACTGGTGTGAATGTCTCTGACCAAACAATCAGAAACAGACTTCATGAGGGTGGCCTGAGGGCCCGACGTCCTCTAGTGGGCCCTGTGCTCACTGCCCGGCACCGTGGAGCTCGATTGGCATTTGCCATAGAACACTAGATCTGGCAGGTCCGCCACTGGCACCCTGTGCTTTTCACAGATGAGGGCAGGTTCACTCTGAGCATGTGAAAGAGTATGGAGAAGCTGTGGAGAACGTTACGCTGCCTGTAACATCGTTCAGCATGACCGGTTTGGTGGTGGGTCCGTGATGGTCTGGGGAGGCATATCCATGGAGGGACGCACAGACCTCTACAGGCTAGACAACGGCACCCTGACTGCCATTAGGTATCGGGATGAAATCCTTGGACCCATTGTCAGCCCCTACGCTGGTGCAGTGGGCCCTGGGTTCCTCCTGGTGCACGACAATGCCCGGCCTCATGTGGCGAAAGTATGCAGGCAGTTCCTGGAGGATGAAGGAATTGATACCATTGACTGGCCCCCACGCTCGCCTGACCTAAATCCAATAGAACACCTCTGGGACATGTTTCGGTCCATCCGACGCCGCCAGGTTGCACCTCAGACTGTCTGGGAGCTCAGTGATGCCCTGTTCCAGATCTGGGAGGAGATACCCCATCACCATCCGTCGTCTCATTAGGAACATGCCCCGACATTGTCAGGCATGCATACAAGCATGTGGGGGCAATACACAGTACTGAGTACCATTTTGAGTTGCTGCATTGGAATTTCAGCAAAATGGACTAGCCTGCCGCATCATTTTTTCACTTAGATTTTCGGGGTGTCTTTGAATTCAGCCCTCTGTAGGTTGATCATTTTCATTTCCATCAAACGATGTGGCATCCTTTCGTTCCTCACTCATTACCCAGTCCATATCAGTATAGATATCCAGCATGATTTTTTTCCCCCATTGAGATCTGATGTGGTTTCAAAGTGTTCCTTCAATTTTTTTGAGCAGTGTATATATATATATAACAAGGTCAATAGTTACAATCCCCCCCCCCCCCCCCTCAATAACTTCACTGAAAATCCCCCTTATAATGTCAGCTGTGTTTTTCTTTTTGGTAAATCAAACCAATAGTTATCAACAGTACCAAACTATGCCTGCACTGATAAGAGTGCTTACATAACCTAAAACGTGAAATGGTCGGCTGTGGATGCCTACTTATTAGGAGCTGAGCTCCACACGTGTAATTTTCCACTTTCTCATGGAAATGCAGACAGCAGCACTCTTCTGATTAACAGGTGTAATCCTTGTGTTTGGTTGTGGTTATGCACACTTATCCTCAGCCTCTCACTAATCAGCCAGGTGACAGGGCGAACAGGGCTAGACTTTAAACGTGACTGTGTATATTTAGGATTGTGTGTGTGTGTGTGTCTCATACTCACCTGTTTGGCCTGGTGTGTCTTTATCTAATGTGTTGTTATTACACTCTGAGGATGTCTGATTTAAGGTTTGGGATGTTTTATTCCTGTAGAAACACAATTGTTAGATATGGTACATGCATTTTACTTAAAAAAATATATAATAATAAATATATATATATATATATATATATATATATATATATATATATATATATATATATATATATAATTATAACTCCATTAATATTTTCTTCTCTAAAGATATTTTTTACTTATCAGATGTCTGCTGTATGCTTATTACTTGTGTAAATATAAGACTTCCCATTACCATTTACTACAGGATGTTGAATTGCACATAACAGTTGCACATAATTTAAATCGTTAAAGAGTTGTATTTTAATTTTGAAATTAAATAACACACCATTAGTTATAGTAGGGGACACCTTCTGTAAGGCCTAAATTGTCTTTCTTCGATTTAACAAACGATCATAAGGGCAGAGAAGAAAGGCAGGTGGGTGAGCGAGGTGTCATAAAACTAGATGTACAAGGCTCTATTGAATAAGTGAAGACAATTGTTTTTTATTTTTATATTTTATATAAAAAATATATATATATTTTTCAGTTTTTCTTTAAAAAAACATTTTAATTATTGAAATGTTTGGTATTTCAGGGCAAATTCTTATTCCTATTCTCAGTTATACCTGGCTTCCTTTGCTGTGAGGAACTTTGAAAGCTATACTTTTTATACCTGTTCACTGCTGCTGCAGAATAGCGAAACCTTTCATTTTCATCGTGCATCTGAAGCCTGATGGGTCGACGCAGGCCCCAGTAGATATTTAGCAATCCCTCGAGGATCAGCTGCCCGTCCTCCTGAGTGCAAACAGACCCCCAGACACACATTCACCAAAATAATAAGCATCATTATTCTCATATCAGAGGGGATATCCTGCAGGCAGTCGGCCATAGCGGCTCCATGTCAGGTGTACGTGCAGGCCCAGTCGCGTCCAGTCTCAGGGTGAGCCCACCCTTCTAGAAGAAACGTATGTGAGGTCTGACCCATCAGATTCCACGGAGATGAGGTCACATCTCGGGAACACTGCCTGGTCGTGACTCAAAGACTCCATGGCTGCTACATGTCACGTACAGCAAGGTGGTTCCATTCTACCCACGTACTCAGACGTGTCTTTGTTATGGACACACACAATGGAACTGAATAGTGAAGCCAAAGATAATAATAAACCAAGTCGAAAATGTATCAGAAATCAGTTTAAATACGAATCTCCTGGTAAGCTTTGTCTGGAATATGTTATATATATATATATATATATATATATATATATATATATATATATAGATATATATAGATATATATATAGATGTATATATATCTCAGAGTTTAGCAAGATCACTGAAGCCCCCCAAAACAAAAACAGGCTAACATACAGGTAGATTATAAACTCAAACAAAATAACTGGCATGCTTACCTTAAATATCTATGATATATAATGGGTGCCGACTCAAAAATAACATAACAAACCACGAAGTATAGTCGGTACGTACATATAATTACGATACCCCTTTATTACACGTGGAGCAGCAAGAAACACGTTTCAGCCCTAGGCTTTCCTCAGAATTCAGATTATAAACTCAACAATCCCCTGTTCTAGAAACTGACTGGCTTAGGACAATATTATGAAAACAAATTGTATCAACATTCTTTAGCCTCACACATATGGAGAAAACTATAAAATAATGGACACTGTATAAAGTATGTATCAAAACAGCTACACAATGATGGCACAGAAACAGATAGAAACATACACACAGACAAATCAAATTAACATCTGGCTAATTACACACACACACACACACACACACACACACACACACACACACACACACACACACACACACACACACACACACACACACACAAAAAAAAAGGGAAATTCATTATTTCTAAATGTCATTATCGGTATGTGTGTGTGTGCTTTTTCCCAGGGCCTCATTGTTTCTAACGTGTAAACAGTGCCGAGCAGCTGCAACACTGGACCTTTGTAAGCTGCCCCTCCTGAGTTTCCTGAGCGCACACACACACACACTTTCCCACAGACTAGAGCAAGGTCAGCATTGGGCTATACTTAGCGCTCTCAGCCTGCCTTACCTCCCTAGTGCAATGTTCCTGTATATAAGGCTCTGCCTCACGCTCTGAATCAGTAGTAACACAGGGGACCAAACGGCACTGACACGGCAAAGTGGACTACTGCCGAGGATACAAAGAACCAGACGAAAACACATCATTGCCTGTGAGACAACACAAACTCAGAGGTGAGTCTCATTGATTTCTTAGCTCCTGAGGCCAAATATTACATAAAACTATTACTAATAAGAGTGTTTAAAAACTGTACATAGGTTAAGCTTGTTTCAACAGATCATGTCTTTACAGGGAGAACTGATATATTTGAATACTTCAATTAAGTTGATCATATTCAATCAGACATCAATTGTTCGTCACATTACAAATAAACCATTATTTTAATACTCCAAAATATATGAATGATATTAAATTAATTTAAAGATCTTGACATTCAATAAAACAAATTTCTCCAAGCATACCTTCAAGCCGCACTGAGACTAAACTTGTGCTGGGGATACCAACCCTCTGTCTAACCCTATATCCTACCCTCTCGCCCGAGCAGTATGAAGAGCAGACGGTCGCTCTTGTTCCTGACTTTGTTGCCCACCATCACCGAGACGCTGGAGGACTCTGCCTCCCTTGGGGTTCCATCCACTTCTTCCTCCCATTGCCTGGATGACTACATGAACAGTATCCAGGCTCTGGCCCGACCCATGGATACCCCCAGCTGTGGCCCCCTCAGGCTCCACAGATCCCCCAGGACCTGTCTCTTCTCTAAGCCCCTGAGCAAGCACTGTGTCTCGGTGCCACGTGGAACCGCGAGGTTGCGACACACTGCGGGACCTTCCAATCCCAGTGTAACTGCACCGGTGGAGTCTTCATCTCGGATGGGGAGAACAGGAGAATGTGGGGGAATAGACCCTGTAGAGTGGCTGTATGGACGGACAGAGAACCCCGTGCAAAGACACACACAGACTTGTGAGGAGAAGTGTGTGAGGGAGAGTGTGCCTTCAGCTCTGTGGGTGCTCTGATTGTACCCCCATCAAAGGACAGTGGGCTAGGCTTTACTGGCTAAATCGCAGACTGTTACTGTACTGTATCACAGGACCGGGTTCTGTTTCTGCTGAACAGAGGGGTTTCTTCAAAGGTGCTTCCCAGCTAGAGATCGATTTAAAGAAATGCGCTCAAGTTTCAATGTTTACATTTTTGGGATTATTTTGTTTCAGGCATATTTAATTTTTTATTAAAAGTCCATTGGGTAACATGTTTTTTTGTGTCTCTGTACTACAGGAATAATCGTACATTTGAAAATAGAAAATGAGTACCAATGAGAAGGCAGTGTTATGTATATTATTTTAAACTTAAAAATGCTTTTATGACTTTGTTCAGGATAATCGCCGTATTTACTGGTGATGAACAACAAACGTGAGAAACCTAGACAGTGCTGCAAAAACAGCTCTCTATCATCACCTTATGGACTCCTCTAGGTCCACAGAAAACAAACTAAACCACCAGCAGAGGGGGATGTCAGCAAAGTATTTTAAGCATTAGCTTCGGCTTAAGCCAGATAAGAACATAAGGTTTGAGCGGTGAGCAACAGTCAGACACGTGCAGTGCAGTCAGAAAACAAAGGCTCACGATTGAAAATTCCTGGTATCACATGCTGCAGGTGCACTAACGGGGAAATTATCCTACATTGAAACCAGATTATTCTAATCCCAGACACCCTCCTCCTTCTTAAAAAAATTATTGCATCTAATGGGAGTTTATCAGTATCTCAAAACTGTATTTATAATAGTGCATTTGGGATGAGTAAAGATGAGCTTTCTCACAAATAAACCTGAGTCATAGCTCATGCCATGACAAACATGTGATGTTCCAGTCATACAGACAATGACATGACCCAGAAAAAAAGTCACCCCTGCACCGCTAGGCAGCATGAAGAACCTGTTCACTGGAGTCTTAACAACGCAGAGACAATGATTTGAAAGAGCCAGTCAGACATGCCTCACTTTTTTCCTTAGGGAAGAAGTGTCTGAGAAAGGTAGATTAATTCCATTTCCGCTCTGGAGCAAGGCAAAGATGACAAAGCCGTGCCTAAGGCTAAACAGTAGCAGGGATAAATGGCTGAGACAGAAGCTCCAAAACCTTGACTCATGTCCTTGCTGCAGTCCACTAACTTTTCCCGCTCTCATGAGAACGTTCCGTAATCAGCAGTATTGCACCATTCCATCACCATCCATGCATTTCAGACTATCAGTCAAGTGTGATTACCCCCTAAGTAGAGGTTGATATGACAAATATTTTACAGTATCTCACAGAAGTGGTAGCCACTGTAGCAACTTGTAGTTTAAAATGGAGAGCTACATAGTGACAAAGAAAGGGCTTCCTTGATTCAGTGAGTGAGTAGTTAGCTGGACCATATTTTTTAAAGGAGTATAATGTATAAATATATCCATTCAGTTAAGGGACCAGGTTTCTTCAAAATGTATGTGAGTACAAAACCATAGCCAGGGGGGCTTCAGTAATGCAGACAAATAAGTTATTATCATTTAAAAGATCATCTTGCAGCGCAAAAAAAGAATTACATGGGAAACCTGATGGCACACACCCTGCAGAAAATCCTTTTAGAGATTAATTGAGTGAGAAAGTTGTTGCTTGATAAGAGGCCTTTCACAAACAGCCTACGCTGTGTCTGTGACTGCCGACAACATTAGGTCAGTGTTTAAAAGCCATAAACGGTGAGACTCTTAAGAGCTACTGGTATTTTTCCATAACATACTTGTTTTTGTGGCAAAGATGTAAATATGAGTGTGTGTGTGTGTGTGTTAGTGTACAGATGGTCGATTCAATGTGCGTTGCAACATGTGTGTGGTTGAGTGGTCTGAGCTGTGGTCTGCCTTGTCCCTCTCTTTCATTTCTACACGACATTCCCAACCTTGGAAAAATCCCACAAGAACCTCAGTATCAAAGTCATCAACAAGTACCTTCTTTCTGGATGACAGCACAGTCCTATGGGAAACTCCCAGCCAGGGAAATTGCTCAACTTCTGCCTTACCATATCACTTCTTTTCCCACAAAACCTTAAGTTAATTAGAAATGCTTTGCTAAGCATCTGTAGCAAACAAGACTAGCGTAATCATAGTAATCTATTATGAAATATTTTGACATGATCACTACAATTTGTGTTCGTGGAAAAGCATTCTTAATGGTTGACCAATCACTATCATTTGAAATTAACCACATATGCTAGACCTACTAAAGACCTGATGTCAGGGGTCAAGGTTTGCCCTGATTTCCCCTGTGGCTGGAGAAAGCTGCCAGTGACAGGGACGTCTGACAGTGGTTGAACCCTACACAGTTGAACGCTCTTCTGGCAATGAAGGTCTCATGTTTAAAATGGCTTTGCATTACAGGGACTGTCTTCACCACATGCACATAAAGGTGAACATCTTTACACTTGGCCCCAATGGTGGTGGAACTGGTTTCCAGTGTTTAGATAGAAAACCTTTCTTTGTGCAATCACATCCACCCACACCCATCACAAGGTCTATATTTTTCTTTCGCACCGTAACCCTGGATGTACCCGCCACCTGTTCTTTCCCACCCACAAAGTCAAAACAACCTAATGGAGACTTGGAGCCGACATATCTAAAAACAATGGAGTGAAGAAGGATACAGACACCTTTTTATAGGCTTAACAGGCTCGTTGTCTACGACTGCTGTTAGAGAGGGTTTGTGGAGGACGTACCTCTCTGGTTCTCAGCTGAAAGTTCTTTCCCTCGTGGTAACAGTTGTATGTCCTCAGCAGAGACATGATGTCAGACCTGAGGATCAAAACAATATTAGGAGGGACGGGGTTAGACATGTTACGAGGACTAATCCCAACTTAGATAAATGCTCACTCTGGCTATGCGCTCTTATGGCGCCGTAAGTGTAGCTCCCTACATTTAATATGATAAAGTCTCATTGCACACAGAGCAAAGGCATGGAGCTTACTTGGAGATAAGCTTCTCTTCACTGAGCTTCACGTAGGTCTGGCCCTCACCCATTCTGACAGGCACACAACTGGAGAACAGATAACACACATTAGTGCACGTGGATCAAAGAAACAGCTATGAATATAATGTTGAAGGAAAACATCACATCTGGAACAGGATGCCATATGTCAACGATGTTCCCTTAAATACACAGTAGTTCAACGAAATTCTAACATTCAAGTGTTTTTGTCAAATGGCAACTTGGTAAGTTCTGGTGACAGTTATGAGATTAAATCATGTGCTCTTATCATTACAGTGCCGGTTGAATGACTGCTCAAGACGACATGTTAGGACTCGTCATTGGTAACAACCTGCTGTGACAATGTGGACAGAGTAAGAAATGTATCGTTTGTGAAAGTGTGAGAGCAGTGAAAGTCATAAAAGGGGAAATCAACCTCAAGTCATGATTTGTTTTAGCAGATAAGAATGATAGGGCTATATAATCTATCAATAATTAATATATTACTAAGATTTCACTGTTAGAATATATTACTATTAACATTACTAAAGCATTCTTATTAGACAATGGTGATTGTCAAGGTCTATTTTGGCTTGTGAGATTCATTCGAAGCACTAATCCCCAATCCTGTGCTTTGCTTTGCTGTAATAGAAAGGGAAAGTGAGCGTCTGATTGTTTTGGTGGGGAAACCCCAATTGAAGGGTGTGGGGGAGGAGCATTTGTATAAAACAGTGACACACATCTCCAGGGCTCAGTCTCAATTCAGAGTTTGTCAGCTCACCAGCTCCAAAATGAATCTGCAGTCTGCTTGTCAATTTGTCCTTAGCCTCTACTGTCTCCTACTTACAGGTACAAAACTATTTATCTATCTTTTCTTTCTCTCTCTTAACCAAAAGACAGGTTTAAAAAAAAAAAGAAGAAACCCAACCTGAACCCTTATAAACTATAATATATATGCATGTTTTTCACTTAATTTTACATGAAAAGCTGTAACTATGAGCTGGATGTAATGTACTTCCTTGTTGCCTTGATCAAACCCTAACCATGGTTGTATATGTGTGCAGTGAGACAGGCAGGTGGGACGTTCATCCCGGGAAGATGTTTGTGTCCGAGTACACAGAAGAGTGTCCGAGGACCACTCAAAGACCTCAAGGTAGTCCTCAGAGGCCCCAACTGCAATAAAGATACCGTCATGTGAGTATCTGAGCTAATGTTTACATCAAATATTGTACAAGCATGCGAGGCACATACAGTACCAGATCCGTTCTTGTACAGTGAGATTATCGTAAATACAACTTTTTATACAACAATTTCATGCAAATTGATTCAATGTGATATGTTGTGTATTTAGAGTGTATCGGAAGGAGGACTCTCCCGCTGTTTGTCTGAACCCAGATGCACCAGTGGGGACACAGCTTATTCGCTGCTGGAAGAGGTGAGGCCTAAGAGAAAATATGTATCAAAATCTATGAGCACCACTTCTGGGACAAAGTTATAATGCGTAAAATGAATAGCACTGTAATTTATGGCTTGAGTGTTTGACTGATATTCCGTTAGTCAATAAAGTTTAGCATGGTTTGCCTGAAACGATGAAGTAACCAGCAGGGTAGCAGACTGTAATATTTACTGAGCTCAGGTCCAAAGGTTGATCACAGTTCTAACAGTTGCAAGCAGGACTCGCTACGCTACAATATACTGTATCTATTCAATTTTAGTTGCCAACATAAACATTTGCTTCATAACTAAAATATCCATGTAATAGAGTCCCACTGCACAACATCTTATGTTCTGCGACTGAATACCAAATTGTTGTCAATGACCCACAGAGAGCTCTTTGTTTAACTAGGAGCATATTGCTAGATACAGATGAGCACATGGGAACAAAGATAAAATGGTGCGCATGGGTGTTCAGAATTTGGTACCATCCCTTTTTAAAAAGAGTATCTGAGCTGATGTTAAAAATACCATTCAAGCATGCTAGGCAGACTTATACATGTAAGAGCTGTTTGTTTGCGATGATATTAAGATAAACACAGCAGTAATGCGATTTCACATGACATGATGTATACCAGTTTGCTGACCATGCTCTTATTTCCCCTCAGGGCTACTAAACTGAACCGAGATGTGAAGCTGTGCGTGAGGAGAAGGAGGAAGGGTCAGAAACCCTCCCAACACAAGACTGAAATGGGTCAACCTAGGAGTGCCCCTAACTTTTCCAACCCCCAAGCCAGAGCAAGGGTACTACAGCCACAGCGTGACAGATCAACCCGACAAAGAAAGAGAGGGAAAGGAAAGGGGAGGAGGAGTAGAATTAACAGAGAGTGAGTGAGAAAATAGGAGGATTAATTTCCTCTTGCTTATGATCTTTAAGGGGACACTTCTGTCAACATCAACGAAAAGGGTAGATAGGCTAGTTTAAAGCTCTGGTTAACATTTCACTAGCGACGGGCAGACTCTAACATGCAAGCTTTTATTCATACACTTCCTCGATATTGCATTGAGCTCCTACATATTCTTCTGTGTTTATCGCAACAACTTGGTTTTCTGTTGACCAGCAAAAGCAGTAAACACCGTTGAAAGACTGACTGACATGCTCTGTCAAACTCAGCCCATGTGGCTACAATTCTGCTGAATTGTCTAAGTACTTTATAGCATAAAGTTTGTGCACTGTGTGCTGAAAAGATGACAAACTTCATTGTTATTTATTTGTCTTTAAAATAAAATGTTGTATATTTTTGCAGAACATACCATTTTTACAATAAAGTATTGAAAAATGAATTGGTAACATTTGATTTTTTTCTCAATGTTTTCATTTTCTACACAGGGAATATAACTATAATTACAGGTGTTTAGTCTCTAGTTTCAAGGATACCTTATGATGATAGTTCCATCATATTCTGCAGTACATATCTTCATTATTTTATCCTAAAACATCTCAACAAATTAGGGAGTGTGGCTTTAAGTGAGACATGATTGTTTCTGCACTCGGAACATCCCCACTGTAATACACAATGCACTGTTAGCATTCACACCATGGCTTGTAACTTGAAGTTTTTATGGACCATTCCAGATGAAGGTTAGCTCAAACATAATGTGATGGAAACTTTTGAGATGGGTAAATCTTTCAGAGTATAGGAGCAGGTGTTAGATATCAAGTTCAGAAAACCAGGGGTTTTCTGTAAATCATGTGACAGGATCTAACTGGATATGGGCATACAATCAACAAAGGGAGCTGGGACGCATTCTTGAACACACACACACACACACACACACACACACACACACACACACACACACACACACACACACACACACACACGGAACTTGTCCATACTGCAACCCTGTGTACAGGTTGGTGAGAAAAGTAGTTGATTGCATAAGCTCTCTGTGCCGTTTGTGGAAAAAGGGAATGGACTGTGAGAGAAAGAGTTTTGGGCCGCAGTGCCGGTTTTCCAATTCAAACCTGCAGTGGCATGGAAAGGAAAGTGGTGACTTTACCTGCATCAAAAAAGAAAAGGTTTCTAAACAGGGAAATCCCATGTATTCTTCTTTATGTAAAAAGTTGAAATACATAGAAACTAGAAAGATAAACCATACTTACATTAAAATTGTTCTATAAACAAAAAAGGCATCGGGCTTCTTGCTTTATATTCGGTAAATAAATCAAGCTACAGGGCCTGTTTGTTGTCCTTGGTGACTGAAAAAACTGCTTGTCTCGTCATGTGAATGCCTAATTTGTTGGATTGGTGTTCTTATTGGATTCTGTAATGACCCATCTAACAGACACTTCTGCATAGTGAGGGGGGAGGGGTGGGGGCAAGAGGGCAGAGAAGAGAGGATGTGTACTTGCGAGGGAAGCATGGGGAGGGAAAGGTCTTTGTCCGAAGTCACATACAATCAAAAACAATATTTACGCTAAAGCAGCTCTATGCAAACAGGAGACCCAATTATTCAGTAGCACTACATCACACCATTTACCCGTTTCATTGGTAACACAGTGAATAACAACTTGAGTTGAAAGATAAGTTGGTTCTAACAGCCAAGCTTGTATAAAGGAAGGCTGAGAACAATGCTTTCTTGCCATCAGTTAAGAGTGTTAATCATGATAAACAACCAAATGCATCCACAAATTACTTGGATTAATTAATTCCTCCTTAATTTTGGAGGATTTGACTGTAGAGTAGACTCATGACAGGGGCAAAAGTAGTTACCAGCTTGTTTAGGATCATCTCTGCGCACAGATTCAGTTAATAAACTAGGAAAGGAAGGAAATCTAAATGGCCAACAGGTTCCAAAATTAACTGTGGAAATGAAAACGTTTATGTTTAAATAGCTCATAGACACTGCCACCATAGGCAGAGTTTACGGGGAGGCAGGGGGACATTACCCCCCTAGCGGCTGAAATACGTCACTACATTACGTCTAAAATACACACGCCACGCCAATACACGCCACGCATTGACACCAACAAAGAAAGTTTTCCCCTCTCAGCGCTAATGTCAAACTCCGCCTATGACTGCCACCTAGAGATACAAAAAGAGCTACACGGCAAAAATAGT
Organism: Aplochiton taeniatus; assembly: GCA_017639675.1. Taxonomy (NCBI): domain Eukaryota; kingdom Metazoa; phylum Chordata; class Actinopteri; order Galaxiiformes; family Galaxiidae; genus Aplochiton; species Aplochiton taeniatus. Next base: position 9,660,701 of record CM030184.1, read on the forward strand.
TTTCTACAAAGAATAAACTACTTTGCACTTTATTGTGACATCACATGCGTTGACTGTCCAGAGAATGACAGTCTACCCTATTTTCCACTCAAAAACCAAAGCTCTTATTACATATTTTTCTTGGTTATGGGCCCTCAATACACTATAAAGAGCATTTATCAGTTGCTGAAGATGGTAGAATTCTTATTACAGCTGCTCAGAACCTTAATTCATATTTTTATATAGCATGTGGTAAGATGCTACACAGTATGCCTACTGTTTGGTTACACATATTACACTGGTATCATAGGAATGAACCCACAGTGAGGTTCGTAACATAGGAAAGAACCCACAGTGAGCTTAATCCATTAAATATGCCCTGAGAGGACTTGCTCAGCATCTTGATATCGTCACATTTGAACCAACATCTGACAATCTGCCTCATTACTGACTCAGCGTTCTGGGCCCATGTTGACCAGCAAAGGTCGATAGGAAACTGAACTGACTTCGGTTGATGTTGATTATTGTTGCACCTGTGGTTCTTTCCCTGGTATCACTTGCTTGTTTTCTGTACCTTGTATTCCATTTATAATGGCTTGTGCCTGTATAAATTACGTGATCTAGTGAAGTCACATTGCCTGCAAAACGACTGGGTATTTCTCCTTATTCTCCCGATAGTATCTTTAATGTGCCCTCGTCTGCTTCGGTTTAGCCCAGAGGCGTCTTTACAACTGGGTTCTATTCCAACAGTAGCCTCTCCAGGAGCAGGGGTGTTTGTGACTTGAACAGAGAAATACCTACGACAAGCTAGTTTACATTAACTTCTTATTGAAGTTTGTGTCTTATAAATTATGCAAAGAAGCGACCGGGGGAAAAGCCAGGCATCAGTGGAATCAAATCAAAGTCACAACCAAAGACAATGACTCAATCAGTGGCTCGTTGTTTGAGCTGAGAAAATTGCTGAATTATTTTCTTTAACAATGACAAAGGACTCGCATACATTATAACATGCACTTTTAAAAACACACAAATGTGTTATATGTGTTTCCGTAAGAAGACGGCTTCGATCTCTCTCTTTGGAAGAGGTAACAGATTTAGAATTTTAGCCTGCTGCGCATAGAATGGAAAATGGGTCCGTAGACGCAGAATGTCAGTCATTTCCTGAACAGTTGCTTGTGGCAATGGAGATGAATAATGGCACCCAGGACGGTCACTCTCTCATACATATTCATAGACAATAATGACCGCATAAATATTCCACTGTTTTAAAGGATTTCAGTCTATCACCATTATTATGAATTATTTAACCAAGACACATGGCTGCAACATAGTAGTCTGGAGACACAAAAGTATTGTGGATAAGGGTAAGTATAGGAACAGGGTCAGCTACTGTTCATATGGATAAAATACTTACTGAACTAAATGCTGGGGCAGGTTAATAATCCGTAATGGCCTGGCTCCAATTATAATCTATATTCTGCTATCTTCCATTCATGTATAGGCTGTAATATGCACAACAACGCTATTATGCCCATCACAGTTGTAGTTAGAAACAATGCAATTCAGGTCTTAGATC
>CM030184.1:9667255-9679755 GCA_017639675.1 Aplochiton taeniatus
TGTTCTGATATCAGGTCAGCTAATCAGGACAGCAGGGCAACTGCTGAAAATCTCAGGACCCATGCAGAGAAAGAGTATTTTTTATAGTTAGTGGGGTTGTTAATCACAGGGTATGATAGTAACAAAATGGCGACTAGACCATACTCACAGCAGATAGATAGCCAGACTGTGGAATTCTCCTTGTCGTAGTGTTTCCACCCCGACAGTACACAACACTACGCAGGACACAGGCAGGATACATATACAATCAGTTCCCTTAGCAAGTGATAAGCTCATCATCCATCTACTGTAAGATATACTTTAAGCACTTCTTGCCATCTAATAAGAGAAAATGTTAGATTGAAGGCTGTAGGCTGTGGCCACTAGATGTCAGAGTCACTTCATGGTTCACAGTCTCCACAACGCTCAGTTGAGCAAGGCTTTGTCCTGGACCAAAAGTGAAGAAATGACATCATTAACATACAGTACAACAGCCGCTAGATGTCAGAAGGAGACTCCTCTGAGACTATTAATAAAACATGACTTAGTAGTTTCTTCTTTGGAATCCTTTGTAAGAGTAGGGACGGGAAATATAGCCAGTCTGTTTGCCTCGCATCCACACCATAGTGATGCCAGGGAAGGATTTCAAGAGAAACACTGAGTCAAATCTCCATGCGTGCCTCATAAAGGAGAGTTAATAATCAGATGTAGGGCCTTGTGGACGGGTCACGTTCTGGGAGGTAAGAAGGGGGTAAGCCTGCCTCAGAGCTGTGATCATCACCCACATGTGGAAGCCATTGGACAGGCCTATTTATCGGAGAGACAGAGATGGAATCAGCGGCACCAGAGGGATTGGAGCCCTAAATGAAGGGGAATGTGGCTAAATAGGTTGTGGGAGTTTATAGGGTGCGAGAAGACTTAACACAGCTTATAGGCTGGAAAAAAGTACGTGCTAACCATGTATGGAAACACACAGGCATGGATTCGCATGCACGTGTGCGCGCACACACACACACACACACACACACACACACACACACACATGCGAACCAACAAACAGGCTCTGAGAGACATCGGTAGGCTTCTGGAAGTGTGCAGGTAAGCCAATAACCCAGCAGGATGAAGAGACTTCCCTTTGGTATGCTGTTAGTCACACAATGGCCAGACACATAAAAACACATAAACACTCAGTGTCGGCTTTCTCTTGAATTTACAGTAGATTTTGTTTCGCCATATCCTCTGGGAGGCAGCGGCCTATAGGTGATTAAATGTACCAGGGGAAAGTGTGTCAACGCCTGCCTGACTGTGGAGAACCTCTGGGGGCAGAAAAACAGATGCTCGGAGAGAGCTACGGGTTCGGCCACGCACTGTGTCACAAGCAACGGTTGTTTGTGAAAAATTAGGACTCTTCGTTATTTGGTTTGGAATCTACCCACACACCACTAGCAGAAAGTCTATGGCCATTTCGTTATACAGAATTATGTACGGATATAGATTACCTTGCAGGCAACACATGGCTAACAGCACTGAAGCGTCATAAAGAAGAAGCCCATTTTGTGGGATGGAGCCCCATTTGTGCTCCTACCTGCCGCTGTCGATATACCAAGGATCCTGCAGGCGCATTCCACTATGACCCAGCAGATTCTTTCCAGGTTCACCATGGTCGTGGATACACTTTCCCTTCCTTTTCACTATCCTTGCCCTTCTCCTCGTTCCTTCAGGCTCGGTCTCAGGGTCTTTCTCTCTTCACCAAGGCATTCTGTTGGTATGGTCATGGAGATGGCCGGCAGCATGCGGACCAGAAGAGGTGGACGAGGCCTGAATGGTGCAGCCAGTGTAGTTCCATGGCCTGCACTGTGGCCTCTTAGTCTCTGAGGGGGGTTTACCTTTGAGGGCGAGCGGGTAATTCCACTGCTATGGTTAATCAGCCTTAGGGTACGCTGACTGAGCGCACACGCACCGTGACGCACACATGCGCATACACACACAAACACACACTAGCACAGATACACACACACACACACACACACACACACACACACACACTCACACACACACACACACACACACACACACACATTGATACACAATAAACCATACCAGCATCATCTGTTTTGCAGAACATTCTAGCCCACAAGCTCAAGGTGATACAGGACAGCTCAAGGTCAGTTGTGCATCAGACCAGAACATTCTCATTAGAGCTGGTTAAAGATTACCTGCACTGAAACCATGTCCCTTTAGGAATGAAGCAAAATAACGACTAAGATTAGCCAAATGTGGTCTGTCCAATAGAGTACAAAAAAGAACAACAATAGATCAAGAGACAAATGCACACTTCCTGGATCAGCAGTATTTCAGTTTATTAAGCAATATCCTTTGCTTATTGAGGATCCTCAACCTTAGTAGAGTTATTATACCATCCCTGTCTGCTTCTAGAGGATGGGTAGCCCCTCGTCTACACCACAGCATCCAAGTTTTCCTTTGTTTTTCCTTTCTTTCTTTCTTTCTTTCTTTCTTTCTTTCTTTCTTTCTTTCTTTCTTTCTTTCTTTCTTTCTTTCTTTCTTTCTTTCTTTCTTTCTTTCTTTCTTTCTTTCTTTCTTTCTTTCTTTCATTCTTTCATTCTTTCTTCGTGCCTGATGTGGTTCCATTCATCACAAAGATTATCATCACAACTATCAGCACTGCAACCACACGCTCCACTTCCTCTGTTTATTTCAACGGTGGATTAGTTTAGCCTAAGACTTCACAAAACTACATATGGAAGAAGTATAAAGTGAGGGGTTCTAGTCAATGCTAGTTTCCTATTAAATGGGATGGAATGTGTTGCAAATAGATGGAGCATGGATATTTGGAATGGGAGCAAAGAGAGTTTCGTCAAACTGTCAAGCACAGTGTTCCTCATTCTCTCTCTCACACACATATTCACACTCACAGGTTAAGGCTAGGTATGCTAGTGGTGAGCTTAGCCTGTACAGTAGCTGCATTAACCCCTTGGCAAACCCACATACAGAGTCAAAGCTCACATACACACACAGTGACTCCGGTCGGGGGCAGAGGTAAGCTACTCAAATCTCCTTACACAGTCTCACAAAGAAACCTTTGTCTTTCACTCCAAGTTCACTTGGTTCCAGCTTAGTTTTGTGGTGGTATGCAAATGTCAGTATGAGTGCATGAATGCGTGTCATGCTGAGATGCATGCTGTTTGCAATAATCAGGTGGGTTAATCAAAACCTGAAGGCGACATTCTGAAGCAGCTGGATAACCTGCTGTTGCTACTGGAATGGAGGTACCTTGGCCAGAATGTTTTGAATCACTATGGCTGCCAATCAGCTGACCAAATTGGATGTGATTGGAATTAACACTGTGTTTAACAAAACTGACTTTCTGAAACTATTTAGATCTTTGTTTTTCTTGACATTTTCCATTACCCAGCATGCTAAATTGCCTGCAGCTGCCTAGCAGTTTAGATGTACTCTTACACACACACACACACACACACACACACACACACACACACACACACACACACACACACACACACACTCACACAGGCACATTACACACACACACACACACACACACACACACACACACACCACACACTCACACAGGCACATTACACACACACACACACACACACACACACACACACACACACACACACACACACACACTCACACAGGCACATTACACACACACACACACACACACACACACACATGCACACACACGCACTTATTATGGCAAGGGAGATGTTTCACAACAACCTTCACAACAGTCTGCCAAGGACCAAGGAGCATAATTTGAACATCAGAAAAAAATCCGTATTCACAAGACCACCCACAACATTCTCGCTGAATAAATACTACATAAGCAATCACTACTACACTAAGACGAACAAATCACTAACCCCACCCCCCCACCCCAGCCCAAAGAAAAACTTTATGTATGCTATCGCATTTGCACATAAATAGTAGCACTCTACAATACTTTTGTCTGATGGACACACCACACACATGGTGAGCTACAGCACGTGCAAAGGGAATGTTACTATACTATAACATAGAAGGCTGTGTGCTTATGATTGTTTGGGATGGATGACAGTAACTTCTCTGACTGCAGGGATTCAGTTATGTTTATGAAAATATTATATATAACTATTGCCCCCATTAACGTCCGCCCCCACCCAGACAATCTATTACCCTGCTCGGCCTTCCTCTCACAGCTTTAGCCCCTTCGTCCTTGCTCTCTAAGCCCCCGGATCTTCCACCTACACACACCTCCACCCTCTCACCTCTCCACACTCCTCTCCCACAGTGCCAGCGGGCAGAGACCCGGAGACGGGCCTCGCTTCCGTTTCTCACCCGAACTCTCAGAGTCCTGTGTGGGCGTCTGGTACACATCAGGCCCAGTGCAAACAGTTCTAATCTTAATTACAACACTGGTTTTATTACCCTGCTTAGACCGTCGCTGTAATTACCTCCTGCACTGGGTCTGGAAAGGCGGGACCCAATCCACAGAGCTCCACAGACAACAGCAACGGATTAGATTACCACAAAGGGAAATGAATAGATTGAGAATAACCATTATTAATGGCATGCATTTTGGATATCACATTAGACCAATAAACACCACTGGAAACCCCTACATTCTGGCATCAACTGCTGGGGTGGAAAGGACAATGTGTTAACTGTACCAGGGAGACACCAAGTGGTTATAGGAGTGTATTACACTAACTACAGTGGTAAAGATGACTCCCATTCACGTAAAAGAGACGGTGCTGTAGTGGACAACTTGTTTACATGCCGACACAGTCCAGACACACCCTGTCCATGTTGGAGGGTTCCCAGGTCACACCCACAACGTCAAGTGGCTGGTGGTGCCACAATCCCCAACAAAGGTAGAGTGCAAAGACATGAAAACCATTAGGTCACCATACAGGTACGGATGTGAACAGTGTGGAACGGGTAGAAAGGGAAAGGAAAAGCCATTATAGCCTATGTTTGTCTCTCTCTCTCTCTCACACACACACACACATGCACACAAACACACACACACACACACACACACACACACACACACACACACAGACACACACAGGATCTATCCGAATACTTTAGCTAAACTACTCAAACTCTGGCCCAACACAGAGAAGGACTAGGAGAGCAGGCACACAATGCTCTCCTAAACAAAGACTGGAGGCCTGCTTCACCATAGCACATTCTTCATTGTCCAAATCGCATCATTAGTTTTCTATCCCATACCCTATCCCTGACCCATACCAGCTGAGGCGGTTAGACAGGGTGGATCTAAGTTTGGAGCCGTGGCCTTAGACGCGTGTGTTTCCTGGCACTAACCCCTGGGCTTTCAAGAAGGCACCCAGCGTTCTGGAACAGCCTTGGTTCTCAGACGCAGGGAGCGTGCCTTGGCTGAGAGGTGCGAGAAAGTCACGACCGCCCTGCCTCTGATGTATCCAAGCCAAAAATGTGAGTGAAAGAGCAATCCTGACCCCATTAATCTGTCTCCATGTGATAAACACTGAGCGCTGGCCACCTTCGCTCTCCGTTGACGACAAACATTCAACGTCACCAATTCTCCCATGAAAAACCAAGGCTGACCTGTCATGCTTTAGTTGTAGTTCCAAGGTTCTTGATGAAAATCCGAGTAACGTCTCCTGAGCTGGGAGGTTTACGTCATGTCCAATTAGTGAGCATGACTGGGATATGCTGGCTGAATTGAGTCTGCAATTATTGACTGGCCCATGTGGTGGCTCTGTTGGCTGATCTACACACACCCACTCGACTGCGAGGGTTGAAAAGCTGACCCTGTTTTCTTTCCATGAATGAATGACTACATAACTCACTGGTGAAACATGGTTTACGACGGTTGCACTCTGCGCCAACTTGGAGATACACGCCTTCCCCTCCGTCATCTCACATGTCAAGAGTGGCATAATTTACAGGCATCATTTAAGTTCCTTTGATAGTGGAACCATACCACCATGGCAGTCTTCCAGATGACTGAAGGACCGGTTTGGATCCGGTGGTGTCTGGGAGAGTGAAAGGGACACAAGGTGCCCAGTCAGCTTGGTGTGGGTGATGTGTTTATACTTGGTTGTTATCTTGAGGAGTAACAGGACTCGACTGCTCTTCACACATGACGTGCCAGGGGAGCGCTGCACGGCGCTACAGTCACTCCAGTTTAATCCCATTAGAGCTCTGGAACAATATACACACACGCGCATGCACTCACTCACACACACACACACACACACACACACACACACACACACACACACACACACTCACACAGGCACATTATACACACACACACACACACACACACACACACACACTCACACACACACACACACACACACACAGGCACATTATACACACACACATACACACACGCTTACATTTTATATACAACATATACACAGCTTGATATTCACGTCACCTCTATGTATATTCAACACATATTTTCCTATGGTTGATTTACACAGTGGCGATGAGTAGAGAGGTAGGGAGCACTTTACTCGCCTAATAGAGTTATATTTGCAAGCTGCTGCAAACTTAGATGAACTTTTTGGGTTTGGAACTGTGTATTTACGACAAGAGGGAGACCTTGACGGATGAAGCCTTTCTCTGCAACCACATGGTTGTAGTGCAAGTCCCCTCCTAACCAGTCCTTCTCAATGGGGTTCAACAGCAGGATATTCCCATTGGTCTTCTCGGTCCTTGTTGCGTATTCCACACATGTTTAATACTAGAAGATTTAGAGAAATAGCTGAGGGGAGCAAGCTGTTGGAACACCAAATGTAAACAAAATAGAACACTATTTGGAGAGACGTCCATAAGGTCAACGCTGTGTGCAATGTCAGTTTCCTAATCCCCCTGTTATATTAAGTGATGTAATATTTCAATGTAAACTCATTTAATTATGCACCTATACATTTCTCTGGTGTCATCTATATTTGTGCCATAAAAAACTGCCAGCAAATCTCCCACACATGGACCACGAAATGAATGCTTTTACAGGATTCTGGCTGTAGTGAGGCAAATCCACAGTGACGGGAGTATATCAACCAGCCCCTCTGTTAGAAGGAGTGAGACGGAGTGGGCACATAAGGGAGTATGGGAAGTGTTCAGTAAATTCATCAGGAAGTCATAATTCCCAGCAAAGGGGGAGGGGGGGATGATGGTGGAGAGCTCCAAGACCATTGACCAAGGTAGGGTATCTCCATCCTCACACAGTATCTACTGTTATACATCATTTGAATGTTGGCTTGGTCCGGAGCAACTGACCTGCAGACATGAGCGAACCTCAATACAATAAAATGTGTTCGAGCAGAAATAATGGACCTGACTGGATAGAGTTCAGTGAGGGGTGAAGATGTACTTAAAAGTGAAGATGTGCTTGACGGAGAAACCCAGCAAACATGACTTTTACATGGAATGTGTCTCATAAAAAACAAACCTCAAATTTAAAGAGTAAATCTGGAGCTCAGAGCTCGCCTTTAAACTTCACCCCCTGTAAAACAATACTGAGCGATTCTCAGCTCAGGGGAACTGTAGCCAATATCCCAACAGCCAATGATTGAGGTCAAGATCCAGGTTAATAGCAAGATAATCTTTTCCTATTAGAGAGGCACTCTAACATAAACAATATTATTAAAAGTGGCCTACATAATTTTACTGAACATCAGTACATGGTCATCTTCTCAATTCTCTTCACTCGGCAGTGTTTAAATAGCTGGTGTGACTGTCAAAGGGAGAGCTAGCCCTTAGTTAAGTGGTGCCATTCAGTCAGGAGACTTAAGCTAACCACAGCAGTTTGCCCAATAACAACACCAGGGAGAGGAGGCATAGACCAAGGCCAAGGATAGACCGCCAGGAATATCACCCTGCTGCTCACTCCCACACAGACATGCTTGACATCGTCGGCACACATGTTCACACGCACACACACACCCACACATACAGACACGCGAACACACACACACACACACACACACACACACACACACATGCACGCACGCATGCATACACACACACACACACACCAGGTCTTGACTCAATTTGATTTCTGAAAGAACCATTGGTTGGATTCTCTATTACACAGTTCTACAACGCAGTGTCAAGTACACCCCCTTATGCCCATTGACCTTCATGAAAATGTCACTGTACAATCCCAAAATGAATATAAGCACAGGGCTTTCAGTACATATCAGAATGTGTGCATATATAAGGGATTTGAGATTTGGTCGGGAATGTAATAAAGTGCTGTTGTGTGACCAAACGACGCAATAGGGGACGTCAATGTGTGCCAGGAACAAAAAACTTTAAACATTTATGTAACATCACTATTAAATGAATTGGAATGAACAACGTCCTGGCTGACCCCATGGACCACACATTGGTCTCCACTCCAATCTCGTTAATGTGCTCTTTGAAAAATGCATTGCTTTAATGATGACTAGATGAGAAAATGTTTTATTTTAGTTGGTATCCAGGACCACGTAGCTTTACAAGATGAGGGGACCCTCTAGGCCATGACACCCATGCCCTGTGTACGTGTGTGTGTCTGTGTGTGTGGGTACGCGTGTGTTTGTGTGTCTGTGTGTGCAGGTTGCCTTAAATGTTTTACTGGTTAAAGTGCGTGCATGCCACCCACAGCCTGCCAGGAATATCTGTGTCTGTGGGACACGTCAATCACAGCAGACACCTGAGAACGCAGCGAGTGTCGCTTTCTGCTTGGCTCCGAACACAAGCTCAGGAAGCTCATATGATAGTCACAAACCATGATAGAGGTAGTCTGGTCGCAATTTACAGCTTAAACATAATTAATAGTCCAAGTGCAAAACGCTCAAATATTATACTGTTTGTCCCCCAAAACATTTGAAGAGGCACTATGTGTTCCGTGTTGCACTAATGGTTGCATAGTTAGTTTGTTCTGTGGTGAGATGCAAAAGTTAAATGAGAAAAATTTGAATTAAAGGGCTGAAGGTGAGAAAGGGAGTTAATGAAAGGGTGAAGATGGACGAGAGCGTGGCTGTTGTCACAGCAAAGTGCTTTCATCAGGGGAGAAAGCGATCCGCGGCCTGCACACGGAGACCCTGTCACTTCTACCCGACCCCTGATCCCAAACTCTTGAACCGCGACCCTGGGCTGACCACACAGAAGTGCCTGGTCACCAGAGTCATGGCCGCGCTGTGACCGGCAGCAGACCCTGGCCAGCCATTGCCTTGAGTGGATGAAGAGGCTCTTCCAGGCTCAAGCCTGCTCGCTCTGAACTCCCACCAAAAGGTCATCCATCTCACTGTTCCTGGCTGCTGTGACAACATCAGCTCGGGGAAGGGGCTAATCGTTCTGCGGCACAGCTGTAATACCGGCAGGTGCAGAGGAGACGGAAAAGCGAGAGAAAAAAAAAGAGAGAGATTAAACTGGAATGGAAGTGGTGGAGAGGAGAGGAGGGTGGGAGGACAAGAGGATACCGGTCCTCTCCAGCTTGGAAAGGATTGAGGTGGGGAGTTGAACAGTTCAGCAAGCTATAGAATGACAGAGTGTGAGTGAGGTGTGAGAAAGCGAAGCTGCTCTCATGGTTGGGTTTTTAGCATACAAAGGAAATGGAAAGTGTGTGTGTGTGTGAGGCGGGGTGGGGGGTACATATTCCCTGCGTCCTTATTTTGCAGCCGGAGCAATTTGTCTAACCGGGGAACCTCACTACAGTAATAAGTCACTGTGTGTTTATACTTACCCTGGGTGTCCGACAAGGCAACAAGAAGCAGAGTAGAACATGCTCTCCTCACAGAAAGAGGGGGAGATAGACTGAAACCTGATTCTCACGTCGCTTTAGCATTGGCACTGTTTTAAAGCCCCTTCGTTTCTTATGCGTTTTCACTTTGGTGGGAGCGCTGAGCCCTGGTGATTGAAGTTGCATCCAAAAGTTGTAAAACGCTTTGAATTTGAGAAGAGTGCACTCGTTCCATCATTTCTGATGTATGATTAAAAGGAGACATGTGAAACTCCCCGCGATTGTGTATCTGTAATTGCTTTTTATTTCAATCCATTGTGTGCCAAGGCATCTGGTCTTTGTACAGACTTAGACGCTATTTTTTCCCTCAACGCTCTCAGTACATCCATCAACATTTCATCACTGCTTCAAATCCACCTGTGGGAAGTCCCAGTAAAGCAAAAAGAATCACAAGCCCATTTTTTTTTATATAAACCCCCCGATGACTTTAGTGTTTGATCTTTATGAGTGTTTGTGTGTGTGTGAGTTTAGGGCAGTGTGAAACATGGCAGTCAACCCTTGCTTCTTCTCCAGAGGAACCCAGCCTGACTGAGAGCTAAGAGCCCTAAACAAAACCAACGGCTAACAGGTAATATGGGGCCACAACCAGAGCTAACCACAGGCCATGTCTCAACTGACTACACCACTGGCAAACAGGACAGAAGGTCAGATATGACCTGCCTGGCGCCATTGATTTATTTATTTCAATCTCATAACTGCTGGTTATTTAAACACTCACTCACTCACTCACTCATAGAGTTTAACTCACAACGCTGGTGCTTTCAGGACTACTAATAGCATATGGCAATTTAATTGGGAGTTACTGCTGCTCACACAAATACAAGCTCAGCACCTCAGACTTTGATGGACACAAAGGCAAAATTAGCCTGTTTAAAAAAATGCACTTCTGGCTTAATATGACTTAAAATACTCAATTCCATTATCTACTCTCTTTATTAAAGAAAATATTAAGATTTAAAATGTTCAAGATCCCGTTGGGGACCGTTATAATCTGTTATGATCCCCTACAACTTTATCCTTGTGGTTTCTGACTAGTGATGTGAGTAATTGCAATGGCTAAGGCCAGCCTGCACCGTGTCCAGATGCAGTGGCCCCTGTGTGTGATGATGGTCTGTGATGGTCTGTGATGTGTACATATGCTCCCGACCCCTAACCCTTGACCCTGTGATTCCTGGTGACAACTCACATTCTGTCAATGATGATCCTATCCCAGGAGGAGGCAAAGTCACAACAGGAAGGTCTGTGGAAAGTACAAACCTCATCTCTTCTTGACAGCCATAGGATACTGCTTGTTGTTAATGAAAATGGATGCTGGAATTATGATTGCAATCAAGGGGCTCATTGAGTTTCACGTGCATATCCCTAAAGAGATCTGAAAGAAAAATCTGTTTGTGTTACCTCGGCGTGACTGCTCAGATGGAGTAGGAGTGAAAACACATGATGACGTGTGTGTATGGGTGGGTATGGGTAATGTGTGTGATGTTGACATATACATGTATATGGTTGTGTGTGTGTGTGTGTGTGTGTGTGTGTGTGTGTGTGTGTGTGTGTGTGTATGTGTGTGTGTGTGTGTGTGTGTGTGTGTGTGTGTGTGTTTGTATTTGTGTGTACCTGCTCTAGTAACTGACACAAATGTCCTGAATTCTTCCAGAAAAAAAATGTGTTGGGCAGCATGACTGGCTAGTTGGCAATCTGAGCTCCTGTTGGAGCATTTACATCAACAAATAAAATAAAAATGTTAAGTGGCTTTATGTAAGTAAATATAAGTACATAATGGGTTTCTGGGGGAGTTGTACTGTTATCCTCTGCAGGAGTGTGTGTGTGGTGTCAGATGATTTACTGTTCTAATGTAAGTAGGCATTGAGGTGTGGACAGACAGATAGCAGAACTCCAGCAAAGAAACACCCATATACGTTTGACTAAATACTATGAAGTCTGTGTTCATAGGAGGAGGAATTATGGGTTTGAAAGTTAATATCAAACGGAAGATAGAGAATAATAGTTACATTTAAGTTTATGTTACATGTATTTTTCTTCAAGTTCTGTTTTCAAAGTGTGTGAATTATTACCTGCATGGTGATAGCAGCCAAACTAGTGTGACATTTTTCATGTTTTTACATGACAAATAAAACATGTATGTTATGGTCAATCAAGTATCCCCGTGGGTGATAAACCGCACTGCAAAATGTATAAGCTCCTTCTGCTGTGAATAATGGCATATGGGTCTCTGAACTGGCCGTATGAAATGCCAACAGACAACCACAGACGCACACATACATTCACAAGTCTCTGGGAAGCAAGCATCTTTCCTCTAAACATGCACATGGCACATTATTGCCCAAATTGAATGATGACAGTTGTTTCTGACATTAATGGTGTGAAAAAGAAGGCTGTGTGTTACTAGAGTGAAAACTGTCTATAACCTTTTTGACCTAAACATTTCTATAAATGAAATGAATTAATAAATACATTTTGGATCAGTCATTGTTTTTGCTTGTTTCGATTAAATAATAAATTGATACGAAGTATCCTTTTTGAAACACAGTCCGGTATTTGTTCAATCTATTATCAATAATCATTTCTATGTGATTTTCAATTTTTTTTACTCATATAGGAAACTTCTTAATGTCTACGAACTCGAATTATTTCTCAATATCCAATTATCTGCGTCTCTATTTCAGTTTGTCGTCCACTGATGCGGCCA